>JAUCMO010000053.1:2422500-3110000 GCA_032399605.1 Melipona beecheii
TTTTACGTATTGGGTTGTCCGGAAGGGTTGTTCGTGCCGATTTTTGATAGGTGGCGCATATAATTTAATAAAACGTATGCTAAAATTTAAATCTTCTGCGTTTCAATTTTCCCTCGTTCAAAAAAAGCCGATTTTTTTAATACATATGTACTTGTATTGTTGCAACATATATACTTGTATCAATCGTCAAAACAAACTTGATCGGTACAATTATGATAACTGAGAGCGGTAGTATTGTATGCAAGTATGTTTGAATACTTGCATGTACCCAGTACTTCCCGATCCACATCTCCACAATTGCTCCTACGCAATAATAATCGAGAAATTTCCGCGCGCGCGAGCGCATCTTCCAGCGAAACGTCGTACGAATGTAACGCTTTGATTGCGACGCGCCAAATCGTTCGCGTCCGATCGATCCTCCGTGTACGTTTGTTCCCGGCGTTTGTTAACGCGGCTGACAGGAAAGATAACGTTTCGCGAACGATCGAATAGAACAGCGAACGTTCGAATAGAAAACGAGTCGGCGAGTACGCCGAGCCGAACGATTGATCACGCGGCGGAAGAAGCGAACCGTACCACGCCGGAATAATTAAATGGTCACCGTTGGCCACGCGCATCACGAATTCCTTCTGCGGGCTTGCATCACGCCTGTGTACATCGTACGCGATTAAGCCTAAGCCATTCCAACTATTTGCGCCGGTACACGCGATGGGAAGGGCTCGATTAAACAGATCGCTTCCGTGAAAGCAACGGCCACGTTGCAATCGCAACCGGCCGGAACCAGACAGACGCCCTGACTCCGACTCGTCGATTTTTCTCCCGCGAAACGGGAGAACAGTGATCTAGTGGATCCGGAGCAACAGTTTCCCCAGCGGAATTTTAAGAAGCTCGTACATCACCGTATCGAACCTGCTGCATTATTCAGGCTAATGTATACACCCCTAATAAGAACCGAATAGATTTCCGCCCGACAATTCGCGATGCCCGCGTGGTAACATCCCGGGTTAAACGCAACGCGGAGTAAAACGCACGCGGAAGCGTGAAAAAAGAAAAAGGAAAAAGGGAACAACTCGTGAACAATTCATGTACGGCAGACGATTTAACGCTGGATCCACCTACTGAATCGAAGGAAGGAACAGGACAAAATTTGCAACGCCACAAAGAGCACGGGCCTTCAGAAATACACTGTTACGAATACGCGATGCAAAAATTCCCATGAAAAATTCCCATCAAAAATCGAAGCGTTTCGACCATTTTGTGACTAGTTTTAGTGTTAATGTTTAATCGTGCAGCGAGTTAACGGGTCAAAGAGTCGGGGGATAAAGAAATTTGAAGCGCGCCAGATGCAGTCGAGCGTGAGTGTTCGAGTATTTGTTCTCGTTGTGTAATAATCCGCTTGAAACTGATAATACATCGGGCATACATTACCGCTCGATGTATAAATCGAGAAATATACAAATATCGCTGGCATTGAAAAATGCGCGTCCCATTAAAAAAAAAAAGAAAATAAAAAAAAATCGCAATTTCTCATTCCACATTTATTCTCTGGTCTCAGTGTCAGTACGACTGAAGCGATCGCTAAAAATGAAATAAATAAACGAAAATAATCCTACGTGTTAAAAAATCGTTAAAAAATTCTAAATCCGCTTCGGACGATCAAAGTCCTTTGGTCTCCGAACGATTGAAACAGGCGTAAAATAATCCCCCACGTCCCGTTAAAAATCCCAATCCTAATACATTAAACATTCATCCTTTGATCTCTGTTCAACCTCGCCGCTCGTGTATATTCCTGTGCACATTTACGTTCCTTCGCTTCGTGCGTGCGCGTGTACGTGTACACGATAGAGGAAAAGGGAGGGTTGGTCTCTGTAACTACTCGGCCGAGTATGCTTGATCGGTTCATTTGCCGTTGGCGAGGTCGGTGCAGTCACCCTGTGACCACCCCTCGGCAATCCTCCAGTCTAACCTGCACTTGCTTCTTCCGCCGCTCGAGACTCCGCTGTCTAGCAATTAAAGACAGCGCTCGGACGAGCTCGCCGGCCAAAGACAGACGCCGCCTCTATTGACACGTACAAACGTAACGCTACGCGCGCACAGACACACAGTCGTCGGTGTATTCGGGACAGATTGGAGAACCCGGAACGCGAACCGACCGACGGGGGAGAGAGAAGAGATTTAGGGACTGTCTTTCTTGCTGGTAACCCCGATGGACGTTCAGTGACGCGTTAAAGTAGACTCGACCCGGGAACACGTGACGTCAAAGAGACGCCCGACGGTGGTGAGCGTCGTCGTATAAAAGCGGAACGGAATAGTCTTTGCCCGGTGGATTCGCTCTGTGGCGTAAGGTAATTGAATTCACGACGATCGCTATCGAAAGAACGGCGATTTTTATCGAGCGAGCGGCAACGAATGGCGACTATCGTCGATCGAATTTCTTTCTTGCGGCGATAAAGGTCGCCGAGGACGCGTGAAAGATGCGAGACTATCGAAATATCATTCCGTTCTATCTCGTGTTCTACCTTGTTCGACCCTGGTCCGTTCGATGAATGACAATAACGGCGAGAAAAATTATATAACGAGTGCGGTGAAAAATGAAAAGCAAAAAACCACGGTCGGAATCGATGGCAATCGGAATCACCGAGTGTGCGTCCATTATCTTAATTTCCTGTAATTCGCTCGATGATTAATAATTCACGCATCCAGGCTAGAAGCTCGTGAACCGCGAGCAGGTGCTGGCCGGAAAATGTAGCAATAATATGCGTGTACACATAGCAATAAGTAAACGTTGCGAGATCTCCGCGTACGTGAGCCCGAAGCGAAAACTAGTCATTACGCGTATTGCTACCGGTTTATACCCGGTATGCTAATGCCCAAATACCAATAATTATGGGAAGATTTCGGCTCGCTGCTGTTCCTGTCGAGCTTTAATCATTCCCTCCTCCCCCCCCCCCTTCCCCTTCGTCGCCACGCTGCTATTTAACGAACTGCATTGTGTTAGAAAATCATCGGCGCCGGTTCGTTCGTTAAAGTTTCGTAATTCCTACCGGACAAACCTTCCTCGCGTTCCCGCGTAAAATTATTCCCGATTGTGCTCACACAATTATTGTAATGCGCTCCTGATGCGCGCGGATTACGCGAGGAGGGAGGGGGAAAAAAAAAGAAAGCGCGTACACGACCGTGTACAGTCAGCCGACCATTACGAGCGCATTGATCCACGAAATTGATCGATAAACGAAATAATACCAGGAAATGTAAATGAAAAATCGTTCCCCCCTTCCGTCCTTGTTTTCCACCCCCGAGGTCCTGCGAACAAACGATAAACGCTCGCGAGCCCTAGACCCTTTCTCTCTTTTCGCGAATAGTCGGCCGTATTTCGTCATCCATTAAACTCAGTTATTCTGTGCGATTTGCTCGAACGATTTAGCGCGGAATCAAAAAGAAACGATATATATATATATATATATACGACAAATATCTCTATCGAATCGCGGTCCTAGATGTCTTTTCCGAGAAATGAATCGTCACTCACCACTCTGTCTCCGGGATGCTTGACGAAGCAATTCAATTCCGCTGTTTGGCCGACGATGGCGGTGACATTTCGCTGGCCGATGTCGTCGAAATCCGGCTTGTTCAAAGGTTTATTCCCGGCGACCACGCTCGCCAGGCTTGATCCACCTGCAAAAGATATGGAGAGTACCATTAAGAAAATTGTCTTCGTTTCCCTGTATGCACCCCTTATAAAGAGCATTTCCGGGACAGGTTTGCCCGGAAAGTGGACTTTAAATTTTATTAAGAAACTGTCAAGATTTCGTTCGTCACGATCGTCAACATCTTCGGAAGCGAAAATCGAAACTGAAACTGGGAATCTTTGCGACTAAACCACGAAGGACTACGACGACTCAGTTCTGCCGAGATGACTCTACAAATTAGATCGAATCTTGAAGAGATTGCAGGACCAAACCATCTGTGAATAAAACTACGACTTGAACGAATGCTTTCGCGAACGTCCTTCCAACTCCTCTCTACGAAATTCTAAATAATTTCACCAGTGTAGGTGATCATTAGCAACACTCTCCAAATATTCCGCGCTCCCTGTAAATTTTATCTTCCTCTTCTTCTATTTTACCAAAGCACATCTCGTGGGGAAACTAGCGAAACTCTTCATACTGTAACACTCGCGACAGCCAGAAGCGGCGGTAAACATCGTCAAAGGTAGAAAATTTCGTAGCTACGAAAACGCAAACGGCGAGATTTTCCCCGCGAAAGTGCATAAATAACGGAGAAGGAAAAGAGAAGGCGTGGGGGGAGGAATCTATTCTTATTTAACAAGGCGTCACAGCAACGCGGTAGCAGCAGCGGGAGTATTTCTCGCAGTAAGTCAAAGTAAGTTGGATGAATATGGAAACTCTTCGAGCTTCACGTTCAAACGAGGTTAGACGATGCAGCTGCTTTGCAACATCAAAAGTTCTATCTCTCGGGCTGGAGTAGGAGAGCCTTGGTTGCCGTTTCGCTTTCCTCGCCACCGACGATGGAAACGTACACTCGCGCCGAGAGCCGCGAGCACGCGGGTAATTCTAATAAGCACTTGATTAAGGCTGAACTTCCGGCTAATACTAATGCGTCGCGTATATTGTGCACGATCCTGGCACGCAATCACGGCAACAACGTTCACGAAATACCCGTGTTAGCTGCGCCGGGACAGCGTCTTCTTTGATCCGCCGTTAATGCAAATAGTTCGTCAACTAATAATTTCGAGAATGCCTGGCTTCCCTGTGGCGTGCCTCCGGCCACTGTTTTCGCCCGTAGCCGCCGCTGACCTCCGATTAAGGCACACGAAAACGGACTACCCAACAGCAGCAACAACGAAACAGGACTGACCTGTGCGCGTCAATCCTGAGATAATTTAGCAAATATCTCGATATGTTGCACATGTCGAAACGAAACAAAGTGTTTTCCCGTAAAAAATTAATCCGTAAAGAATTCTTTAATACGAATATTACACGTTCATTTCCTGATTTTTAACCGATATTTTTTTTAAAATAATCAGGAATAGATTCAGGAAAACGCTTCAACATTGGGACGCGTCGATGTACCGAGAAAACTCTCAAAGCGAAACGTGGAAAATCGTACTCAACGCAAAGGTCCCCCGACAAAGCGAGACAAAATTCAAGTACACGCGAACTTTCCCTTGCCAGGGGGCTACACCCCACCTCCCCCCCCCCCTGATCAACGTAATTTACGCTTCGCATTACGATGACGTTTATCTCGCCAGCCACTTCATTACATACGTCAGATCAGCGTAATTTCAGCGTGAATGAAATTTCGGATTAAATAAACACACAACGGCGCGTGTAGTTGCCGACCGCGTGTCATCCGCGGCGTAACAGTAATTTCCATCGATCCCCCTTGCCAACCTGGAATTTATTACCAAAGCACACAGACACGCGCGTGCGATAGATAAAACAACAAATTCATCGTATAAATACATCCGAGCGAGAGGCAGAGAGAGAGAGAGAGAGAGAGAGAGAGAAACGTTCTTCCGACTCAGCAAACCATCCCCGCGCCGCAGACGCAAATTGGTAACTATTATCTTTCCACCAAATTGGGTTACGCTGTAGCAGATTTATATGAATCACTCGATTCGCCATTAACCGGGATTTCGTCGATCGTACAGATGAGGGAATCGCCATTAACATAATCCCGCGAGAGTGGGTGGAAACTGTTGGAAAAACTGTGCCGCTGTGCGTCGAACGAGGCTCGGAACGAGTTGCTGGGAGCTGGGAGCTGGGTGGAAACGAGACGGGTGTGTGCGTGGAACACGGACGGAGAAGGGTGAGGCGCGGAGGCACAGCGCGCTCGATAAAATTTCCCATTGTGTTCCAACGGGGCAAAATGGGATTTCACCGGTGCAGAAATTGAAATTGTTACAAGGCAGACGCGAAATTGTTGGAAAAATCGCGCGGACGATATTTCCCAGACGATATCGATACGCGTTAGGCGGGAAGGGAAAGGAGCGCCGATTGGCAACCGATAACGAAGCGTCGTGATGTCGTTTGTCCTGAAATGAATTTACCGTCACGGCCACGGTCGTTTTCGCGTGGTGTTTCGTGGCAGGCCGACGAAATGGAAAACCTCCATGAGAACGGAGGTCCGACAGAAACGAACGTCGAATCGGAACGGGCGCATCTGTAGCAACACGCGGAACAACGCGCAAATGGACGAAAATCGAGGCTGGACTATCGATCGAATCCCCGCGTGGAGAACACTTAGGAAGATCGTCGATGTATCAACGCTCGACGTGCGAGCCAGTGGGATATCACGAAAATCCCGGAAATTTCAGTGTTACTTATCTTTCTCTTTCTTTGCCCGTATGTTTGCCCGTACAACGTGGAGATGCTTCAGTAGGGTACGGTTAAAGCACCGGAATTTTCCTCGTTATTTTGAAATTTCCTCTTTTTCCTTTTTTTTTTAAGTATGAATTCTCACATTTCCGAGTCTCGAGAAATTACATTGGATGGATGAGGCAGAGTGTCACTTTGTAAGACTGATCTAAAATCGAAATCGACGAATGAACGAAGAGTTGATCCAAAGAAGGATTCGACGCTGTACCTTGCTGTCTCCTCGTTACTTCACCTGTCGATTTCAAGGTGAAGGTGTCCATTTGGAGGAACAATGGACCCGATCCTGGAAACAGGAGGTCACGAACGAGGGGAAGGAACGAAAAATATATTCCCCGCGCGTTCCTCCGCGGCTGCGTTTATTCAAATTTATTCAAATTCGAATTTATGTGCGCGCAGTATCTGCCGCGTAGCACGCGTACGAATGCCGTCGATTTAAATACAGCCAGCGAAATCCAGCGAATTTTTTTCCAAGGATGCCACACGCACGCGCGCGCACACACACAACGATCTGTTCCACCCGGTTATTCCTGATTCCTCTCCGCCCAACAACGGACGATAAACAAGGGAGTGGACTCGTGTTTTAAACAAACCTGGTCTTCCACCGAGTCTCCGCCGCAATCTCTGGCTTCCGCGTCTGGTGATTCTCCAAAATTCCAGTGGCTTCCAGTCGCGGCACGTACGTTCAGTTATTTGATCTGCCCCTTAGATTCCAAGTTGGCCAAAAGCACGGCCAGCGATACCTTTTTCACCCTTTTCTTTATCGTTCTCTTCCCGTTCGTGAATTTAAAGTTTTCCTCGTCCGGGAAAGAAAGGGGAGAAAGGAAAGCTGCGAACGAAGAAGGTGGAAGGTTTCCGAAGCAATGGAAAAGGCACGACGGAAATGTTCGTCTTTCGCGAAACGTTTGTCTTTCGCGGTCTCGATGGAATGCATCGCAGAGAGACGAGGAATCGCAATTGAGCCTCCGAACTCATTGTTCACCGGTGACGTGACGGCGAAAATATTCGACGAGAACCTCGCGAAACGATCGTATTTATGAACCGATCCTCTTCTGTTTCCTCTCTTTTTGTCGGGACTTTTTCCAACCGAGTAGTCAACGAGTTACCGACAAATTTACTTAGCCCACGCGTTTCCTCTCTTTCTTTCTGCTCAACGATCGTTTCGCCAAGCTCCGGGGGGAACAGAGGGTGGACACCTGCGAGCACGACCGAACGCCTACACAGAACGTGCCATTGTTATCGCGCCTGTTGTTTCACGACAGAGTTTTCCGAGTCGGCACGCCGTAGTTTCCATTCGAAGCTGGTAGTTGGCTGTGGAACTACGACAACGGACTCTTTCCCCCGGTGGATCGTATCGTCGATTTCGGCATTGAATTCACTTCGAGCATCGCCGAAGGGTCCGCTCTCCTTTCAACCGTTTCGTTCCGCGACGTTTCCACCGATTCACCTACGGGGTAATACCAGAGCTCGAACCTCGACGATATTTATACGATTGCCACGGCTCTTCTGCCTGCAGAAGATCTTCGCATTTCCGTTTTGCCGATAGAATCGGTAAACCGTTGACGCTCTCGATGATCTTTCCTCTTCGTACGCGGGCTCTTCGGCTCGAATCAGCGATACGAAACGGCAGTGATCAGTGTCGAGTTACTGCCACTCTACCGGTAGGAGTAGAATTTATTTATTATCGCTGAAAGTGATTTTAGCGGAAGTCTTCAGGTGCAACGCTGATGCAACGAAAATTAGCGATTGGTTGATTTGGGTCACGTGATTCGCGAGGGGGCGTGGGGTAGACCTCGAGTGGGAGTGGCGTTGTCTGGCACCGAGCGATCGCGCCTGTAATTTCAAATGTTTGCGTATCTATAAAATTTCATGGCAAAAGTCGGAACAGTTGCTTTCGGGCCTTTCAGTGAGACGATATATGTACAAGAGTCACATGTAACATGTACTATGACAATTGTGAAATTATATTTATGCTACAAATATTCGAGCGAACCAGTTGCAGAGAAGAACTGAAATACGTTTTTAGAATCATTTGGGATTCTTCTTATTAAGTCTTCTTGGATGAGTATTTGGTGGATCGTGAGTGTCACACCATAAATATAACTCACAGCGGAGTTATCCTTTAGTAATCCAAAATTGGCGAGTTACGTCGCTTGCAGAACAGAATTACTGGCTCGAATTGTTGCAGAGGATATATAAAAGTAGGTAAATTTGAGTAAAATAATTTCCAGCGAAATAATTTCAATTCACTCCGATACATAATAATTCAATTATCATTGAACTCTCACCTATTTGTTCGTTCGTCATAATTTATGTGCTTTATGCGCTATTTCGCGGATTCCTCTGCGCGTTTTATTTATTCGCGATTATAAACGTTTGATGCTTCCAGACGAGCGAGCGCGATACAATTGGATAGATTTATACACTATTCGCGGATTATTCAAATAGAATAAACGACAAAAGCTAATTTCATAGGAATATTCGACGGTTGGCGAAACGTAATCCGTTAATTGATTGAATTAAAATTAACGGCCGAGCAAATGGAGTCGGGGTAATTAAATATCGGTCGCGTTTTAGTAATTCAACAGGACAGTCGCAGGGGCATAAATGTTTCGGAGCTTTGGCTGGCTTCTGCCTTCCCCCCCCCTCTTTTTCCTAATCAGTGTCAGGTCGTTCCACGGTACGGGGTATCGGTGGCAGAAAATTCACTTGGTCCTTCGAAACGAATAGCCGGAGGAAGGACGGAAGCCACACACAGGGGAAACAGGGGATTTTAATTGCCCAATTAAAATATTCAGCAGGACCGTGTGTCGCAGGCAACTCGATTGCCTCTCCCTCTATTTTACTATCAAATGTGATTCTAATTAGAACCGTTTCTACGTGACACGGTTCGCGTGCACTTCAATTTATATCTTTCCCCCGTCTTTTTACATTAGAAAGACACAGCGGCCAGAGTCGCTGTCAATTTACCACTGATACATTAATATTGATCCGTCAGTATTTTCGCATACCTCGGTCGGGTATAAAAAAATATTGATTCTAGTAATTGCGAAACGCGATTGATTCTAGCGTATAGAGCGGAGTTTGCCAACGGTATTTCCGTCCGTTCGTGCAAACGTTTTGTAATTAAAAAAAAAAGTAAACGGATTACTCGACAGACGTGCAGTTCCATTCGATTTTTAATAAAACAGAGAAGACTCGCCCAGGTCTTCCTTTGACAGGAAGAAAATTGTCCAAGACAAACTGAAAAAAAATAAAACTCTTCCCACTATCCATTAGCCTCGAAGTGGAACGCTCGTTCCATTCTACGATCGCCAGACCGGACGTAGAATCGAAAAAACTCGATGGGGCTGGAAAATAAATATTGAAAGGAGCAACTATCCATCCGACGAACTATCCGTCCATTCTCTCAGCTCGTGGTTTCTAAAATCCAGCGAATCGTCAGATAAAAATAAATATCGGAATAACTAATTGACCAACGATGCGTCGTTTGCTCGCACGAGGATCGTGGTTAGCGCACGACACGGCAAATAACCGAAAATTAATCCGTAAAGCATTGTTAAACGACCCAGGGCGTTAACTCCGGCGCGAGCATTCCGTTTCACAAATCGAGCTTCGTTTCAATAATCGTCCGGCAACTGCTAAATAACTCAATAGTTTCGACCAGCAGCAGGCTAGGCAGATTGGGGCAAGAGCGGGGAAGGAGGGGTCTGTGTGCAAAGTTCAAACCGAAACGCGACCCGGCCGAGAATCGCGATAACGCGCGAGCCGGAGCAAGGGGGTTACTCGTTACGGGTCTGAGCCCTTATGCTTCCTACGGGGCCAGAATATGGGCATATTCTATTAGCAGGATGGTTTACACGGTTGCCCAACCTCGTAAATAGAGTCGGTAAACAGATTCGCGCACCAACACACGGCGGGAGGGCATCTGCTCGCAACCGTTTCGTTCGCCAATTTCATCAGCGCGGCAACGTGCAACAATGCATCCTGCAATGGATGGGAGGGACGGAGACGCCGCGAGGGCTTCTCCCGTTTATCGTCCACCAGCCAGGTCTGAAAGTTTTTCAATTTTCAATTGAAATCCAGAAAATAATCGTTGTCACGTACTCGTGGTGTATGGCTGTACCATACACGTAGATTCAACTTTAATAGCAGTGGACTAGTCTTGTCCTACGGTTTGACGAGACTATTTCATCGAACGACGGAGATTCTACTTTGATGGTCACTCCGTGAAAATTGTTTTGCTCACGCTAATGAACAGCGTCCGAAAATTGTTCGACAGAAAGGAATAAGCGGACTAGACCATGGCACAGCGCTCGAGAATGGACATTTTTGCGCCAAGAGTTATTTTCTTCCAGGGAGTCAGAGAGTCGCTATGTATTCACATTCTCGCGAGTAATTAACAGAAATTGTCGCAGCGCAATCACCTCTTGAAAGTTAAAGACAATTCCGGGTGATTAATGCGACCCTCTGTCGCATTGCTGTTCCGACGACCACGAGTTATATCCACGGCGAGGAACGCGCCGTTATTGAGGAAGGACTTTCAACCCGAACGAATCCCGAACGGTTCCAGCTGCTGCATTTTAATCTTCCAAGTCCGGCCGCGTAAACGGCCGTTGGCCATTCCAAATAGTTGCGCATATGTTCGCTGGGGACACTGTGCCCCCCCCCATATGGCCGTATATTCGGTCGAACTTTCCACTCGCGGAGGAGAGCGCGCGTTCGTTTCAAGATTTAATAACTTTTTAAACTACACGCGTTACGTCGGAGAACTTTCGAATCTACGGAGCTCTACCTCTGCAGCCTCTACGGCAGTTCTCCGTATGGAATTCTTTTCATCGTGGAACGTTCAGCTGACGTAAATACAGTGTTTAGAGTTTCTCTTTCGTTAAAAACTGCATTCGTTCAAAATTACCTAATTTAATTGTCCAATTTGTCGTTCGAAGAATTTTTTATCAGAAAAAGAGAGGAAAAGAGAGTTTGCTGTTTCTCGACTGAAAGATATGAGACACAAACGGGCGAGGACCGTGTGTTGCGCGGAAACACGTGAAAGGAACAGCTGAGAACCGATTACCGTGTCGTTAACGATATTCCAGAGGCGTTCAACTTGTATCGATGATCAAACTTGCCGCGTAAGAGTAACCAAGTTTATAATACAAGTATAACGTCGCTAATGCATACGATATCCCAAGTACAGATTAAACTTTTCGGAGACCATTAGCGCGCATCGAGGGAACGTTGTATCTCGAGTCAAGTCAGCGGTTAAATTCACGGACGTCCGGGTCTCGCGGGGATGTTCAAAACGACGGCGTAAGTACGTCCTCGAGGATCCCGAACGTGAATATATTTGTCCCTCTTCGCCTCCCTCCACCGCCCCCCTGTTGCAAGATTCACGAAGGAACGAATTAAAACGACCTCAAACTACCGAAATTTTTCTCCCGTTTCTCCCGGCGTGTCACCCGGCCAAGTTACAAATGAAACTCGCGACGTTCGTCCCGAAACACGTCCATTTACAGAATTTTCAAATGTGAACAATCTGCCGGGTGGGCGCGATATATGGACGCCCGATCTCTCTGCCTCTCGACACACCGTATTGTATAAATAACGCGTACACGATTGGGTTGCACATTTTGTGTACATTCATCACGTTTGCCTCGTAAAATTTGCACAGTTCATCAAATCGTTCCGCCATCCAGAAAAAAAAAAAAAGAAAGAAAGAAAAAAAAGAAAAAGAGAAAACACAATAACAAATTCTTTATGATATCGAAACGTTTTGCAATGAAATATACATATCGCTGATATTTGTTCCTCGCCGAAACACCATCGCCGAAACGCCCCGGCGTGCATGTGCGTGGCGTGTATTCGGGTTAAAGCAAATCGATTCGGGATTTCGAAATCGAGCACCATCGAACGATCGGAGGAAATTCCAATCAGCGAAGTTACGTAACCAGGGCCCGGCAAGTTTATCGTACGCGGCCAGCAACTCTTGGCTAGTTTCAGCATAAACATTTACGACTTGCCGCGATTGTGTTTGTCGAGAGATGATTTGCGACCTGATTGGAGCTTTCGAAGCGCCTTCGGCCGTCAAGGAAATTTAAGTAAGATACGATTAGCAAGGTGCAGCGGTACGAAAAGCGGTATCGAGTTTAAAACTGGAACTACCAAAATGGTCAAAATGGCCATTTGAACATCTCTGTTATATATACTTTATATTGTAGACACGAAACGAAGTGTATTTTTGGAGATCCGAATGCTTCTTCGCGAGATACACAAATAAATGAAAAGATTTACGAATCTGACCCGATGAAAATTTTCTGCCTTAGCTAGTTTTTTTAGTGTTAGAGTTCCTCGACGACTGAACACGAACACGCTCCAGTTTCTAATAAAATCAATCAGACACGCTCCGAGGTGAAAATACGACTTCATCCGTTCCACATTCAATCGTTTCAATAATAATTTGTACATATGTATGTATATGTATGTACGTTGCAACACGTTAAAACACGAGCGTTTAAAGTTTGATTATTCCGCCGATGTAAAGATAACACGGACGAAGAAAACGCTGTACACCGGTCCGAGTCTCATGCAAATTACCCGTTTATTTAATCGCGTTACGGAAAACAGGATTCCGCCGGATATTCCCGAATGAATAATCGATGAAACTTGCAACCGAAGCGTTCCACAATTTTCACTCGCCGTCGGCGAGAATTTCATTGGGAAAACAGGGACTTCTGGATGCTTTTGCGGGAGGAGTCTTTCTCTTTCCCTCTGTGTGTGTGTGTGTGTTCTATCCAGTTCTATCCAGCAAGAAAGAAGTCTAAACTCACTGGCCATCGAACGGACTTATTACCGATTTATCAACGGAGTGAAAATTAGAACAGAAGCTTCGAGGTGCGGGGTTTGCAAAAGTTTCCCCTTCGCGCCGCTTGAATGGGAATAAGGAAACGAGGAGCGCGCCTTCGTTGGCCCGTTTACAAAAGTTCCGTAGCATCTCCTCCGGTATTGCTCCGATGAGGGATGACGACTGCCGCTCCTCCCACTCCCACAGGCCATGGGACATTCGTTATTTACTGACCATTACGTTCCCCGACGTAATCGAAATCTTCGCTCGCCCTTTTCCCAGGCATTGTAACTGGCGCTCGGAGACTTCCCGACTCTGTATCGATTGTACCGTTCGCTGAAATATCGCCGTTCCATTCGTCGGATGGCAGAAAACAATTCTAGCGAGAACTAGAATGTGATTGGTTGTACTCTTTACCTCTTTAGACTGCGGAGACAGTTTTGAGACTCGGCACTGAGCTGTTGATCGATGATCATAAGCGAGAACGCAATTTAAAATCTCACGTTTAACTTAATCTTTCAAATTCTTCATTTTTGTTGTGTTTCGAACAAGTGAGATAAACCGAACCTCGTCGACTAAAAAATGTTGAACGGCTAAATGGACAGTATTTACGAAATAAAGAATGCACCTATTCAACGATTAAAATTATTGAAAACTATAATTGAAACATCAACCGTACAATTCATTCGTACAATTTATGAAACTCGCTCGGAACACGTTCGACGATCCTTCCGAGAGATTGGCTCCCGGCCGGCTGGACCGAGGCAGCAACACGTGCATTAAAAGGAACGAAACGCGCGCGTTGATATTTCCAACGAACTGAAAACAAGCGCGTTGATATTTCCAATTAAAATGACGATCAAATATGAATCCGTCCACGCGGCGAGATCTTTATGTATTCAAGTGCAATTCGCATTAATCCGAATGAATTATTAAATGCGCTCGTGCCGGGGACTCGGGGCTCGCGCACAGTCGCGAATAAGCAGGCATGAATATCCCCTTGCTGACGCTCGAGAAGTTGGCCACACCAAACAAAGCCCATTTAGGCACGCCCGTGCAGAGCGAATTAAACGTTCGCTCGAACCGCGGAGTGCCAGCCAGGGAAAATATCGCTCACGCGCCACTTGCCGATGTATTGCTCGATTTCTCCATCCGGCCACTTTCGATAGACAGACAGGTGGACCGTTCTATGTGCCTGGAGGCACAGCGTTATCCAGGTAACTCAGATTTTTCATCGAATATGTTTTAGCTATTTTTTTGTTATTTAAATTGTTCTGACATAACGTGGCAGCTTGGTCATTACTCCAACTTTAACAGTATTTATTTTTCTTTTACTGGTTCGTTCTTCTCTCGTTATTTGACCTTCCTGAGTTGAGAGGAGGCTATACGTGTGTTAGTAGAATAACATACATTTGTATACGCATCGTGAGACTTTTTTCTATTCTGTTCCATCGAATATTTTAGCCTTTTAAATTTCTCCAGCATATAATGGCAATTATTATTACTCCATCTTTAGTACTTTCATTCCGACAAATTTCTGCATCAGATTTCCCTTTTATTCGATATTTCAGCTTCCTGGGTCGAGGGAAAGCCATTACTACACGTTAGTGGAATAACGCACGTTTATACATACGTCACGATATATCTTTATGAATATTTTAGCCTCTCGAATTGCTCCAGGATATAATGGAAATTATTATTAATCCATTTTTAGTATTCATTTCATTTTGACAAATTTCTACGTCGCAGTTTTCGTTTGTTCGACGTTTCAACTTTCTGAACTGAGAGAAAGCCATTACTACACGTCGTTGGTGTATGCGTGTATATTTCATTTTATAATCGTAAGTCAAACTGTGCCGTTCAGGGGGTTAAATACGCGAATGATAAAAGTTCCGAAGAGAAGGTGGTACGCTCGAGACTACCAGGAAATGAACTACGAACGCGTGGTAAGATCAGTATATCTCGCGGCAGAACTTACTTTTCGGGGAGGCATTCTTCTCGTACCTATCATTTCCTTCTTCCCTCTTCGTCCTTTTTCCTCCTCCTCCACCTCTCCACCAATCTTTCTCTCTCGTCCTCGAGTTCTCTCTCCTCTTCCCGCAGCACGCGAGTTTCCACGGAGAGGAGAGGAGAGGAGAGAAGGGGAGGAAGAGTTGCGCGAGGCGCGAAGCCCCGTTAAAGCCTTCGCTTTAAAGCTTCGCAACTTTGGCAGAAAGTTCGCCAGGCAGGTTCGAACTATCGGGAAAACCTCCGCCGCAGTATAAGCTCGACCTTTCCGATATTATTATTGCTCTGGGCGAGCCTTGTACCTTCCGCGTCCTCGTTTTTCTTCAACGTCTGCCTTTCTCGTTTTACTTTTCACTTACTTTCGACCCGCAGGACACGTACGACCACCCACCCCACCCGCCCACTTCCTCGTCAACCTAAGAAATTCCGCGGTTTACTCTACTTTCGAAATAAGTCTCCGAACGATTCTTGAATTAATCAACGATTCACGGCTGACGAGAGGCTCGTCGATCGGTCGAATTCTCGTTCGGCAGCAACGCGCCCGCTCGATCGGAAGTAACAGCGAGCTGAAATGATAACGAGCCGGTGTTGGCGGCTGGAAATAAAATCAACGAACCAACTTCACTTTCATCCTTCGTTTCTTTGGTTTGTTCTTCCTCCCTTTTTTTGCCTGTTTCGGTTGCCCTCTCTTCTCCGTGATGTTTTAATTACGAGAGTAACGAGAATGTTTGTCGAACACTGTAAGAATAAGTGGTAAGGTATAAATTTGTCTCGGTGGAAAAATCTCTGGTGGCACGAACGGATGGAAAATTTTCGAAATATTTCCCGTCAGTCGAGGAGCAACGAAATTAATTCCGTAATAAATAAAAAAGCACGCGCATTGCAAATTTACGTTTATGCAAATCGTGACAAAATGTTTGTGCAAATTCATATTTTTATAAGTAAAAACGCGGAAGTTGAGGAGAAAATTGTTTCACCCGTTAACACGTGTTACGTTCTGAATATTTCAAGTGCTTCTGCGTGTTCTCGTGAGTTCTCCACGAAGCTGTTTCAGCGATGAATTTCCCTTCTAGTCGCCTTTTACGACACGCAGGGATTACGTTGGGCCTACTCCAGGGGGTCGTACTTTGCTTCTGTTTCTTTCTCCCTTTCCATCTTTCTTTTCTTAATTTATTACATTGCTTCTTCTCTTTCCCACTCCATTTCTTTCTTCAACGCACAGAATTAACGATCGATTCATTCTCTCCGTCGAGTCTTTAGTCATTAGCTTAATATCGTTAATAGGCTGTTCTTTAAGACGTTTAATTAAGGTACGAGTCACCGAATTAAAACAACGTTAAAACCTGATTTTCCCTCTTCCCCTCTCCTCCTCTTACCCATCGACCCTTTGCCATAAATTTAACAGAAGCACTCAGTGCAATGTCAAAGGTTAAGCTTTACGACCGCTATAACAGCTAATAAATACCGGCGTGTATGAAATCCATTATGTAATAGCCGTGGTATAATTCGCGAAAAAGCATATCTCCAGTGGGCATTCAATTTGAAAAGAGAGGCCGCGCGCGATTAAAAAGCATTGTCTGGCATCGCGTCGAATGCATGCCCCGCCGTTCGATGAAAATGAACGTATTCTCCCGGGCGTCGTACACCATCGCGCGGTCCACGCCGGTTTGCATCCGGTTCCACGGATAATAGCCTAAAGGTACACAGCACGAACGGTTCGAGAAATGGAAGAACAAATACCGTGGGACACGTAAACGATACGCATTACGTTCTCTACGTGACTGAGCTACGACCCATAGAAAATATTGCGAGCACAGGCATTTGTGGGATCAGTCCGTACGCTGTACGGATACCGATTGTCATGGCAACACTGGGGAATCATTTCGTCGTGTTTCGTTTTATTATCGATCCGTTTCTTCTTTTTTTTTTTTTTTATCACCGAAAGTGATTTTAGCGAGGATAACTCGGGTCTCTTCAGGTGCAACGCTAATGCAACGAAAATTAGCGATTGGTTGACTCGAGTCGCGAGGGGGCGTGGCGAGTAGCACTCAAGTAGCAGTGGCGTTCTGGTTCTGAGCGATCGCGCCTGTAATTTCAAATGTTTGCACATCAATAAAATTTTATGGCAAAAAAATCATCTTCATTTCCTAGTCGGAACAGTTGCTTCTGGACTTGCTTTCAGAGAGACGAATCGTACAGGGGTGCAAATCGTGTAGTTTTCTTGTCTGTTCGAGTTTGCAAATGTTGATACCTTTGAGTCGAATTAATCCGAAGTATTGAGATTCGAAAATTCCCAACACCGACAGTTCGAAGGCACCCGGATTTCAAAGATCGGAGAGCAAAAGATTCGAAAATATAAAGTTCACGTAACTCTCGAAAAATAAAGGAGAATAAAAATTTGGATTTAGAAACTCGGCGATCCAATAGTCCAAATACCAATGATTCAAAAATTCAACGACGTTGCCTGGCCTACGCAGTTCAAAGACGATCGTTCTTACGTAGCTCTGTTCTTCCGATTCGAAACTCTGCTAGTTTTCTCTCTTGGAAACGATTCGCGAATTCGTGATTCCCAGGCATGCAGGATTGCTATTTTCGAGATATAAAGAGAGAGAGAGAGAGAGAGAGAGATGGAGAATTCTCTCTGCAGGCTTTTGGTAGGTCGGTTGAAGATGTTTAATGCAAACTCATCGATTCTCCAAACCCTCGGACATTTTTCTCTCCCGTGCAAGCCCCTCTGAGGGATTCTCGCGAAAGATTGCGGCGAAGATTCTATGAGTGATGGCGGCTCATAAAGTCGGATGTGGGCTGCGGCTGCCCTCTGCCGTTCCAACCGCCCTCCCCTGCCTTCTAAAACCACCCCTTGACCCGAGAGTCGGGCGATCCACTGCCATTTCTTGCGGTGGATCCTCGGTGATACATCGACCGGAGAACGACACTCGCGATTCTTGATTAGCCGCATAATTTTTTCCTATCCCTCCCCGGTGGGATATCGCCTTCGTTTCGAAAATGGGGAACGATTCCTCGACCCAGGGGAAACGAACGTCCCAGTTTCTCCTATTTCGAGCCTCTCTCCTTCCGCCGTCGTTAAATTCGTTCTTGAAGTTAAAGTTTAAGCGTTCGGTATTCAAAATGCTTCGAGTCTCCATAATCTCCTTTCTGACGACGCGGTCAATGAATCGAGGATCGAGCGACCCGCGTTATCAATAATTCGATGTTATAAATAATTCGACGTCATGAATAATTCACAACGTTATAAATAATTCGATTATAAGTGATTCAATTAACATTATTCGATCATAAATAATTCAGATGACGTCGTGAACAATTCAATTTGCTGAAATTTTAGAAAAATGATCGAATTGGAGGTGGAACGGGAAAATACGACACGGGAGACAAAAATTTGATAATATGAAATGACCACTGGAAAGAACCACAAACGAAACGTCACGTTGAGGCAATATTGGTCAACGGTTGAAAAGAGGTATAGTCTGTTTAATTCCTGAAAAAATTTCAAACATTCCGCTACTTCTGTGGCAGATCTGAAAAGAGGTAAACGTTATCGTTGAACGATTTTGATTTCAACCGGGGACCAAGTTTCTGAAACCTTCTATCGCCAAATAAATCCCTCGTGTCGCGACTTGGAGAATTCCTCGATACGTTTATCCTTTTAACTCCTCGACTCGCGAAATGAAACGCGTACGCTCGCGGGCATATCCCCCCAAGCCAACTTCAATCTGGAAAAACAGAGGGAGCAAGCTCTCGCGAAACGAGAGTACGACAACCGCAAAACCCTTCAACGATAACTTTACAATCCGACAACCGCTCTTGGCACACGAACGCACGCGAGCAAATCTCTCTCTCTCTCTCTCTCTCTCTCTCTCTCTCTCTCTCTCTGTCGCCGGTAGGAAAATTCATCGGTGAATCGCGTGTGCATCCCGCGATTTTTAAGCCAAGTGTGTCTGCTCAGCGTCGCGTTTTATCGCCGGTAATCCCGCCGTGGATCGCCAGTGAAAATATTTACAAGGAACACCGCCCGGGATATTTTCTTTATCGCCGGTCGAGCACATAAAATCGCGTCTCGCGCGCGCGCGCGCGCGCCTCTCCACGTGATCGAAATACATCCCCCGGTAGACCGTGCAACTTCGCCGCGAATTGTACGCGATTCGATCGCGTTTATCGCCCGCGTTCAAAGTGGATGCTTCTTGCGTCGTTGGGCGGAACGAGGATCGAAGATTCACCTATCTGGTAAAACACGGACGTGCAGACGAGTTCGAGACGTTGACATTCTCTCGAGGAGATACACGGTTACTGGACTGTGGATACAGATTTTTCGCGAGAAAAGTACGGTTCGCGAAAAATAATTTACAAGGTAAATGTTGGGATTTTGGCAGCACTTCCATTTTTCTGTACACAGACACATATTTTCTACGAGTGAATAAAAGTTCAGAGTGCTCGAGTGATTTGTCCACTTATCAAAAAAATTGTCCAACGAACACAAGGAGGGACTTTAGGAGGGATTTGCAGGCAGCGGACGTTCCAACGTGCAAAAAGACTCTCCTCGACGTTTTCCTTGGATATCGTTGCGTGCTCCTCGCCCCTCCCCTCCCCCTGTTTCACTGCTTTTCACGCCGTTTTTCTGTCCACTCCGTTGGCTCGAAACTGCCGTCTCCTCCGCGCGCGAAAAAACACGATTTATACAGGAGTTCTTAGGGTTCCTTTTAATTCGACCGTGATTTACGAATCCAGCCTCGTTCGATCTTTCAGGGACGCGCTAAACGGCGTGTACCGCCAAGCAGGAGCAACGGAGGGAAATGTCACTGGCCGAGAGATAAGAGTCTCCGCGAGGTCGTGCCAAATTTTAAATCAGTTGGTCCGCTCCCTCGGAATCAATAGGGACGAGTTTTATGGCCGGAAGCGAGAGACTGAAACAGTTGAAGCTGCAACGAGTCGAATGTGCCAAGGAAGGCAACAGACCGCGAGAAGAAACCTCCAAGTTCGGCCATTTTTCCACAAGTATCGTCCAACGCGCGTTTCTTCGCGTCCACTTTACCTCTCCTCGCCGGCTTCTTTCGAATTCTTTCGTCGACGCGACAATCTTGATGACCTCTGTTCATCTCTCTCGCGATCTCTCGCTCCTCGTCCCTCTTTCGTTCATCATCGTGCGAACGCGGATCGCTCATTCTCCGGAGAAAGAAAATTGTATCACACGATCGACGTTGTTTCTTTCCTTTTTTTTTTTTTTTTGCACAGCGAAATCGATCCTCTTACATCTCGCTATTCATTTATTTCCACGAAACGTACGGGCGCGTGTCTTCCTGTCATTGACGACGAATCGTTCTCAAAAAGGAAACTCTCCCCCTCGGGAAACTTTCTCGGTATACCGTCCCAATGGTACAAGGGACTTTGAAAAAAAAAAAAAAAAAGGAGGGTGGAGGCGCAGTTTTCTATATTACCAATCTTCTTTTATGTGTCGAGATAAGAGAGAAAACGAGAACGAGGCGAATTTTATTTGAAACGAGACTAATTTACGTTTTCCGCGAGTTGTATTCGCTTCAAAGAGAACTAATTTCTTCGCGCCAAAATGATCGACGGATTTTACCGTTAATCCGACGAAAATGTGTTACAAAGGCTTCCAATTGTTGCGAGATTTTCCGCTCGCGATTCACGACAACGTAACGGTGCACATTTCCAGGCGTAATTTGAATTACTCGAACATTTCGTTCCCAAAGTTTCTCACTCGTTCGTTAAAATTGGCTTCTACCGATGGATTTCACAAAAATGCACAGTAAATACAAGCAAAAGAACGCAAAGATCAGCTCTCAGAAAAATCCTCGATAATTTCAATTTCCCGCCGATTCAGCGGCGAAACGATTTGAAAGAAGCTCCAAATAAGAAACTCTCGGCAGATCCATTCTCCGAGTCGATCGTGCACAGGGGACGCGGCGGAATCCACGTCACAGGCAGGATGCGAGCGTCCAAGTCGAAGCGAAATTTCCCTCGATGAGAGGGAGAAAGAGGAAGGGAAGGAACGCTAGCCGAGGGTGAATCAGCCAGCCAAGAGACGCTCAGGGGCAGCGGGGGGAGTGTGGATTACCGCATGCGAGGTTAAGCCTTTAGGCAAGACGGAATAGCTGCGCATTTTTACGCCGGGCGACGACCAAGGCGACGCTCCCTTTGAGAAATGCCCAAAAGAAAATGAGTAAATATAGGCGGCAGCCTGGTTTCCTCGCCGCGGCTTCGCGGCTGGCTGAAGCGTAAGCGTCTTTAGAAAATACAACCCCCCGCTCGTTTCACACCCCTCCACCCGCCGTCTTCCTTTTCCGCCGTCTTTCAAACTCCCTTACCTAACTCCTGACGTAGAGTACGACGATTCCAACCACCCTCTTTCCAATTTCTCTCTCTCTCTCTCTCTCTCTCTCTGGCATCTTCACCTTCTCACATTCCACGTATAGACCATAGCGTTGAAAAGAGAAGAAGAACGTCGCGATGCAACGATCGTTCGCGTTTCTGAGTCGGTGGAAATCTCGTTGGCACAAGTGCTGTCGTTCGATCGTCGGAGATAAATAGCCGGCCGGTTGCTTTAAAGACCGGAAGGAAAGCGCGCGACGTCGTTGAACCGTGGTCATTCGCGTCAAAAGGAATGGAAACGGTGGTTCAGTTGGCTCGTGTATCCGAATAAATAAACAACGAATCATCTAAGAGGGTATTTAGATAATTTTTCAGCGACTAATAACACCAGGACGTCGTTTTAGAAAGTGAGATTCGGGGATATTTTAAAGATTAGTTCGTACATCTGAACAAATAACGAATCATCTCATCTATCTTATCTGGATGATTCTTTAACGAGAGATGATGATCGTTTCAAAAAATGTAATCTAGGTATATTTTGAAGGTTGGTTCGTACATCCAGATAAATAACGAATCATCTTATCTATCTTATCTGGATGATTCTTTAACGAGAGATGATAATCGTTTCAAAAAATGTGATCTAGGTTTATTTCGAAGCTCATTACTGGCTCCTGCTCGGATAATTCTTCAATGATAAAAGATAATAGGACATCGTTTAAAAAAAAATGAAAGACGTGATCCAAGTACATTTTTACGCAAAACAGAGCAAAGAAAAGAGAATCATCGAACTGGGTTTGTGCAAAGTTGCCAAGTTTTTTCGCAAGCGATCGTTCTTACCTTCTGGAACGTAGCACGTTGAAGAGAGAAGTTGGCAACGTCCAGAGGAACGTCGTTCGACTTATCGCCAGAGATAAATAGCCTTGCGGCTGCTTCGAACACCGAAAGGGACGCACATGCATAAATAACGAATTATCTAATCGGGTGACCAGGATCATTCGCCGATCTTTCTCGATAGTCGAGCAAATAAAACTCCTGGCGATCTGATGAATCCTTCGCGACTGCGGGGGGAGGGGAGGGGGGAAGTGGTTGAAATCAGGTCGCACGAGATCAAGCGGCCGGTTTCGTCGCCTCGAAGGGAAGAGGTAAAAAAAGCCGTTTCGTGTTAGCCGGTTGTTTTTTTCTCCATCGCGGAGGAAAGACCGGGGGGTTTTCCCCGTGGTTGCGTTCGATAGCAGAACCAGTTCACCGGCGCGCTCCGTCTTTCTCTCTTTCGCGCGATCCGCAAGATAAAGGGATGGTTTCTTTCTGATAACGCTCGTCTACCGTGTTTCCCTAACACCTTTAGACAGAAACTTCGATCAGATCGAAGAAGGGGAGCGAGTTGCAACTTCGTTACGATCTCTCGTGCTGGCACGGATTTCACGTGCCTGCACGATTCAACGTGTAACGCGTGTGGCTATTTAGCGACAATTTCCCTCGGCCTGCACCTCCGCGAGGATTAAGATTACCGTTCGTTTAATGGCATTCGTTCAGCGACACAGTTTGAGAAGGAAACAAATTTAGTTTCAAACGACAAGCGTTTGGAAAACTACGCGAAGACTTGTCACTTTCAAGCACTTTCAAGCCGTACACGTTGCGCAATTACAATCGAGCAAACAACATCTACGTAACATCACGGTAACTTTTCGTTTGTTAAAAATCGAACAAAGCCAAGTAAATTTTTCCGACCGACGATAAACTCTTATCTGGCACTAAAGATATTTAAGAAACGCTTGCCAAGTGTGCACGGTGGTTAACGATCGTCGCGTGTAATTGGAGCGCTCGTTACAAGTTCTCGCGACCTTTTCGTCGCGACGTTTTCACTTCCGCGTGCCATCACTCTCTCTCTCTCTCTCTCTCTCTCTCTCTGTTTCTGGGCTTCCACTCGCCTCTCAGCGCGTTTATTAAAGAACGAGGGCGCGTTTCGTTTTCAAACGAAAAGCGCGGATATAACACCACTTATCCGCCATGAATATTAACGGCGGTAATTGTTTAGAGATGAAATTTATTCAAGCCGGTGAATACAACGTAATGGAATACTTGGAAGAGCCATTACCCTTTACACACGTCTATTTACATAAAACCTCAGCCTACGAGGATCGAGACAGTCTGACTGAAAGGGTTTTCACGTCTCTTTACCTCCGCTTCGGATTTGAATTAATCAGGCTAATTACGCCGGCCGCGAGTCGCGTCTCTGGATCCGTCAAGGATCCCCCCGCCCCCCTTTCCGATTTTAAAGAATCGCTCGCTTTCGCGCGAGAAAAAGTTCGATCTTGCAACACCCTTGCAACGTACATCATCCGGATATGCGTTTGGAAATGAATTTTATTTCGCGTACGGACTCATAAATTTCGTCGAAAACAAACCGCGGCAAATGAAACACTGACGCGATTACGCACGGGATTCGCTTTGTAGTAAGTTGTAAACAGAAAAATCAGCTTTCTCGCGGGATATTGAGAACGCAGGTGAATTCAACGAAACGTTGCTGGACATTACTGGATATTCTTTGTCCGGCAGCACACGCGAGCTTGCGTGGAATCGATATTTCGCGGCGATCGTTTGCTTTCAGATTAAACACTCCGTAAGAGATAACGCCGGGATATTGAAACAATATCAGACGGTCCATTCATTTTCATTCAAGATGACCCGATACTTTCTTATATATATATATATTTCAGTTCACTGTGCTCATATTTTTCCAATCCAATTATGGCGGGATTAAAATAATATCAAGCATACATCCATTCGTAGGAACGAAACATTTCTGTTTGATTAATGCTCTACTACTAAGATTTTCACCGGGTATTCTACGTGTGAAGAACGATGGAAACATCGTCCGTGCTCGTTACTTCCGTTGAATTATCGCGGAATTAAAGCAATACCCCATGCACGCACGTCCATTCGCAAAAAACGGAACATTTCCGTTCAGATACGCGGTCTACCGAGTTTCTTGGCTCGTGTAAAAGAAGAAAAGAAGAAAAGCAAACTACGTTGGCCACACTCGTTCCTCGTCCGGGATTATCAGTGAAGTACAATCGGCTAAGAATGACGTCGACGGTCTACGCGATACGACACTTACACGCGACAATTAAACGTTGCTATTAAACTAGCGAGTGACATTTACGAGTGAAGCTATAAAAATGATTGCGAGATTCAGGTCTTCAGGTGGCGTGCGTGGCAACGTAACTTCGATCTCTGCCGAGGGAATTTGCGAAATCGAACTGCAAAACTTTTCTTCATTTTCTTCCAAATTCCTTCTCGATATCTGGAAAGAGCTGTTAAACAGCCGCGAAGAATTTCCCGATTCCAACTCGGACTGTTTTTCTCGAAATATATTGAGAAACAAAGAGGAAAGAGACGCGGAGGAATTTGACGTTCTCGAGTCGAAATATGTGCACGCGCGTTACGCGTATTGACTCGAAGTTCGGGAGAAATCCGATCATCCGAAACAAACCGAGGCTAAATGGCGGCCGATTTTCTCTAAAAGATACACGGGCTTGCTATCGGTGGCCGTTTGTTCCAGGCAATTCGATGTTTCACTGCGGGCCCGGGCATTCGGGCTGGATAGAGTTTGCTCGCGTCTGACACGAAGCGCGCGCTGTTAGCAACTACATACTACGCCGGCCGGGGCCAAATTAAACCAGACACAATTTCGCGTTCGAGTGTACTCGCGTTTCAATTTCGTTCGGATCCATTATTCCCGGTTATTTCTTACGTAATCGGTTGCACGCGAACGCGCCACGCACGCCTTGCCGACGCTTGGTAAAACCTGGCAATTCGAGTGTCATCGTTTGCAAACTTTCTCTCTCTCTCTCTCTCTCTCTCTCTGCACGCTTTACTTTACGCTTGGTCGTTGAATCGAAAACGATCCCTCGAAAGCGAAAGAACAAGATTGTCACAAATTCGATCGAGCACTTTCCGTTTCGAACGGCTCCGTCCAAGATCCGACTCCGGCAGTCTGTTAACGACGCGCACGTTTGCCGAGCAATTTGAACATTGATCTCTGCGCGGCGGGTGTGTTAACAACGACGGACAAGAAGCCCGAGAAGCGGAAGAGAACGCGAGGAAATGATTATTAAATTGCCGCACGAATACGCTTCACGGTTATTGGAAAGGGATTGCAGAGGCGCCCTCTGCATTCGCGACCCACGTACTCCCGATTTCTCTGAACCGGGCCAATTAATATTCCAAACACGCGTTCGTTCCTTCCGTAATCGTTCGACTCGCGAAAATCCGGCAGCCGGCAAGTTGCGAGAGGCGCCCAACAGATTACAGTCGGTTAAGCTTCCCGGGGATATCGGGGAGATCAGAGCGCACGACGAAACAACAAGGAACTGAGAGACAGAGAGAGAGGAGAGGTACACATACGGGCGGGAAGGGGCTGAGAGGAGAAACTTTAATCCCATCGTGCGTCAGTCTGCGCCTTAATTACGTGACAAAATTTCAGCAGAGTGTGGAAGGACGAGCGAAACTTTGGTCTGGAACGCGATGGGGCAACGATGATTATTAAAGCCTTTGCTGATAAACCTTCGATCGGCTGCTTTAACAACCAACGGAAAGCGTTCCTCTCACTAACGTCCATGTCCACCGGCCGCACCGATTTAATGTTATCCCTTTGCCAGGGTTTAACGTACGATCAAACCGTCGTCGTCTATCGGTTAGGCAAAGTATGCAAATGGCCGCGCGATGCGGCCGGCTCCTCTCCTCTAGGCGCAAAAGAACGAACGAACGAACGAACGAACGAACTGGGAATGTGTAATTTCGTCGTTAAATATCCGGGGCACGAGGGAATTTCTTGCTTGCGCAAACTACGTTAGAGTTCGTACGTACGTGTCTATCGCACGATGGCATGTGTCGGTTCGGAAGCCGAGTTCCAGACGAGGTCAACCGTTTCGAACCGTACCGAGCCAGTTTTCCAATTACGAATGACGTCAAGGATCACCAAACGTTCCGGCTAGCCTTGTACTTTGACTCGGGTCTACTTGCGCAACGAATTATGCGCTCACAATCCGTCCCGTTAGCTGCGTTACGAGACGCGGCCGCCTCGAGCGACCGAAATTCCAAGTGGGAGCGCCGGTCAATCACCTCTGTGTGTTCAATGGAAATTTCTCACATCGGATCGCGGAGTAGCAGAGTAAAATTTTCAACGCAAACAAAGAAACGAGAATCTATCTATAGGGATGAGTAAAAGTCTACCATCTTCCCCCCCACAAGGAAGAAAGAAAAAAAACTGCACGACTTGTACTCCAGTACGATTTGTCTCACTGAAAAGTTCAGAAGCAATCAAGACGATTTTTTTGCCATAAAATTTTGTTGACGTGCAAACGTTTGAATCGACACGAATCGACGAGTTACAGGCGCGATCGCTCAGTACCAGATAACGCCACTTCTACTCGAGGTCTACCCCACGCTCCCTCACGAATCACGTGACCCAAATCAACCAATCGCTAATTTTCGTTGCATCAGCGTTGCACCTGAAAAGGCTCGATATTACTCCCGCTAAAGTCACTTTCGTTGAAAAAAAAAAAAAATTGAAATTTCGTTAAAAAGCAAACCGGTCCCGAGACCTCGAAACGCGCGGGCAAGTTGTGCAATTGAACGGTGGCCAGCCCTCCATCGGTCGATTAATCAGCGGAAAATCTCGAGTATTAAACACAATCGGCGGAGGAATGTGGCGCGGTGTGCTTGTTCGTGCATTAGCCAGTTAGATATTTATAACATCCAGCGGACGGAATGGAAACTGGTATTGTTATCCGGCTTCGTTATTTGCCGCGAACATTGCCGAGGACCCTGGGCCAGCGCATTGTTTCGCATCGCTCGGATTAATCATAACTGGTGCTCGTAAGCCAGGCGCGCAAATTAATGTCCGCGATCACGCTGTTGGCTGCAAGGACACGGCTGGGTTACTCCACGGCCAACGGAATCGATAACAAGGCGAAACGAAACCGGATATCCAGCCTCGGGCCGGGGGTATTAATCACAGATATCTTGGATAATCCCGCGAATTTCGGGGGTTGGGGGCCACGGAACGAGAGATGAAACCCACGAGATGGGAACTGGGAGGCGGGGAAATCGAGGGGATATTCCTGGGCGTCATCTTCAGCTCGACTTGGCCTGATTATATCCTATCCCGGCCGGTGAGCCGTGAACCAACGCGGCGGTACCCGGCTGTGGATTTATGATATTTCCCGTTAACCGCGGAGCGAATCTAACGTCGCCCATAGGGCTGGTTGGCACAACCGGCAAAGGGCAAAACCCGTATCTGGTCCACGGTTCTTCCGACGGATTCGCGCTCGATTCACGAGCCAAGGAACTTTGACCTACAACGGACGAAATTGCAACTCGAACGAGGTAATCCCGATGACTGGCAAGTAATTCAAGTAGTTCGCCGATCTTATTAATCCGAGGGAAGTTCCAAGAAATCTCATCCGTCAGGTTAACGCCAAGTAACGAGACGTTCTCTCCGAGACTCTCGACAGACAACAAGACGATGTACAACGATATACAACGATATACAACGAATCTCGTGTCGAGGATGACATTTTTGTTTCTATTCGAATTATCACCCGATAGTTTCGCCGACACAAGTGCACACAAGTGTACATTTGAAGTTCGATAGCACTTTATCGACGCGTTAATTCCTCTGTTACACATCTTCTGTGTAATCCTTATTGACAAAGTTGATAAATGAAACAGCTACGTTATCTACATTACTGAATGCCAAAGATAAAGAAACTCTCGAGCGCTATTTACCTCGAGCTAACGTCGCTACCAACAAACACACGCGACGACGAGACGCTTCTTACGCGTTTGTTAAACAAACTGGAACTTCCTGGTAATCAGCTAATAGGAGACGAAACATGCAGATTATATGGTAATGCGGTGTTTTACGTAAACGTATTAGGTACATCGTGCCGTCATTACGGTCCAGCCACGATCGTTATGATAAAACATTATTGCCAGATGCGGTTTGCATCGAACAGTCAGACGATTATTACGTTCGTCATTAATTTCATTGTCTGTCTATCACCGATCGATAACGCCGTAGAATACATCACGTATTAACGATACTAACGAAACATCGGAAACATGTTTCAATCTGCGTCGTTTCGTCCGTTTCGTACAAAACACTTGTGAAAATTTATGCAACGCAACTGTTGTGATTGTTTCGCACAAGCGAAGGTAACCGATGAGTAAGCAGCGATATTAGTTCGCTCTCGCGGAACTTAATAACCCGTGACGATTGAAATTACACGCCGCGTAATCGCTGTTCTAGAAATTGTCCGATCAAGGATCCACGCGCGTCAACGCGCGTTATTCTTCACCCAGTTTCTTACGTTTCTTCTTGCTCTCCTTCACTCACTGCGAATGCCACACGCGCGTTTCCTTTTCACGCAACGAGTCGGCGCTTCAACTTTTTTTTTTTTTTTTTTTTTTTTTTTTCAGAAAAAGGCGAACGCGACTCACTCTCTCCCTGAAGCCTTCGTTTCTCTTCAAAATTTTCGATAATTTTCAATTGGACAATAATCCAGCAGTCCGCGTAACGATCGAACCGAGTTAAATATTCGAGCGATTTCGAGCAAGTAACGAGACGAGATTTTTCCATGGTTAATTTTCCCTTGACGCGTCGGTATCGAGAAAAGTGTATCGCATTCGTATTATTCACTCTCTCTTTTGCAATTTTCCACTTGATCCAATAATTTGGAATTTGCAGCAAACTGTTTGCGTTTCTTCCGACGAGGCGAAACTGGCGAAACTGAAGGCAGGATGTGTCGAGGGTGCAATCCGGGATCAAGTTGAATGTCGCGCGAGATTATGAAAATCGTTGGAAATTTCCGAAACGGAAGATTGATGAAGCGGATGAATTACAATTGGGGGACGGTCGAGTTTCGTTCGAGCCCGACGAATTCAACCGAGTTCGGAAGTTCGGGCGACAGGTAGGCGACAGGTGCTTCGAGTTAAACGAAACGAAATGAACGGTAAATTAAATACCACGGCGCGAGATGAAATAACGAGCGAACGAAGTAAAATTCAGACGAGAATGACGACGACGACGACGACGAAATTAGAGAGCGAAAAGTTACTTTCGATTCTGAGCACTTCCGTCGGGATTACAGCCTTGGCCCCCATGGCTGGCTGGCTGGCTTTCGATAATTGAATTAAATCGATGTCTAGCTGAAACACTCGAGCTTCGAAAGCTTCATTATCTTGCACCTGTTGTAAGAACAGAGGGAGACAGTACAAAGCAAGAAGAGCTCTCTCTCTCTCTCTCTCTCTCTCTCTCGTTCGAGATCGAAGTCCATTTAGGGACAGCGTCATTTCCGGGCTCTGGGATTGAGATTTCGAAGCAGTTTCGGGCGTGATTCGACTTCCCAACTTGATAACGATCGACCGTTTATTTAGGTTTCTCCTATTAAATTCGATCGTGTACAAAGTGATGCCGCGAATCCGGGACACGAGCGTCTTAAATTCCCACAGAATGGATCACTCGCTAATCCCGTTGAAGCTATTGAAAATCCACGCCGATCGTGCAAGTTGAAATGGAAATTTCCCGATGAGTCAGATCCCCGAGAACGATTATTAGATCGTGGGCTTTTTACGCAAACTCGACTGCCGTCCGAGGAAATTGAAATAAAATAAAAATTGATCTGATCCTGCAAATATTATCGGCAACGTTCACGTCTTTTTATCTTGAATGTGTTTCGGATATTTTGTTCTTTTCTGCAGTCAGATCACACCTGCCCCCGTTATGACAATACCAAACCAAATGAAATTTACATTGGCGCATATTGAAGGATTCTCTGTGATTCTCTTCAAAAACGATCGAATTACCAACAATTTTTTTCCCTGGCTGATTGTCAGACAGAGTCTCGTTATCGTCGTTAATCCTGATATTCTTAATAAAAGTGTGACCGAGATCGTACAATTTATTATCACCTTGGCCATTACCAGCAATAATAACAAGAGTGGCACCATTCGATCAAATGTTCTCGTAACACGGGAAAAAAAGTAATCACGAATGCGTCGCTGGAGGGTAATAAAAAAAAGAAAGAAAGAAAAAATAGAAAAAAACTGGCTGTACAAACGTGTTCGAATCGTGAATAGGCAATTAACCGTGAAAATCCCGTAATGGGCCGTTCGTTTTATAACTTCGTCCATTATCGACAGGAAATTAATGTCACGAAGGAACGTGGCTCGTATTTCACGGATTTTGCCCGATAAGGAGCGGTTTTCGTGCTTTCGTAATCGTCCGCAGGCATAAATTCACCATGGTGGAAATTAGCAGGAATCCTATCTTAAACTGTGCGATGTCTAAATTTGAATGCGAACGGTGATACGTTATCGTTATCAGAGCGTCTTGTTCGTACGTATCGCTAACGTATCGAGAAGCGAGAAGAACTTTTTAGCCGCCTAACGAGCGTGAATATACGCGGATAAAAATAAACGCCGACGTTTGGCCATTCACGGGGTATTCGATATTTATGAATATCGGTGAATGAATACCGTCGTGTTGTCGTTGGCTTCCAGTAAGCCAAGATGAGCACGGAGGTCAACCGTACCGACCTAACGCCACTTCTTGCTTGTCGAGGGGTCACTGCAAACACGATTTCGCCAACTTCTTAACGGGCTCGAGGGCTCGTCGAGCCAAGACCACTTTAACGATCAGAATCTCGATGTCTCCGACGGTGTCTCGACGCGCGCATAAATTTCTTTCGCGTGAAATCGAGACGAACGATCGAACGTAGCCATTCTCCCCGACTTGTTCTCGTCGCATTCAACGTTCAACAGACGAAGAAAATTTCTGCTTCCGTCGATCAATTTCCTATCCAATTAACGCTGATTAATTTCCATTTTTGCGCAGAGAGAGAGAGAGAGAGAGAGAGAGAGGGAGTAAATTAAAATTTCCACCGCGGTGTTTCTCGCTGTCCCGTGTATTTCGCGCTGGCAGAGATAATGAACCTTCTCGTAAAAATATTTCTACACATTGTTACCTTGTTCGACGACGAGTGTAAAAGAGAACGGGGTGAAGTTTTCCTTGCGTCTCGTTTCGAGCTCTTTAACGAGACTTTATAGTTCGATAATTGCTAATTATAGCGTCGGGCATGACAACTCGTACAATCTAATCGCCGACGTTTAAAATCATCATCGTGTTTAATTAATAGATACAGTGTGTTGTGATGTTATATAATTCGCGAGGAGTGATAAATTTGCAGCCGAGGTCAATCAACAGAGAGGAGCACGTTCAATTACGTAACATAGTTTTTCGAAAAATATTAATTTTTCGAAATTTACAATTATTCGTCCCTTTTACTCGCAACGAACGACACCTGAGAGATTCTTTTCTTCGAGCCATTACACGCATTATTTGACCAATGAAATAATAATATACATACAATAATAATAATATTATAACAACAGACACAACAACAAAAATTCTAATTATGCAGATCTCGGATCGTCATTACGTGTAATTACAGGCGACGAATTAATGATAATCCATCGCGCTATGTGCAATTTGTCTTCTGCTTCTGCGCAGTACACTTTTGTGCTCGCTGTTATCTGGTCAAACTATCGGTTGCAACACTCTCCTCCAACAGACACGTTACCGATTCCTATTATTTGGGAAAGACACACACACACACACACACACACACACACGCACACGTGCACACCGCGATAAGCAAGATAAAAAACGTGAAATTGAGTGGCACGAGAGGTCGAGCCAGCCCTACACTTCCGGCAGAGGCTTCTGTTCTTTCACTGACATCGACTGAAAATTTTGCAGACCCGGCACGAGAGGGCGGGGGGGGGGCGGGGGGGTTGATTGGATTAACTTGCCGAACGAGGGCGCAGCAACGATAACGACAGAAGGCGGATTTCTTAAATAAAGTATCCCGACAAGGGTCGAATATCGTAGCAGGCGATCACTTGGAAAATTTTCAAGGCGTCGCTCTGCACGCGTTCCATCCGAATGCTTATATAACAACAAAGTTGGTCGATATCAACTATCTGGCGCGTGGAGCGGCAACAAACGATTACAAAGTGTCAACTGGAAACAGATGCAACCTAAGACAATTGCAGTACAAGCAGAAAGATACGGCGACAAAAATATTGGTGGCAATATTTACAAATATCATTCCACCTTTCAATTCTTAGAAAGCTAAAGCGTTTTGATTAAAAAAAAAAAAAGACAAAAATCAGAATCAGGCTTCTGCGTATCGAGAAATAATTTTCATAATTACCTCATCCATCAATTATCTCCTTAATTGCAGCAAAATCGCGAATCACTCGCTGATCATCCAAGTGACTATCCTGTATTATCTATATCTACCTATGTTTTTCTTTCCACATTGCCTTTAAAGGCAAAGTCAATCACGTCGCAGTACTCTATTGCGTTACGAAAATAGCAACTCGACTTTATAACTTGCGAAAGAATACAACAGAGTGATAAGTCACGTTACTCGATCCTTTAACAATGCAGCAATTTTAAAATCCAGTAGGATTTGTTGGCTAAACTTGTACTGACAAACAAAGATGTTAGAGTGGCATTTATCTTATCAATTGTACCTCTGTCCTGATCTTAACGACACGTGTCTATCCACCTTTACGTCGAGCAGTTGCACTTCGATCCTAAAGCGAAGAAAGAACCTAAATCTTATTTTTTACATTTTCTCCGATCTTACTTGCTCCTTTTTCTCTCGTTGCAATCGGGAGTCTCAATTTAGTTAAACGGAGAAAAAGCAACATCGCAGTTGGTGTCACAAGGAAGGTTCTTCGAGAACACCGAGCCCAAGGTACGAAAGCTCGACGATCTTTCTCAACGCAACGTCGCAAGATCCTTATTAACAGAGTGCGTTTAAAGCGTTGCTCCGAATCTTCCGGTTGCAGAAACTAGCCGAAGGCGAAGTAACGGCGGGTCGATCGATGGCTCTTGCAAATCGCCGTGAAGGCGATAAAAGGCGTCTCGTCGCGCGATTGTCTCGAACGAGCGGCAAACGGACCGAGCGGCCTCCGAGTACGCCTCCGGGGAGCACGACCGGCGAAGAAGAAAGCTCGAAAGGGACGTCTGCGCGAAATGGGTATGAACACACGCCTGGCACGCCTTCCACAGGGCTAGAGAACGTAACGACTGTATTCAAGCCGAACGTTTCGCCGCGACTTAGCAGCCGCTTTTATTGATATTTGAACGTCGACGTTCGAACGTACCCGTGGACCGATTCCCGGGCTTTCTTGCCAGCCGGTGGACCGTCTCAGCAACTCGCGCGCGTTCGATAATCGCGATAACAGTAAACGTTTATTCCTACGCAGTTACCATCCGCGGGAGGGAGAGAGAGAGAGAGAGAGAGAACGTTACAAAATACTCTCGCGAACCGTAACGCGCGCTGGTATTGCGCTTCGAGCCAACAAGAATCGACGCTCCTTTCAGTGGTTCCTACTGGCAGCGAGACGACTCTGTATCCCTGGCAAACGATCCTTTCCTTTTTATGCCAGCTAATGAATTCCCCGTAAACCTCCCGCACGCGGAAAGAGACGAGATACTCGTTGGAAAGAGACGACCGGGGACTCTTTTTCTTGGACTTACTTGGTAATACTGCCTTGCGCCGCTGATAACGCGTGCTCTTGAGATCGTTATCGTTGGGAGGACGATTTTCTCTGAGAGCATGTACGTACCGTACCGTCAATGTTATCTCTCGGAGTAAAAATTAGTACAATCGCACTGCCGAATAAAGCCTAACGAATTTTGATAAAAACGTACTTAAAATAATTTATACAGCTATAGATAAACTCGCCGCTGTGTGTGTAGATAATAATACATGGTCTAACAGCTGTATTACCGTCAATGTGTTTTGATGACTCGCCGTTTCTTTTTCATTTTCTTTTTTTTTTCGAGTCATCGCAAATAACGATACTTTTGATTTTCAAACTTTGTCTTCTTCGTTCGTGTCGGTGGAGTCTCTTTTTCTGCACTGCACTCCAGATACTGACACTCATCATTCGCAGTAATGACTCTGTCGTTTTTTCCTTCTTTTAAATTTTCAAGTCATCTCGAATAATTACATATATAGTCATTACGAAATTTCACGTTATTATCGACGTATTACGTTTTCTTCTCCTCGCAGCAATATCCTCCCGTAATCAAATACACATTTGATCTCAAGATCTATCTCTCCAATACAATAATGCCAAACTGGATGGTATTGATCTCCCGATTTCACGATATCACGGGAAATGGATTATCCTCTCGACTAAAGTAAGAATGAAAGTTCTTCCAAGAAATTCTCGGTCGATTTTTCAAACTGCATCGCATGAACCGCGCCGGCGCGAAAGCACGATGATATCGATAAAACCGAGTGATTGTAAATTCACTTCTGTACACGGCAGTGTGATTTTTCAACGGGTCCGATAATTCGGTTCGCAACGTTCGCATCGAACGACTTGGATGTGAAATTTGTTTTTTCCTCTGGCCCTGAGAGTGAGCCAAAGTTCCTTCCCGCCTATTTTTCTTCTTAGATAAAACAAGACATCGAGATATAAGGAAACACTAATTTTATTGATTTGAAATTAACGTACCATGATCTTTGAAGAAAGAAAAATTTCTTTTTCAGTGATTATCGGCCCACCCTGTAAGTGTAAGTAATTGAACAGAGATAAGCTAAGAAAATACCAAAGTAGAAGTTTAAAAGATGTTTATCGCATCAGCGCACATAGCATGAACAATTCTAAATGCTAAGGTTAATGCCACGGGAAATATTTTCACAAGAAAATCTAGTCAAACTGATTTCTTTCAGACGACAGTATCAATCACTCGACTCGAGTCAAGTCTCGCCAAAACGGAGCTCGAAAGTACTTATTATTTCTACATGAGGGAACGTTTCGATATCGATCAGAATTTCATCGAACGCTATAGACGCTGAACGAGACGACAGCTGTAATCGTCTCGGACACTAAAGGCTTCGATCTTTGTCGCGACGAAGATTCAATTGCAATTTTGCCCACGCATAAGCGATGAAAAGATTTACGTTACGCGTCAATCCGTGTAGCATAATCTCAAGGCCGATTTCATTGAACTAACAACACCTCGTGGATCATGACGTATTACGCTTCGTACGAACCGAAGAAATCATAAATTACAGCCGCGCACGCGCACCAGCAAGAATATTCCGCCGAGGAATTTGCGTTTCAATGCAAATATTGGCTCTGCAAAATATTCTCTTCGCGTGGATGCTATCTAATTCCTCGTAAGGCCCGAGTTAATATCACCTTTGTCGCGCGTTATTGTCCATGTGTAGCCAATCTCGACCAAGTGAGAGCCAACCGCGAACTCGGAACGTTCACCGAGCTCGTCAGAAAGTAATTTTTGCGTTACATAACCGAAGGCGATTTTCACGTCTCGTTTTGGAAAAGTTCCTCGACTCGGCAATTTTTTTGAAAATAAAATTTACACTTGGTTTGACTTTGGTTCACGGACCAAAAACTAAATAAATTCTTTAGCTGCGCAGTCGAAGCCAACGTACGATGAATTATTTATGTCATTTATGCAGTCTTCAGGTAGCTTACGTACCACCGATTTTCTCCAAAACTGGAGTGACCAAAACCTCGAAACAGGGAGAATCGTTCCATCCATCGTAGAAACACTGCGTGTCAACTTTTGACCAATCGAATAAATCGAGCGTCGGTCGGTTGGAATTGGAATTTTCAACAATCGGCGCGATTCGCGGCGAGTGATCGTTGAATGATATAATTGAAAACGTTAATCGGCTCGTGTAAATAAATCGGCCGGATTAAAGCGACTGGGACGTGCTGGAATTCTAGAATCGCGCGCGGCTGCATAACTTCGGTCACGCGCCTGTTACGCGATTTCCAGCGCGTTTGTCCCTATCGGCAAATCGTTTCCTTCGGAGCGATTAAAACGAACAGGAGTAAAAGCCACGCACGCGGCACCATAGTGCGTGCGCCGTATCACGCCGCAAGTGCCGGGATCACGGACGAGAGACGCCTGTAAAATTTCACTCGCGCGTCTTCTTCTATCGCGTCGTTGATGTCAGTATATCTCTGAGTTGAACGCGAGGATTTCCATTGTGGCGCACGTGTAGAAAAAATGTTCGAAGCGAGTTAATTAATTTTGCGGTGGTGTCGTGACAACAGCAACGCAATACTTCATAATATTCTAAAACCTTGCGCAACGTTGCGTTACTACCGTCCCCTGCTCGAGTGTTTATCTTATCAAGATACACGCTCTGCTCCAGGCAATTGATCAGCTAACCGGTTACCGGCTACACGGTTCAGCGAAATGAAAAAACGAGGAAATTTCGCGCAATTGCGCAACAGCACGTTGCGGTAGAACGACACATGCATCTTCGAGATCCGCGAAGAAGCGCGTACGTGCTTGATCGATCTCGTCGATATTATCGACTTAAGTTTCGCACGGTCATTTGCCATTATCAAGCTTATCGCATGATACTATCCGTGACGAGGATAATGGAGGCAGTGAATTGCACAACCGCCGTGAACCCTACGATTATCCGAGGTGGCTTTCATAACACAGTACCAATTGACTTCCTTCAACCTAAGCGCGATCAACGTGCCACCGTTACGTAAACGGTTTTCAAGTTCGCGTGCGAGTATCGATTCGGTAACGCTGATACAGGTTCGCGTCGCGAACCTGTCATCATCTCGCTGCTGCTCCAATTTTGTCTTCTCGATGACGCGACGTTTACCCTAAATGCTTCGTTCCGATCGATGTATTCCAATGGGTCAGCAGCAGCAGCAGCAGCCGCGCTAATTAACTCGGCCAATTAAGATAGCGCGCGAATAACGTTTACCAAAATTCACGATCGAGACTTACTCGATTGCTCGCGTCATTGGCGCGCGTAGGCATGAAATACTTTCATGCGCTCGTGCATAAAATTATCGAGGGAATGCGCAGTGTACGTATAAAGTTCCACGGAAAACATCGATTTCTTTGCTCGTGGTTATGTAAAGCGATACGGAATTGCAAAAAGTTGCAATTTTTATCACTTTACATGACGTCTAATTTATGAATATGCAAAATAGAAACATGCTGAGACGCAGAACTGCGTAACTTCGTTGCGAGACCCACTCGTTGGAGAGGAACGGTCGATGAGTAGGAATCGCTCAAGTGCACATTTCAATAAATCGATTATTGACATACTTGATTTGACGTTTGCTCTAATGATTTGCACTTTGCTCTAATTACGCACTTGAGATGTTGTTGATACACAGTTGTTCACCGATCGCAAAGGTCTCGTCTTTTTATGATTGATAAAACCTCGTCGATCAAAAAAATATCGAAACGTCCATCAGACGTCCGTCAGGACAATGGTATCAGTCAAGCATGCGGTATTACGATTGATATAATTTTTTGGGGGGGAAATGTCGTGCGAGGATATCAAAATTGATCAGATACAAAAAAAGAAACAAAAGAACATTACATAAATTTGTCATCAACGTCAAATTCATATTTATAACGAACGAACTGATTGAAACTCAAGAATCGAGCGCCAGTCGTGCATTTGAACTATTAAAAATTACGCAACCTAACAAGAAGATACACGAGCCGCATAAACAACGGTGGACTCATTTGAATAGCGGCAACCTCCAACATAAATTCCGTCTAATCGTACGCTGAATGAATGCAACGAACGAGCCTCGTACCTAAAGACGGCGAAAATGACGCGTAATTTACGCTTTGTAATTGATCCGTTCGAAACTAAACGTTGCGTGTCTACTGAATTTACCTTTATAACGCGACGCGCGTTTACACGAGACGGACTAGCGAGATTCTCGTAGCTTTCTTCAACATTTAAAAATATTTACAATTGCACTCGATCGCACTTTGTTTCAGTTGGACGACAATTCTGGCAACAAAATGTCAGTCGCGACGAGCCGACGAGTTGAGGTTGACTCGTGGCGTGTGAAACAATTTTCTAGTTCCATTGTTTCAGTTTCAAAAAAAATTCCATTGTTTAAATTATTCCGCAGTCTGCTAACTGACGTTACGAGACGCGATTAGTTTCACAGCTACGTCGACCTTTAAACCATTTCATGCTCGCAATTGGTCAATTTTCAGTGCAAAGGGTACATTCGTTCGCCGACTTGTGAAAAAGAAAACTCGTTACATTGTGGCGTATCTGGAATTTTTCTCTTCTGTTAAATTACGGATTACTCGCACTTTTGTTTGCTCTTCAAATTTTCCCACTCGATACCGATCGATATCGATCCATCGACTCGATAAATATCTAGCGGCGTCCGCGTACGCGCTTTCCAATTGCTCCGGAATTATACCGACGTAATCGCGATAGTCCTCCAACGAGATCCGAAAATATTTCGTACGCCGTAGTAACTCGTAGAAAATATTCTCGTCTACGACTGTTTGCTCCCCGATAATTTGCTCACGATACGCGTTGTTATCACTCGGTAGGGTACAAGGACTAATTGCAAGAGGCACGAGACAGATAACGATTAAGCCGGAGACTGATCGTGCCTGCCGTTCGATCTTGTACTTGTACGATCGCTTGCCGATTATCGCCGTGCAACAGAAGAATTGTGTAATCACTCGGAAAATACAGTTGACGATAACGCGAACAAGGAAATCGACGAATATGGTGACACTTCAGTTCGATTGTTATCGGATGGTATTAACAATAGGTGACGTTCGCGGTCCGGGAAGGCTCTGATTGGAGTATAAATAATGCGCGGCCGTCCGTATAAAACATGACACGTCTATTCCGTGTGCCTCACTCCGTATCAGACGTTCACGGAGGCAGAGTGAAGTGATTATTATTTCGTGCACGTTCCTTAAATCGGTTTCGTTCGATAACATCTCGCAGGTTAGTAGTCCGTTGAATCTCTGCCCTTTCTCTTCCCCCTCCCCCATTACCGGTGTGTGCTCCGCTGTGCTACGTTATTTCTCGTAAATAAACGCGTTCGTGCGAGATACGACGAGGAAAAAGAGAGAGAGAGAGAGAGAGAGAGAGAGAGAGAGAGAAACAAGGAAAAGGAAAAATTGACGAGAAAAAGGCGAGTGTGTGTCATCAATCAGTCTCTCCGATCTCGCCTCGCGAGTAATGTAATATTTTTGCGTGACGCAGTCAGTGAAAGATCGACGCGAGCGTGACATCGGCGTCCCGAACGAGAATGGGAAAAAAATTTCGATCGAACCGTCGGATTCGTGGTCGGACTTTGCGACCGGCGACCTAGGCAATTCGAAGCGATCCGAGCCTCGCGCGCAATGGGACCTCGGAAATGAGAATAGTTTGCTTCTCGTTGCTACTGCGCGTCGTGTGATTGTGTTACGCTCTCGTGTGGGCGTCGAACGCTCGTGCATCACAAGCTGGCTGCTGACGAATTGTCGGGCTGGCTAATTTTGTCGCGTCGCTGGACTATGTACACGTTACGTTTCAAGGTATCGGCTATTTGAAGAGCGAATCGTCGGGACGAGAAACCGGGCAACCAGTTTTGACAAATTAATACGCGCGTACTTGAAAGAGGCACGATCGTAATCGAGTCTGCCCTCGATTTCTTCGTTCCTCTCCGCGAGGAACGTAATCAACCGTACGATTCGTATTAAGTGCCCTCGCGTGATCTAAAAAGCGTTCGATAACCTCGAATAGCGGCACAGTTATTTTCAATCTCTCTCTCTATTTTTTCTCCCGTTCTCTCGGCCGAGCAATTCCAAAACAACTCGTCAACGTGTACCACGGTTTCGTTTCTCTATCTTATCGTCTCTCGCTGTGAATTTTCTTACGAGCACGCGCGATCGGTTGAAACTGAAAGCGTTGGTAGACGCTCAATTATTAACGCGATGACTGCCACGACCGTCGTCAAGTTTCAAATACTTGCACCTCACTACAGAAGTTTCTTTCCGTTCTGTTTCGATCGGTGGGAGCTGCGGCGAAGTGGACGAATTAGCCCGGTGTACCGGTGAATGCTTTTTCCTCGATTGATTTTCGCGAAAATATACCAACGAGAATACCATACTACCCACCTCTTGCACTTGCGGCGCGATATTTTCCAAAAATCAGCGCGAGTCTCGCGAGCGAGCGAGTTTGAAAGCTTCCGTTACCCGCGCGTACGTACGTACACTCTCCGGCTCTGATTTAAATCTTTCCGAAAGCGTCGGCCGACCCCGAGCGCCGAAAGTTTCTCCAGTCCTTCGGGAACGGCCGTCGTGTTCGGGGAGAGAAAATAAAACGAGAAAAAAGTGGAGACGCGCGTTCCTTTGTTCGCTACGTGCGTTTGCTACGAGACCGGTCGTAAATTTCCTTAAAACACCACGGTTCGAACATCGCGTTCCGATGGGATCTCTCCGCACGGTGAAACGTGCTGCGTTCGCGTGGCAACCGCTCGAAAGAAGAAAAACGTTCTTAATTGAAACAGCCATCTACGAACTCGCGAGGAAACCGATCCGCGCGAACATCGAGAGTCGCGAACGCTGGATCGCGCGAAAGAAAGAAGGCCGTGAACAATAAGTTTCCGTGCGAAGAAATCGTTTGCCCGCCGAGAGGATATTCTCCAATTCGAATTGCAATTTCAGAAATGGCCCACGAGACAGTGCCGTGGCTGAACGCCGAATTCACCGAGAGAGTGATACAATTGGCCGAGGTCGACAGCACCATTAAAGTGATCGACATATCTGCGAAACCTGCCACCAACAAGGGCGACAATTACACCAGCGACATGGTGAGAGTGGTGGCGGAGTTCACGCGGAAACAGGGCAAAGCTAAGGTCACCGAGAAGAAGTCGCTTTTGTTCAAGTTCGAGCCGATACTCGAGGGGCCGCGGCAGGACTTGGTAAATAGCAACCGAGAGGTCAAATTTCCTTTCGATTTTCCAGGAAGCTAGACTAGAGAAAGTAGGCGTAGACACTCACGGGGGGGGGGAATTTTTCTCAGACAGTGTTCGTAGAAACGAACTTTTACACGTTGGAATGATTTAAAGAGGTAAATTAAGAAAAATGAAAATAAAGGAATACCAAGGGTACCCGCGAGCAGTGTCGTTTTCTCAAATTCAATTTTCTTTCTCAATTATTACAACGTTAAAACTGTATCAACTTTCAAATGAAATAAAATTTCGTGCAGTATCAGGAAACGACATTGCCTACGGGTATCCATACAACGACGAAAGAAAATTCGATGAAAGAAAAATTCACGTGGAGAAGAAAAATGTCCGACTCCACCTTTTGGAAACTGTGCCCGTAGAATCTAGGAAAATTGCATTCAAAGAAAGAAAAAAAGAACGTAGAAATAAGCGATCAATCGGATTGTTGTGTATCTCACGGCAGATGTTTCTGAACGTTTTGTAAGATCGTGAAGTCAGAAATCTTCAACACCGAGATCTTCATGATGACGAACACACTGCGAAAGATGAGCGAGTTGCTGGGCAGTCGCGTGAGCGCACAGGCTTATTACGTAAAACTGGAACGACCGCTGTGCTTGATCATCGAGGATCTGGCTCCTTTGAACTTTCGTATGGCCAATCGTCACACTGGCCTCGATACGGAACACGCCACACTGGCCATTCAAGGATTAGCCAGGTTCCACGCAGCTTCAGTCGCTTTGTGCGAGAAGGTAATATCGGATCGACGAATGATCGAATCATCCGCGATGAAAACAAACGCATGAAAATCCGCAGTCTTATCGCCATGTTCGCTGTTTCGAGCTTTCGAGTGATCAAACGCGTGTTTGTTGTATTTGAAAATTGTAAAGTACATTCTCGTTATACGATTCAATATTTACCGAACACTCGCAATTGTGAATAAACGATGACAAATGTCGATAAACGATCTGTGCTTCCGTAGGAACCGAAACAAAAGTCGTTGTACTGGAGAGGAATGATCAATGAAGAAAACACAGATTTAGTAACCTTCTTTAAAGCTGGCGCTATTGGTCTTGCAGACGAAGTAGCAACTTGGCCAGGCGGAAAAAAGTGAAGATGATGAAAATACGATGCAGTTGTTAGACTGTGGATGTTCATGCGACTTCGTGTTAAAAACATGAGACCCACCCAAGTGAAAGTTCGCTCTCGTTAATAATATTAGCAACGAGTACTCTTGCTTACGCTCGTCCTTGAATTTTTGTCACGATTGCATAAAAATCCACAGTCTATTAATTGTCACGTCGTCGAAATCGAATCCGTCGTGACACCGTCGAAATTGCTTTAGGTACGCGGACAAAATTAAGAAGTACGCCGACAAGATATTCGACGAGGAATTGAAAGCGATGAAACGCAAAGACGACGAGTTCAACGTCATAAATCACGGGGACTCGTGGACGAACAACATGATGTTCCGATACGACAAAAATGACAAGCCTGTCGATCATATTTACGTAAGTACACTATTTTAAGTATTTTAAGTCAGATTTTCAAACTGCAGCGCGGCCAACGTTCGTTTGTCGTTCCCATTTGTAAGTGCCGACGTCACTGTCGAATCGCCAAGCGTTTAAGTCTGAGTCGCGCGAGAGAAGAAACGTAGCAGCGCGAGAGGTCGGAATTCGTATTATGAATAATGCAATAAATCCGACTCGAATCGCGTTTAGGTACATTGCCCACCTGTCTGTCGCGACGAGGACCGAGCACGAGTCCTCGACTGCCGATGATTTCCTAAACACGAGCTTCTTTTCTTCGTCGCGCGTCGCGGAGATTTCCAATTTCCAATTCAACTCGCCCGCGGAACGTTACATCGATCGGGGTCTCGATCGGCGTGTTTCAGGTGGATTTCCAGCTCTGCCTCTACTGTTCGCCGGCGATCGACCTGCACTACTTGTTCAACACGAGCGTCTTCGAGGAAATCGACGGGACCCTCAGTACCGAGGCTCTGCTCGAAGAATACCTCGGAACTCTGGCCGCCACGATGAAACGGCTCGACTGCAAAGCGCAGCCGCCTACCTTGAAAGAGATCAAGAGGTCCATGAGCGAACGGCTCGTCCACGCGTTGGTATCGTCGATGAACATACTGCCATTCGCTCTGACCGAGAAGGAGGACGCAAAGTCCATCGACGACGTGGTGAAAGATCAGTTCAAAAATCCCGGGTTAAAGAGCCCGACGTTCCAGAAGATAATGTCGATACGACTAAAGAAATTCGACGAGGCCGGCCTTCTAGATTAACGAGCTATCACAGCGCTATCAAAGCGTCTCGTCACGAAATTAGACCCTTTGCGACCCTCTGCGACGAAATACTGTTTCCACGGCGTATTCTCCGTTTTCCGAGCACCGCGATACTATTCAAACGTACGTTGTCTCTTTCAGAATTCTGAGAAAGTCAATTGAAAACGTATCATCTTTGAGAGTCTCGCGTGTGTTTGCGAATTGTTAAATTCCGTGTATACGAACGCAATCTAACTGTACGAGCAAGCGGCGCGAAACGCGCGATATTCTAAATTGTTGCCGTGAAGTGCAACATTTCCACGTATTATCACCACGTCTGTTGCAAGGGCAATTAAACTTGACGTGTGCGCGGCTTTGACAGGGGCAAAGAAACGAGAAAGGAAAGAGGAGAGGTAGAAATGAATTTTGAACGCGGAAAAAATTTAATTAATTTCTTAATTAATTCCACGACACGCAATATCTTTCCAAAGTCCGACCGTGCCGTTTGACTTTATTATTTATTTCCTTTCTTCCCTGCGTTCCATCGAGTTGTCGTCGTTCTCGGGTGGCGGGTCAAAGGCGGCGTTCGGAGTTTAGTCGACGATTCTCGCTAAACGATATTAAACCGCAAAGGGTTAGTTAGGCAAGAAAGGGTTAGCTAACTGCATATCACGTATCTGGGTATCACGTTGTTGGTTGTAGGATCACGGTTTGTTGCGAATTAAAGCCGTTTCCGACCAACGGTAACGAGCTTACAGCGGTACTCGTTTGTCATTGTTTTAGCCGAATTGCAACGTTCGCGCCAGTAGAGACCGAATGAAACCAAAGTGCAACGTCTTTCATTAGACAGTGTAAGATAAGAGTCGTTAAGTTTCGCGAACAGTGACTTTAGTACGTGTTCTAATCTAGCGGATACTTGTCTCACTTGCCGATGGTACAAATTCACTAACACGATATTGAAAATTGTCGACGATGTGATTAACACGCATATATATATATATATATATATATATATTTACGTAAGTTATTAGCACGCTATATATATTACACTTTGGACTCTTGACTTTTACAGAACAGCAGCTGGTGCAGTTCTTAAAAACAAGTTCTTGTCAGTCGTGTTAAAAATTTAGTTGTTGTTTTTTTTTTTTTTACATTGCTAACACTGAACATTGTTTCGAAGGAACAAGAGAAACAAGGAAGGAACAAACGACCACTTTGCTCACTATGTTGTTAAAAAAGAAACTTTGTTCGTAAAAAAAAAAAAAAAAAAAAAAAAAAACAGAGATAAAAAAGATTTTTTAAACGGAAGAAACGTACAGTTTACGAGTAAAATAAATCTTCGACCAACTTCGCCTCTCCCCTCCCACCCCATTTTTCCTGTACCATTCGCGCCAGTCATTGAAGCAGTCATTGCACACGCATCCGTAAATCTTCCCTCCCACCGGCCGCGACACCGGGTACAAAAGATTTAGGAGAGAATTGCACTCTCGCGACGCGCAAACGAAACGTGTCGCGGTGTTTTGAATAAATGTCCGTGTCGCGTTTCCTCGCGCGTACCGCGTGGCGTGCCCGGTTTCGGTGCAAACAAAGAGGAGAGCCTGGGCGATGAAATTGCTGTTGAACATGCGTTGCACACGGCGCGTACCTACTATTTTATGGATTAATTGCAGTTGCGCGGCACCGCGGGACTGACGGCCAAATCTGCGGGCGGACGCGGGTACAAACGGAAACTTGCGCGAGGGGGGAAAAAAATAGAAAGAAAAGGAAAAATATGCGGTGCATTTTCGCCGCGCGACGAAAATCGTTCCCAATTTTCCTCTGAAATTCTTTCGGCTAACGCGATAAAGCTTCACACCGCTCCCCTCCGCCCGCCGTTTTCATTCACGCGAGAGATTAGTCGACTCACGGTTTGATAAAGCGCGCCGCGATCGCTCGGCCACGAATGTTTATTTGCGCCCGGGAAAATTTGAATGAACAAGCGCGCGGGCTAATGTGGGAAAGTGTAGATAATTTTGACGAAAATAAAAGAATAAAAATAGAGAGCGGCGGGTCGCGTACTTTCAAGAAAATCTACGCCACCGTGGAGAGTCGGTTGAAAAGAAGAAACGAAGCGTGTTTTTAATGAAACCCCCCCCCCGAGTTCGTCAAAAATTTGGCTTCAAACCTGACACGATACAAGCTTTACTGAACAGTCTAAAAATCGTTTTGTACTTTTCGGAAGCTCGGAACGGTGAAAAACTGGGCATAGACGCGACTCGGATATCAACGACTGAACACTGACGAATTTTTACGTATTTGCAAGAAATTTGAAGCAGATCCGAAGCAGAGTGTTCGTCGAGGAACTGATTATGAAATTCGCGCGATTTGACAAACGCGCGCTCGGCAAATATTTCTCAACGCGGCGGAAGAGGCGCGTAATCGATTCGAGCACGCGATTCGCGTAAATTGTTCCCCGGGAAAAATTGTTCCCCCGATGACAACGGGGGATAATAAACGTTTGATGGGAGCGTATTAAAAACGGTCGATCGGAATATTCGAAAGGCGTAATTAAACGCCGGCGTGAAACGCCAGTGGAATATGAATAATAATTATCAGACGGCGTTCGACGAGATTCGGGTACAAAAATTGAAATCTATTACACGAAAATTATTCCCTCGTCTGCTTTCCCTCTCTCTCTCTCTCTCTCTCTCCTTTCCTGCCTCTTCTTCGTCGTTCCATAGTTTCAATATTTCTGTCGCTGGAGAAATTAACGGACAATTAAATTCGATGCACTGCGTCGGTGAAATGACACGCGTGCTCAAACAGTTGTTCGAACGAGACAGGGAACGCTGGAGTTTCGTGTATTGATTTCATACAGAGATACGCGATACACTTCGTTGCCAAAGCAGCTTGGTAACGAGCTTGATTCAAAGGATGATTTGTACAAATCACAGCCGTTTGTACGGTCGCAATGGCAAATCACTTATTTCAAACGAACGTCTACTCTGAGAGAAAGAGAGAGGGAAATAGAGAGAGAGATAGAGAGAGTTCAGACAATTATTCCACGAGTCGGGCACAGAATGATTCGACAATTCCGTATCAAAGCAATTCTCCACTCGCTTCGCCAACCCTTCCAATACTTGCGTAATAATAATTACTGAAACTACTTTCGCGTTTCCTTGATCGCGGGTCGGTTATTAATATCGATTTCAGTTCTCTCTCTCTCTCTCTCTCAACAGATAAATCTGCAAAGACCCAAGTTTCATACCGATAGACTTTACCTGCCTCTCTCTCTTTCTCCCTCTCTCTCTCTGTCTCTCCTTCAGTCTACGACCGAGATTCACGGAGAGATTATCGGAGAGCAGAAGCGGTCGAACCTCGTGAATTCTCCCGCGATTTCGATGATTTATCCGTTCGGGGTCGTCGACCCCTCTCCGTCGATCGAGCGCGGCCACAGATATTACTGCCGGACCGTGTGAAAACGCATAGATCCCGCGAACACCGCGGCAGGCATCACGGAGAACGCGATTAACTCTGAAAGCTAATTAATATCTTCCAAGCTCGGGGCACGCGTTTCGCCTTTCAATTAAACCGGACTTGTGTGTTTGTCCGTGAGCATATTTATGCACGAGCCGTGTACGTGACGCGAAACAAACGATCAAATTAATCACCAGCCGATTGCTATCCCCGATACATGTACGCGGGATGAACCTGCCATTACTCCGGTCCTGCGTTATTCGGCGCCACGAATCTCAGCTTCTTCTCTCTGTCGCGATCGTGTTTCGCCTTAACGATCTCTAACGCGTCGTTCCGTCGGATTTTCAATGAACTGCGCACGTTGACGAGGTACCGAACAGCGTTTCTGAAGAGCGTGAAGCTCAGTTGTACGCAAAAGTAATGCCAATTAATTCCCACGTGTCACTTATATGTGAAGAATGAGAACTCCAACGAATCGTTCCATCATCTTTTAATCTTCCACGTTCATCCACGTCGCGCTATCGGACGCTAACCTTCCCGGCCAAACAACTCTAATCAGTTTTTCCACGAAATAATTAAAATAATCGTGCTTTATCTACGTCCCGTTCTCTTTTCTCTTTTCTTTTGTCCCCGGACAACTTGTTTCTTCTTTCGCTCGCGTTATCAGCAAAGTTGTGTATTTTCTAAAGAGCGGGCCGGACGTTTTTTCACTATCTCGTTTTCACAAAATTTTCCACTTTGACGAGTCGAAATGCGTCTCCCCTAAACCAAGGGCCTATCTTCTCGTACAAAATTTCGATTTCACGGAGAATCCAAGTAAAACAGATACCCCAACTATTGCTCGCTTGTTTCGACTTTAACGATGAAATTAACAAGACTGAAAGAAATTTAGAAAGAACACAGGTTACGGTTAGTAACCTGCGGTTAGTTCCGACAGCTGCTGACACAGGAGCCGAATGGTTCCTCCGGGAACGAATATCGTACGACAATAATCGATAGGGAAGTCTTGGAGAAGTTGGTGCTTCCTACGGGCGATACCGACAAGACGGCAGACATATTGTCCAATAGGGTAAGTAATAGGCAATTTCGATAACAAATAAGTTGCTATGGCAATATCATTAGTCAACGTCCTTCCGCCTTGCCGTGCATCGATAAAACGACACCCACGACCGCGATCAGTCATGTCTCTCGTCGCGATTCCGCCTCGTAAAACGCGGAATCTCGCGGCGGGAATTTTATTAGCCGCTTTGCCGTGAATTAATTTCCATCGCAAATCACCGGGACGATGAATCGGTCGCCGGGCAATTCATTATACGCGCGATAATACACCGCGACGCGTGGTAGTACAGTATTAACCCTTGGGTGCTCTCGTTGGATCGTGGAACGTTTATTGGCGGCGTACAGCAGTTTAGAGGTTGAATCATTTTACGAATATATCACGTTAGATATATCGAGTTATATTTCGAGGAACATGTCGGTTTACACTTTACAAACAAAGTGACAAAGCTGTGGATAAACTTTCAAACAGTTGCGAAAAATTCCGCGAAATTTGTCAAACATTTACAAATCCTTTCAAAATAAAAAAAAAAAATGAAAAAAAAAAAAAATCCTTTTCGAAGGTCGGAGAGTAAAGTTTTTTCGTCAACGATTCAATTTAACTAATTAAAACATACGAAAATCAAAATGTTTCGCAAGCGATGCAAGCGAAATTCGACAAGACCAACCGTCGATGAGAGTCGATGATTCGCAAGCGCGATTCATCCAACCTGGAATAAGGCTAAAAAGAGAGAAAAGAGGATCCCTCGCGCGGCGTGTTTTCAAAATTCTCTTCTCTCCAGGCGTTGTCAGGAGAGACAAGAGGGTTGCAACCGCAAGGTTGCTCCGCTTGTTCTCCGCGAGGGAGTTCATCGTTAAACCCCGTCCGCGAGGAGGTCTAGTGAACCAGGAAATTAGTAGAGAAAGAAAAAGAGAAAGACGGGGGGGGGAGGGAGAGAGAGGGCAAAAATGGGAGAGAAGAGCCTGTCTATACATCCATCCGCAGGATGGAAACGCGAAGCAGGGTGGAAAAGGAAGGAGTAGAAAATTACTGCCATTCCGACGAAATTGAAGCGCACGTCACTGTTCGTCTAACAACTGCCGCGACCCGTCGTCGTTCCACAATGTCATATACGCTCTGCCTTTGTCTCGAGGAACTGATGCGGTATCACGTGTATAAAAGTAATATCTGCTACCCCGGTACATACTAGTCAAAGGGGTCTTCGCGTTTGAGTTATAACGCAGCACGATGATGTTGCCCGTACACCGTACGGAGCAAGGGAGCGAGAGACATCGCAGAGAGCGAGAGAAAGAGAGAGAGAGAGAGAAACCCGCGTCTGTATGTATTCTGTACGTCTGTACGCACGCTTGTCAGGGACAGAGGGTTGATAAACGCTTCCTGGTACCTCCCCTCCGTTTTCACCGGCATCTCGACGACCCCAGTCATCCACCACGGCCACACTCATCCTGGCGTCGCGGTATTCATAAACTACTCAGACAACGTCTGAAACTTTGCGCACCGCGGACCAGCGATGCTCTGATACGGAATAATAATGGCGACGGCATAATAATGAAGATTGTACATGTTTACGCATACATCGCGTGGCGATATATTTCGAACAACTGTCCCGCGGGGTATGATATCGTTTCGTGTCGCTGCTGTTTGTTCGATTTTCGCTCTACTTCGCCGCCGCCGCCGCCGCCGCTGCCGTCCGTCACGAGAGAGTCAATGGGGAACTTGCCGACGGCAAATTGTACGCGTTAGAATCACGCGTACGCAATTAGACGCGAAAGTGGAAAGAACGAAGAGCGACGATACCGATACTTTGCACTTTTGATAATTGCAAACCATAATTGGTTCCAGTTCTCCGAACCAACCCAACAATTCGTTTCAATTTCCCTCGTTTACGAATGCATACTTCGTTCCTTCTGTCCCAGCTTCGTTTCTTCGAGTTGCCACGAAACAGAGACAGACAGAGAGCAGAGATGGAGAGTAAGTGAGAGTGGACGACCAATCGAGCACTCTTGCCAACTCCACGGCAAAGCGCGAATCGATTTTAACGCGCGGACAGTCGCGCGCAATCGGACGTTGCGAATAATTATTTATTTCTATCATTTTCAATCTGTGGTACGGCGTGGCGGCGGGAGGGGGGCGGGGGGCGTTTTCAAACGATCGTCCATTGACCGATTCGATTATAATCAAGGGAAATCGACGTCGTTACACAATCGAGCCATCGTCCGCGAAGCACTGATTTCGTGGGCGTAGTAGGATGGATGGCTGCGAACAGGATAGCCAACGGGGAATGGCACGAGGGACAGGCCAGAATAAATAAACGCCATAATTCACGTTCAACAGTTACGAACGGTTCAATTCGCAATTGGAACCGGTCCAACCGGCAGGATGTGATATAGACGAAGGCCTGGGCAAACCCGTGAGGTGTGGCGAGCTAGAGAGTTTAGAGAACCGATGGCACAAAGAGAGACAGACAGACAGAGAGAAAGAGAGAGAGAGAGAGAGAGTTGTAGAGGAGTGGAATTACACGACGAAGGGACAAACAGTTCGTCGCTTCTGTATACGACGACGAACGTTCCCTGAAATTAATTTAAAAGGCAGTATTTCCCGCCGCGGGCTCTACACCTGCATAATCTCGCCCCTCTCCCCTCCCCTCCCCTCCCCTCCCCCTCATACTCGCTATTCCACGACCGTTCTTCGTCCGACAGCCTCCACAACCCACCACCTCGTTGCTGGTTGAATATAAGTGGATTACGTTAACTTGATAAAGCGAGGATCACGTTTTATCGGGTTAAAGGAAACCCTTTCCACCGACACTTTCTCCCTCTTTCTCTTTTCTTCCTCCTCCCTATTTGTCTTGTTCCCTCTACTTTACGTTCGCTTCTCCAGCCCCCTTCCGCGTCCCGCTCCTTTTTAATCCTTTCGCCATTCGTACTTTGCCACCACGCGTTCTTATTTCCACTCCGAAATTCTCACTCCGTAGGTTTTGGCCCAGTTTCGCCGTCGCGTTCACGAGGGAAACTTGGACTCGTAGAGCCATACGTTTGCCGCCTTATCTAATTTCGCTTAAACGCGTTAAGTCTGTCTTTCGCGCCGAGTTCCGCGTATCCGGCACGCGTGTTGCCAACTTTCAATCGAATTAAACAACGAGACGGTGCCCGCGTATTTCGTTCAACTTGCGCCGTTAATGTTTAATTGGACTGTTATCTCTAGCGGCCGCACAGCCGCCGATGCTGCCACCGCCGCGCTCGATTCGAGCCCAGAATCGTCTCTCGTCCCTCGTCGCTCCCGTGATTAATTAATATCGCGTACGCTAATTACGACGGGATGTACCGCAATGTTTAACGTTTTGCACGGTAGAATTTTGCGCGAGAGAAATTCCCGCATCCTACAGGAGGATCTGGGGAACAATATCTGCGATCTTCGAACCAACGACTGCGGTGCCTCGTTCCATACTAACTGCGCGGAAACATCCACCCGTGTCTCTGCAAACGTCACATCTCGAGATCGTAACGAAATCCAACTGTCGTTCGTAATTATTAATTTTGTCGTCTCCTCCTAGTTTATATAGTTTTACTCTTCTAATTGATAAAAAAATGATAACGCGAGATAATCGCTTTTGCGTTTGCAAATTTCTACCAAACACGTAGCACGCGACGATTATTCGATTTCATCGCTCTCGTTGTTAAAGTCATTGCTAAATATTTCGATGTAGTTTATTTGACTTATGGCCGTAATGTGCGAAAATATACTCCGGTATTTCCATACGGTACGGATAACAAGTCTGATGTGTTTTGCAACTTTCATAAATTTATCATGGGTGGATAGCGTAAATAATCGCGAAATAAACGACGAACGTTGAAAATTAATGTGTGCGTCATTTATTCGGGCTAATAATTCCGACATTTCGAGTGTCAATGACGCACTAAATATCGTGCCTTTTATCACTGATGGCAGTGCTCTATTCCAAAATACATTCTACATTTATCCCTTGTTTCCCCGGAAATTTAATCTCCTCTACCATAAACAACACGTATTTTCTCATCCCCTGAACTTTCTTCTGTATAAATATTTTTGTTCAATTTGCACGCAAATAACATCTTCTCGGTAAAACGTAAAAATAGATTTTTCAATGACAATCGTTACAATACGGAACCTCGCGTGCTTTTAAATTCACACGAACGTGATTGAAGATACAGAGAGAAAATCATTTCTTGATACTCTTCTTCTTTGGATATTTTTGCACGTTACACCCTCTGCCTGCATTTTTGCATCTTCAAACTTTCCGTAATCATCCTTTCACCGCTCCCCCAATTTACGTCCACTCTGCTTGGCGAACGGTTTCCAGCCAGGATAAAACGATAATCACTCGTTTCGCGCAAGTCACAGAGTTTTTGCCACGACGGAGGTGTGTAACTGACTTAGTCGCGGGCCGGGCTGATGGAGTGCGCGCATTACGCGCGACGCAGTTTCCCGCGGCGACGGCAAACGAGATAGCGCGCGACGTTCGCGCGAAATTAAGCGTGAACGCTTTTTACACGGGCGTGGTAGCGCGTAAATTGAAATTGTTTTGCGCGCACGGTGAGAAACGGTTTGCGTACGTGCGCGACAAGCCAACAAGCCAACAAGCCAGGGGAGCAAAGCGCCAAACGCGACGCGTTAAAGTAGACAGTGGATTTTGTTTAATTCTCTGGAAACGTAACATTTACGGCGAACCGCGGAATATGTTAACGACGATTCGTCTCACTGAAAGGCCCAGAAGCAACTGTTCCGACTGGAACTGAAGGAAACGAAGACGACCTTCTTGCCATGAAATTTTATCGAATCGATACTAAATAAATTACGAGCGCGATCGCTCGGTAGCAGACAACGCCACTCCCACTCGCGAATCACGTGACCCAAATCAACCAATCGCTAATTTTCGTTGCATCGGCGTTGCACCTGAACAGGCCCGATTTTCTGGGTTATCCGCTAAAATCACTTTCAGTGAATGAAAAAAAAAAAAAAAAGAGCCAGAGAATTGGAATTGGCGACAATTTAAAAGGCCGGCCTACCACCACGTTTGCCCGCTGGATCGTTTTAATTATCCAAGTATCCGGCGTCCTGCCGCTGACTTATTCCTCCGTAATTCGCCGGTTTTACACAATTAAACTGTTCAGCAGCCCCTCCCCTCCCCCTCCCCCGTGCAGCGCGCTCACCCCGCCGAGATAATGAATTCCGTAAAACTTGGCAAATATTTGTTAGGAGACGGTGGTGGACGGCGGTAATTCAAACAGCTAAACGATCCGTCAACCGTGTAACCCGCCGAGTGTTTCACCTCCTCCTCTCTCTCTCTCTCTCTCTCTCTCTCCTCCAGTTTCCAGTCGGTAAATTGTTTCTCGGTTTCACGAGAAGAGGCGAGTGAAAGAGGAAACAAACGGAACGGAAAGAAGAAGAAGAAGAAGAAGAAGAAGCGGAGAAGAGTTTGTTTCGTTATAAAACGTTGAAAATCGGTCGGTACAGGAAAGGGGGAAACGAAGGGCCGACGTCTGCCGTCGGAAATGTGAAACGAAGACGCCGCTTTCGGCGGCAACTTCGACGACTGTTGTTCGTTTTCAATTCAACGAAACGGCTGTTCAGATAGATGTTTCGTCGTTTGACGAAACGTTAATGAAGCTTCTCCTTCGTCGCTCGGTTTTGTCCTTTTGCCGATTTACGCGTGCAACGGGCCAGCCAGCGGTTGGAAAACGGCGTGGATGAAAGCGGCGGAAAAACGTTGAATACGTCGGAAAAAGATCGTAAAGAGTCGAAACTCGGTCGGCTGCGAGGATGAATCCGCTGCTAATTCCCTGCGATTCGAGCGGCTGCGTTTCGCTACTTAATTTCCTTTGGTATTCTCTGTTTTAAAATCCGTTTTCGCGTATCGTGCGGGACGCACGTCCGAATGCAGACGAATTACCGCGGAGCCGATTCAAACGGAACGAAACAGTTTCTCCTCTCTTTTTTTTCTTTTTCGCGTTAAACGCGCTCGTGACGAGTTCTTCCGATCAGAGTGGAACCTGAATCGGGATTTTTTACGTACGAATGAAGAGTCATTAGCAGTCAGACAGATTCCGATCCGGAGAGATTGTTTCCGTTTCGTAAATTATTTCTCCTGCGAGAGATGAATTTTAAGGTCCGCGTCCTCTGTTCAAAAACGAAAGCGAAAGCGCGAAACGTTGACACTTGTTTCAAACTTCCGTAGAACGTTCATCCGTGGAACAAGATGATACGTACGAAATTGCACGTAAGAGGCAAAGCTCGAGAGCCCCCAGAAGGAAACGGAATCCGACTTTTCCTCCATATTTCATCCACAATAAACGCTAAACGTCGAATTCGACTGTATAAACGTTATTTGCCGAAGCACATCCGAGCACTCTATAAATACGTATACACACGGTATAAATCATCCGCGCCATAAATTCCTCGATCGATCGTGTCCTCGTCTTCGCCGTTATTGCGGAGAATCGTACGCATCTTCGTGTGCACCCCCACACGCGCGCGCCAAGTCTCGCCCGAATTTATCGACGCGGGGGTAGCTTAAATGGCGCGTGTGGGCGGACGAAATCTTGAAAGCAATAATATTCACGCCCTGCTGTGTGGGAGGTCATCGCGTGTGCACGAGCATCGGCACTTTTTCGTCGATAATCCTCCCGCCAGGGCCCCACGGTCGTGCACCGTACCAGAACCGGTCTATCTATCCGCGTGTCTGCAGGGTAGTTTATTATTCATTGAGCTTGCATCCCCAACGCGGATAAACGGCGCATTGTTTATGCATTAGCCTACACCCTGCCTCTGGCCACCTCTCGATCTGGTCATTGACTAGATTCGCCCTTTTCTCACGTACCTGCCAATCAAACTTTCCCGGTTAATTGTCTCTTCGTTTAACGCGTTATCATCGAGGCGCGACGTGATTCGCGCGATCCACCCTTATCATCTCCTCTTTGAACAATTTGATAAATCGCCGCGTGCGTTCGAAAATATTTCCACGCGATATTTCTGAATCGCACGCAATTTGCACAATTTGAGAAATTTCTTCTCAATTGTGTCCACGTTCAACGTGCTTGCTACCGATGGACGGAGATAACGCAATTTGTAACCTACCCCTGTTAACGCGTGTAACATCTCCCGTCTAACTGTCTGCGAGGTAATAATATCTCGCCTCGTTTTGGTCGGATCGTCGTTTTAACAATGCATCGAACAATTTTTCGAAGAACGAGCGCTGTGCATTATACTCGTCGCCCGGTGCTATTTTTCTCGCCGGTTCGTTCGTTGTAAAAATGAAAGGGCTCGGTTCGAAGAAAGAACGGGACAAGGAGTTTCGTGAATCATTCGCCAGGAGGTTCGAAATGATCCGGTATCCGACGTAGCCGCTCTTAACGACGCTTCTTACCGCATCGCGCTAATATACTTCTTTCAAACGGTAGAATAACGTTATTTACGACGCACTCCGCGAGAGGATAACGAATGAATCCCGAGCGAGAATTGAATGGGGGAAGAAAAGTAACGGCGGTTTTTCCGTCATCGTTTTGAATTGGACGTACGGGGCGTAGATAAGAACCGAAGCGATTAATCACGAATTTCTGTCGCGGACAATCGGACTACGAAATACAGAACGGAACAAAAGGAACCAGAACCGCCTCGTATGAATAAAATAACCATTAATTCGAAGCTGGTGCGCGGCAGCCAGTGATAAAATTCCCGGCTGGAGAAAACGCGCGAACAATTTCGAAAGTCGTTCTTCGTCGTTCTCGCGACGAGAGAAAGAGAGAGTTCGTCGGCGACCAGCCCAAAAACGGAATAAAGTTAACGAGTAGTCTAGGCAACTTGAAGCCGCTCGTGTACGAGTATCGTCACCGGCGACACATTTTTCCGAGAAACTCGACCGATTTCGGCCGCGAAACCGTTGTGAGAAAGAAAACGAAGAGGAAAGCAAATAAAATTGCAGCCGCGATCGCTCGGCACCAGGCAACGCCGCTCCTACCCCACGCCCCCTCGCGAATCACGTGACCGAAATCAACCAATCGCTAATTTTCGTTGCATCAGCGTTGCACCTGAAGAGGAGGTTACGCCTACTAAAAATCACTTTCAGTGACAAAATGCTCTTATTTGTACACGAAGTACAAATTTTCGAAACGATCTGGGAACGGGAGAACTTCGAAAGAAAAAATGTCGAAGCCATAGGGATTCGGTGGTTCGTAAATCGAGAAACATCGGAAAATTGAAAAGTTGGGTAGTTTGAAAATTCCAAATTTCGAAAGTTCAAAATCTCGAGAGTCTCGCTTCCTGGGAAGTTCAGTCGTAGAAGAAAAATTCAACCGAGCACGTTTCGGATCCTGTGGCTAGAGCGGTTCCACGGAATTTTTCACGGCAGATGGCAAATGCGTTTTATCAACAGCGTAGTTGTCGCCGCGAGTAGCCGCAAAACTAATATTATCATCGTTTCAACAAGTGGCGGCGAGCGTATCGCTGCGCGGCAACGATCTCCGCCGCAATTTCGCGACCTTTTGTAAAAATGGCTCGCCGCCGCGAATATGCAAATGCATACACCCGATGGAGCTGAAACGCAGCGGATAAGCGGGAGAAACGCGTCGAGCTGTTAACGACGCGCGTACCGCTCGACCGTGCGCGAGTTGACCGTGTGGTATTTTCTTTTCGACTTTTTTTTTTTTTCTCCCTCCAACACCGCGCGTTACCACCGCGACTTTTCTTTTCTTTCTTTCTTTTTTTTTTTTTTTGGCCAAGTGTTTGTGCGGTACGAGTACACACAATCTGCCTGGACGCGGCCCTTGGCAAAACAATAGTTTCGACCTGTAATCCCGGGGCTGTGTTTTAATCTGAAAGAAGCCTGGTACGCCGCTGATTGCATTGCATAGTAATCTTAGTTTTTACCGTGTCCCGGAATTGTTGGAAGGAGCGGCTCCTCTTCCTTCCGTGCGACGCCGAATGACATCGGGGTCGCGAACCGCATTATACACGCCATCGCGTATAATCCCGAGCGGAATGAGGATGCCAAACGAATTCGATGGAAACGACCGGCACAGCGGCCACGGGGAGGAAAAAAGTGTCACGGTAATATCGGACCACCCCGTCATCAATGGGTTTGACAAATCGATCGCGACTTGAACGAGTCGTCTCTATTCTACGAGGGACTCTCTTCTCGGCCCGCGTTTTGTCATCCCCGCGTCGATTTCTATTTCGTAACTGTTTGAATTTATCGCTGGTCTCAATGTTGCGTAGACGCTTCAAATTTATGGATTATTTATACGGATATTTACATCGGACAATTCGCTTGTAAATTGCAGACAGATTCTAATTTCGTCGATTTCTCGTCTCGTTCAACGAGAGATCGCGAATTTACTACTGTTTTCAATGTTCCGGAGACTCTTCGAATTTATGGATTATTTACATGTACATGGCAGTTGTAGACAGATTCTAGTTTCCTAATGGATGAAAAGTCGCAGATCTCGCGCGTCGGATTGAAATTTGGAACGATCCACGGACGAGTTTTCACTCAGTTTCCGATTATTACTCGAAACGAGAATTTCAAAGCCACGGGAAATCGCGCGGGGCGGAGGAGTCCGATGTTTTTAAAACGGGCGAGAACTCGCCGACAAACGAATTCCGGGAATCAAAGCGTTTTCCGTTTCTCGGAGAACCGAATACCAATCACCGGGGATTGCTTCAGCTACCTGAGCAAAAATTGCATACTCGCGATGCCGGAAATGTAAAGTTATCATTCACGAAAGAACGCCCCGTTATTAATCATCGCGCACGTTTGATTAAAAGTATCGAGGTAAATATCGTTTCGCTGATTACGGTACCGTACCTTCCAACGAACCGATTCTCTTTTCTCTTCCTTTTCTTCGGGAAATGAGCGGAAAGCACGCCGGTGATTAAACATCGAAGGCAACAACGTCGGTGCTTTGCGAGAAGAGAGAGAGAGAGAGAGAGAGAGAGAAAAGAAAAAGGAACGAAACACATGCTTATTCGCGAAGAAACCGCGAGAAAACGGCGGAACGGGCGATATTGGCTTTTTCCTCTCGAACGTAATCAAGGCGCCTCGAGTGGCGCTCGAACAGCTAGACGACAACGTAAGAGGGGGCCATAACGGAAAGTCGATGTTGGTACACGGTGCCTGGAACAGACACCCGGGCCTGTCTCGGGCTCCAGACCACGCATCGATATCGGTTTTCAATGAAATGGAAACTCGAAACACGTCGCGGAATTTCGTCCATTAAACGCGATGACGAATATGGGGAATCGAATTTATCGCGTCCCCCTTTTCCATTCCGGCCGAGGCCGCCGCGCCGTGCTTTCTTCTCTCCTTTCTGCGTCTCGACTCGTCTCGAGAGAGTCGTTTCTCTCCCTCTGGAAAACCGTAATATCCGCTCGATAAATTACCGCTACTTTACGAGGCGATATCTTTCTCCCGCGTCGGGCGAACGATACAGCTTTCGATCGCGTAATTCCCATGCATCGTCGACGAAAATTATTTTTCCGAGGAAAGAGAAGAGAGGAGAGAGAGAGAGAGAGAGGTTATGTTGCGATTTGGGAGAAAACGAACGCACAACTAGCGTCGGTGACGAAAACGCAAACTCCCTGAAATAAAATTTCCAACGAAACGATTACTTGGCTGACCGATTCGGCGAATCGTGGCGGTTATGGTATATTTAATGGAAACATCGGGGGATGAAGAGACTCGTGCGGCGGCGGTTATCGATTTCGAGCGTGTTCTCGAAACTGGTTCGCAGCGAGAGTTTTCCAGAGCGCTCGGCTCTGCTCGACACTCGAGCTCGCGTTTCTCCGTTAAGAAACGAAACCCTGCCAGCGTTTTGCTTCCTCGATCGTTCGAATGCACACCGACGCACGCACACACACACACACACACACACACGCCCGCCCGCCCGCTCGAGAGCTCGCCCTGGTATAAAGCAACGCCGAGGCTATTCGCTCTTTTGATCCACGATGCTCGTGCTTGAAGGAGGATCGTTCCTTCAGGTGGCGAATCAGGCTGGAAAAACGGTTTCTCTCTCCGAAGGAGAAAGCCACGAATTTGACGAACGTCGACGGCCAGACGGATGACAGGTATCAAACGGAATCGTATAATTACGTGTTTACAATGAAACGGGTAGATACACATCGGTCGTCTGTCTTCTTGACAGACTCGTTCGCATGCCGGCTCGTTTCCACGCGAGCAGAGGGCTGCTGGCTCTGCTTGCAGAGATTTCATTACCGCCCCCTCTCGGCTTCATAATTGCCGGGAGGATGGATAGTCGTTAATTACATAGAAAACCACCTCGAGTTCGCTTTCGTCACTATCCAGGCTGTTTGAACGATACACCCAGGCCTCTGGCGAATATCACGTGTCTTGACTATCGCTTACGATCGTCTTTTGTCTCAAAAAGTACTTCTTCGTCCACGCTTGTTTGTTGATATTTCAAACATCGCTCTCACCGCGAAAGATATAATTTACAGACGGTCCCTAAATCGCGTAATATATATACGTACAAATACAAGTTCTATTCTGTAAATGGAATTAGTGCGTTTCAACGAGTTAAAATAATCCACGAACGAGCTGATTTCGTCGACGAGGATTGAAGTGCAAGTGTGCACGTGATCTACGATTTCGCGAGGAACTTCGAGTGAAGAACTTCCACAACATCGAGACGATCTACCGCTCCCTCTTTCGTTACCTCTTCGACCTATTTCTTCAAACTGATATCACCGGGAAAAGTTTCATTAAACCGTTGACGATCTTGATCCCGATTATTTCGCTCGTCTTGCGGCGCAACGTCCTCGTGTAATTGTTTGACCCTGTTTCTGCTCGAAGCAGAAAAACTCGGACGAATGCTGTAATTGCCAAGTACCCTGCTTACGCCGGTTGTTTCATCTTTTCGACGAGTTACGTTTCTTAGTATAGCTTCTTTGTGATAGAAGCAACTTTTTAAAATCACTGAAAGTGATTTTAGCGAGGGTAACCTGGTGCAACGCTGATGCAACGAAAATTAGCGATTGGTTGATTTCGGTCACGTGATTCGCGAGGGGGCGTCTTCATTTCCTAGTCGGAACAGTTGCTTCTGAGCAACCTTTCGGTGAAACGAATCGTACTGGGGTACGAGTATTCACGTGAATCGTGAATTGAACGGAAATCGCTAATGTTATTTCAAACGAATACAACAGCAATTTACATTTGATTAAATAAAATTAAATTCTACCAGACAAACAGCCAGAATTATGTATATTTACATTTAAATTGGCGTCGATCTTGGAACACGTGATAATAATTAAAAATATTGTAGAAAATAAATGCAGATTAAACAAAGATCAACACGTTCGATGTTTGAATTTTGGAAAAATGAAAACTACTTGCTAGAGACGTGAAAGAAGGACTCACCGATACTCTTCACTGTTGGCGATACTGATGGCTGCGCGCAGAGGACGTGCGTGCCTCCGAGGAGTGCCAGAAACACGCGAAAAACCTTCATGCTGGTCATCGTTGCTATGGCCGCTATTCCATGGAACTGCTGAAAGCAACAACGAGATTACCGATTAATGCGTGTTCCACGATTTCGATTATATCTGATCGGGCAAAGTTTCCGCCACGTTCCGCCACCCAGCGAAACATGTTTTGCGAGTTACCACCGCGGACGTCACATACACACCGATGCTAATTTCGAAACTTTTCGACACGCGTAACGTTAGACAGCCTTGTAACCGCGAACGAGTTCTCGCCGCGATAAATGGAACACTGTTTATGCATTAGATTGCTTCCTCTGTCTGCCTTCTATCCCGTAAGGACGAGTCACCCGTAACGCGAAATGGCGAGTCAAGTTAATCGCGTTACAAATTTCAGCTTTAGCTCTAGTCTCTTGAAGAACCACGCTCTTCTCTCTTTTTCTTTTTCATATTTACGATAGGAAATGAAACGTACACCTGGTTGCTTCAAATGTATAATTAACAGATAATTTCCACTATTTTTATTACTAAATCTCAAAACTCTTCAGTCTTCTCTTCTCACTTGGGATTCTCTCCTTCATATTCCCTGTTTCGAAACAATCTTTTTCCCCTAATCTCTCTAGCCAGTTCTATGGATCGTGGAAAATGTTTTTCAAACCAACTTGAAACGTGCACCCAGTTGCTTCAAATATACAATTGACAGACAACTTCTACCAATTTTATCGCTGAATCTCAAAGCTCTTCAGTCTCTTCTCGCTTAGGATTCTCTACTGAAACAATTCTCCTAATCTCTCTCGCCAATTCCACATTCTACGCTAACATTCAGACGTATTCTACAGTGGAAGCAGCGACAGAGTTATAGGACAACGGGAAGGACACAATGTTCATCGTGACTCAACATTCCCGCAGGGCTCGCCCTTCGGAAGCCATGAGTCAAGCCATCATAGCTCTCGAGCGAGCCGCGGTTCATTTCCCAAATTCGTTCGGGGACGCGACGGGCAGTTTCTTGGAGCTCTGGCCGAGACTCTGTCTTCGCCATTCGGAAGTCCTTTCGTCCCTCGAGTCCGCGGCCGAGTTCTTCGCCGTTCTGCCGAGAGTACTCCCGATGCTCTCGAGAAACGTTAATACGCCTCAGCCAGTTTCATCCGCGCTTACTCGTTACCGTGGCGTTTTTTTAGGCTAACGATGAGCCAACGAACGAGAAAGGATCTATTTTAAATTCTCGTGCGCGGAGTTGCATCGCAACGACGAACAGGCCGCGCAGGCTGTGTTTTGCCCGAGTCTCGACGGGTTGTAGCATATTAATTTCCGATAAATCAAGCCCCTAGCAACCCTAATCGCAACCCCACCCTCTTATCGAAGAGCCGCAGCGCCGAGCCGATCGCCGCAGCAACGATTCGATCTCGCTGTATCAAAATCTCGTTTAAAGGAGAAACACTCGCTGCCGTGGCTGCTTGCTTCACGTTTCTTACGTTTCATCGTCCCGTTTCACCTCTTCCGCGGCGACGCAAGAAACCGCGAACAATAGGGCCACTCCGAGAAACCGATTATTTCGTCGACGTTGTTTTTCAACGCGAGCCATGGTTTATTTCCATGGGTCGGAGGAAACTTTCTTTGTATCGGGATTTCTGGTTTATTTGCACCATCTCTCCTCGATTTAAATATCAATTCTCTTTTAAATCGCATTTGGATTAGACTTGGAATTGGTAATCGAACCGCGGGTTTTCACGCGAATTGTGTGCTTTCAAGAACACGACTGAAAAGATAATGCACTCTAAAAATTTTCCACGGTCAGCATCGATCAGTACGACAACCAAAGGTTCAAGACAAATTGCACGACATGTTACTCGACTCCTCTGAAATATCCCACCAAACTTGTAATCCCATCTTACTGTACTTTCCCACCAACATCTCCATTTTTCTCACGTCGCAGATTCAGGTTCCACCTAACGAACGTCCCGGCAGACACGTGAAAGGGTCATTTGTACGGAACGAAGAGAGGGATCGTTTTTAGGGAGATCGTGCCGATTTTCGGACGGAGGGGGCGAGCTCTTTTCAAGTCGCGGGGCAGAAATTTTTTTCCCTTTCCCCCCGCGGTTCGAGAATCGACCGTGCGCACCATTGTTCCAAGGGGAATAAAGGCGCGTGAAACAAAGAGGGAGGATTTAATAAACGTCGAAAAAACGCGAGCGGGGAAGAGGAAGTTGGGCGCGAGCGCGCGCGCGGGGCAATAAAATTTTTGCAAATGAACTTCCACCGAATTGGACGGTCGTTGCAGAAGCTCGTTTTCCCACCACGCTGCCCTTCCCCTCCCTTCATTCATCTCCCGTTTCTCTTTCATCTCTTAATCGAGACTCGCACGCTTCCCGCGGACATCTTGTTTCTCAAGTATCGAAGAATTTCGCTGAAACACGCAAATAACAGCGACTTTCGAACGAGATTTCCCGCGCGTACGCTCGTGAACGTCTCCACCTACGACGAGTTTGCATAACGCGCGACTTCTCTTCCCGAGGAAGGAGACGTGTGCATGTTGCACAATTTATCACGCAACGACAAAAGGGCGAAGAGAAAATCTAGAATGCACCGCGCGGAATGGAACGTCGCGTTTAAATCTCGGGTTACGGACAGAAAAGGGTTGACGAGGATTTCGTAAAATTTCAGAGTCTTGCAATTTGCGGATTTTTGTGGAAAATTTGAAAAATGTACAGCGGGAATATATATGAAATATGTACGTGATAAATAAAAAATATACATAAATATATATAAATGATAGGCGCGATCGCTCGGTACCAGACAACGCCACTCCCATTCGAGGTCTAGCCCACGCCTCCTCGCGAATCACGTGACCCAAAAATCAACCAGTCGCTAATTTTCGTTGCATCGGCGTTGCACCTGAAGAGGCCCGATTTTCTGGATTACTTTCGCTAAAATCACTTAAAACGCAAGGGTTTATTGCAAATATTTAATGAATTTCTACCTAGTTTCAATTCCTCAGTTACGTTCGTACAGGTGAATTTTACATTCTTTTTCCACGGCGGAAACAACCGAACGAAATAACCAGCAAAATCCAGCGATTGCGTAACACATTATGTTTCGTACGGTATCTCTTCCTCCGCGTTTTCCGCGCAAACACAGAGGCGGATGTGTACCAGGAAGAAACAGAGAAGAGTACCCCCGGTGCTCCTTCCTTTTCGTTTCTCGAAACACGTTCTCGCGAGATCCGTTTCAGCAGCAACGGCAGTTCCGGCGAAACAGCACCGCAGGAAGGATAGGTTCGTTAACGATAAAGCCTCGATCAAAGGAATCAACGAAACCGATCGGCGCGGTCATAAATCATGAGTCGCGGCGGCAGAAAGCTCGAGGAAATAAATGTCCCGTCCCGCACGCGGCGTTGAAAGACCTTCGCAGATGGGTACAATTTACGATTAAGCCGCGTGACGTATCGAAGAAAAGGCGGAACGCGTGAGAATAAATCTCAACGTCGTTCAACGTCGTTTACTCTTTTACGGTTTCGACTGGAAAACGACGGCCGGTTGGTTTCGTGGTTCCACGCGCCCAAAAGATAAAGAAAATTCATGATAAACGACGCGAGAGAGTTCGACCGAACCCGTTAATCCTGCAATCAACGATCGGGAACTGACCCCCTTTCCGTTTCTCGGCCCGTGGTCGCGGATTCGGGAAGAAATTTCAGTCGTTCGCGTTCTCTCCACGGGGAAGCTCGTTTCGAATTTCGAGGTGGAAGTTAGCGACGTACGTTGTTGCGAACAACGTGGAACGCCTCTCAGAAATCGCTTTGTTATCGGTTTTATACGTTTTAGAAGTTTGCCACGGGGCACCGACAGTCCAGAAACTTTTTACACTGTCCCCTCGCTCGAAAGAATCGCCACTACCGCTGCGCGTCTTTCAGGTAATGTTTATCGATCTTCATTCACAACTTTCTCCCTCGTGACGTGTCCCCATCCTCGCGCGTAACACGAACGGACAAAGCTCGTAAAGTAGAAACGGCGACAATATATTCTACATCACGCTTAAAGATCAATCCCGTCTCGTTACGACTCAGTTGCAAAGTAGCTCAAGAACGAAGAGAAAAATTCCCGAAATAGGGCCGCGCACCGAGATTCGAATCCGAGACCGAGGGACGAGTGCAACGTTCAAGGAGAGCGTACACAATAGTTATTCTGAAACAAGGAAACGGGTCTCGGTTGTGGTGGCACGTTTCCGTGTGCGACTGGAAATTCGAGCAACCGTGAATAGGGGATGACTGGGTTCTTTGAAGCGTGTATTTTTGTAAAATATTCATACGCGTACCAGCCTGAAACCGTAACCACCCCACCCCCCCCCTCCCCCTCACCGGTTTCTAGCAGCGAAAGAGCACGAGTCACGACTCGGTTGCGCTCGTGTGCAACCTTCGACCGACAAGAGCTTCTAAACTAACGTAACGTTAAGTCTCTCCGCCCTTATTCAACAGATACTCTGTTCCTCTCTCTCTTCGACTTTCGGTGAAACAGAGAGAGAGAGAGAGAGAGAGAGAGCATTACCTACGACGTACAAACGAGCTGGTAAAGACTGCGCCTGTACAGTACTGTACAGCAGCTCGGATCGAATAAAAGAATCAAGAGTTGAAATTCGAGAGCCGAGGTTACAGCTTTCGTTTCCCGACGAAACCGCGTGCGCGCGCGCGCGCGTGCACAACCCACCGTCCGTGTATATCCGTGAACTTCACTTCGCACACCTGCGCACGTATATTTAGAACGCGAAACAGCCCTCTCCGTGTCGGTTTCCCACGTGTTCGTTTCTCCCCCCCCCTCCCCCCGGGTAATCGTCTCTCGATGTTAACCATCCCCCGCCAAACGTATATTCCGATGTGTTTCGCATGTGGTATTCGTTTACGATTCGGATGCACGCGCGCGAGCGCGAGCGCGATAGGTAAGACAAGCCCGTTACGGTGAAACGTTTTTCCCCCGTAATTTCACGGTGCCGCTGGTTTAAACGGCGTAATCCGCGCAAGCATCGAAACAGCGCTCGCTCCCTTCCAGCGAACTTAATGCAGATTGCTGTTTAAACGGGAACAATCGGCGCCATTATCGGGATGGATTTGCGACGAGCGACGAGCGACGAGCGACGAGCGCCGGTACCACCGCCCGGGTAATTTGCGGAAGCGAAGTCTATATCCTGTTGATAATGCGCGTTTCGTTTGTTACGCGTCTCGTTTTGTTCGCCTCAATAAAATCGTCCGTTGATCGCGTGCCAGTGACATCAGCCCGGGAACGTCGTTCGTTCGTTTCGACGGGACAGCGAATTTCAGTAATTTCGCAGGTCGAGGCAATTCTTATTTTTAGCCCGAGAGTTTTCAACGCTGGTTTGGGTTTTCAAGCTATCGTTGACAAAGTGGAACAGATGCCAGTCTTATATATTTTTTTTTTTTTTCTATCCGGAAAAATTAAACTCCGGGTTCGATAAAATGGAATTCTGACGACCAACTGCTCCGTACTTGTTAATCGGACATTTAGATTGACTTGGTGCTCACGAAACATACAAACGAATAGTGAAATGTGTTTCTACTGATCTTGAGAAACAAAGAAACGATTAATTCGAGTATTCTGTTCCAAACAGTCGTACCATACTCGTGACAAATCCGATGGTTTAAGAGGCAAGATTTTCCAGTAGAAATATCCCGCACGAGGCGTCACACGTTGTCAGCCGAAGCATCGAGCTTCGACTGGTCGATCGACAGGAAACTAATTCCCAACCATGAGAGTCCCACGTACGCGCGATCGTATTTATAAGATGTCGTCGTGGTGGCAGTGTCGCCATCGCAAAATCACGCTACACATATTGCTTGCATTTTCGTGCTATACCTACAATGTAAATCGCTTCGGGGCTGGTGTCAAGCGGACGCGTGTGTGGATGCGTGCCCGGGACCGTGCAAACACGCGATCTCCTCCTCTCTCCAGCCCCCGTTGCAAAAGCTGAAAATCAACATGGGTCCCTACTTTGCATCGTTACACCGTGCCGTCATATATTTGTCTAATGCCCCTGCCTGTGTAACGTCTCTGTATCAACACGTGTACACGCGTAACCGTGTGCCGTGTATTTTTGTGGTCCGTCGGCGCTCTCCCCGGCGCAAATTAGCGCGAATTAGCGCGAATTAGCGCGAATCAGCGCCGAAAACGGTCGACGGAAATTAATCGAGCCGATCGCGGGTCAGCCGAGGACACGCTCCTCGCGAACGACTCAATATCGCGCCGCTATGAATATTTTCGTGCAACTTACGAGCAATCGATATTATGAATATTTATGGCGGCCGCGGCAAGATGACGGCCAAATGAAATTCAAATTTCGCAATAGACACGGAAGCCCGGACGTTTAATTGGCGCGTTATAGGTGGACACGGAGCCGCGAGCGACGAGCTCGAAACGTTCTCGCGTGCAACAATGCCGGCCCGATTGAAAAGCCCGGTGAGAAGCGTGACTTAACGATCGCGCGGTGAATCGGCGTTTATTTTCGACCACGAATTTTTAAAGGTGCAGCCTTGTTCCACCCAGCGGTGACTTGCAAACTGCCACCGTACGGGGCTAATTATGCTTGTAGAGTCTTGCTTATCCTCGTACACGCCCGCACTCGGTGACGACGTAGTCCGGAGACTGGAAATTTCGCCGCTGGAGTTATAGTTCTCGACACAGTTCAGCGTAAATTTCTGCGCAAAATGACTCTTGTCCTAACTAGCCTTTAATTTCTCGAGTGTCATCTTCCTATCAACTAAATCGATATTTCGAGTAACTTTTTTTTGTCAAACATCTTCGAGCGACTAAGGCTAACAAAAGTTCAAAGCGTGGTCGTGGGTGGAAGGATTTATACGATGGAATTCTTTTTCCGTCGTTTTCGATAACTGAGGGGTTGAAATGCCAAACGACGTAAATGTCAGAGGGGAAGGAAGTGAAAAGCTTTTTTTTTTTAGCGAAGAAATGTAACAAATGTCCGGGTGATTAATTTCATTATTGCATAATTTATTTAATTTGTGTGACTCGCATCGCAGAGAAGCAACAAAATCACAGAGAGTGAGAAATATTATCGTCGATTTTTCCAAATTTAAATAAACGATGAACTGCCGAATGGCGATGAACGATTTAAACGTCAAGAAGCGCTCAAGTTCAATTGAAATAAAGACGAGAATGACGAATCATTTCAACCGCTTTATCAAATTATTATTTGTCTCGCGTTGCAACACGTGAATCATTTCAATAATTTTCCGTCTCGGTTAACGTTTCCAAAGCTGAACGACTTGGATTTCAATATTAATTTGAATTTTATACGCTTTTAACTTCCAACGATATTTCAATCATAAATAATACAGTCGAATTATTTTAAAATGCAGCGATACTCCCTCCCCGAGATTATTTCAATTTCAATTACTTACGAGTAACGTACGTTTCAACTTATATCGACGCCCGAAAAAACCCCGAGAGACGTGATCCTTTTGAAATAGTGGAAACACCGACTATTTTAAAAGTCATTTTAAAAAACATTTATTCAGAAATAAAAGTGCAGCCCGTGTAGCTCGGCAAGAAATATTCGCAAAAATTCATGTAAACCCGGCAGCACGACCGGCCGTGTACTGTTTTTTAGAAACTTAATAAAAAATCCAGCGAAACACGTTCGAAAATCTACGCATAAAAATCAACGACGTGGGAGCCAATAACTCCAGCCAAGTTCGACAACAATAAAATCGACACGCTTCTCGAATAAATATTTCAAAGCCTGCTACTTACGTCCCGTGCCCGTTTCAACTCGTCGATTCGATTTTAAAAGCCAGCGTTCGCGCTTTATTTTCCGTATCTCTGCATCATCCATTTGAAATAGTCAATTACTACCGAACGTTGATGGAAGCTTCCACCCCCCTGCCCCTGCGAGTGAAAACGGACAGTAACGATAATTTATACTTTTTTCTACCAACCGCAGCGATGTTCCGTTCAATTTATCGCCGCTACTATTTCCAACGGATTTCGGACACGCACACGTGGGGCTCGCGCGCGTTGATGTATCGTATTTGCAGCGGAGAAGTCTCGTTGGAAATTTCACCGTTTTGCAATTCAACGCTCGCCACGGACGCTATATCCGGCAAATAAGTCGACGGTCGCCTCGTATCAATGGATTAAGTTGCCGTTCGCTCGTTTCTTACGTGCGCGAACATGCTCGGCGCATGTAGCAAAAAGGCAACGTAACACGTTTCCTATGCTTTCCTCGCACGCTCGTAACCCTGTCAAATATATCTGGTTTATTACGCTCTCGCCCCGATATATCAGCACCGATAGCCATTAACGACGTTCTTCTATCGTATCGTGCGGAACATCGTGCGTCGGTACACGTATTCGTGCGCTGACGCGTGATCTAATTTCAACTGCTTCGTCAACGACAAGACAGGGGAGATGCGAACGAGGGACAGAGCTTTCGTTTTATTGTCGCTTTACGAGCCACTCGTAAGTGATTCCCCCGAGAAATAAACGCGTCTTTGCGCGTTTGAAGTTTCAAGCGTGCAGTTCTCGAAGTTCGACGAGTTAGAGAGACACTCGCGAGCACGTACTTACTCGAGTACACGTACGTACGTATCTTTGGATCGTGCGTGCAACGTACCGCGAATAAATGTTTGTAGAATATTTTGCACAAAATACATTAGGAGGAAAGACGACTTGATGAGATTCCAATGAGAAATCCTGCGTTATCTTCCCCTTCTACAACCAACAAAGTAACGAAACCTCTTCAGGTGCAACGCCAATGCAACGAAAATTAGCGATTGGTTGATTTGGGTCACGTGATTCGCGAGGGGGCGTGGGGTAGACCTCGAGTAGGAGTGGCGTTGTCTGCTACTGAGCGATCGCGCCTGTAATTTGTTTTCTATCGATTCAAACGTTTGCACGTCGATAAAATTTTGTGGCAAAAAAGTTGTCTTCATTTTCTAGTCAGAATAGACTGAGGTACAAGTCGTGCCCCAGTTTTTCATCTTCCACCATCTCTCAAATGCCTATTAAACTAAACTAAAATGATTCGTTAGCCAAAATCAGCAAAGCCCGCGAGTTAACGCGGCCAAACAATTACCCAAGTACGTTCAACCGACCAAGCGAGTTGAACCAATCTCGTGCGTGCAAGTACCGCGCATCACTCCGCGCGATAAATTCACGGTGACGCGATAATAAAACAGAAACAACGAGTGAAACAACGGCGCGTCACTTGAGGCTCGTTAACAACGGGCTCGTAACAGAGCGTTTTAAATAATTCCGGGGCGCAGCCAACGATGGTGGTCGAGCCTTGGACGATTAACCAGCGGCGCTCGGCGACAATTTTTCGAGACGGCCATAAATCCGCGCGAAGCGTCTAGTGCACTTGGCTAATAGTACACGTTGTAATGCGGCCGTTGTTGCAAGCGCGGCAACATCAGTCCGGCGTGTCGCGCATTAATCCACTTCAAAGTGAAAAGGACGATGTCACGCGCAGAGTTTCACAGGATGACATACTGTTTCCCTCCCCACGAAATATAGGATTCCCATTGATCAGGGGTAGTAGCTCGGCGCTCGACGCACGGCGTTCACTTAGCGGCGAGTCCGCGCTCACCGTCTTTGCATATTGAAGGGGGGAGGGGGGGCCATTGTCTGACCGGGACCACTAATCGGGTATCCGCGGAGGGCCCCGAATGTCCCCGGGTCGCATGACAAATCTGCCCCGATCGGCCTTCGGTTCTGAAACGTATATAGAATCCGTTATAGCCGGGCGAGCCCATGAGTGATTAGTCTGACCCGTTTGCGGCGCAGCCGGCTTCCTGAATATTGAACGGAAACGGGGATTACATATTCCACCGACGGTTCCACGCTTTTGCACCCTCCATATCCGCCGCTTTTTGCCCCGTTCGCGCTCTAATCGCGTCTAATCGAGCCGGGTCCTTTCTACTTTCACGGGCGGCGAACTCGTCGTTTGCTGAAACTTAAGACGTTGCCTAAAAAGTGTTGTATTTATTTGAGGAGAATTAATTTGGAGGGTAAATGTGAACGCCTCGTAACATAATCTTGCAACGTCGAGAGAAATTGAATATTTTTCATCGTCGTGCTAAGGATGTTGCTCCTCTCGATAGACGCCGATGCATTCAATAATTTCCAACATGGTAATCATTGATTGTGGCGATTAAACTGCGAATGTTCATAAATTCACAAAATCGATATATGTTAATGACTCCCGAGTATGAAATGAGTCTTCACGAGTTACTTAAAAAAAAAAAAAAAAAAAACTCGACAGGAATCGTCGACAATTGTCGCAACGATTCAGTCGTCACGCAAAGTTAATTGAACGCGGGTGTGTAAAGGCGCGCGATATCGGAACGCAGCGTAAGATGCCTTATCGGGCGGAACAGCGATCGCCTAAACGGAGGATCGCGATCCCCGGTGATATATTGCGACGTATCGTTATTGATACAAATAGCCGCGATATCGCGAATTTATTACGTGGGAAAATTATACCACGTTGATATCGTTGCTTCGTTTCTAGATCACTGGCGGCGATACGGTTTTATCTGATGCGGCCGCGGCTCCATCTCGGAATAGAATAATTGCAAAGTCAGACACGCTGAAAACACAGCGGGTCGCCGGTTCGAATTGAACGCGCGAATATATATATCAAGATCACCGGCGAAAACTTTCGAAGCCGTTTCTCACGGATGCCGAGAGCGGAAAGAAATTCGTGGGAACGAGCTCAACTCTCGCCGTACGCCGGACCATGGGATTTTTGAGCGTTTCCTCCGCGATACGTGGTGACGTGCGAACGGGGAGAGCGTAAAACGGCGCGCGAGTTCGGATTAATGTTCAAACTAACGTTATCGAGGCGTGAAATTTCTGTCAGGGGAATCGAGCTCGAGTGCTCTTCGAGATTCTCGAAGATCAAATTGCTCGTGAGCGTTTATAAAATAGAAATATTTTCCTAAAACGTACGAACGAGAGATTGTTCCTTTTTTTTGTTCCCCCAACAATGCTCGAAATAATTAAGAGTTGTCGCTGTAGAGCGTGTAAATTGAAACTGAAGTGCGAAGCTTCAGAGAGATCGAAGTGGAAAACACAGCGTACAATGGCGCGCTTTTGGAGATTTTTTTTTTTGGAAGATTCAATCGTTCGAGTGTTTGCAAAATATCAAATTTTTCCCCGCGAAATACACGAGTGAGTTCTGCTCTGCTTCTTGCATTATACATTGTACAAAACACTCCGAAAATTGTTACTGCAAATGATTTTATTTCGCCATACAACGGAGATGAAAGCGTGCTACAGATTTGATAGATTCGTCGTGTTATTTATTCGCGCGAGGATTGTAACAAAAATTGGTACAACATTGGCACGCCATTGATCGGAAAGTCTACATCATCGAATGAAAGTCGAAATGAGTACACAATACGTACGTTTATCCATACATTTTGTGAAAAATAATTCGTACTTCTCGAATTTTCTTTCTTCTATTCTTTGCCAAAACACGTACGCGGCTAATTGTCGCGAATTCGAGCTAAACTTTCCGTCACACGACCACCACCGAGTAATTTTAATTTCGACCAACGAGAAACTCGTCGCGCGCTGGCCTGACAGCCAGTGTAGCGGAACAAGCTAGAAATTTCTCCGGCCAAGTCGAACGATGACAAATGCCTGTCAGCGGGAAAGGCAGGTGAACTAAATTCACTAATCCTCGTGGAGTATTCGCTTGATGACTGCCGGCACTATCGATATTACGAGAAGCATTCGAGTTAACTGCGTTCGAGCATCCTAGGTGTCGACCAGGCTCGGTACACAAGCATAACTACTTCCTCTCAACCCTTTTGTTCGTCGAGCTGTTTCCTCGACCCTGCTGCTCGCGTTGCACGCCCCTTCGTTCTTCCATCAATCATTTCAGTTTCGCGCTAGATTCGCCCATTATACTCGGCTCTCTGTCCTCCGAACGCCCCGTCCCTCTCCCGCCCATCGCACGTCAGTTCTACTCGTTTCGAAGCTTCGATACTCGAAACGCGAGCAATTTCGCCCTACATCGGACTCGTCGGCGCTCGATAAAATTTTTGTTCGTTCCTCTCTCTCTCTCTCTCTTTTTTTTTCTTTTTCAAAAAAAAATTCCTCGATCACGCGAAACGCGCGGTGTAAGTCATCAGCGCGCCTCGGACAGAGTCGGAAAACCGTTAAACGAGTAATCGGCGAAAAGCCGGTCGTCGCGAAACGCGCGTGGCTCGATAGTTTCAATGGGGCATTGAATATTCCTTCAAACGGGCAATCCGAAGTCGAAGCCGAAGCCGAAGCCGAATGCCCGGCCGTAACAAGAATAATTCCATGTAAAAAGGGATTATTTGTCGGCATTCGTTATATTAGTTGGGAAATTTATTCTCCACTTCTCGCAGCGGCGATCGAACGACTGTTTTGGAAAATTATCCGAGGAATATCGGGGCGCGCGAGCGGCTAATTGTGTTTCCGAAGGGATTATTAAATAAATTGAAACTAAAATCCTGTTCGCCGGTTTATTTATTCTGCGAAAAATATCGCGTGACCGTGCCGGTAGAGTCGCGTTGCTCGCTCGGGAAACAGTGGAAAATACCGTAATTGAACGGTATTCAAAAATGATCAGATTCCCCCGGCAGCCGGTATATTGAATCTGATTGGCCACGCTTAATCGAGCACGCGCGTTCGTTTTAACGAGTTTCTCGCGTACCCGGGGATAATAAGCGGAACAGCGAGAGAGATTAAGAACGCCCCGATCGATAAAGTCGACTCTCGTTCGTCTTACGAATTCCACGAGATTTCGACTCGAGGGATTATTTTCTCTCGATCGTTCGCGTTACGGTTTCACAGGGCGAGGCGAGATGAGAATGCTGTTAAAAGCAAGCCAATTACTTGTTCGATGCGGGGGAGGAGAGAAAAAGGGAGAAGAAGACCGATTAACGCATTCGAGGCTGCGTTTCATTGATTGGTTGAGACCAACGTGATTACTTGGACTGTAAACGAAAAGAAAATACTAGAAAATGAGATCTGATTGACGCGTGTCTGAAAAAGAACAACGAAAGCGGTGAAAGAAGAAAAAGATGCACACAATGCTGTTCTTACAGGGCGAGAGAAATTTGAAATTTGAAATTTGAAATTAAGAAGCAACAAAAAACTTTTTTTTCGAAATAAGCGCGAGTTTAATTCTCATTGATTCTATCGCAAAGTGGAAAAATGTCGTCGACTGTCGGAGCCGGTATTTCCAAAGTCTGTCGATCCGAAGTACGCTGGAGACGTTCGAACTCGTTTTCAAACGAGAGAAAAATTTCTCGGAATCGCCTGGAATTACGCGGTGTTTAGCCGTGCGATTCGGGTCGCTGTTGGCCCGGCGTGCATAAAATATCGCAAACATTTTACGACAGAAATACGGTCGATGGCTGGGGCACCACCTCGTACATTTGCATCCGGGGCCAGGAACGAAGTTACTGTTTCGATAAATTTTGTAGATGATGTCGACACGATTTCGCCGTGCGAAACGCATCCGTAAATATTTGCCGAACGTTTCATCGACTGCTTTCGTTTTACAATGCAATTGCTCAACGTGCAAAGTATAACACGTCACCTGTTATTCCTCTGTTTACATGTATTTTCAACTCGCGTAAGGAGGCCAGGCTACCCGCCGCGAATCTTCCCACGAAATTTTCGCGTCGTTACGAGCAATTTTGCGATCGGCGAGCGCACAGCGGCTGCCAAAAATTTCCAGCCAATTTCACACTATCGTTGAATTAAAAATCCATCGTTGCGCAAGTCTGGCGTGTACCGGAAATCGCAGAAACGCAACGTCGTGAAAATTCTCACGGACGAAGAGAGATTTTATTAACGATGAGATTTCTTTTTGGCAGCCACTGCGCGCTTACATTTCCCTGCCTGCCGTTTTCCAGCGACTCGCGAACGTTCGTTACACGCGTCTTTCCGCGCACCACGAGGAATTATCATTCCTATTATTATCGTTCCTATTGTTAAATCTAGATCAAAGTCGTACGAGACCGCGCGAGAGAGAGAGAGAGAGAGAGAGAGAGAGAGAGAGGGAGAGGGAGAGGGATACGTTTAAATGCCCCGTCCGTTTCATTCTCACTTACGAAGATTAGAACTTATAAATCGCAATGGCTGCACGCGAGGAAAGACGATTAAAGTATCAAAGTATTCGAACGCGCGGCGCGGTGGGAATAAATTTAACGCGGCATTGTCCGAGGAAACCAATAACGTCCCGCGAAAAGCGGCCTCCGAGGATCTAATGCGAGTTGGAGTATCGGTAAACTTTATCGGGGAAAAGAAGACGACCGAACTGAAATTTTAATAAAGATCTTAGGGAAGTTTGTCCTCTGGCTGCCACTCGACTTTCCTCCGTCGTCGAAATCTATTAGATTCGAAACAATATCTTTCTTCCTCTCCCCTTCCCCCGCTCTCTCTCTCTCTCCCTCCCTGCCTCTCTCGGATATTCTACGCAAGTTCAACTCAACCCTCCCTCCTTCCGTAATATTTTTCCGCGTTAATCTAGATGAAACTCGAGGTCGCGTTTTAATTACTCCTTCGGTTAAATCCTCAGCTCGGCTATCAAGCTCTCGCTCGCCAAGCGCTATTAACCCTTAACTCAACCTAGTTACAACGCCCGCTCTCGAAGAGATTCGAGCAACGAAACGCGAACGTACACGCGAAATATGCGAGGAAGCAACGAGACGACGCGGCGAGAGAGCTAGTTGGTCGCCTGGATACCACCGCGGGAGTTGGCGATATCGGCCAACTCTCGGCGTTTGGTCGAGTTTCCACGAGAACCGAAGAGAAAAGAAAATATATCGCCCGCTGACGATACGTGACGAAAAGAGGAAAAGGAAAAGGAAACAGAGGAAGAAAAGAAAGAGAGCAAGCGACTCGCTCACGGAGCGGTTGGAAAAAAAACTCACCTCCAAGTAAATCGTAGTTCCTTTGTCCACTGGTGGTCGTCGCGTGGTACGCGAGGGCGATTCCTGTCTTCGATGCAGCAGCGGACCGCGTGCGGGATGCCGGACAATGCCGCGAAATCAAGCGTCGCGATTGCGGGGTGTAAATCGTGTCGCACATTCTCGAATCGTCCATCGCTTCTCCGACGCTTCTCTCTCTCTCTCTCTCTCTCTCTCTCTCTCGACGTGTGTACGTCGTTCGTTGTCACTTGGTTAGAAAAAAACAAAAAATGGATAATGCGCACGCACTTTCACTCGGACCGGGGCCCGAGTGAATTTTTCAAGGGTTCGTTCGAATCGAGGGGTCGTTCAATCGCGTGACCGAACGTGCGAACGTAGCTCGCGATGCGGGACAACGACACACGGCGACACACGGCGAATATTCGGTCGGGAGGAAAGGTCGAAAAACGGAAAAGCGCTCTTGCTCCGGCGAGAGGCGACGAGAACCCGTAATTTTTCTCCGATGTGACACTTGTTGTAATTACGCTGGCGGACTCGAGGGGAGGCGGGCGGTCGCAAGAACGCAGAAGGGCGGAGTGCAGAGTTAAGAGCGACGGAGAGGGAAACGTTCGATTGGCGATCGATCCAACGATCTGGCCATCATTCGGTGAAACATTACGGCCTCCGGCAGCTGGCGGTCGCAATTTTCGAAATATCCGACCTACAAATCATTCGCGCCCCAGTAACCAACCCCCGCGCGCACTTTAATTTCGTTCCTCTTTTCTTTCCTCGATATTCTTCTCTCCTCGCTCTTCGTCCGTCTTGATTTCTTCTTCTCTCTCTGTCTTCCTCTGTCTTCTGTATATTTTTCTCCTTTGTCGCGTTCGCCTATCGCCACGTTAACACGTCCTTTTATTTATCGGCGATCAACCGATCGATGCATCAACGACCGATCGCACTTGCACTGGCATATTCGAGCAGTCGAGCATGACGCACCGGAACAGCGTGAGAATATAAGCGACGACGACTTGTTTCTCTCTCTCTCTCTCTCTCTCTCTCTCTCGTGGATCGTCGACCGACTACGCGATTGAGATCGCGTCGGTTTCCATCGACAACGAACTGTTCGTCGGCGAGAAACTCCGCGCACACAGTGACACCGAGTTAAAATCGCGCAACGGGAGGATTGTTGGCGCGTGAAACGATCTTGGCGAACGTCGTGGTTCGACTGATTCGTCCCTCCCTGTCCGCGCTCCGACGCGACCGCGTTGCCCCTTTCCGGCGGAACGCGTGATACGAAGTGCGAACGAAAACACGAAAATTCCAGGAATCTCTCCCTCTCTCGACTCGAGGGCACAACGACCGAGCACACAACACAACAGAGTCACCTGTTAATAACAGCCGAGTCGGTCGACGAAATTTTTGTTTACCAAGCGGCGACGAGCCGAGGCGGCCGCATGCCAGTTTCCTCGAAAACAATCACACGCGTTTTTTCGTCGGTTTTTTCCACGAACTCCGCGCGTTGTTTCTCGAACGATTCTCCGCGTAATTTCCACTCTACGCTCCCCGTCGAGGATCCGTGTCGCTTCGCCGCCGATTTTCCCATCGTCCTTCACATCCTCGCGACGATCGGCTCACTCGCGGCACGCTCGTTCGCAGGATGCTTCTTTCGCCTGGTGATCATCGTCATCGCTCGAGGAAAACGAGCCACGATGTCCTCGTAACTTTCTTTTTTCCCTCCCCTTCTCTCTCTCTCTCTCTCTCTCTCTCTCTCTCTCTCTCTCTTTCTCTTTCTCTGTCTGTCGGCGGTGTGTATCTCGTCGGACTTAACGTCGGCGACACGGTACGACGACGATCCGGTTTCGCGGCGTGTTTCGGGGCTGTCGCGCGAAAAGAGATTTGAAACGCGTGGCGGAATCGTCGGGACGGAATCTCTTTCCCTTTTCCTCGAAAAGTAGTCGGACCTTGGCGGGGGATGCGCGCGCGAAACCACCACGAGTGATGCTGGGCTCGGACTGGAGCCTCCGGCGTGGCGCTAGCGTCGCCGCGACTCGGGCCAAAGCGGAATCGTCACCCCCGCGCTTCACCGCGCCGTGTCCACCACCCTGATCGGCCACGGGGTGGTAACAGTGGCGGCGACATCCACCGCATCACCCTGCGCATTGTTCCATTCCCCGAGATTCGCCGTTTACGCGAAAAGAAACCCTCGTTGCGTCATCGTCAGTCGTACGCGTAGAACGATTGTACGTAACTGTGGAAATATAATTTTCAAACAACAACATTTTTAAATGTCCTTCTCTTCCGACAATATTTCCTTCGATACGTTCCCTTTCTACCGTTTGCTGGAATTTAATTTAAAAGAACGAAAGAATTCAGCAAAGAACAATCGTGGAAGTGTTTTTCCCTCGGTATGTTTCCCTTTTCACCGTTTGCTAGAATAACTTAAAATTCCTTCGACAGAGATCCGAAGAAATGTAAGAATTTGTCAATTATTCCCCATCGTGTCATTATCAATTGAAACATAAAGGGGAACAATTGCACGATAGTAGGAGAACGTTAATATAACAATAACATTCGTAAGCGTGTTTTTCCTTCAATGCGTTTTCCCTTTTACCGCTTGCTGGAATAATTGAAAAGAATGGAACGTTCTTTGACAAAGAAAGGTCTGAAGAAATAAGGAAGAATCTGAAAGCTCTGAAGAAATGTGGGAATTTGTCTACCCCCACCATTGCGTCATTATCATTTAGAACATAAAGAGGGAACAATTGTACAATTCCAAAAGAATGTTAATAAAGATATAATAATAATAATATTCGTCGATGTGTTTTCCCTCCGAGAATATTTCCTTTTTACCGTTTGCAAGAATAATTTGAAAAGATGAAACATTCTTTGACGGAGAAAGGTCTGAAAAAGGGGGAATAATTGTACAATTATCGATATATCTCGGTAAAAATGCAACAGTAAATGCAATGTCAATTATTGTACGCCGGAGTAAGTTAGAAAGCTGAAGTATTCAGTCATCATCGTCCGTGCTCGTTTTCTTTCAGTAAAATCAAAGGAACACACTGTTGCCATCATCGAATCATTCTCGACATAACTGGGATTCGATAATTTCACGAAATTTTCGATACTCGCAGAAACTACGAGGGAACTGTTATCGATTAATCGTTGCGACTTTTACGAACAAAATATTCGCAATTCCTACGAGCGTGCCTGCAATCGACAATCGCGTTCCCCCTTTCCTAATACCCACTTTGTCGTTTACGTCGAAAGAAAAATATTTGCAATGATAAAGGACCGCGAATATTCTCACATTTACGGGAAATTCATATTGCGCAAAAATATTCACGATCCACGGAAACAAGGTACGGCGTTTAATCTCGTTCGCAAAAGCATAAAGTTCCCTTCGAATGTCCTTTGAATTCGAACAGGAAAAGGTAGATTCCGTAAAAAGTAAACGTTGTTAATCAACTTGATCAACGCGATAACTGACGGGGATGAATGATTAATTGGGATTTGATTGATTAATCGGGATCGACTGCCACGAAGAAGCGTTAAATATCCCTTGGTAACCCTATTCAGATTTGTTAATTCACCCGAAAATTAATTCTCGTGCGGGAATTTGAGCGGGTGAGAACGAACGTTTTCAGCGCAAAGAGCGACGTTACAACGAAACACAAGTTGCGCAGCGGTGAAAGCGCCGGTACATATGTTCCAGTGCGCTCGTCCCGTTTCCAGCGGATATAAACCATTCGGCGAGTTTATTGTAAAATCTTAGGAGGTTCTTAAGGTTTCAAAACTTGACCGCAAAAGTATAAGTAAGCCGAAACTAAACTAACTTTCCGCCGGAGAGTTCAACTTAAAATTAAAGTTTAAAGACTTGTAACTTCCCCTAACGTGCACGCCGCTTGATCCCATGCGGGCGAAAGGATAGTTAACTCAATAGCGTACGAGAGCGCGTCAGGAATCCTTTTCTCCTCCACCCTCCCGTGTCGCTCCCGTGCCGCTCCCGTGCCGTCATAAAGTAATAACAATATCGCGCTATACCCCGTACATAATAAATTCGCGGCGCGTTGAATGATTAACTGAGTGGTGGGGGCGAACAATCGAAACCGGTACAAATAATAATTTTCTCGACTTCATCAGCGGCGAATAATATTGAGCGATTCTACATTTGTTCGTTAAACAATCGGCATTCGGCAAACACGCGCCGCCTGCTGAAAAACAAATCAACAACGCGTGTTTTCGATTAATTCTCGAAAACGTTTACATTATTTATCCCGCGTTGCGCGGCCGTTTCGGTTTCTCACGCCGTTTCTCTACGCGTGTCCACGTATACCCTGCGAGCGAGCGTAGAATCGTCGCGCGGATCTAGACGAGAAAAAAATGGTCTCTGGATTTTTTCGCCAAACCTCTGTCGCCAAACACGCGGCGTGTATCCGCGTAACGCTGCGAGCGTATTCCGTGAAACTAAGTTAATTAAAACGCGATATCAGATATCGGTTTGCGCCGCGTGCGAGACAGGTGCAACTGCAGAACGATAGAACCATGACGCGAACGAGAGAGAAAGAGAGACAGAGGTTGATGCTTCGTGCAAACTGAACGAGGACCAACGAAATAATGATTGTCGTTTTCTCGATGGTGGTAGTGATTGTTCGAGGTTCCAAAAAAAAAAAAGGAAGAAAGAAAGAAAGAAACAGACGAAAGAAAAAAACTGCACGACTTCTACTCCAATACGATTCGTCTCACTGAAAGGCTCAGAAGCAACTGTTCCGACTAGGAAACGAAGACGACTTTTCTGCCGAATAAAATTTTATCGATAGAAAAGAAATTACTGGCGCGATCGCTCAGTACCGGACAACGCCATTCCTACTCGAGGCCTACGCCACACCCCCTCGCGAGTCACGTGACCCGAATCAACCAATCGCTAATTTTCGTTGCATCAGCGTTGCACCTGAAGAGGCTAAAATCACTTTCAGCGATAAAATGCCAAAAAGCGGAAGAAAGAGAGATGGCAAAGAAATAAGGGAACGAGACCGAGTCACACAATAACGGCAGGACACCGACCTACATCCATTCGTCTCTGTCCGTTCTTTCGCGTTCGAGGAATTACGCTTTATACCGACGTTGTACTAAGGAACATCAATTTTCACACGGTGCTGCATCTCCCCCTCTCACAGTGGTTAAGACTCTTTCTCCTTCGAAACAAACTACCTAGAGAAAGAAGTCGCGGTTATCAGTGGTAGTAAAAGTCCACCGGCTGCGCGAAGGATTGTAAAATTTTCGCAGCGGAAAGGGGGACAAATAAATAACGTACGTCTCTTGCGGCGGTCAAAGTTACGAACCGCGAGTTCAACGGCGATGGTTCTCCCGCGTTACAATCACGGTTCGGTGAAAGACGCGTGGAACGCGATTGCAGGAGAGGGCAGAAAAGGAACGTACGGGAGAAATTATTTGCCAGATTCGCGCGGACAATGGGCGATGAACCCCGAGAATGGAAGAAAAGAGCCGTCGCGAACTGCGACGAGAGACGTCGATTAATTCTTATTGTCAGGGTCAGACAGGCTCGAAGGAAAATATAACATCTCCAGGCGACCTGTCTGGCCTGTGTTCCACGGCGAGCCGGAGACTGGCTATCAGCAGTTCCACTCCAGATGGACAATTGGCCGGCCATTCTAACCATTCGGACCCAATCCGATTTGTACAGGCTGCTCGTTTAGGGACGTTTCTTATTAAGGACGTTGCTTGTTTCTTTTATCCCTGTGACGCGCTTTCCTTTCGTTTTTGTAACTAAACACTCTCGAAATTAAAATTCTCTCTCTCTCTCTCTCTCTCTCTCTCTCTCTCTCTCTGGTCCAATTCTTCGAAAATTCCCAGCGTAAATTCGAATCTTCCACGTGCTAGATTCATGGAATGTAACTTCGTAATCTCAAAGCTTCGCAAGAAATGTAAAAAAGATCGTTTTACAATGTCCAAAGTTACGTCGTTCGTTCGCGAGTTGGAATTTCTTCCCCTCGCGAGGGAAACAATGGAGCACCGGGGTGAACAGCGACTTGGATCATAAGGAAACGTCAGTGGAACAACCACGCCGCCATTTGCCTGAGCTCTAATTAGAATGCACGTACAGGATCGAGCCATCGGTACAAGAGAATATTGTACGCACGATCGTACAGCGCATCGTGCAAGGATCCTTCGACGGCGCGAATCTAGATTGAGAGGAAATTAATTAAGATGGCACTGTCCGGGATCAGGCCACCCCCTTTTCGCACCCCCTCTATCCCGCCAACGGGATGTGCACGAACATTCCATGCATAGCTCGCGGCTACATCTCAGGCTGCTACATCACCAAATCCGTCCCTTCCACCTCCTTGTACCCTTAGACCGTAGACGCCCGTAGTTCCCCCGCTGGTACCCGGAAACTGCACGCGATATATTCGCGGCGCCGGGTACACCTACGCCACCTAACCCTTCGTGTATGCACACCGTGATATTATCCATTTGCACATTTCAATAACAATAACCAACACCGTTCCATTATCTTACACAGTCGCCGGAGAAAAATGTGTTTGCACGTTCAGTCAAAAAAGGCTGTTCTCGTTCGAATCAGACGCCAAGATTAGCATTAGCTGTTTTCCTTCCTTAGGTTATTCGATTGTAAAAAATTTATTTAGTCGCATCAAACTTCGATTTAACTTTCCGAAAGAGCGAAAGAAGAAATATTTAATAATCCCGAAGACGCGGACAAGTTCTTTGCACGTGTTACTTTCTGAAATTCAATACAATGGCCAGATATCGATATTCGTCGAAATCGATAAGGCGAGAAAGAGAGGAGGGGAGAAATGATAAATTCGAGGAAGTAATTGTTTCTGGGTGAAGTGTTGTTTTAAACGAGGAAAAGAAGGTAACTAACAAGGCGAAATTCCCCGCGGGTCGAGGGCATCGCAGAGAAATTTTAATTGGCATCATTAGACTCGAGCGAATAATTAGCACTTGAACGATCGAGGGTTTAATAGCGGGTCGGGAATACGGTCTTTAGGGTCTTTTCACAGTTTCGGGCTGCGTCGTTGCGAGACGCTTCCACGGGGTACGTTTACCCTAAACGATGGGCGACGAACTTTCCATCGTTGCTTATTAATATCCTACGTTCAGAAACTTTCGAACGAACTTTGACGTTCCCAATCGCCTTTTAAGAAATCTAAATGCACTTCCAAGGATACCTCGTACGTCGACAGAATTTTATCACTGAAAAGTGATTTTAGCGGGGGCAATCCAGAAAATCGGGCCTCTTCGGGTGCAACGCTGATGCAACGAAAATTAGCGATTGGTTGATTTGGGTCACGTGATTCGCGAGTAGGAGTGGCATTGTCTGGTACTGAGCGATCGCGCTTGTAATTTGTTTTCTATCGATAAAATTTTATGGCAAAAATGTCGTCTCTATCTGATCGAGATCGTGGCAAAAGTTGCACATTTATTTTATAACAATACATATACAAAATAAAAGCGTCCTTCTACGTTCGAGTAATTCAGTCACAGTCGTCCAGTCGTCCGTGGGTGGAAAGTTACGAAAATTCGCAAATATATGACTAAAAACGAAAATAACGGCAACGTAACGTTTTAACAAAGATTCCAGCGAAAAATACGAGAATCGTCCAATTGCTGCGCGCGTAATGATCTTCGTTAGCCATGCGCGAATAATTAAAACAGTGTAATCAAGTTTCTTTTTTTCTAACGAACCTCGTACATTTCGCAACGATGCCACTTCAGAGAGTCCACGTCCGACGATCATTGTTCCAAGTTCCATCTTAAATGAAGCAGCGCCGCCTCGTCTCGAGTACCTAAGAAAGCTACGCTCCTCGCTGGTAGCGAGCAGTGTTGTTACACGTAGGAGGTTCCCCAAAGAGGAGTATAATAGTTGTGCCAGCGTATATAATAAACCTATTGTCCAGGGTACAGAAGTTTAATTAACTCCGGCGACAAGCAGATTTCCTTAAGCCATTGTAATCGCTTTACGTTTTACAATACCCAAGGAAAATGCAAGACAAACGTCTTGCGCCAGAGACGATTTCTAATCAGCCCCTCGCGAGGGAAGACGCAAGAGACGCGAACCCAGAGAGGACGATGCGGCGATGGTCGAGTTGTAGCTCGGCTGGTTAACGGGGGTTAAAGCAGGCTTAGATTCAGACGGCGTTTGAAAATCGAGCAGGCACGCCGCCGAGTGTTGCGAAAAGGTCTCCGATCCAATCGACGAGGCTATCAGAAGTAGTGATTAAAATGGAGGGGTAAGTGCTTGGTCGGCAAAAGGGGTTGAAGGTGGGCTGAATGGCGGCCGACGAGGCGTCTCGTTTCGGGCTTGGGGAAACGTAGATAACACTTCTTACCCGAGGGACTCGCCGCGACCCCAATCTCAAGTCAGATATTGTTCCGAGCTTTGAAAGCTCAAAAGAACTTGTGAAAAGGCATTTCGTCCCGATTCGATGTATTATACCGGGCTCATACGTATTGTAGCGGCCCGATCTTTCCCTTTTCCACGGCGATCGTGCTGAAGCAGAAGCGGTATCTCGAAAGTACGTTTCCACTCCCTCCGCCGCCGCCGCCGCGTTTCGGATAAGCGTCGATTGTAATTTACAATCGTAACACGTCATGCGGAGAGGTTCCCCGCGACTGAAATATCTCGAGAGAAAGGAAGAAATACACAAAGCGAGGAAACAAAAAAAAGAAAAAAAAAAAAGAAAAGAAATTTTCGCGCGCTGGTTATTACAGGGTGGCACGACAGGATGGTTCTCGAGTTTATCACGGGGGGGGAATCGTTACGTAGGCGAGCCACCGACGAGCCGAGCTAGCGAGGAAAGGAGTGCTTCTGGGGTCCGTGAGGAACCCAGCTCGGAGAGGACGAGGGTCCGAGCGATGCGATAAATAAATCTCGAAAGCTGCACCGGCAGCCTGCTACCGTGGCTACACAGAGGCAGACAGTGCTTTCATCTCCCTCCTTTAGCAGGCGTGTTGAGCAGGCCGGCGCGGGAGGGGAAGTTACCACTGCACGTTCTTCACGGTAGCACCGTTCACTCGGAAGGATTTAGGGGCAGCCTTGTAACTGCACGGCACGGGGTCTTCTTCGGCACACGAAGTCGTCTGAAGGAACCCGGTGAGAGGACAGGAAAGGCGAGAGAAAACGAAACGCGCGAGAGAGAGAGAGAGAGAGAGAGAGTGGGAGCTGGCTGGTTTGCCACGCGTCAGGCGCGGATAGAAAGAAGGTGAACGAGATACTCGTACGAGACGGCCAAGGAGGAATCGTAACAAACTACCCTTACGACGACGTGGCGCGTAGTTACGCAATAAGTGACAAGTTTGTGTACCTCTCTCCGATCGTTGAATCACCTATGCACGGTGGCGCTGGTTTAAATTGCTTTGCGGCAACGCGGCATCCCCGAAATCGGAAGTTACTGCTTCGTCTAACGTGTCCGGATTTACGCCGGAGATTACGTAACCACGAGTAACCTACGTAACCCCTTGTGTTTCGTCCTCTCTTTCTCTGTCTCTCTCTGCCTGGATTCGTCGGTGGCTGAGAGCTTCGAGCTGTCAGCGAATCTTCGGTCGAAAGGAGAACTTCTTCGCGCGGGGTTTCCGTTCAAGTTGCGGAACGATGGAAACTTTATTTAATCTCTGCTTCGAATTGACGCGGTGTCCACGTTGAAGGAGGGGGGGATGGGGGTTAAGAGAGAAGAAAGGAGAGGGAAGCGGCACAATGGACCGTTCTTAAACGCGATCACTTTCAGAGTGATTACTCCGGCGCGATCAAAAGTTCATTTTACCCGGGCCACCGCGCAGTAACAGCGCAGGATATTTATCCGTGGCAAGTGAAAGACTCAAGGGCGTGGTTGCGCGGTAAGTTTTATATGACCCCGGAGGAACCGAACGAAACTTTCTTCTATACATTTTCGCCCCGGTGGAACTCGCGCACCTTTCCCTCCCCGCGGTAAAAAAGTTATCCTCCGCGTCGCATCTCAATAGCGCCTCCTTTTCTTTTTTCTGAGAAACATCGCCGTCGAACCTTCCTTTTATATCGCGGAGGAATCTGTGCGGGAATCGAGTCGCTCGGCTTGACTTTCCTTCCCTCCGCAGTCTAGACGCGCGCGCTCGGTACATGCCAGACATAAACAAGAGAAAAGAGGGAAAGTGAAAAAAAAGAACTTGACGCTTCAATTTTTTGTGGAACGCGTGCTGCTAGAGCTGGAGCTCGATTTTTGCCTGCTCTGGACGCGTAATTTACGAACGCAAAAAAAAAAACCGAAAATCGCACAACAAAACGAGCGAGACGTGAAAAAAGAGAGCGAATTCTCCGTTCCATCCTAATTCCTGTAGTCGTTCAATCTCGCGCCGGAAATTACACGGAACGTAGAGAGAACCGTCTAGAGATTCTAGAGCCCGAGCGAACGAAAGGTGAGAGGTAAGTATTCTCTTCTTACGTTTCCTGTGTCGCGTCGTTAGTCAGCTGATAGCCTGACACGTGACGAACCGACCGAGTCATTAATCCTTCCAGCCCGGAACCGAGTATCTTTTGTCCTCGAGCGAGGACAACCACCCCCGAAAATAGCAGTTTCAGTTTGCCAAACTCTGGTCCCGTCGTTCGGCGAACCATCCAGCCGAAACGTCCAACGAAAACTGCTGAATTTTTATTCGGATGCCCATTGAAAAGCGCTGATCCTTCCCGGAGGAAGCGCGCCGCGCGATTTTCACCGGGGAAATTACCCCGGTCAATAGTTTCGCCCGTGGAACACGACGGTATTTTCGCAGTGGAACGCCGGCCAAACTCGGTGATAAATTGTTGACTTAGGCTTGTATTCATAGCAGCTTCTTCTTCTCCGTGCATCGTCGATCTTATCTCGGACTTCTTTCAACGCCGCGACTTTGACGAACCTGCCAAACAACACCGATCGTTGAAACAATTTTGTGTAATTTTCAGTCGATGGCCAAGAGAGCCTAGAGAAAATATGGGACCTGCTTGCGACAAAAATTGCGGAAAACAAGGACGAAAATCGCTGTAAATGTAATCGGGTTTTTCGAGAATCGGAAGATTCTCTGTGTCGAAGATTGGGAAACTTCTGGGTGAAAGCTGAAAGATTAAACTGTCGATTAAACTTGTTGCTAGACTCGTTCGAGAGAAATTAAATTGCGGAGGATACGAATCGTAAAAATTTTCATCGTGTGACACTTACAAACTTACTAAAGGTGCAGTACGATTCCTGAAATTTGCCACCGTGTTTGTGAAATGCCCACGCATCGTTCGAGATCTCGCAGGATCGTGATGTTTGCGATAAGCAAAACGGTAGCTGCAGAGATCGCTACAAATGGTAGGTTTACGAGGAGCATAGGGGCGGGGAGGGGGGAGGTCGGCTGGGGGTTTGGAAGAGTGGCACTTGATCAAATTCAATTAAAGAAACCGGAAGTTATTAGGAGTAGTGGAGATACGGCGAGGTCGTTTCGAGATCTCGCTCGGCGATATAGCGAAAGCTGGCTGGTTCCGTTGGAAGAAAATGCGCAGAGAAGAGCACGCCCCGGCTACGATACTGCCGAAAACTTTGTTTCCCGATTGGCTTATCTGATGCCGGCCAACGTGAAAGTCTGAAATGGCTCTGCGCCGGGAGTGACGTAAACTGCTTTCCCCGAAAATCCTCGATCCCTCGACACCTGATTTCTTTCTGGCGATACCCTCCGTTACCTCCTCCTATCGCGTTTCCGATCGCGCATACTTTAAAATACCTTTTGTACTTCCGCGAGCGAACATTCTCCCTTCCTCTCTCTCTCTCTCTCTCTCTCTCTTTTTCTTTGCCATTTTACACGAGAACAAGAGAGAATTTATGCGAATTAAAATTTTGAGAAATTCAATGTTCGGCGAAGAACAAGTTCGCGGAAAATAAGCGAATATTCTTATTTGAGGAACGAAGAGACACCTGAACACGCGCAAGTATCTTCGAATTTTCGTCGTTCGTTTAGTGTAAATAAAGGCCTTTATTTTCACTAACAAAAATATTTACAGGAGTAACAAGAACTACAATAAAAGTAACAACGTGATCTCTTCTACATGTAAGAAGTGTACTAAAGTAATTATAACTCTTTAACTCGAGTTATGTAGGAAACGCGGCAAACTGCACACTCACCCGACGTGGACTATTGAACACACTAGACCTTCGAGGAACTGAGATCTCAACGAGTCAAAGTCAGTTCTTTTATACTGTGGGTCTAGGTACGTCCTTTTCCCTCGAGAGGTTGGAAAGCGGATATTGTCTACGGTCAGGCCCATGTGAGGCTATCTGACAATTACCACTGCGAACTTGGGTCCACGGGGTGCTTCCTGCAGTCTGGACTGTGTCCCCTACAGTTCGAATTTCAAAGATGGATAAAAGACGCGATATAGAAATTGTTAACCGATATGTAACAAAAGGAGGAAGTTAATAATGGCTGGATAATAACGCGGCGGATCGAAAGGGTTTATCGTTAACAAACGAACCTGTTCGCGTTTACACGGAACAGAGGAAATCCGGAAGACGCAATCGTCCGCAGGCTGATCGACTTCGCGAAGACGATGCCCCGAGGGCGCAATTTCCTGGGATTTATGCCGTTCCTGAACGACGCAGGTGCACAAGCGCACCACGTTTCTGCTCGTTCATCGACGCGTGAGCAGTGCGCGCGATTCTTTGCGCGCCGCCGTGCCCGACGAGAATCCTGTAACAGGATTAAACCCTTCTTTTCCGGTGCCGGTGCCGTTATTTATTTCCTCGTCAATCTCCACCACTCCTCCATCTCGTTTCTTCCCGCGAGGAAAATTTTCCAAACACGTTGCCCGAAAATTCTGCTCGAAAACTACTTTGAGAAACACTTTGACGTAACTAAACGTGCAGATTTTCTTTCGTACGTAATTTTCCAGAATTAAGATAATAATTTTTCTGCTGTAGCCGTCCACGACTACACAACATCGAACAATCGATTCTCCGAACTCTGTGTCTCAATCGTACGTACGTACGAAACCGCACGACTCGAAGACCTTAAACCAAACTCGCGAGATACCACGACAATTTTCAAGAGTCGGAACCTGCTTGCCTCGAGAGAGGGAGGGAGGAATCGTTGCGACAATTTTCCCAAGCGGGGCAAACAGTCGCGCGAGTCGAATTAAGCGAGACGCACACAGACGCGCGTTCGACGTGACGCAGGTTCGGCCGTTCGCGCCGGTGAAGCAGGGAAAATCAAATTGCAACGGAGAAATCCCCGTGCCTCCTCCTTCGCGAAGGTGTTGAATTATACGGCGGGAAACGGGCAATAGCGCGCGCGTTACGAAGTGTAGCCAGTTTAACGGAGACACCCTTGCGAAGTAACTGTTTCAATTGGTTTGCATCCCGTGGGATTGTCACGGCGGCGGAATAGTCGAACTGGCGCTAGCGCCACGGCGGCATCGCCATAGGTCCCCTTTAACCCCCCTAGTGGCGGCGCATCCCCTTCGTATGGTAACTACGGGTAGCAACGGACCGCAATCTGCATTCCGTTACCTAATTGTAGTAACACGACGATGTATGTAGATGTATACGTATTGTACATACGGTCGAGAACGTGCGCTGTATGTATATCTATGTATCTATATATATCTATATCTATCTTTATACACGTATATATGTATACGTAACGTGACCGTATGCGTACATTCACGTTCACAAGTATCGGGACGTCTGGAGTGGCTCGTGAAAAGTTTTCCAACGCGTGGATAATTTCTGTTGTTCGAACAGGGGTATCGGTTTTAATCGAGAAGGAGGTGGATCGGAATAATTTTACGCACGCGAAACATTTTGAAATTTCGGCGAAACCTGTACCGATTTGAAACAAATTTCGAATTTTGCGCGTGATATGGGACGCGAGATTATTAAATCAGTGTCGTGTTATTCAAGAACATCGAGATATTAATTGCGAAAAAGGCAGTGGATCGGAATAATTTACACGCGCCGTGCGAAACGTTTCGAGATTTCGGTCGATTTAAATCCAATTTCCGAGTGTAATTTGAGAACGTGGCCGGACGCATCGAAAAACACAGTTTGAAATTTAGCTCGTAACGCGAGAAGTCGTTATAAAACCTTTGAAAAACGTACAAACCATGTTGAAAATCAGTAGAAAATTTCTCGCTTCGTAGAAAATCCAAAAATTTTAATTGGCGTTAATCGTCGAGATTTCGGCAGACGGTTCCGGATACTTGTGAGTCAGAGTGTACATCCACATACGTTAGATTCATGGCTAGGAGCGGATAAGTGGGAGACCGGAAGAAACCCAGCCTCGATATCGAGGCTGGGCGCGAAAGGTGATATCAGGGCTTCTTATTCGGCCGCCGATAGAATTTATGATGCAACACACCGACCAGAGTCACGGGGACGTGACGTACAAGTTTTCTTCTGGCTGAAGTTTAGTAGCTTGTCAGCGACCCGGTGAAATATTGCGAATTTGAATTTATGGACTTGTATAGAACGCCTCTGCTAAGATGTATCGCACGGGGTCCGAAGGGTGAGAGAAAGAGATTCTTCTTGTACCGGTGACTTCCAAACAATACCGCTTTAAATATTCCACGCCCTCCCTTAACAATTTAACAGGGAACTTTGAATACGGGGTGTGGCAGAATGATTTAAAATAAATATATATATATATATATATTTTGCTTCTTCTTGCTCCGATCTTCAAACGAAAGAGAAAAAAAAAAGAAACTGGAGCTGCATCGTACTTCGCGTTAGACGTTGGCTCTCTAATTGGCAGATAATCGAATTTTACGATTGAAGCGCGGGCTTGTCGAAACGGAACGCATGGATCGCCGTAAGAGGATCGAGCCAAACGAAAACCGATTCACACCGAGCCAAGCGCGGCCGGACGTCTGTAAATCGGGCGAATCCCTCTCTAACGCCGTAATGTATGGCGGCAAATTGATAGTTGCCACTGTACAAATAGCAATATAACCCGGTTGGACCCCCGCGCACGCAACGACAGCGGTCACGGGTCGAAGTGTCAAGCCCCTGGCCACCGGCGAGAGTTAAAGGGGTTAAATGGGTGGCTGTTAGGTCAGAGGGGATGAAGAGGAGAGGCACCAGAGGCCGAGTCCCAGAGTGGTGATGTTCCACAATATGTACCGAACGCCATACTCTCGTGGCTTGATTGTTGTTTGAGCACTTTGCAACCCCTCGCCTCGGCCGGCGCATCGCGCGTAATGAAGAGAGCACCGATCCTCCGGGTCGGGCGCGTACGCGTTCGGCTCGCACTCGGCGCGCGTGAAACTTTTCAAAACGCATCATCCACTTCGCGAGCGATTGCCATTTGGCAAAGCGTTGAATTTCGCCCGGCGGGCGAAATCGGCGGTGGCCATTCGTTCTGCCAGTTTTGCGCCACCGAATTTTTTGTTGCGTTGCCGAGCGCCGAAGAAAAGCCAAGCGATATTTCTGCGATTTCCGCAGTATGCGTTGCGGTCGGGTGTTGCGCTTTGGCGACATTGTCGCTCGTCGCTGGACCGGATGGACGGTTAATTCTGAAATATTCCTCTGTGAATGGAATGTCCTCCGAGTGCGAAACTGGAAGCGGGAGCGGCATTCGTCGATAGGGAAAGGTATAGCGGGAGGGGGATTTTTACCCGGTTTGCTGTCTCGGGGCAATTTAACGGAATAATTTAACGATTCTAATTGTTTCAAGTTGAAAGTAGCGGCCCATAATTAATTGAAGATCCGTGGCCCCTGAGTGCCGCTTGACAGTGCTCGTGTTTCGTACGGCGCCACGACTTTCGACTAATTAGGTTTTAAGTGCTCGAACCGTCTAATTGGTTGCTTTTCTCGTGGCCGTGCCACGACGCGGAGAAACGGGGTCTACGAGGGCTGAGTAATCCCAGTTGTCTCGGCAACTTCGTTAATTTTCCGTCTCGAGATAACGATTATCAAGAGCAGACCGGCCGATCGTTTCGTCGGTACAACAATCGTTACGTTGTCTCGTACGTTTTCCACCCGCCGCAGCCAGATTCTTCCGCCCCCTCTCCCCCGACCTCTCGTTCGACGAGGGAGAAACTCGCGAGCTCCCTTCCTCGCCCTCAAATTTGCCCTTGCTCGAATTCTGATAAACCGCGGAAACTTCGTTTACGCGTTACGGTCGGCGGATCGACGAAACGAATGGCTCCCTTTACAGCCGTGCCAGGGAGCTTCATCCGTCTCATTGCACCCTATTAAATCGCTTCATTTCCAAGCGGAAAATCAAGGAAGATAAAAGAATTCAACCGCAGCTCCCGACGGACCGAACGATCTTCCCCCTCCTCCAGCGGTTCGATAAGAAGCGGCGAAGGCGGCAGATTACAAATAGCTTCTCGCCAAGCGAGTCGGCGGTTCTAGCCAATTCCGCTCTTTCCCCGCGTCCTCTCCGTTTCCTCTCCGACACTTTGAACACTTGTGCCCTGAAATACACGCGGAATTAAAAATCCGCGTCTCTGTTGTTACTTCCCACTTTTGAATTTTCAATTCCTAGCACAAGCGAAGTAATTTTCTTGTACTTGATCTTCATCTCCTCAACTTGCCGATTTCTAAACGGGGTTCTAGTCGAACTTCCTCCCCCGGGCGCGAGAGGAATTCGTTTGACGACTACGATCTGCCAGAACAGCGGGCAAAGGCAAAGAAGAACTCGTCCGATCATTACATAACTCGCCTCTTCTCGCTCGTCGGAACTTCTCCTTCGGATCACCGATGGCTGATAATGAAGCGGTTCTTCGGAGACGTCGGCGCGAATAGCAAACCTGTCGCCGAGGAAGGAGAAAGCGGGCCAGTCGGAGGTGAACGGAGCCGAACCGGTGTGGCGTTACATTGGCTTTTACGAGCGAAACCCTCATCATCGTAAAGCGCCTCTGTTCTGCTATTCCGAACCTTCGTCCCTCTCTAACCCCCAATCATTCACTGTCTCTGTCCGTGTCGTTCCAACTGTGTTTTCCTCTCTCTCTCTCTCTCTCTCTCTCGTCGTACCTTCTGTTTAACCCTCGCAGCTATTCCCTCTGTCTCTCGCAAGGGATTTTCGATTCCACCGACGTCTTACTGTCCTCGTCATGAAGACTGACGAACTCCCTCGGACCTAGTATCCCTTCAAAGTGAATTCCAATACATTCGGATGCGACCAAAATGGTGAAACACGAGACAGAGGCATCCCGTCGTTTTAGAGGGGAGAGAGCGAGATTTGAATATCTTGCTACGAAATTGGCGACGGCTGAGCGTCGGAATGGAAGGCAGAAATTGCTGGCAGCCTGACGCTAGCTTCTGCACTCCCTTCGACCCGACCTCGTTCACGCTGTGTACGTCTCCGCGACGTACTTCGTAAATATCGACGCGCCCTTTTGTCGTTGCTTTGCGCCAGTTACAGTTACCGAACCGATCCTCTCTCTGTTACCAGGGACATTCTCAGACTCTGGTTCTTCCTCCCTCTTGTATCAGCCTTCGATCTTTGCCTCCGTTGCTCCTCGACGTCACTCCTCGAACAATTACTCGAGCTTCGGTCAACCTTCTGTGACCGGAAAGTGGACGGCTATTCGCGAACGTCGTCGATTCGTAACTTTATCACTGAAAGTGATTTTAGCGGGGATCATCCAGAAAATCGGACCTCTTCAGGTGCAACGCTGATGCAACGAAAATTAGCGATTGGTTGAGTTGGGTCACGTGATTCGTGAGGGGGCGTGGGGTAGACCCCGAGTAGGAGTGGCGTCGTACGGTTTTTCTGCCTGTTTCACATTCTTTTCACACCCTGTCTCTCTCGCATTAGTCTTCCATCTCCTTGCCAGCCGCAGCCGAACGATAATTTCTGGTAAATATCATAAATTCGTAAATCCTTTACACGGGTTACGACCGATCCTTTCCCACGCCACGTTCAAACGCCAGCTCTCCCTTTATCTCGCGTCAGCCTTCGATCCTCGCCTTTGTTCCAACGCTATGTCTCCACCGATCGGTTGGCCAAGCCTCACAGGCTTCCTCGCAGCTGCAGCTGGAGGATAGCTCTTTCTCTTTAACGCGGATTACGGAAAGTCTCGTTGCTGGGATCCTGTCGGGTGATAAATTCGTTCGGCTCTCTCTCTCTCTCTCTCTCTCTCTCTCAACCAAGGCCCATCCTATCGTATCCCTCTTCCTTCTCATCCTCGACCGTGCTCAGAGAAGAAGTCTCATGATAAATTCCAAAGATCCCGACAGTATATACGTTCGTCGTGGGTAATCCCCGGTTCCTCGGTTGAGAAGCCTCGAGATGAGGCTTGCCGCGCGAACGAGCTCGGTTAGCCTAACCGCCGTTTTCGCTTTTTGTCGATCCTCGATCGGCCCCCGATTCGGCAAAAATGAATGTCTGGTAATCGAGAGAGGGACGCTCGGTCTCGTAAACTTCTTGATTGGATGATCGGCATTTGGGCACCTGCGCGAATCCCTTTTAGCGGTGGAAACCTTCGGCTCGATGAATACACCAGCCCGCTCGCTCTTTCTCGGGGAATTCGCTTCACGATTCTGGCTGGGTGATGCCCGGAATACGTTACGCGCAATTGACGCGAGCTCTCGAAACAGAGCGGTAGAAAGTGTGGGGAGTTTCTTCGTCCTCCCTCGGAGGACGAGGTGTTTGTCCGAACCGCGACCCGACATTACCCTTGAAACATCGCGCGAACGTCGAGCTCCACGAAGCTCAGGTCAAGGAGCAACGACTACAGAGGTCTACTTCTAACGAATTAGTGGAAATTTCGACAAAGTTTAGACACGCCGAAGAAGTGCATTTAAAAGTTTTACGTCGCTGAAATCGCGCCTGACTGGCGGAATGCTCTACTGTCGCAGGTGACGGTACTCTCTGCCTTCCACCTCGAATTCAAACTGCAGCTTTATACGAATAGTTAGCGGCAATTTGAGTAGCAACGAAGTCTGACCAACGAGAAATTATCTACTACCTCTACCTTTCTCGCGATACTTTAATCGCGAGAATCGTCTTTCTAACCAGTATCGTCAAGACTCGTGGAGCAGAATTTTCAAGGAATATATACGTGAGTTTTATGTCTTGCGTGACAGACCGAATTTCCCTTTTAGTCGCCTCTTACGACACGCAGGGATTACGTCGAGCCTATTCTACCCCCGGGGCTCACACGGGGAACGAGATGAAACGACAAAATTTTTTAAAAAGTCAAATCTCCGCCAAGAGCTTTGACACAAATTTGCAAAATGTACCGAAATGTTCGGCCAACGAGATATAGTATATCCAGCAGAAATAGAACGAGAGAGAGAGAGAGAGAGAGAGAGTTGTATTATCGAAGCAACGAATGTTACGAGAGGCGGAATAAGATTTAAACGGGTGCTGGCTAACGGTATTGACATCGATTCTACCGGTGAACTTAATACCGTTCAACTTCTGCAACGTTTATTTGACAAGAGCTTTGACGCGGCAAGCCGGTTCCGTGTGAGTGGCTTTTCCAAGAGGGAAGGAGGATGTAAAGAAAATATGCGCCGCCATTGAAGCGTGCCAAGCGTGAAAAGCACATTGATATATTGCGTAAATGTGACGAATATTCTTGGGGCCCGCAGACGCCCCGTAGTAGCTTCCGCGCGTACGTTCCGGAGCCGAGGCACGAGTGAAATCGAAGCCAGCCTTGAAAGCCTTGTGTCATCGTGTTGTGACAATCGTTCAGGATAATCCATAAACTTATCCGCCGGTTTCTCCTCAATTTCTATTCCCTTTTGAGTGGCTTTGGATTCGAGACGAGGCTTTCACGATCCTTTACCACGTTACTTTGGACAACAAATTCGCTACGGATTTTTACACACAGTCCGGATAGGCAATTACATCGTCGTGCGTCTATTCGAATTTGTATTTTCATAAAAGTAATTTAAGAAAACGGACTGAGAAGCGCCTCGAGTGTTAGTTCAAACATTTCACACGCGCGAGGTGCATGAAAACTTGTCTGCTAGCAGGGAGCAGCGTTTCTGAAACATTACGCTCCGCCGTGTATTGGTTTTTTCAATTGGAACGTGGGCGTGAATAAGGAAGGCTCGGAAAGTGTTCAAACGCGATCGTTCACTCGTCGTTCAAGCACGAGCCCGCATCGTTGCATCCTGCTATCCGTGCAATACGGTGTTTAATATTGGGCAGTTTAAAGCCAGCTTGCGGTGGCTGGAACATTGGCGCTGTCGGTCGTTCTCTTTAACGGTTATTGGCTCGCAGTAATTCTCTAATCTCTGCTGTCAGCGGCCTCTGTGTTTCCGTTTCAATACGGCCGTCCAACGGATTACGATCGCAGGTACGACGCACGGCCACGGTGTCGTAGGTGGGCTGCCACTGGAGCTTCATTACTTGGAGGCTTATCGAATCATCTCGCCGGAAAATCAACGAGAAGGGAAAGGAATAAGAGGGACGTAGAAGTCCGTTGTTCTAAGAATCGAGCTTCGATCGCTTCTGTTTGACATTTCTGCTCTCTTCAATTCGGTTCGATCGATTCTTCTACCCACCGAGTGAATCTTTTATATCTTTCTAACAATATTTTTTTTTTTTTCATTGAAAGTGATTTTAGCGAGGACAACCCAGAAAATCGGGCCTCTTCAGGTGCAACGAAAATTAGCGATTGGTTGATTTGGGTCACGTGATTCGCGTGAGTAGACCTCGAGTGGGAGTGGCGTAGTTGCCTGGCAAAAAAGTCGTCTTTATTTCCTAGTCAGAACAGTTACTTCAGTGAAACGAATCGTACTGGGGTACAAGTCACGCAGTTTTTTGGAGATTCAATTGGTACTGACCTTTATCACGTGCACACGTAGTCTTCGTGCAAACAACATGGCCATTTGTCAAAAGATTTACTAGAGAATTTATACAACAAATTTCCAAAATCACGAGCTCTGCAAGGGTCGAGCTATCGTTCGTCGAAATCCCGCGAACCTGCAATATTGCGGAGGTAACGCAATAAAGAACTTTACACCTTGGAAAGTGTACCAATCTCGAGATCGATTAAATCGTTCTGTTTGCAACGATCCACGAATCCGACCTCCGACAGACAGCGAGACCCTAAAAATAGTCGATGGACGCGTTTCATGCGGCGTTTCGCCGAGTTTACGAGCGCAACGCGGAAATTCGAATCTCCGTCCGACTCGCGCAATCCACTGCTACTTGGAGCCGCTACTTGACTCGCGCTAGTTTCGCCGCTTCCCCCGATTCGAGGTAGAACCCGACACAGCGCGGAACGGACCGAACGATTTCGAGCCGGTTACGCTTGCGTGAAAATATCCGGCGTTGAGAGATACCAGAAATATCTGTTACTTACTACCAGAAGTGGATGGAAGCTTTGGACAAGTTTCAAGTTGTAAAACCGTCTCCGATCCGACGATAGTTCGGGCGGGATAAAAATCGGAGAAACCGGACGAAATCCGAGTTGAGCGATCGCGCGAAATTGCTGGGACGATTCCAATTAAAATTATCGAGAGGCTCTTTGAAAAAAACTCGGGCGAGAAAAAAAAATTAAACAGATTCTTTTCTGGCATGGAACCCTTAAAAAAAAGATAACCTATTTATTTAAGTTTCAGAGAAACTCGCGAAAGGGAAAAGATAAATAGGACATTGGATGGTAAGACTGGAAGCGTGGAATTGTTTTTGGCCAGACGTCCAGTTTATACCGCGACGATTTCAATTGAAAATCGAGAGACGTGAAAATTTAGAAAAACCTATTTGTTTAATTTAGCGAAACTCGCTTTAGCTTTAGAAAGGGGAAGGAACGAAATTAGATAATGACTGAAAGCGTTTGAGAATTGTTGACATTGTGCGCTGAGCGATACTGCGACACTCTCGTTTCCTTTTCCTTCTCATTACCCTCTCTGCGGTCGTGCACGTTGCCAGGAAGATTCTTCTTGGTTTTTGACGGCTGTCGGTGGCGAGAAGTAAAAATCGAGCGCGCAATTTTAACGACGCCCATGAAAAAATGAACGACGCCGGCCGGTGTACGCGTCGGTGCTCGTGCGTCCACAATAATGTACGAGTTTCGTTGCGCCGTCGCTGCGACGGGACTTAAATATTTCAGCCCGCGCGGCGTGCCTTTAATTTTTCAACCGAGAAGATGCCAACTCGCTGCAACTCGGGTACAAACTGACCCGGTATTGTATTTTCAACCATCGAAACTTATTATCGCATTTGTCTCACACACACAGAGGAGAATTTTCCAACAGGATAAACAAAAGACGTTCATGCGCGCGCGTTACCGATAGCGAAAACGTTGAAAATGTGTTCATCGTGCAATCAAAATAGTAGTAATCGTGACATTTAGGGGGAGAAATTATTCATTTCGATCGACTCTTATTGTTCTACGCGGCACCGTGAAATGCCACTTGTGTACGAATTGCAGTTTGATACGTCGGTAATATCAATAATTCAATAATTCGTATTATTAATAATTTGGCAGGCGAATAATAATGTTAATTTCGATAGGTTAATAATTTCGTAATATTTAGTTGTCGTTAATTCAGAAAAATTATGACGAAACAGAGGAACGTCATGTTACACGCGTCAAGGCACGAATGTATTATAAATATTAAACGGGAGGATGTATGTTCAGTAAGAATGGAAAATGTGTAATCCAATAAAAATTTCAATCGTCGCAAAGGTTTGATCTTACGTATAATTTTTACTTTATTTGTAATTTTATATAGATTTAGATTATGATAATTTTTTGTATTTTTAATATTTATAGTACGCGAAGGAATTATATAGGTTTATTGTTATTAATTTCAATAAATTATGAATTTAAATTCATCAAAAAATGAGGTTCTTGAATTTAATATTTTAATTTATGATTGAATAAATTTATATAATTTATTCAATGTTAATTATTTATTTACTCGATTTAATTATTTTAGTAGATTAATTAAAAATTACTAAATAAGTTGAAAATTAAATTACTAAATTACTAAGTAAGCTAAAAATTACTACTTAGAAATAAGAAATCGCGAACAAAAGCTCGCGTGAAATACGAAAACGCGAGATATCACTCGAAGAAAGAACGACTCGATAGCTTTAATTTCTATTTCGGGAGAAAGACAAAGTCCTAGTATCCCAGTGTCCTCGCATCTGCACAGCGTTACACGCGCGAACCGTGATACTTATCGATCATTCTTCCCTTCCTTTCTTGCGTCGCCAACGACGAGCCAGTAAGTTTGATCACTTCGGGAGCGCTCGTGCCTCGAACAACGATCGTCTATGGCGATTAATTGAGGGGAACAAAAGGGTATCGAGTTGTGATGAAAGTTGAGTAGCGACAAAGGTGTTACGCGAAGTATTTAGCGAGTAAACTGCTGGGTAATCGAAGCGGATTAGCGCGAGTTAACGCGAGTTCTTCTTTGGGTGGCGAGGGCTACCCTTTCAGCTTTGCAACAGAAGGACGGACGAAGCGACGCCGCTGCGAAGGATGTGGAACGTTCAAGAGGATTAAGTAGGTCACTTGGTTGTCGCATGATAATTAGCGAGTCGACTAGTTCGCTGTTTCGCCACGTGAGAATTTCATCGAGAGCGAGGAGTGGCGACGGGCTGGGGCGGGGGTGGAGAGGGATGCTCGCTGGGCAATCGATTGGTTGCTATATAATTCTTTAACGAGCTTAACTTCGCCCCCAATTCCACCGGCCAGACTCAATCCCGACGAAACTTTCCAATAATGCGAAAGCAGTTACCGATTTTCGGGGCTGCTCCTGTACAGATATATAATATATACTCGTTGTCCTCCTCGCCGCGCGTATCACCGAGCAACGCTCCAATCCAACTGATCATCGAGCTTCTGACACTTTCGTCACTGATTACTGAAAAAGTTGAACGAAAATGTCGGCCCACAAGTCGATGTAACTTGAGAGGAAATTTAACTCGAAAAGTTACTGTCGCTAGTAGCGGTGCAAGTCTTCAAGAATATTTGTCTGAAAAATACTCGAGATCGGAGCTGTTGCAAATTCAGAGACAAGAGAAAGTATTTACAGAGGCGAGAGACGCAACTGCGATCTTAGGGGACGAGACACGTACGTTTTATCGGGTATTGAATTATACGAGGCGCGATCGTGATACGAAATTGATATTCCACCAGAGGAAATCAAAGGCAGCGGTTATCGGTAGGAGAAGCAGTAATTTAAAATAATTGTCCATATATCACGTTCTATCGAACGCCTGCACGCCGGTATAATGAATAATTACGCCTGGCCCCTTGAGCATTATCCTACGTTCCAGCATTTATGCATTAATGCGCGATAATAGTTACAAATGGCCGGGAGCAATGACGAAACAGATCCGCGTTCTATCTCTTAATGCCGTAAACGTCGCGCGCGATCGTTACGTAATTACCGGCGGCAATCTTTAACAGCGGCGTCGAGCTTTCTTCGAGCGAGAGGTGGAAAAAAAAAAAAAAAAAGAAACGACGAAGAGAGCGCAAGGAGCGAGGAGAAATTTGAAAAAGAAAAGCAAAACTCGACATCCTCGACTGTCGAAGTGTGAAAGAAATTTTAATTAAACTCACCTGCGCGTCTGGCACATCTTAATTACAAAGCTGCTATTTCAACTGCAATCGTTTCCATTTCGTCCGATGCGCGGTCGTTTTCCTTTCTTTGTCACGTTGTCGCGTACTCGTCTCTTTCCTTCGTGTCCTCAACCAGTCCGACTGAACGAACACTAATTACAGTGCACTCGTGTCCGAGTCAATGGGAAGAAATATCGTCGTCGTTGCGCTTCCCTGTTGATAAAGACGCACGGTGTCCTTTCATCACACTTGCCGCTGAATCTCCCAGAGTTCTCGGGAATTCCGAGATATTAGAGAAAACTGGAGACGTGTCTGAAATTTAGGAGAATCGGTTAAAATCGGTTAAAAAACATTGAGAAGAAATTGTTGACGCGACTCGAATCGGGTACGTCGCTTCTTTCAGATAGGTGGTGCGAAACTCGGACTACAAACCTTCCGAAATTTTCAGAAACTCGACTCTCGGGAGAATCGATTCGATCCTTTCGAGTGGTCCGATTCTACTTGAATTCAGCCGAAACTGAGTTTTCCAATCCAATTCGACCCGTATGTTCGAGTATTCAAAAAACTGCACGACTTGTACTACAGTACGATACAGCCTCACTGAAAGGCCCAGAAGCAACTGTTCCGACTAGGAAACGAAGACGACATTTTTGTCATAAAATTTCATTATCGATAGAAAACAAATTACAAGAGCGATCGCTCAGTGCCAGACAACGCCACTCCTACTCGAGGTCTAGCCCACGCCCCCTCGCGAATCACGTGACCCAAATGAACCAATCGCTAATTTTCGTTGCATCAGCGTTGCACCAGAGGCCCGATTTTCTAGATTACCCCCGCTAAAATCACTTTTTAGTCATAATGCCATTACTACAAACGTATGGAACATTGGTATACAACGTGGTATATGCATTCACTTGTTTAGCATCTCAGAGTTATTCGAATTTATTAGTCTTCCACTAACCAATAAATCAAGATATTCAGTAGAAACGTGCATAGGAAAAGAAATTACGCACAATGAGATACCTATGAAAGACATCGTCAATGACTCGAAGGAAAAATTCTATTTATTTCACTCGCGTGCGCGAGAAGGAAGCCTGGTACGTCGTTTCAGACGTAATATCTTAGAATTCGGCGTGGAATGGATTTACACGCGGGTGAAATCTCTCTCTCTCTCTCTCTCTCTCTTGTACATGTGCAAGGCGAGATGTGTATCGTCACTGGAAGAGAGTGTCCGGTAGACAAGAACGGTCGCGAGTATGTGACAAATTCGGGGACAAAGGCGAGGGCGCGGGGTGAAGCGCGTCCTGGAAAAGAGTGGATGGTTTTCCTCGAGTATCCCCGGTGGTCAAAGACGGAAAAGATAGAAAGACCGCGGCGCGATGGCCGTTGACCAGAGCAAAGGGAGAAAGACCGGGGCTGGGGGCGGAGGGGAGGAACGAGAGAAATGGCGATGGAGAGATTATTTGCCATGGTGGACAAACGAACCCTTGACATATTCCATTGTCAACATTCTGTTGGCCCAACTCCGTTGCTTTCCACAACTCGATATGAATCAAAGAACAATATTGGATCGGACGAGCGAAATTTGTTAGGGATTCGTCTCTGTGCCGTGGACAACGCATGGATTCTCAACGACGACGATTTTTCACGTTTCGACGGACTCGACGGAAAGCGTAACTTCGTCGACTATTTACCCGGCCCTGATCGCGGAAAAGAACGTTACAGAGGCTGGCGAAAGTTTGCACTTGGAGATTCGTGGACTCTCGTTGTACAAGAAATCGGACTTGAGAAGGAGAAATTATCTGAATATTTTACTTTGTGGAACTTAAAATTTTTCCAGAAATATTCGTAATTTTTTCTCTTATCGACGTTAATCGTCTCAGTTCAAGTTCAAGGAATCAAATATCGAATGGAAATGAATTTTTTAAAAAAAAAAAAAAAAGAAAGAGAGAAAGAGAAAGACACTTGCGTGACACGGAGAGACTACAGAGAGCAATCTCCCTCCGGTTCTATCTGGCGCAATTCTAGATAGCGAATGGAAGGGGAGGAGGAGCGAGCAAAAAATAAGTGGAACGAAGAGTTCTTTTCTTTTTTCTTTCTTTCTTTCTTTTTTTTTTTCGGGCAACCGTGTCTGGGCATCGCTGTAAAGTAGCGGTGCATTAGAAATGATGGCACGATTATCTGTCCTCGTATCCCACGAGAGGCTGGAGGTTTGCGAAGCGACGGTAAGAGGGTGGGTCGGTGGTAAATGGCCAGGGTCATTGGGGAATATCGTAGTTACGCATTAGAGCGACGCAGGCACAACTGCTCTCTGATAGGTTAACGATATTACCTGGTTAACGGCGAAACTCTGCGTTACCAGACGGTCTGCGATGCTCTCCTTGCCAAAAGGCGCAAGATTATTTGCTTCCACGTGAAACCGCTTCTCCTATTACGATCCTCTCCTCGTTCCGACAACTACCTACCGACGCGTCCGTCGTAATATTTAGCAAATGAAACAAATTTCCGTCGATTTACCGTCGAACTACGTACTACGCGAAAGAAGTCGCTTCAGATCGCCTCGAAGAATTTTATTCGACTCGCAGCGCGAAATTCAGCCCGCCCGTCAATCGTTAAAAGCGCCACGTCCCGGTAGAAGGAGCAATCGGTAATCGTCGTTTGCGCGATAAAATAATTCCCGCCGCCACCGCGATCCTATCTGCCGCCAATAAATACGCGAATTTACATTCAGCGAAACGAATTGCTCGGACTGACCCGGGGCTGTTCCCTTTTCCAAGCGTGAAAATCGCTTATCGGCCCGGGCGAGGCGAGGCGAGGCGAGACGTACGCGGCCAGGCTGTGCCCGGGCTGAACAAATTTCCGCGGCAATTTTCGAGAAAAACGCTTTGACAACGCGTAGGGCGGCCAATCCGTTTAACATCCACTTTGCCGCGACGCGTCACAACATCACCCCACCCGCCATGACAAATCCGTTTCTCGCGTCAAACCTGTTTGTCTTGCACCGCGGTCTGTCTTTGTTCCTCGTTTGCGGCACGCCGCACGATCAAAACGAGCAGGACGCACCTTTTTTTCCCGTGCTTGCGGGATTATAATCAACCAACGAGTTTATCAACTATCGAGGTTCCGGAAACTCTTTCACTTAGGTTGAATTACGATCGTGGTTATTCTCGCAAATTCTACGCGAACAGTTAAAAAAATACGTGAAATATCTTCGAGAATCTGGAATTTAGTAATTTCGTATTGAAATTCTATCGATATTCGATTTTCAGCAATTTCCAGGTATTTTCAGGTATCTAAGAAAACAACTGAAAATAAACATTTCTCGACAAAGTCTTGCGCACTGCGATTAATTAATATAAAATCGTTTGCAGGAGAAAACAGGGAAATGTCCTGAAAATTCGGTGAAAATTTTTCCAATCTCGTCTACGATATTTCTGACAACCGCAGAAATTCGTCGCGGTATTACGTCGCGTTTAATGAAATTTGCCGAGAGTACAAGCAGGAAATATGCTATCGCCGACGCTTGATGGATTACAAAACCACGGTTGACAGTGGTAATTTGCCAAGGACGGTGAAACATGGAATTCGACGCACCAGCCTTATAATCGTCCGACTGATAATAACAATCAATCAGGAAGTTGACGGATGATAAATATGAATGAGAATTTTGTCCGTACAGAAAATATGACGTTCAAAAACAGATGTCGTTTCCGCGGAACATGAATAATCGTTCGTTAAATTTTCTGAAAAAAAAAAAAGAAAAAAAAACGTCGAACGTTGGGAAGATTTCTTTGTTGAAGCAACTTGGATAAACTTCCGTTCCATCCGGAATATTTGCTGCGTAGATTATTTTCTGCGAGACTGCAGCAGCTACGAATTTGGAGTAACAACTAATTACAAAAAAAAAAAAAAGAAAAAAGAAATTAGAGGATAATTTTCGCTTTAAAAAGAATCGACTTTCGTCTTTCGCATCGTTATTCGCGAACAGCCTAGTCGGGCTCATTCTTCGTTAAACTATTCCACATCTGTAACGTCAAACGCAGCCAACTATTTCAATAACAGAGCCACGACGAGCCATCAAAGGATCTCGAACGCCGTCCGCCATGAAGTGAAACGACAGAAAGCTGTTGGTACTCGATTCTTCGGAACGGTGCGATCAACGATCCCTGGCCACAGGGATCGACATAATCCCTAATTATCGGCGCGATTAATACGCGTGTGATTAGCAGTTAAACCACGATGTGACGACACCTCGTTCAAGTCCGGATTTCATCGGATCCGCGGCGAATCGTGTCGGGCCAGACCGTTGATCAGTCATTAGCGAGAGGGGGCTATCGACGCGGGGTTACGCCGAGATTTCGCCGGTCGATCGGCGAAACTGAAACGCGAAAACGTTGCCGATGCACGCGCGCCGGCTGTCTCCGGCGCGATTATTAATCAAGGCAAATATTTAATCAACGCAGGTGAACGTCGGAGACAAAGCTCGGTTAGTCGTTGGAGACGACGAACGTCGAGCAATTTCCGAGGCTCGGGATCGGAGCGTGTATACGTGCATAGAGCGGGGAACCCGGGGCTTGCGGGACTGACAACGCCAACGTTGGAAAACGCAGTATAGCGAACGCGGCTGTTTAGATATTATTTAGCAGTAAATCGCGGAACGGGGCGCCGGGTGGGGGTGTAACGCTGACGCGGCAACACGCTAAAGGCGGAACCGAGCCTCCGCCGAAATCAAATCCCACCCGGGTTTTACCAACCCTCGAAACCTATTCATCCTGTCTTTCGTTATTTTCTCTTCCGCGTCTCGATCGACCCTCCGATCTCTGCGGTTTGTTCCTCGGCAAACAAACCTCCGTGGAGAGATATTTTGGAATTTGGAAATACGCGATCGCTCGTGCATCGATTGCCTCGGATTTTCAGTTTAGTCTTTGCGCAAATATTACAGCAGCGAATGTAATTATATTCACGATGGTGCTGATATATGACACGGCGATTCGTAGATTTGTGATGATACATGTTCGAACTGAAGCTGACGAACATCAAGCGACAGGATCGCGACGTGGTATCGATAAATTGTTGAACGACGCTACTTCCATACCGATTGTCATCCGAATATCTTGGCTTCTATCTCTCTGATGGACAAGATTGCAACGACCGAGCGCTATTCGGGTATTGCTATCAGAGTACAGAGAGAATACGAACGCCGGATGACGAATTCGTTCTTCGACATCCTTGAAATTACGGAGGGGATGTATCGTCAAAAATAAATCAACCTGCGTCGGTCATCACTGATCACTCCTCTGGAACCTTCTGCAAGCTCGATCGAGCTGTAAATATTGCAACGACGAGTCGAAGATGAACAGTGGTATTTTACCTGCGCAAATTGTCAACGACTGATTTTGATGAAATTTGGCACATTCTTATCGGTGAAAACTATCCTCAAGTTACCGAACATGCGATTTTTCAACGACAAACTTCACCATTTCATTTGATTTACGTACTAATTAATTAACTTGAAAAGTACGAATCGATCTTAGTAAAAAAAAACGCTTCTTTCTGCTTCTGACCCTTCCACTTCCAAGAAGGTCGCGAGAAAATCACTCCGTCTGATCTCCGTCGATCTCCAATTCGACGACATTCCGAGAAAATGTACTTGCCGAACGTTCGAATCTTCCCTCTTGCGACGTGACGTCGGGCAAGCGCGTGGATCGCCGGTAAAAGGAGAAGACGGCCATTATAACGGAAGCAGATTACAGGGGAGGATCGGCGGACGGCCGACCGTTTCACGCGATTCTAATTAGCAACAGCGGCAAGAGGAGATCTGCAAGTGCATCGGGGCGCAGTAATGCCCGGGGGGAATTGTTGCCGCACGAAATGCACATCCTCCGGCCTCTCTCCGGTGGCGAAATTTCTGCGCTACACGATCGCCGAAACCGGGCGAAACCTCGTTGGCCGGCGACGGCAAAATCTGTCGAACAGTTTCGGTTCTGGAACTGGCCGGAACGAGAGAGTGCGCCGAGGGGCGAGTGGGCGAGCGAGAGAGGGAGGGCGGGCGTCGATTCTCTGTTCACGTTGGAACAGTGATTGACACTTTACGAGTCAGGACAAACGGAACGCGGATCGATCGCTGCCACCGCACTCCGACGAGACATTCGATTAATAACGAAAATAAAAATTCTCCCTCGTATATCCCGTGACAACGACAATTTCGGCCGATCGTTTATCGGCGGTAAATGATCTTTCGATACCGCGCTGCCTCGTGAAAGTATTCGCGCAGGCGTGTCGCACGATATATGTTCCATCGCGAGTGTCGCGATCAACGTAGTTTTCGACCAGAAAAATAGAAATTGCTTTGTCTGGTAAATATCGTAACGAGTCAGACGTTTTACACACTTTCCAATTTTCTTTTTTCCATAATATTTCTTTACTGTCGCAGTGATTGCAGTGGGAAAATTCCTGACGATTCCGAAAACGTCGCGAAGCGGGTATTTGAATGTACGGTCGGTCAAAGTTCACACGTGTCTGGGAAATTTCAAATACTCGAAACAGAGAGAAAGGAGGGTTTTCTCCGGAAAGAAAAATATGTGAAGATTTAAAGTCTCGGGACAAATATGATCAAGCCTGTCTTGAGAAATGTGTCTGCGTAGTTTGTCTCGAGAGAGGAAGAGTGCGAGCGTTAAGATCCTCTAGGACGAAGAAAGTTGACTAGGGAATTTGTCGTCGCACAATAAACCGAATTAGAGCTGACCGCCGCAATTTATTGTCAGTCGTTTTTCTCGCAGACCTAGATAGTATTGCGAGAAATAATCTTGAAAGCTTTCGCGTTAATATATTCTTTTCTCATCGAGTAAGTTAAAGGAGACTGGTATCAAACATTGAATAAAAACACAGAGAGAGAGAGAGAGAGAGAGAGAGAGAGAAACACGTGCCAGAGATGGTTCTTCAACGCAGTAGTTATCAAGTTATCTTACGTTGTACTTTTACGACTTGTTCCGATATATCTAATTATAACTTAATCTCGGTGCTGAAACTTTCCACTCTTCCCAAGAAGAAGCAGAAGCTGTGTACTGCTACAACAATTTCCGCAACATTTCTATGCCTCTACAGTTAAATAAATTTTGCCAAGAGGGCAATGAACTTATTCTCCCTCGTGTACATCGCGATATTTTCTTTAAGGAATGGGACGAAAGGAATGAAACGCGGTTGCGCCAAGATTGAAAAGAAATTCGAAAGCAGCGCGACAGAAGAAATTGAAATTGGAAGACGAATCGATGGAACGAATCGGGGGGGGGGGGGAGGTCTGTCTTTCAGAGAGGAGGGAAAATAAACCGGAAGACAGTGCGATTGTGACCGCATTCCGACGTGACGCAGCAGCCGCAGCAGACTGGGATACGAGACAGCCGGAGACACGGTTCCAGGAATAGTTACCACGTATGCCACGTGCTTGCATATTCACCAGCCTTCCCATAAGGGAATTCTTGTCACTCGCGTAGCGAAGAAATTTCGCCACGTCGATCGATTATCGAACCGAAACCACCGGCGGTGGTTCTTACCACGAGGCGAATGATAACTACTATCTGTTTACAGAGCAACAAGAATTCTCGAGACAAAGACTCTTGGCAAAACCGGAGAAAGAGGAGAGGCTGAACTTTGAAGGAAAGTCTCTCGAATTGGACAAATCAGAGAATTCGAACGATGACAATCAGGAAGTAGGGGAAGAGGAGGGGAATTTTCCAAAAAAGAATTGCAAATTTGGGGAGGGGGACTGTTCGAATTGAATAGATTTCACAAATACGGGGAAATCCAAAGAGGTCAAATTCAAGATTTGGAAAGATTTAACAAATGGGAGAATCCCGACGATGTCGTCGAAAGGAATGGTTCGAGCTGCGAAGGAAAATTTGAGAAGGGAGGCGAAAATTCAGCGAATGCGGAAATTCGAGGTTCCCCGAGTCTGAGAAGGGAATTTCTCGAATGGAAAATATTCGAGAAATACGAGAGAAGTAATCACATCTACGATCTAGCATCTTTGGTTATTCCAATTAGCTAACGTGTCTCTGGAAGTTGTCGCGACGTACGTCTATATATCAAATATTTCGCTGCTTTCGATCAATCCTAATTTCCGCTCGGAGCGTTCTTTCTTCGACTAAAAGACGAAACAGATATTGTTGAAAATTAGTCAACTCTAGGATTCACCCGACCATTCCGTTCCCCTTTCGTCAGGTCATTGAACGTCGATGAAAAATCGCGTACAATCGAGGACGAGTTGGAACGGACGAACGACGGAAAATGAAACGCGTGACGGGAATTAGAGACGGGTGTTTGCGAAGAAAAATTTCCCGTCGAATGTCTCGGTCATCCTAATTAGCGAGTGCAGAGGAACTGCAGCTGCGCCATCGGGAATTGTTACCCAGGCTAGATACATACAGGCGCCTGCATCGGTCTTCCCTGGCTGCATTCGGCCGTTGTTACACAATCAAGCAAGTTTCGCTGACGCATTGGTGGAGAACTTGCGAACCGAGGGGCCTCCGAGAAACTGAGAAACTTTCTGCTCGAATTTAGTTATTTCTTTTTTTTTTTTTCTTTACGCAAAGACGGTTTAACTGACTGTCGCGGTAAATTTCAAGAAAATAATCGTTGCCGTAATTTATAGAGTCGATGGACTTTGACGTTGAAGAACGAAGACTGTCGAAAACGAGTGAAAAAAGTTCAACGATGCGTGATAAAAGCTTTCGCGCGAATCGTAAAATACTCGTGCTGTTATATTATACACGTTTTAAGAATCGTCACGTTTGGACTGGACTGAAAATTCTCGCGAATGAACAATTTCAATAAAAAAAAAAAAAAGAGGAAAAAATAAATACACTTGAATTTCTAGGGAACATCGAGGAAAGCATTCGACTCGCTAAAAACAAAAAAGAATGGATTCTGGGAAGCAGTCAAATGCTATTCTTGTAATTTTTGATGTCACCTGAAATCCCAGTTGGACAGTTCTATTGTGACATTTTTATCGAAATAAACGTCCGGTATGTTTATTTAAATAAAATCAATACGAATTTTAGTACCGACGGATGCTACATTGAGTTTATATCGAGCATATTTGATTTAATCAAAGTTTAATAAAATTGAATTTTTCACGTTCGATTGAAGTACGTACGTGCGTACGTACCAGCAATGAAAGAGTATTGTCGATGGCGTAATTTTTTAATAATAAAATCGCATAAAAACATCGAAAGAAGGAGGAGAAAAATTTCGAAATTCTCGTATCAATGACTAATCGTGAATAATTAAAATTCCCGGGGAAGAAAGATATATATATATATATATAGTACAGCGAATCTATCATCAACGACCAAAAAAATGTATTCGCGAAACGATCAAAGTTTCCCCAAGGGGGAAACTTTGGACTCGTTTCACTGACAATAAGAGGCCAAGTGACGAGGCAAACAGCTGCGAACAGCATCGAACAGGAGCCCGTTCGTATTTTCATCGCGACTCAATAAGCCAGAACCAAAGAGATTGCGTGTGGCGAGCGTTGGCTCGCGCCAGACGTATCAATAGCTTTCAACGAACATTACCACCGTTTCCACCGGTTCCACTTCGCGTGAATCGCGTCGCAGCTCGCGAGCATTAGCGTTTCAGGCGTTTCAGGCGCGCGCTCGGGCTTTAGCTCGTTTCGATTCCGAGTAATTGTAAGAGCAGCGGCTGAACCGTGGAAAACGCCTGTAAAAACCCCTCCCGGTTAAATTCGGCCGGATGATTAATAACGAAGTCGACTTTCTCTCGGGTCCATTACCGTGAGAGGGGATCTTTCGCCATTCACGCGACACCGGCCGACCGGCCAATTCTATTTTGTCCCGGCCCGGCCCGCTTTTCACCGGCGGGAGCATCACAGCAGCGACCAGAGAGAGAGACACGCTAATTACGATGACCGGAAAACTCGAAAATGCATCGAGACGGAAACGCAATCTGGAACAGGGATGATTACACGGCGCGGAGCTCCGTTCTTTCGCGATCGCTTCGATGGTCACTCGCGGCTTTCATGCCGTGACGTCTCTAGACGTTCGTTCACCGGCGATCGTGCCGCTGGCTCGCGCGTCTCATCTCGCCCCGTCCTGCAAATTGGAGCAGAAAAATAATCATTCAATGAAGATAAATAAACGCGCGACACGAGATGGACGGTATCGGTTTCATTACATCGCGACCACCAGCCAGTCGACAATCTACGAAAGATTACACTCGCCAACGTGTTCTAGACATATTTTCTGCACATTCGCATCTTTTCAACGTTTTCATCGTCGTTAGAAAAATACAGAAACGACGTTTAGTAGTTGACGCAGAATCGAATCTCATTCTCTTGCGAGCAAAACGAAATTCGAAAACGCAATTTCCCGTTCTGAAACGGGAGATACGCGTAATAAAGGATTCAACGGCAGTTCCGTTATTCGTTCGAAACGTTCCTCCCGACCCCGAAATGATCTATCACGGAAACTTTTACGTTTCCAATGGCGTTAACACCGGTTACCGGGGTCCAGGCGTTGTTTTATTGCGGAAATTCCACGAGTCTCCTCGCAGGAGACATCCCATCTAACCCCCCTACAGTCCGAGGACATCTCGCGGAATCTCATAAATCCTAGACATTCCCTGCGCGCGCGCGCGCACGTGCTCGCCAAGGTCACCGGCCTCGCAATTCAATTACAACGCCAATCTTTTATATGGAGCTTGGCACGCGACTCTCTATCGCGATCGTTAGACCGACTCTGAGCAGAGTTTCTAGACTGTAGGCAAAATACACTTTCGTTAATTACAGTCTTCCTATCGCATCACGTTTGACGATATGAACGATCAGAAAATACGGAGAAACTTGAACAAAATGTCATTTTCCTCTTCGAAAGTGAATGACGAAATATTCGACGAGAGGAAAGCTCGTTCACCCACTGTCTATCCTCTGATAGTTAATTATCATTTCTCTCTCTTTCTCTCTCCGAGGCTTTGAGGCGAGAGAGTAATTTTCCATCTTTCTGAACAACGGCCGAAGGTTGAAAATAAAACGACAGATCGCAAAACGGACGCAGCTTGGTGCAGGGAACTCTGCTGGTTGTTTATATATCGCGCGGGTACATGATCGAAGAAGAAGACGACGCGCGACACGCGTAGCAACTTGACAAAGCTCGATGCAAAGGGATCGAGATGCCGCTCGTGCCCAACGAATCGTAAAGAAGTCGCGGAACGAAGATAATGTTCGCCGGGAGTAATTGCGCCGCGACAAAGATTACAGAAGTCCGTGCACGTCGGTGCCATTATATTAATGGGCTGGCCGTTCCTGCGTAACGTTCATTTATAAGAGATATACGCCTTGCCGCGAGACGATCTTTTTTCGAAACAAGAGCGGGGATACGTGTCGCCTTTATCACCGTCGTTTTCAAATAACATTCACGTAACGGGCGGTATTAACTAATCAAAGTGCCGTTCACGATCGAACGTATCGCTTCATTCCACGGAGTGGGCCAAAAGTTCCTTCCCACCTGTCTCTTTCAACGAAACATCAAAAATATAAGAAAAAACTGACTTTTATTCATCTTGAATCAAACTTAATGCTTGATATTGATTTCTTCAAATTTCTAAGAATCTATAAAAAAAAGAAATTTAAAAAGAAATATAGTGAAAATAACTATTATTGTGCTTGACTGTTCGAGTTTCAATTCTCTGCTCGAGTTAAGAACTGCATAGGATTTACATTTAATGTTAATTCAATTACGAAGGGAGATTTGAATCTCGTCCGACCAATAACGGAATTATCTCCTGAATCTTGCTCGAGAATCTCGCACGAACATCTAACGCTGATGCGAGTAATCAGTTCCGGTTTAGAACGATCACAATCATGTCTGACTAATAACGGAATGATCTATCGTTAGACCGCGAAATATTGTAACCTAAATACAAATAGAAATTCAACGCCCGATATTAGTATTCAGTAATAATTTAAGTTTATTCAGATGTCCAGTGGCATCTTTTTCTTTCAAATTCAAATTGGAGAGCATAAATTGAATATCTGTTACGAACAGCGAATGCCGATTTAAATAGAAACTAGGTAGATCATGAACATGACCAACCAAAAAAGAACATCTACTGCGAAATACCTGTACCTCGTTAAATCAAAAGTCATTAATGTGCCAATAGCACAAATATACTTTATCTCACGTATACCTGTCAAAAGAGAACCCTAACTGCGTTGAAAATAAGGGCATATTTACATGTCGATGTCTGATTCGTTAAATAGCGAAAGTCCATTTCGAATGGACCAGACAACGCCACTCCTACTCGAGGTCTAGCCCACGCCCCCTCACGAGTCACGTGACCCAAATCAACCAATCGCTAATTTTCGTTGCGTCAGCGTTGCACCTGAAGAGGCCCGATTTTCTGGGTTGCCCGCGCTAAAATCACTTTCAGTGATATAAAACCCAAGTTCGCGCCAACGTCTCGAATCAAGCGTCTGTCGAGCAACGCCCGAAAAGAAGAAGCCCGGGGGATTGCGAGAGCGCGGGGGCTCGTCGTTTCCCCGTGCGATTTACCGATAATCAGGAACGACGTCGAGAATCCTTTGAATGGACGCGTAATCCGGCGCCCCTTGTCGCCGTCTCCTACACACGAGAACGTGGTCAGGATCGGTGAACAATGATTGCGGCAAGCCGAGCGGCGATGCTTCCAAAGTTTCAACAACGCTGGCGGACCATCTCGCGAAGTCGAAGTCGCGGCCAAAGTTTCGTGCTTCCGTCGTTCTCGCCGCTCCTGAGGAGGGGGTGGCGAACAGTGGGCCACTGTTCGAACCTTCCTTCGCCCCCGCTCAGTGGCTCAAGGGAAGAAACGAGGGCGATGCAAGTTCTCCGCGCGGAGAGCGAGTCACGAAGGCAGGAGGGACGAAAGGGGCGTTGGGGGAAAGAAGCACGACGATTCCGAGGGGGAAAGGGCCAGAAGAACGATAGTCGAAACGACGTTGGCGGTGGCCTAGGTTTCCCTGCGAAATCACTGTATCCAGTGTGAAGCGCCGGAGCTATACCTCTGGCCCGGTACGGTCGCGACTACCCGACGAAACTTTCGTCGGGAGGGGTTACGTTGCCTAAGTATTGCTCGTTAGATTTCCATTGAGGCGGCAGTTATCGAGCCATTCCAGCCGAAGCTATTCCAACGTTGGATTCCTCCGGCCAGAACGACGCTTTGCATATCGAGGCGAAAACTGGTTTGCTATTTATCAATCGTCGCGTTGGCTATTTGTACGATATTCGTACTGTGCGAATTTCGTAAAACGAAAATGAAAAATTGAAGGCACGAGGCATCGTGCGATGCTTCCCAAAAATTTCCCATCGAGTTAACATCTGCGACCGTAATATCGCACAGTCTTCGTCATACGTGACTCCGCAACGGTTAATTCTCGAAAGATGTCTCGTTTGGACAAAAATGAGCGGAATCGATATATCGGATGCAACCGGAATGCATCGGTCAGCCGACGTAGTAGTAACAAGGCCATCGGAATTTCAATATGGACGTAATAAATCGGGCAACTATAACTCGGCTTGCTTATTTAAATGCTTGAACCGTGTACCGCTGCCAGCGATAGATGATAGAAATTCCGCTTGAAATTCCAGTTGTACTGATTTCGGGGCCCTGCGCGACCCCGAGAGACCGAGAGCTAAAATTACGTGCAGTGACATCGACGATGGCACTGTGCCTCGGCGACAGATCCCGTAAAATTCTCAAAGTTATTGTCCCATCGAAGAACTTGAACACTTAGCTCTGTCGGTGAGCGTGTGCGTGCGTGTGTGTATTCGCCTTAAGTGGCGGTAGCGGGGCGAGCGCGGCGTACGCTATAAAATAATTGAATTCCGAGTTCAAAGGGCCACGCGCTAACAACATTACCTTACACTAGGCGACGCAATTAAGGTGTATAAAGCGACTCGCGCGACGGGGCCCTTCTAAATTTCGTGGCCAGGGAAAGTTTTTCAGCCACGTGTGGATACGACTGATCATTTCCCCACGGCTGTTGATGAAAGAGAAACTCTCTGCGCGGTTTCGCGCAACGAAACAGCGCAGGCTGTTCAAGATCCTGTCTCGTCCTTTGCACGAGACGGTGAACGATCACGGCAATTAACGTTAATCCAATTTAATTTACTTCATTACGCCGCGCGCTTTTAAAACTTGGTGGCGCAAGAAATTTTGAGTAATTCCGATCCCATCGGATGGCACGAGTAATCCCTTTAAGGGGGGCGTAATTTAGAAGTTGTAGTCTCCGTTGTAATCCCATTTAATCGTTGGGAAAGAAATTTAAGCGTTTAACGGGCAGAGAGCGTGAGGGAAACGAGGCGTAAGTAGAAACACACCGCGTATAGTCGGACGTCCGACCGCGGAGACACTTTTCTACGCGTTGCGATTTCGAATGCCCACTTTGGCGACTGTTTCTGGAATACCTGTCTGCGTTAATTGCTACCATCAACGTCACTGAAACCTATTTATGACTCTTCTGGTTGTAAATTTTCTAAAATTGTTGTAAATTTTTTTTCTACGGCAGGGTGAAGGAAAAACGATACGACGAGGTGTTTTTTTTTTTTCTTTTGTAATCGCGTCGCGAACTTTACGAGCGAAAGAAGGGGCTTCGTTGTGGAAACTGGCAGGGAAAGATTGCCAAGAGAAGCGTGAAGTAACGATTCGAGCGTGTTCAATTAATAGCAACGCGGCCAGTCTCAATTAAAGGATACCGTTCCGGTGTAAAAGCTAACGCAAGGATCGGCCTCCGACTCCAATCGACCTCGCGAAGTTGAAGGTCCACGAAGGAAACGGGTTCGCAGTTAAGGGAACTAATCAACACGTATCAGACTCAGACAGAGGGAAGAGAAAAACGATAACAATTTTTCTTCCGTTTTTGCTTCCCTCGTCGAGATTTAGTCGACGATCTCCACTGCGCGATTGAGAAAAGATACATACATACGGTAGCTTGCTGTCGTAGAAACTATTCGTGAACATATTTGAAATTTCATTGACAAGTGCGAGAAGAGTACAAATTTCTCTTCGACTCTATTCGTTCCAACATTTTTTTTTATTAAATACGTTGCTCTCAGCTTAATTTCAAATTAAGCCCACGCGCGGAGAAATTTCCGCTAAACGCGGTTCAAACGCGACGTCGGTTTCAGCCGACGATTCGTGCGGAAGGCGGAAAAAGGGACACGAAGTTTTACAACGTTCTACAAGAAGGAGCACAGTCCCGTCCCGTTTATGTTTAATTATTTCAAACGGCGGACTTTCGCCTGTCCGTCTTTGCGCGGCAGTAAAAACGTCGACCAGCCCGACGAGAGAGACGGCGAGACAGAGAAGTTTCGCGAGCCGCGGAAGTGCTTCGCCGGAGTGCTCGTGTTATTTTGCTGGCTCGTTATGCAGGTTACAAGAGTCACCGCAAGTATCGACTTCCGGCCGCGATCGATTTAGGAGAATCAGAGCAGATAACTGAGTTTCCGCAATCGGCAGAACCAATAGACAAGGAATCGAGCCAAGAAAAAGGACCAGCGGAAAGCCGGGAATACATTTCCCACTTTTTCATCGCCCCTGCCTTCCTCCGTTTCCTCCGTCCTCGTTCCGCCATCTATTTACGTTCTTTATCGACATGGTGGAACATGATCGCGACGTCGAAACGAGAAAACGAATACCAGGATCATCGATGAAACGAGAGGATCGTTGAAGCATCCAGCTCTTGATAACTCTCTGTCCCTATCTCGTTCTATATTTCTTCCTGCCTCGCTTTTTTCTCTCTCTCTCTCTCTCTCTCTCTCTCTCTTTTTGAATGGTACTTTGTAACGTTTTCGACGATTACGTTCAAACGAGGTTCCACTTTTCAGTATCGTCGAAAGCTTGTTAAGAACAAGCTTGACTAAACGTGGGTACTCGAAAGTTTCGACTGAACTGAATTAGTTAATTAAATTTCACTGACGTTACGCGAAAGACGGTATCTATACGCGAAGCCGGGGAACATGTTGAAACCTTAAGGGGAAGGAACGTCAATGAACGATAAACAGTATGGACAACGAAATATATAAAAGTTTTAATTGAACCAGATTCTTCCATCGATCGACTCTCTCTCTCTCTCTCTCTCTTTCTCTCGGAAGCCAAATTGATTTTATTAACTTTTATAAACGACTAAACGATACCGGAAAGTTCCGATTGAGTTAAAGTCTTCCGTCGATCGAGTCCCTCGCGGAAGCTAAATTAATCAACTTTGTCGGCTGTTTGTTAATCTTTCTACTTCTTCTCGATCGAACGTGCGTAAGCGCGCACTATCGCGAGTCGATTATCTTGGCTCTTTAATCGAGGCGAAATAACCCGATTGCCCAATTTTTCTTTCAACTGAGGATACGACTAAACTACGATCGATTCTTTTGTTAACTACGGTTCCCTTGCTTGCGCCTAGCCCCTCGTAAAGACAAAGGAACGAGCCAGGAAGAAGCGTAGATAAACCTCGCAGACAACGGCTGCGGATGCTCAACGAGCTTTTTTACGAGCAGCACGAAAGACTGGCTTAATCAGCCGGTACGCGACGAGATACGCGAGTTTACGCGCCAGAGGCAGAGAGGAGAGAAACGTCGTTTCGACTTTAAACGCACACACGTTTATTTGCACGCGTCACGTACAGCTTCTCGGCGAGTACACAAACAGACTGTTTCACGGTCTCACTACGGGCGAAGCCAGGCAAGCCAGTCGGGTAATGACCACCGACCATCTGAATACTCGAAGCTGGTTGAAAGTTAGCGGAGGGGGTTGGGATTGTTAAGACGGCGTGGCGCGGACGGAAGAGGGACCGAAAACGGGGAGGGAAACGGGGAGAAAGTGAGAAGAAAACGGAACGGAATGGAAAGACGGTAACAATGAAGTCCTCTTTTCTCTTCTCGTGTTTAACGAGGCTTGCATCAGGAGCTTTCGGCAAGCGATCGGCCGTGAATCTACGTTCGGCAATAATGATGTACTCTGTTTGTATTTCACCCGAGCTGCGTTCGCGTCTCTCTCTCTCTCTAGGTTTCGTCTTGCCGAGGCAGGAAGAGGAGTAGGTCGCGAGTCGTCGAGAATATCCAGAGGACGTATACGCGCGTCTCGAGTGCTTCGAGTGCCGCCTTTCACTCGAGCGGCAAACTCGACGCGTTCACCCTCCGCGCGTGTCACCCTGTCCCGCCCTTTCTCTCGTATTGGTTCTCTCGTCGCCGACGAACCTACACCGCCGCCACCGCCACCTCCCACCCCCCGGCCTCCGGCCTCCTGCCCGAATCTACCAGGATAATTATAGGAAATCTAGAGTGAAACACAACCCGATATAAATTAGTGTACTCGTGTAGCGACGCTCGCTACATCTGGGTCATTGCATAATAACGCGGCACACGAGCGAAAGGCAAAGAGAGGGAAGTAGAAGATATGGGAAACGACACACAGCGATTTTCGTAAGAATAACGATAATTGAACGTGTAAGGAGATTGCTATGGAGAATGTAGTACACTCCGTGTTACACCGTGTAGTGTTGCGTGGAGCATTGTTAAATTCCATTGCCACGGTATTAATACGGAGACTCGGACGTTATTGCGTGATCGCACTGATACACGTTTTTGTAGCAAAAATGAAATGAAAAACGCGAAAGCCGAAAGTCGGTTGTTCGTTGTACGCCAACAGCGTACAGGCTGGTTTTCGTACCCTTCAGTGGATTTGTTACTTGTCGTCAATTGAGATGGAAGAATCTGCGCCAAGATCGGCATACTTTCGCGATCCGCTGTGCGTGGCACGACATTAACACGGCGATATCTCTGGCAGGAAATTACAAACGACGATCGCTAGACCGGGAGGGAGGGTAAACGAAACGGAAGTTCAACGAGCGGCGAGAACTATGCTCCGAGCGAATTATAAAATTACGGTGGCAAGCGTTCGCCTCGAAGTAGTACAAGACTCCTCGAAAGCGATACGCGCCGGCATCGTTATCGTCAGTACACCCTAATCGTGTCTATGCGAAACGCTGTGCACTCCGAGCTGCTACTCCCTCGTAGTACACTCGTGCGTGCGTGTGTGTGTGTGTACGCGCGTGCACGGGGTTACCACTCGAAACCCTCTTACGATCGTGTGCAAACGTGTGTTGTACGTGCGTGCAAGCGGGGGTGTACGTGCGCGCAGAACGCCCGGCATTACGGAAACTTCTCTTTGGATAACGGCTGCACACAACCCTGTTGCACAAAGATGCGGAGAATGCAGCGACTGCATACAGGTAGGCAAATGTTTGGCGTGGCTCTTGGGTGCAGTTCGTTACTCCCGCGCCTCGAGTGCACTTGGGGGGAAAATCGTAATTATAATCAAGTTTCGCCTCGTCTGCTTGATTTTACGCGTCGCCGGGCCTCGAGGATACTTTTACGTTTCGTCTACCCCCTCGCTGCCGCGGCCATTGTCGCGCCGTCCCCGGCCGGAAACGCGTCGAAGAACTGCATTCGCAGTTCGGGCGAGCCAGCGAGCGAGCGAGCGGCTGAATCACGCTGTAATCGTTGCCACGGTAATCACCCTTTGAGAGACACGAGTGGTTCGTTAGGAATTCCGTGAAACGCCCAGGGAAAACGCATTAAAAATCTTGCCGAGAGAGAAAGAGAGAGAGAGAGAGAGAGAGAGAGAGAGGTGGCTCGACGAGAGCACTCCTCCTCTTCCTCCTTTCCACACCACTTTCTTTTTCCCCTTTCTACCCGAGGGGCGCAGCCCGCGGCTTGGAGGGAAAAAGTACAAAAAGATATCCGAAAGTGCGTCGCGCGGAGAGAAAGCAGCCAGCTACGTGCCCGCGTTGCAACAACGCGGCAAATTTCTCACAAACGACGGCTTTTTTCTGTTTTTTTTCCCGTTTTTTTTTTTTTCTTTTGAAGAGCGCGACGAGATCCAGCTCGTTTCTTTCTCATTCGCTGACCTGTTTGCTGCGACGAAGAGCCGCGAAAGGGAAAGTCAGCGTCGTTTATGTGCACTGCCGATTACGAGCAGGGCAGAACTGCTCGAGTTTGTATAAATATTCTTCTGTAGGACAGAAACCGGCAAAGACATAATGGAATAGATAAGAGTTCGTTTCGTCGAGCGTTTCAACAAAGTTTCGATTGTTAGTAGGAATTTATATTGGAAGAAAGAACTCTGTTCGCGAACGAAACGATCTTACTATTGAGAAAATTCGAGCATCGGATATATCCAGATTCGTAACGATCGATCCACGAAACACATAACTGGAGGAGGAACAAGAGTTGACGATTTACTTAAATCGTTAAATACTCCATCATACTTTTTCAGCTGTCGCTAAAGGCTCGCACGTCGGTGGAAAAATGTACGAGCGTCGAGTCGATCGCGCGACAACGTCGGACAACGACGGACAGAGGAGAGGAGGATGCAACTGAAAACAGCGTCGGTAGACAGCGAAACTCGAGTCTTCGGTCTCGACAGGCTGTTAGGGCGAGGCTATTAGCGTGACGTAATGACGTCATTAGCCGGCACGAAATCACGCGATCGAAGGGACAATTATATTAGTGTCGGCCGTCGCCTTGAAGGTTCGCCCCCTTAACTACCTACTCGACACTGCCTATTCGCCGGGCTGGCAAATGAAAACACACTTCTCCCCGGGCTTTCTCTCCCGGCCCGCCGTCGCATCTGTCCGCCCTTAATGAGATTCAACCGGCAGTCTAATACTTTGCATAATCTTTCCGGCGGGACATAAGCTCGCTGTGCCCACCTACCTGCTAAAAATGCACTTGCTTTCTGAATTTCATTATGCCAATAATACGAGACTGCCTCTTTCCCCGATGCTTGCCGGTGGGAAAGAAAGCGGTTCGGAAAGAAAAGGCGAGGAAGCGCAACCGTGGCCACGGCGCGAGACGTCCATCTAAATTTATTCGAAGCGCGCGTCGCCACGCCGCGACCCGTAATCGCGGACGCTGCGTCGTGGAAGCGAAATCTTCGATAACGTCGTCCACCAGCCAGACTTCAAATTGACACTGGAACGTTGAACGTTAGGCTCGTTCAACTGGAAATTGTAGCAACGTGGAAATTGAAAATTAAATTTTTCAATTAATACGAAACTAGAGAATATTTATAAGGAGGAAACTCGATGCCAATAGTTCCGACTGGATTAACAGTTCCAATGTTAATTTCGTGGATCCATTATAATATACGAGGCTCGCCGCGCGTCACTCGCAAGTAGAACCGAAACGTTGAACCTGGTCGGACAGTTGTTCAGACGCTCTCGAAGTTGCAAGCGCTTCAAGCTTGAATGTAACGTCCGATTGTGCGCGATTCCGTTTGCATCGTACGATCAACTTTCGACGTGTTACGATACTTTAGATGTACGTAGAATCTGACACCTTGTTGCAAAATCGACGATCGAGAATTGTAAATTCGCCGTTCCTCGCCGGAGTGTAATTAACAGGCCGAGAGGTTATAAATACGCTTGAAACCCGTGCAACCCCGTCCGTTCCAACGATATCTTCGCAATTTCCCTTAAACGCCTCGGTCCTCTATTCGACGCTAATACTGCTAATTCCGCTAAATCTCGCGTGAGAGCTCGCTCGTTGGCCAGAAAGGAGTAGAAGAGACGAGAAGCGGCCGAAGGTGGAGCAAGCACGAAAGTAAGATAGATGTTGCACGGGGTGTGGTAGAATTTCCTCAAGGCCAGCGATAAATAGCCTCTAATTACGCCTTCCTCTACGGCGGCGAGACTTTCTACCTCCTTCGCTGACCCAGTGTCGACGTCGTTGTCCGTGGTCGACGAAAAGGGTATCGATTAGTTTACGAAAGAAAAAGGGCAAAAACTGCACGACTTGCACCCCGGTACGATTCGTCTCACTGAATGGCCCAGGAGCAACTGTTCCGACTAGGAAATGAAGACGACTCTTTTGCCACAAAATTACAAACAAATTACAGGCGCGATCGCTCAGTAGCAGACAACGCCATCCCTACTCGAGTTCTACCCCACGCCCCTTCACAAGTCACGTGACCCAAATCAACCAATCGCTAATTTTCGTTGCACCTGAAGAGGCCAAGTGATTTTCTGGATTACCCCCGCTAAAATCAACGATAAAAAAATAAAGAGAGAGAGAAGAAAGAGACCAAAGAATGGAACAAATAGAAAAACTTGTCAAGACTGTTATCGGCAAACGTTCCTCCTATATATATATATATATATATATATATATACTGTAACAAAGACTTATCAGCGTACAACGAGTCACAAAAGGATAAAAGGACGCGAGACTCGCCAACGAAAGCATAAAGCTTGTAAATTAATTTGCGTTTCCAGTGTCGGACGGAAGCACTGTCGCGAGAGCCGTTGAAACCGGAAGATGAATGCGCGAGGCTCAAGACTGTTTCCCCTCTCGTGCGAAATAATAAAGAGGGACAGAAAGGAGGACAAGGTTGACTTATCGTTTCGTATTAGCACGCCGGTTTGTTTCCTCGCAATTTTCGTCGGTCGGTGGCAATCATTTAACGTTTATACGGATAAGAGAGCCCTTGTTCTTCTTTCTTGAGTTCCTCGTTGTCTTGTCTCCCCGATCCAGGCTGGTTCTTCCTCCGGAGGCATTCTTCGTCGTCGTCGAGTCGCCCCCCTTCCTCCCCCCCCTCCATCTGGCCCACTTTCCCGCTGCGTCCTGATTTTGAAAGCCACTAAAACGAGTCGGATTGTTCCCGAAATAGCTATGCCTCGATGATAAACGACGAAAAGCCAGCGAGCCTCCCTTTCTGAAATGTTCCCGCCCGTTTATCTCGAGCTTAAAGAGATACATCGGCATCGAGGCTTAAAGCCTCGGCTCCACGGCGTCTCGCTGTCGCGAAGATTATTTCCGCGGGATTACTTTAATTGTTTTAACGCCTCGGCAAGAACGGTCAGGCTCCCCTTTCCGCCCTATTAAACCCGCCCGTTCGCCACGAAATATCTCGCGCGACATTTTTCTCAATTAGACCGTTCGAAATCACGCGCGAGCAAACGACTCAGAACCAACTCGGACGAACTTCGTTTGAAATTTCGCGGATAAATGATTGAGCAGTATATATAATCAAAGCGTCGCACGCCAGTCAGCAGCTAAAACACAGAAGCGCGAGGGTTTATAACCCATGGAATTCCCATAAGTAAGGTCAGAGGATCGGTTTCAAAAGGCGAAAGAATCGCCTCGAGATGGCGATCCAAACGAACCAACGTACACCGGATACTAGAAGGGGGGCTGTCGACTAGGGAGCCGGTTGAATCCTCCTTTACGAGGAGTCCAAGTGTCGCAAGAAGGGGAGTTCGATCGGTTCCCTGGTCGTTGGCAGTAAGCGAGTAGCCGTCGTCGTGGGTTCGTAACCTCGGCCAGCAACCAGGGACACCGTGTATGGGAAAGGTTTATTTTCTGGATCGCTGGAGGTCGTCATTCGAACCGACGGACGCCACTGGAATCCCTTAATGGCGAGCAGGCTCGTTCCCAGGAGTAGCTCCGACCGTGTCAGCTTAAGGAACGTTGCAAGCAAGCTGACCTTGACGGCCGTGTCTCGCGGAGCTTTCTCTTTCCTCGATTCTCTTCGACCTTCGTCCACATTTTCACAGCCAAATTTATCAGTTGCAGTGATATCCAGCTCGTAGGAACAACGAGGTAAATGTGCAAGATGAAATATCAAAATTAAGCTCTCCATATACCAAAGCGTTACGTGGAAAATTATCACCTTACGATTATCATTTTCACGTGATATTCTCCTGTCAATCCTGCGACGATCATTGAGAGAGACACCGATGTGCGTAGAAGAAAAAGGAGAGAAGACAAATTCTTGGAGCGCTTTCGGCAGGTTGTGAAGAGGCACTCGGTATTCGAAAAGAGGATCGTTGGGCCTGTTTACCGCCGTCCGCCGTTGCTTGAACTTTAAAGTTCGTAGGTGAGGCCGACCGTAAATCAAGCGTTTCAAACCGGCCACCTGTGGCGTCGCGACGCTGCTCTAGCGTCGTGCTCTCTCCCATAGAAAACCCCGCCAGTCTGTTCTCGTTCCTTTCCCTCCTTTCTGCTTTTTGCCACAAAGCAACGATCCCGATCCCCTCCCGATGTCGTCGTCAACACCTTCGTTCATAAGTGCCGCGACGGCACAGAGAAAAACAGGGTAAGCCTGACTTTAAAACTCTCGGCGGACAGCCGGGTCAGACATAATTTAATTCTCCCTTCACCGCTCGTCAGATTTTCCTTTCACTGATTCTGAGTGTTTCTAATTTTTTGCGGACTTTTGTAAATTTATATTTTCACAAATATGAATAAGAACTGAGTATTGAGAAATTTGAGAAAATATTTTTGCAGAGATTATTCTCTGCTTAGAATCTTCCTTTCAAATTAAAAATCAGTGAAACATAGATCCAATCCAAGAAATGTCGTTGTACACTTTCACGTTACTTTCGCAAAATAATCCTCAAAATCGGTGAACAAAATATCTCCAATGGAACAGTTATCGACTAATCTTCCACCGTCTGAATCCTTTCAAAAATGATGTCTCGTACGAACAAATTTCAGACAAAGTCGCTCGCTTACTGGATGGAACACATTGTGGAACGACTGTTGTTTACGCGCAAGCCCCGAGGAACGAGAGATCTTCGAAGCAGCAAGATTTGTTCACGATGCTCGCCAAATGGGGCTGTTCCGATGCACTGTCAATGCACGCTGACGACTCTTCGCGTGCTTGTCGTTGTTTGAACGCGCTGTTTGCGCTTGTTCCTCGAGACGACGAGCGTCTCTCCTCTTTTTCTTCGGATTGGCGGGCTGATTTGTCAGGAATCACGTTGTCTGCCTGCGACGAGAAGCTTCCCCCTGCCGGTTGTCCTTCTCACGTGCCATTTGCCCGGAATGTTCGTCGATTCGACTCGATTTTTCGGGTATTTCGCGGAGATTAAATTGTTCTTTGGGGAATGTTTCTCTTCGTTATCGAGCTGCGTCGGTCTTGATGGAAATGAGACTCTCCCTCGTATTTGGATCAACGTTGTTGCGCAGACAACGGTATTTTGAAATGTTTGAGGAATGTAAAAGTCTCTCGTTCTTTCGATAACGTAACAAACAACTCGAAGTGAGACTAGAAAACAATTATTCCTTTGCTATATCTCTAAACGTAAAGTTAAATCTTCAATCATTCGATGGCGATAACGTTTGGCGCGTCAGAGGAGAAACTGAAGAGAATTAGCGGAGGGGGGGAGAGTCGGGTTGAAATCCGAATTGAAAGACCTTCGATTAGAAACAGATTTACGATCAACAGACAAACGCTCCCGAAGTCGGATCGTTATAGCAACGCCGCACTGGCCACGGTTCAAAGTCAATACAACGTGTCGAAGAGTATTAGGTAATTTGAGTACACCGCTAAGCGGTTAATTGTAGTAGGATGTATCAGTATCTGTTAACCGAATGTGGTCGATCGATTCTCCGGTTAATCGATTGCAGGCATAATCCAGTCGAGGGTCACGCACAGTAAACAGACTAATCGATTATCCCTATATATACAAATCGCTCATCTCTATAGGATGGGCCAGTAATCGATATCTAAACGGTCTTACGGTACCGTGCGAGTACCGTCGGTGCGTCGTGAATTTTCACGTCACGCGCGATTCGAACAAATGCGCGAGCTAAATATGCAAATCGATGATCTTCGGAATCACGAACGTCCGAAATTGAACGAATTTGTTCCAACGCAATTACACAGCTGGCGATAAAGTGTGACAAACGTCTTTGTTACCATCGCGGAAGAGTAACCTCAAAAGAAGTTGAATTCTCGAAATTTTCGATTCGTCTGTTTTCAAAATTACGAAATCTACGAACGTTGTAAATTTTCACGAAACGATCTTTGGAAAGTTTGAAGCGCGTCGCGAAGAATTCAGTGGGACAAAGACTACGAGGAAAAACCACGCACAAAATATTTATCGATGCATTTTAAATACGATGCTTTCGTTCGACAATTAATTCGTCATATTTGCAGGGAAGAAGAACAGAGAGATTGCAAAGCTGATAATTTCCTGCAGTGGCGATTCGAGCACTGTTAATGAAACGAAATAACGGCGCGCGATAATAATCGATCGATCGGGCGGACGGGAATTTCTGGAAAATTTCTCGCTCCGGCCGCCGCAGCGAGGCCGTCTGAAGTGGCGGTAAACAATGATAACTCCTATAAATTGCTCAGCCACGCCGGAATAATTAATATCGACTTCGTGGATAGTCGTAGAGAACAACGCTTCGTAACCGGCGTTGCCCGGAGATTCGTCCGCGCATCGTCGCCCATTACCGCATTCATATGTAGTAAATAGTTTTCGACGGTGTACATATGTGTCTCGCAAATTGTTTTCAGATTGTTCTGTTACGAACAAACCACGATCGCACGCGGGGCAAACGCTAAAGCCATTAAACCCATTTGCGATTACGACCCGGTGCCCCGTCATGCGTATAATTCGACCATCGTACTCCCCGTATTTTCTGTCCGCCATTTTTCTTTGCTTCCGATAAGAATTTTAATTACTTTCAGTTACGAATTTGTCATTTTTCCGAAAATACTCGAGACTGAATCGGTTAATATCGACAGAATAAATCCAACGAGATTAAACGTTTGTTCGGAGAGGCAAAAATCTCTCTCGATTAAAAATGACAAATTCTTAATTACCCGTAAGGAATGGATTGGTTATCTTTTCGAACGAGAACTTGTATCGCGGACGTTCGGATGTCAGACAGAAACGGTGCGCATCGGACGCTCGGAATGGGGAATTTTTCTAGCATCCGTCTGTCTCGGCGGGACCGTTTTCACTTCCTTCAAGAATGATTTAAATGGACTCTGCTCGTAGAGCGACGGAGAATTGCGAAAACGTCTCGCAGATTAGTTTCCGTTAGAGACTCTTCGAACAAGGAGCTCAGAAACTATCGGAGTAACTCGCGACTTTGATTTTTATTCAAAAATTTAAAAAAATTGACGGCAACTACAATAGTCGTAGCAAACATTAGTGTTTTCAAACGTTTGTCCCTCGTTAATTTTAATAAATTTTCGACCAACTGCAATTAAAGTTTTCAAAAGGGATCGGTAACTCGTTCACTGAGATACAACTTAAATTCCACTTTCTCTCGCGAAGGAAAAACACGATCTCGCCGGCACAGTGACGCGCGGCAACGAAATCAATGAAAAACGAAAATCAAAAGGGGAATCTGACGCGGTGTCAGTATATTTTTCCATCGCGGCGCGGCGAGCATCTTTGTCAGGTCGGAACGAGGTAAACTTCCGCGGAGTGGGTCGTCTACATAATAGGGGCCGACACTGGGTCGAACTACGTTCGATTTGGATTAACGCCAGCATCGACATTAGTCTTTGGCTTCGCATTCGAACGAGGAATAAATTGGAAAAGAGCTTATCGCGTGATATCCCAGCGCCGTTTCGCGTCTACGTTAATCTTGCGCTTGTCCAAAATGTTATCCAGCAACGCCCGAGATACCGCGTTATCGCGCGACACCCCGCTCATCTAGTAATGTCAACTCATTTATTTCGCAATGGCTCGTCTACGAAACGGCGCGCGCCATGTGAATGTCCACGCTGAAATATCACTAAACGGAAATAACACTAAACGGCAGATCGTTTCTCTCGAAGCAGAAGTTCGCCCTTCAAAAATACGTTTTTTGGCAAACAATTGCCAGATAAAAATTTGCCATTTTTTTTTTTTTTTTTTTTTTTTTTGTGAAATACGAATAACAAAACCTTAGGCTTCCATTTTTCTTAATTTTATTTTACCAATTAACAAAGAGTTGTATCATCTACTGTTATCTATTCGTTACCAACGAATATTCTACTACAAAAAGCGTTCACAGTTTTCACACTTTCAAACAAAAACGCAAAACTGAATTTCCATTTTGAAATTGAGTTTCTGAATCTTACGAAAATATCGAATTTTTTCCTTCTGCGCTTCAGAACTCGCCGGTTCAATTTAATTCAATCGCGCCTGTGGAAATCGATTTGACGCGTTTCACGAGAGGCGGTAGAACCAACGGCTTGTTATATTTTTTCCCTGTTTCCCCGGTGGATTTACGGTAGCGCGTATGCGCTATACGGTCGACGAACGAAATCTAAATAATATTCATTGATATTCGTTGATCTTTTTTATTCGGACAAAAGAACGATACGTACCGGCGCTGAAGGAGAGGAGGGGGATGGCTGTTCCGCGTTAAAACTTAACGAAAATTTCGAGCGGAACCAGTCGGTGGCCGTTCGAAGAGTAGATTTACGACGCTATGCAAATACAGCCGGCTATAGTTTGAAGCTTAAAATTTACATACAGACGTAATTTTCAGCGGCGCGTTCAGCGCTCCGCCGGCCGGAGATATATTATTCCTCGTGTTTCGTTAAAGAGTACACCGAAATGTTTGCCGAATGTTCGCCGCGAAAATCCGCACACGTTTACCGAGCACAAGGATCTCGAGCGATCAAATTACCACTTTTACCAGTTTTTTTTTTTACCGCTTGAGTTCACTATATCCCAACTTCGTTATTTAATTAATGCGCGTAGCGATCAAGAAATGTAGAGGAAAATCAAAATAATCGCTCGTACCTTACTCTCTCTCTCTCTCTCTCTTTCCTTGGTTGCCATAAAGTTACTACAGTTTTGTTTAAAACTGGAACTATTTGGAAACACAAGTGGATCATTTTCGGAACATCAAATGCTCGTGTCAAGTAGAATTACGTACGTCACTAATCAGACAATCGACAACAGCACGCCAAGAGTTTACAAATTTACATCGGAATATCGGTGCCGGTATTTGAGTAGAAATAGCACGTCGCTGACCAAACAATCGAACCTCGTCAAAACTACACTACCCAGAGAATACAACGAACTGCAAAATTCTCCGTTTCGTTTCAATTACCCCGTAAACCTCGCGCGAAAGTTCAAGAAATAAATGAAACAAACGTCTGCCCATTAATTAAAACTTTCCTTCAAATTAACATTTAATTAAAATTGAAATTGGAACGATGCATTTGAATTCAACTTGACGATCCGAAGAAAGTAATTTCACGAGCCAGGCAAAAAAAAGAAAAGAAAAGAGAATTCGCTATTTGTATTTTTATTTGTCGTTTCTCCGTTGCTCGACAAATCGCGCGCCCTCGCGCGAGAAGATTCCGCAATTTCATCGTCGTTCCGGGTTATTTTCGAGCGGCGCGAGCCTCGCCCACGACACAAAAGGCGGTGCGTAAACAAATTACAGAACAAGCTCTTTCGAAATAGCAGCTTGGAAAGTACATTACACCGAGTTACAACGTCGTTCCGTCGACAGGTAACATAATAGAGCGACGACGGGGACGCGTTCAACGATCAATTTTGCGGGTCTTCGCGCTTTCACGTCGGGATAAATCGACCGCTCGTTGACGAAAACTAAGTCTGAATAAATACACGGTGTCTCCAAGACTACGGGGGAAACTCGATGTAGAACGAATCCAAGATTCATCGAAAGACTTGTCAATGCGAAACGTTTCCCGATCGCGTCAAAACGTCGATAACAGAGGCAGCCGATTCTCTATCGTTGTTCCATCAATCTTGTTCTTAACTCTGCTCGACGAACGCCGTATCAAAATTCAATTCCGATAAATCACGTACGAGAAACAGACAGAGAAAGAGGCGAACTGTCGAACGAGCTGATTATCCGATAGCTCGATACTCTCATATTCAACCCTTTGGCTGTGGCATGATTTAGAGTCGCGACCTACGCGCGAACGGCGAAATTTTTCGTCAGCGCACGTTTCTCGGAAAATATATTAAAATAATCTAGCAAAGTATGGTACAAATCGAAACATGATCAATACATCACATTTTTTATATTTGTAACGTAATTCAGAAAATCTGACCTCTTCAAGTGCAACGCTGATGCAACGAAAATTAGCGATTGGTTGATTTGGGTCACGTGATTCGTGAGGGGGCGTGGAGTAGATCTCGAGTAGGAGTGGCGTTGTCTGGTACTGAGTCATCTGATAAAAAAGTCGTCTTCATTTCCTAGTCAGAGCAGTTGCTTCTGAGCCTTTCAGTGTACTTGCGTCTTTTTGTCATTAATTTAGTGCCACAACTATTAGCATTTTAATTAAATGAAATAACTGTAGAATTCACTCGTATCTGGTTTCAATACTTTTTTGTTGCAATTATCGTCAATAACATTTGCCGGGCGCGTTTGCCTTTCGTTCCGGAGGACCAAAAAAGGTAAATTGAGCGCCTATAGGTGCCGGCAGTAGCTGAGGAATTAAGTACCGAAGAGAAGAAAGTCTCCCTGAACGACGATTGCTCGCTCGCACGCGGCTGCCTTTGTAACTATACACGTGTATCGTGGACGCGGAGAGAAAAAGAGAGAGAGAGAGAGAGAGAGAGGGCAACCGGTTTTCTCCCCCGGTTTCCACCGCGTTTTTCCAGCGCGAGACGTTGCCGCTGGTTCCCTTTGAAAGTATAAAGAACGCTACTATTCAACGGTACATAACCACGCGACAGCGGGAGTAAACACGGGGGGCGGAGGGAGGGTCGTCGTCGACGGAGGCACGGTACTCGCGGGGTACGTCCGGGAAATAAGGGCAAATGGAGTGTCGCGCGAAGCATAAACATCTATCACGTTGGCAATGTACATCAGATAGTCATGAAAGGCGGAACGACCGAACGGCTGTACGGCGGCGAAACGTTTTTATACGCTTGCAACCCCCTCCCGCGATACCACGTGTAACGTGCCAGCAGATCTGTGTGTTGCCTGAACGTGGATAGATTGGTCGTTTATTACATTGTCGCGTGGCGTTAAATCTCGCCCGTGGTTGCCACACGGAAGTGTATGACACGGTGATTAACGATCTAATTAGGCGGAGTGTCGGGCGGGGAAAGATTCGCGGACGATTAACAGGCAAGGGTGAATCTCTTTCGGGGGAAACGGAGATCGCGGAATGTAACGATCCTCGGGGTTCTTCGGATTCCCGGAATTTCGCAGCGCAGGGAATCGCAACTTGTTGAGAAACATTTACCACGCTCCACTGAAAATTCGTCTTCGCTCTGTTTTGAACTCGGACGAATGAAGTTGTACTTTGTTCGACAAAGAATCTGCGGATGGATGTTTAGCAGATTGCTTGGATTTCACTTTACTTTGCATTTTATGCCGTTTGTCGTGGAATTGAATTGAATCGAATATTTGAAAATTCAAATACCACATTTCAAAATTGGAGGATCGTTTAACCTTGGACGGTTGAAAATTTTTCTCGCGTTACGCGGAGCGGAGAGTAACTTTAGATACTTTTTCCTGTCGAAAATTTTTACAAATTCACTCGTATAAAAGGAAAAGGTGTCCCGAGGCTTCCGAGGGGAAAAAGCTCCCTTCGAAAGTTCCAGAAGAAGGAAAGAAACCTCCAGAGACTGAGCCACCTGAGGGAACCTCGAAGCAAAGTGCGCGATGATATAAACGATGAGGCAGAGAAATTAAAAGGGAGCAGGGGCATCGCTCGGTAAACTTTCTCTACCGAGAGGATCCATTTCTCACGATCGAGGCAATAATCCCAAAGTCCTCGCGACTAGTCCGCTATGGTCGTCGCGCGTGCCGTTTTACGACGTCCTTCGAATATCGAACAATTTCACCGTTTCTCACCTCTAACCACCGTGCCCTCGCGATATTTCGCGTCTTTTTCGCGCCAATATCGCCAAGAACTACGGTCGCCCGACCCTCCCACCTACCTTCCGAATTTACAGACGTTAAATCGTCCCAAAGACCAGCGGAATAAAACTTCAGGGGATCTGGAACTACCTCCATTTGGTGCCCCATCCCCCCTCCGCTACGTGCCCCTCGCCACTAAGCGACGCGGATATCCCTTCGAAACGACTTTCCCACCCTGGCTAACGAGCGACTTCGACGAGCCTCTCGATCTCCGATCGCAATTTCGCTGGTTCGAACGCGCGACTTTTCGCGTGAATTCGATCGACTGTAAATAAGACGAAGCCTCACGAAGTAGCGAACACTGGCTCGCGACACGTTCGTCGAGAATATGTGGGAACCTCGGCGAGAATCCGGCGCGCTGCTAAAGCCGAAGCCAGGGAAAGAAACGCGCGAGACGCGTTGAAAGTTTGTAATTCGACGTTAATTAGACGTTTGTCCACCCGCGCAAGTGTGTTTTGTCTTTAATTCTCTGCATCCTCGTAACTTTAACGTTGGTTTTCTTGCGACTGAAGCGCTCATTTTACTTGAAGCGGCATCTTTTTCTTGCGAGGAGTGACGTTCCGTCGTTTCCCTTGCTATTCAGTACAAAGGTACGCCGAGTGTATAATATAATGCGAGTGTTAATTCAAATAATCTGTTTTAAATTTTAAATTGTCAAATTATATAAAATTTAATAGATTACTTTGTAATGTAATATATCGAAAGAAAGAGAACCCGAGGAAACACAAAAGGGAGGTTAAACTGCATCATACCATACAGTTTAATCCGTTAAATTATATTGTGTTGTTTGTACCGTGGAGACAGTCCCCCGTTCCCTGGAAACGGTGTACTTTTGCAATCTCTATAGATCGTCGGTAGCAAATTTACCGTAGCAAACAGAAAATAACGACGGAAACGACGCGGATTATTCCACGACGATGTTAGGTTAAACGCGGCGACATTATTTTTAACAATATCGCGGGTAAAAAGGTGTCGCCTTTGTGCAAGTCGAAAAACAGCGTAATTGCTATGAATAATTACTGCAGCACGCGGCACCGCTCGCAAGATTTCCCGAGTAAAATGAGTAAAATATCAGAGGCGAGAGAGGGAAACGACCCGCCGACCATCTTCACGACTTGTACAATTATACGCGTTTTTAATCAAAAGAAACATCCCGCCGGCTGCTAAAAGAAGCCGTCCCGGCCTGACAAATTAAATTTAGACGATAGATCACAGACGCACCGCGTTGTGTAATGAATTTTCAACGAGCGAAATTCAAGAATTTCGTTCCCCGCTCCTCCGATACTCCGCCGACTGGGCGTAAAAGTTTCAACTTCAACGTCGCGGAAAATGGAATTCCCAGCTAGATCGAATAATGAAACGTGTTTCTCGAACGCTCGGAGATCGACACGATCGTAATTTCCTCCGGTACAATGCCAGACGGGGCTCGTTTGCTGCGAAATTCCCAACCGGGTTAAATTCCACGCAAGTGCGACAAACACGTCTATCAGCGAGTTGGATATCGAGCAGCTTTAATCGGGGGCACAATTAATCGCAGCTTCTTCTCAATAGGACTCTTACCGGATCCCAAGTGAGGGGGGAGGGGAGAACGCGGCTACGACGACGACGACGACAACGACGACGACGCAAGCACAAAACTTTTCCACCGCGAGATATTGGCGTGAACGATTACAGCGCATTGACGTCACCTTCGTTAAGACTCAACACGTCATTGCATACGTTCCCTTGTAATTGCAGAGTGGATAATCTTCCACGAAGGAGTTCGTTCCTTCCATTTTTTCGCGAGAGAAGGAAGAAGAAGGAAGGAGACGTAGTTAACGCCCGTTGAAAAATAGGTCGAGAAACTTCCAATTAAATTCGCACTCGTGTGGATAATTGTAACGAGATCGATGCTCGCCGAGATTTCCGCCCGTTGATAACTTCGTAATAACACCGAGAACGACGTTCCACGTTCGACAGGAATTTACGGCATGCCTATTTTTGGACGCACGAGTGTCTGCGTGGTGATGGATATTTGGTTTCAAGTAGAACTGGAGCGTCATTGATCAGACACCCGATCTCGATTGCACACCAACGTTTTTCAACTATTTCAAAATACGACTCAGACGAAGAATCGAGTAGAAATGGTACGTTACTGATCAGACGAGCAAACGTCGCCAAAGTCCGACATTTCTGCTGTCTAGAAAATCTACGACGATCTCAAGGTAACTAAAGAGCGAAATATTCCCTCCTATCTGATCAGTCAAATGAACCTAATGAACGAATAGAAGAGATACTCGCGTCAATTAAAGCTCGTCGAATTAAAGCTTTCGTACTTTCCGTCCCATCCGTTAAGCAACTGCATGGAAACGTTAAAGAACCGCGATGCTATTTCTCAAGGTAAAACGACGAAAAAGACCGCAACAGTAACAGTGAATCGCAGCCGTTTACCAGAGTATCGAACGACTGCGACGCCAGTCAATAGCCACGTCGTAGACGAAACGGTGATTTGCATATCGATTAACATATTAAAGAGGGAAGGCCGCCCGGCGGTAACCGAATAAAACGAAAACGAAAACGAAAACGTTAACGCGCCGGCAAAGTACTCGAACGCTCGCTAATTCTCGTAACGACGGAGCGCGGCGAGTCGTTTGAGAAATAAAACGCCGGGGCTGCACCTCTTTTCACCTTTCCCTATTTCCACCGCTGCTACCACTAACCTGCACACACCGTTGTAAGTATCGATGGCTACCCCCGGCGGGTAGCCATCGATACTCGAGCCCAGGGAGTCGAAACTTTCGCCGAGCGTACTTAAAACAAATTAACGCCGTTAATCCTGGCAGCGCGGCGAGGAGGGCGCGATGAAAGGGCGGGGAAGAAGAATAAGAAGAGGAGTGGAAAAGTGTCTGGCGTGAGGGGTGAGGTAGAACGAGATGGGCGGTAAAATAAAAGGAGTTGAATTTATATTCGCGCTGATAGCGACCGAGCTGAGAAACTGCTTGACTAGCAAGATAGCTGGCTGGCTCAAGCCAATTACATTCACTTGCTCCATCTTCTTCTCCTTCCTCCTCTTCTTCCTCTCCTTCTTCTTCTTCTTCCTCTTCTTCTTCTTCTTCTTCTTTTTCCCTCTTCCTTCTCCTCCTTCTCGCGCCGTTCTCCGCGCTCTCCAGGCTGTCCTTTTTTATTCGAATTATCCCACTTTCCGATTCCACCGAGTCCCGCTCCTGCCCCACCCTCTGGCTGGCAGACTTCTTCGTGCAACCCCCGAGCCACCATGCTCTTTGACGTTCAGGATCCGTGTTTTTGTCGAACGTCCGGCAAGTCTCGCGCGCGGACGGTAGCTTCAACTCGAAGACGACGAGAGCTGAAAGCGTGTCTCGTTTAAGCGCGCTAATTGCGGCCAATTAACCAGGTTTCTCGGAAAGCCTTCGAACATCCACCTTTGAACCGTCCATTGTGCGCCGCTCGGCTTTATTTGTTAATGCGACGTTTGCCAAGTCGGACAACGCGATATCTGCGAAATTTTGCTGAAATCCTTTTACAGACACTTCCCCTTTTTCGAACAAATTGCCTTGTTACACACACGCACACACACACACACACAGAATGGGAGCGAAAACTTTCGATATCGAGCAGTTGAACGAGCATTTCTGTCCAGGCGTCGAGCACCTGGGAGAGGAGCAAGTGACGCGAATGATGTTTGAAATATTTCCACGACGAGAGTATAATTCCAATAGAGGAATAATTCGGGGCTGAATTTACATGAGAATCGGTCTCGAGACCGTGGGGGGTACACGTGACAAATTTGCTTCTGGATTATTTGTTCAAGTTGCAAGAATTGTTGAAGCGGGTTTTTGCCAGTTTTTCATAATGTTCGTATTGATGTCGCGATAATGAGAATGTAAACAAAGAGTACCGAATTATAATTGGGGTAATTGGTTTGGATGACATAGGTCTAATAGATAAAGGCGTAGGGTGACAAAGTTGAGTCTCCGTAAAGAAGAAGAAAAAATTGGAAAATGTAATTTATTTCATTCTTCAAATATCCTTGTCCCCGATGAATCGAATATCGACTCCCGCTGTATATGTATATATATATCGGCGGAGTATAAGCAGAATCCAGCTGGAAATTACGTATAGAAGAAAGCAAATATTGGGAAGGGGCGAATCGACGGTGGATGTGACAGCGAAAGGATAAATGAAGACCTAAGCTGGAAATTGAATCTCAAGCGGATGGGAGGGGGGAAAGTCTGCAAAGCAGTTATTTGTTTTCGGGAGTGGAAATAATAGATATAGGGACTTTTCTTTCGCCGCGATGATTGTGGGGCGAAAGGAGGTTTAATATAAAATAGCCGTGATAAACAGGCGTCCAACTGTGAACGCGTTCTCGCCGGAACGGAATTAATCTTCCTTTCGCCGAGTAGATTCGAAACGAATCGTATTTATTTGTAATTTCCTATTATCAGTCGAAGTCGAACGAGTCCGGGATTCATAAAGCTCCGAGGAGAAACTTGCGACCGATATTTAAGCACCGGACTGTGGCTGTCTTTCGAACTTTACGTTGCAGTGGAATTTCTCCGTACCTGATCAGTTAATTAGAGGGCAAATGTGTACGACTGACAGAATTTCCTGAGAGAACGATCATTCCTCTGGTGTTAAATTTAATGTATATCACGATAAGAATTGTTAGTTTGTTTCAATGTTTCGGCACTGTGCTTTTCTCTCTCTTTAATAATGCCGATAATTTTATTTTTATTATTATCATATCGATAAAAATACACCATATCAAAAGTACGTTTCAATCAATTCGTGACAAACAGAAATAAGTAAATATAATACACGATAATAATAATATAAACAAAGTGAAATAAATAAACTGACCAATCAAACTGTCCAACTAGCCACCGCGTCTCTGAAAATATCGGTTACCGAAGAAGAAAGAAACGTAACGTAAACGGGCTTCGAATCAACGTAAAATAATCGATGTTCTTTCTAGCAGCGCGAGAGAGGAATGAAATAAATTAATATCGATGAAAGGAGACGTGGAGGTCGGCGCATGCTCCGACTTTTATCGTCCACGCGTAATTTTCACCGCTGATTAAATTCCTGTTCGCGAGCTGAGTCGCTGCCCCCCTCCCCTCCCCTCCCCTCCCGCCACCTTTCGATTCATCTCGACAAATGCACTATCCCTCTGTGGCCCTTTTATCTTTAACCTTTGACCCTTTCGAGGCGTGACTTCCAACGTTTAAGTTCCACGGGGAAAATTCAACGAACTCGACGATCGACGACGACGAACATCGAATCACACCTATTTCGTGTCTTTACTCCCTCTTTTCTGTTTTTCTCTTTTCTCCTCGTTCTCCTTCTCTTTTTCACGGCTGCATGTTTGTAGCCGTTGCTTGTATTTAATTAAAGACTCCCGCTGACCAAACGTCGATCGATTCTGATCAACGATAATTGATTTCGCGTCAGTGTTCCACGAACGTTGGACGATTCGACTCGAATCGATCCGATCGTTGTATGCAATCGAACGCGGAAATGAGCGTATATTGGAAGTTGCGAGCACGTTCGACAGAGAGAGAGAGAGAGAGCTAATAAAAATTCCGTCCATCGGTTAAATCCCGATCCAGACGACATCTCGTCACCGTCGACACAGCACACTGGTAAACAGCATTTATTAATAAACCCCTGGTCGACGAGATTGTTTCTCGTAATTTTCGCGCCATAATATTCTGCGTGCGAGCGCGATCTCCGAAGCTAAAAAACGATAGTTCAGATTACAATTCCTCGTAATTTTCAATATACAGCCACCGATGTATTATCACTGAAAGTGATTTTAGCGGGAGTCACCCAGAAAATCGGGCCTCTTCAGATGCAACGCTGATGCAACGAAAATTAGCGATTGGTTGATTTGGGTCACGTGATTCGCGAGGGGGCGTGGGCTAGACCTCGAGTAGGAGTGGCGTTGTCTGGTACTGGAGCGATCGCGCCTGTAATTTGTTTCGTATCGATTCAAACGTTTGCGTATCGATAAAATTTTATGACAAAAATGTCGTCTTGGTTGCTTCTGGGCCTTTCAGTGAGACGAATCGTACTAGGGGTACAAGTCGTGCAGTTTTTTCTATCAAACGTGTCTGCATCTATTACACGCGGATTGCTCAAGTTAAAAAAATACGCGCCGAAGGGAGGTTATATTAAAAAAGAAATTATAAGATGTGCGTTTGTTTTAACAAAAACTACGAAACGTCTCTCTACCCCGAGCTGTGCGCAGTGGGGTAATCAGTATGCAGCCACGATGGAAACTCGTTTCAAAGAAATTTCACTCGTTTCGGCCGCGAACCCGTTTAGACTACGGCGTCAACGTTCATTTCGGAATCGTGGCAATTTGGCACGGAGAATTCGCATCAGCCAAGTTGTTAGAGTTTCCACCGTAGCCGTGAAGAAACGGTGTGAGGGTGGGAGGCGGGGGCGGTGTGTGCGTGGGAGACGGAGGCTCCCAGTGGCGAGACAGGAAACAGAAACAAGTGGAATTAGTTGAGAATCCTGGCGGAGTCAATGGGCATTGCCAGTGGATCGAGTAAACAGATCGATGACGAATCGCTTCCGCGTTTCGGTGATGTAAAGTTTCTCTCTCTCTTCTCTGTCTCAACAGAAACCGCCACGCCGGTAAATCACGAGCGTTCGAGCTTCTTCCACGTTCGCCGACCTAGAATCGATCATAAACATTTCTCGATCCCTCGCAACGATTTACGTTGCCCGGTATTTTTCTTCTTTACCCTTTCCCCCGAATCGAAATTTCCTCCGCGTCAACGGCGCGCGGCAGGGATCGAATAGTCGAGATTCTGTAACGAATTTGAAACAGCCTCAGTCGTTTGACAATTATGGAGAGAAATTGTCAAGGCAAAATCAGTCGCACACAATGCAACGACGGTGTGAACCACTGAAATCGTAACAATACAATTTGTAAATTAAAAATTCAAAGAGATTAAGAAGAACGCGAGACAGTCGAGATTGGAGAACCGACAAATTGCCCGGTTGTTTCTTCGTAGAGGGCTCTCAATTAAGTACTGCTTGAATAACACAAATAAATTCCTTTTACAAATAAAAAATTTTTCACGAACTCGAGGTAACAAATGCAGAATTTTGCCCGATGCTCCCCATACTTCTTCCATAAACAAGAATCGCGGTAAATTACACATGGCGAAAGGAGCGAGGAAAAGTTCAATTTCCACGGTAAGCAATGGTAACGAGATGCAAGAGGTACCTTCGCGACATGCGAAATTCGATTTACTCGAGCTCTAAGTATTCCAACCGCTAGGTACCGCGATCCATCACGTTAAATGATCGATCGAACAAACAGCGAATCCACTCGTCCTGGACCATTACGGGCAGTAGAAAAAAAGCCAAGAAATAAAGAAATTCCAAGAAAGAGAAATCGTTTGAATCCCTCGTGTTCCACTGGCGAAACGTGGCATCCATTTCGACCTTCGAATCAACCGAATCCAGGTTATCCTGGGTTCAGAGTTTTGCCAAAGATGTCGACTCAAGAGGCAAGAAAAGAAGGGGATAGTTTGGATGGTAGGTGCAGCAGGTCGCACGTGGACGAAATCATGGTGCTGCTGCTGCTGCTGCTGCTGCTGCTTGAAATCGTATCGGGACACGGAGAACTCCTCGCCGGAGATACGCAAGTATGCGGCGAGGCAGAGATTGACGTGCAAGTCGAAGGGGGAGAGGGAAGGGAGAGCCTGTAGATTCGAAGCTCGGCTGCCACGATGCGAGGATCAGCGCGGAAAAGAGAAAGGATTTCCGGATCGTCGCGTTGCATACAGAACGACCTATTTTATTTAGTCGATTTGAAATGTGGGTCGCGGCAAGGTTATACGTCGGGATCGTTGTTTCCCTTTTTTCTTCCTCTTTTTTTGTTACTCTCTCTCTCTCTCTCTCTCTCTCTCTCTCTCTTCCCTCGCGTCTCTCGATCCCTTTTGTGCTCGATGGTCGCCGGTTGATATTTCGCGTTTTCAGAGAAGCTTAAGCCTCACTGCCATTTTCATCCACGAAAATTCGCCTCCCTTCGATGATGCTCGCGGCTAAAAACTAACGGAGAAAAGAGAGAGAGAGAAACAGGCGGTTTCGCGCCATGTTGGTAACAAAAACGAAATATTTGAAATCAGCGAGGAGAAACTCGGCTACGATTTTCAACAAATTCCTCGGGTCTACGTATCCTTGAGCTTTTGTCTCGTGTTTTCAGCTTTTCTAAACCGCCGCACGGTTCGATGATCATCGTCGTACCGAAACCTGCTAATTTCTGCAACATCTCTCCTCGAATTTTTACGCAAACATTCGTCGAATAATAATCACCGTCTGTATTAATTTTTGACACGACGGAAGAACCGTTTAGAATCAGTCGGGACAGCATTAAAGCGCGAAATTTTAAATACATCGATCTCTCTGAACTCGGAAACAGAGTTGTATCTCATCTCCATTAGTCGAAAAACAAAAGAGAGAAGCGAAAAAAATTTTTATCTTTTAATAAATTAGCGTTCTCGGTCCAGAGGGCAAGAAGGTTCATAAGCAGAAAGAGAGAGAGAGAGAGAGATGGTAAGACGAGCAAGTTCGAAATGTCGGGCGTCTCCGCGATATCATATCTGGGTCTCCACCAGCCTGGTGGATTCCACTCTCGCGGGATAGGTGCGGTCGAAAGCCGGTTTATATCGCGGGCCATCATTGGCCGCAGAAGAATTCGGCGCGGTATAGCGGCCCGTAGCCACTCGAGGGAAAAGAATTCTCACGGAGTGGCGAGAAGAAAACGCGAAGACAAAGCGCGAAACAGCGAGCCGAGCTGCCGAAGGAAGGATCTCGACCGAGCGGAATCGAGTTTGCATGACATTCCCCAGCCAGGAGAGCCTGGTCGCGTTGCATAACCCTTTGACTTCGGGTCCGATTCCGCCAGGAGAGTCTCGCCTCCGGCCCTTCCCGGCCCCCCAGCCGTCGAAATTTCCCGGCCAATGGAAAAGCGGGGAAAAAGCGAGACGGAGAGACAGAGAGAGAGAGAGAGAGAGAGGCAAAGGAGGGACAAAGGACGGAAAATGAAATAAGAGGTGGAAACAAGAGCGCGCACCTCTGCCAGGAACGACTGCTAACCTATTTTCCGCTCGTTGCTGCGTACCCGAACAAAGTTGCCGGGCATTAGAATTTTAAATCGGCACGATCGTTCGCGCGTATCCCCGAGATGAAAATATCGCCGGCGCGATCCGAGCGCCGCGAGACGAATCGCAGACAGTGGAATAGACGGATGCCTGGTCAGACGCAGCCAGCCAGGGCAGCCGGTGATTCACGCTGCTCTGCGCGCGTATAATAACACGTGAATGCGGTTTCTGACTCGCGACCGCACGGCTGTTACTCGGCTATGATAATGGCACGATAACTATGTTGATAACGATGACACTGAAGGATGGCGCCGGGCGTTGCGCTGCTCGCAGCGTTAATGGATCCCGCGCTAATTAGATTCCGTGACGAATTTTTCCTTCGAATGCTCGTCACTCCCCGAATGTTTGTCTCCCGTCTCCTTGGGAGAAAGTAACTGCGTTCGCGTGCGGTATTGAAGATTTTTAAAAAGAGACGCAAACGGTTCGAGCGACCGTCAGCGACGATCAAAGTATGCAAAAGGTACAAGCTATAAGAAAACACGATTCTAATATACAGTCAAGTATCTTTGTAAATCTTCCGAGGAAAATTACGAGTGTCTCTGGTGTTGAAAAATTCTGTCCTTTCTCTCGCGAACGAATTGTTCCTTCGTCGTTCGTTCGACGCTTAGTTACTCCCTACGTGTTGGATAGATGGAAAAATTCGCAGCGGAGGTTAAGCAAAATTGAAGCAGAATCAGATTACGCGTCTGAAACTTTGCGAAACGCTCCTTCGGAAATTTTTCGCCTCGTCTTTCGTCGCTCTTTCGAAGAGTCGTAGATGCAGATGCAGTTCACTCGACCGAGTGAAATTGGAAAAAATTCACCAAACTCGGAGGAGAGGATCGTTCGAGTTACAAAAAGAGAGGAAAATCCCTAACTCGGCCCGATGAAACGAACCAACAGTGACGAGAGAAAACAGTCGAGTGAACCGAAAACAGAATTAACGATACTTTGTCTGGCAATTTGGGGATAAAGGAAGTGGCCAGACTTTTGCCTCGCGGGTCGAAAATATTTCGCTTTTCGAACGGTGGCTCGGCGAACGAGCGAGGTTAAAAAAAAAAAGGAAGAAAGAAATGGAAGAGGAGATCAATGCCTGGATCAATCGATAGCTACTGTCAATCGCACCGTTGTAAATAGAAATCTCTGCAATTCGGAACAAACGACCCGGTCGCTGCGAGCGGAATGCATTTCGCGGTGCACACGCCACTCGAAACTACAAAGAGTGTGCGTTTCACCGTGGAACGGTGCATTCACTCGGCGACGATGCGTCGCCACGAGGGATCGCTTTCGCGAGAGGAACACCGCCAGCCTTATTAACATTCATCGGCGCCGCGAACTCTCGAATATCGGTATCAGATTTCCCTCGAAAATCGCGAGAGACCAACTCGATGGAAAAAATCGATCGCTCGTAAACGAGGCGCCACGAATCGCGATAATACAGCCTCGAGTACGCCAAAGTGGATACACCTCTCCCCCCTTTTTCTTTTTCTCTTTTTCTATACTTCACGATTAATACCCCTCGACGAAGAGGAACGCGGTTGAATATTTATTGCAATTATTCCGCTAATTGCCCGGAGAGCTCTCCTCGAGGTAAACCGCGCGAGATAAGAGCGATAGCTTACAGGGGGAGGAACACGTTAAACGTTACCCGGTGAATGGGGCTGTTTCAATTAGTCCCGATGAATGAGAACGAAACGAACTTAATTACGAAAGAAAATTCCCGCAATCTCGAAAGACGACAAACAACCGTGACTCGTGTAGTTTATCGACGATTTTCACGCAGATTTCTGACTCTGTTAATATTATTGTCGAGCCAAGTGGAAAATGATTTTATCCTTTACCGAGTCGTGACAGACGTTTCGCGTAATTTTGAACATTAAGCAAACGTTGCGCGTTCCCGCGTGCCGAGATTTCTCAAAACTGCACAAAAGTCCGCAATTATTCCAAACATTTTAAATTTCACACAGACGCGCGAAACTACGCGGCCCGATGGTGATTACCGTTCATCATTCCACCAGAAATCGGTGGAACCGGTGAATTTCACTTTCAGCCATTCGAAGGATATTTTAACCGGAACAAGGAAAAGAAAAAAAGGAAATCGAAGAGATACAAGCGTCAATCATTGGGTATATCGGTTGAACTTTGTATTCTTGGGGGTTTGACGTAACTCGTTCGACGTTTCCTTCACGTACGCCGTAGACGATCGCTTGACACGCGAGGAACACGTGATTTTCACGGTAACACGGCGGACGAAATCCGGCAAGGAGCTAACGGATCGATGACGGAATCGCGCGTCGAATCGGCCGGACGAGGGGAAATCGGCAGGCGATCCGCGCCGAGAGAGAGAGAAAAAGCTGAAACACGGTGGAACGCGAAAGGCAAACGGCCGCGGCGCTTGCCAAATCCCATGACACGAGGGCCCGAGCGTCATCGATCGACGATCCGCCGATCGATACGATCGTACGTACGTACGTATTGTCAGAGCGATTTTACGTTCCCATCAGTCGGACCTGTGTACGTACGTGGTACATACGTGGTATATGTTGATGCAACGTCCGTGGAAATAGCGGAATTATAGAGCAACGACGGTCCACATGGCCCGGGATTATGTCGGTCGGATGAGCGCGAAGTGATTTCAAATCAAATATAGGGGCACCCGCCGGGTTCTCGAGCTCGTTACACATTCGTAGACGCGTCTTACCGTACACGCCGTGCCGTGTGTGCTCTCTCTCTCTCTCTCTCTCTCTCTGCTTCCATGTGCCGGACCGAGATCTCCACCGATCGATGAACGAGCGAATTTTTTCACCGTGCAACGCTGTCCGCGGTCCGGCTGGCTCCGACAGTCTGGAGACTTTGCAAATTGGAAATTACCGCGATTTCGATCGATCACGAACGATCTGGGAAACGATGGAAACGAGTCGAGTTTCCATTTCTGACAATTCGGAGTTTTTCCACATTTTCCGACTACTACTGTTGTCTTTCAGCGATCTGAAGATTCATTCTCTCTCACTGACTGTGGATAATTTTCAAACTTTTTTTCAATTTCTAAACTTTGACGTGGATCTATCGTAAATCGTCCGGTGAAATTTTCTAAAACTTTACGCCAGCTAAACTTTACGTGTAATTAATCTCGGAGTGCCGTCTAAAACTTTTGAATTCGGCAGGATGGACAGTTCTTAATTCAACTTTTCAAAAAACGGCGAGAGTTACTTACGCACGGTCTGGCATGAAATTTCTGCAATCTAGGTCACGTATTTACGCGCGGACAACGTAAAAGTGTATTCCTCTTTTTGGGTCGCGCTGTCGCAAATACGGACAGATACAAAAAACAAAAGATCCAATTATATTAAATGTCAATTTAATAAAACGCGTTCAATATCGGCACTAGGAACTATCCTATCCACTTTCCCTATTTGTAAAGAGCGACATGAAAGTACCAAATTGATTTTTCTGGGGGTGGTAAACACGCCGTTCGACAGAAGAGTGACACACCCTGGAAAAGCGAGTTTTTCAGGGAATGAATTTGAAGTAAACGATTCGAAGCAAAAAAAAAATTACTCGCAGCTACATAATTTTCCAAGTCTGGTTACAAAAGAAAGGATTAAAACAATGTTTGCTGTGTACAATTGCGTCAAAAGAAAATAATTCTTTTTTTTCTTTTTTTTTAAAGAATATCTACGGATATCTCGAATTTGATAATTTTTTAATTTCACGTCGCCCTCTTGCCAAACAAATTCTACGTCAATCGTAAAAATTTAAATCTAAACTCCACACTTTCATCTGTTCGTTTCTGTTCTCATTTCGTGAAAAAATTTGCAAAAAGATTCTACGCGTGAAGCTGATGAAATTATCGCGAATGATTCGCGGCGCGTCATGGGTGAAACAAATATCTCGTTTGCTTTTTGCTTTCTTTCTGACTGACCAAGAAAAGGCGAGCCACGGAACAAAGAAATCGCGAAGAATCTCAAAGTGTCTCTCCAGGGAGACTGAAGAAAAGGACAGAATCCAAGGAGTAAGAAAAAAGAAAGAAATCCACGGGAACGTTTACATTGGTATTCAATGGCCGCGATCGAACTGTAGGTTTTCGGCTGAGTTAAAATGGAGAAGCGGCCGGAATGGGAAAACTCATCAGAGCCAAATCCAGGATTCCGGCCGACCGTAGAACTCGCGAATCCCTTGAAAAAATACGGATATATTTTATATCACTTTCCGCTCTGCCATTCGACCTCTCCTCCATCTCCCTTTGCCGTCGCTGTCTCTTTTTCCTTTTTTATTTCCACTTTCCGTTTTAATTTCCTCCTATTTGCACTTTATTTGCACCTCCTCGCAACGAGAGTCAAGAAACGAGCTGCGAGATAAGGCGTAGAGAAAAAAAACTTGTACCCCAGTACGATTCGTGCCTTTCTCACTGAAAGGCCCAGAAGCAACTGTTCCGACTAGGAAATGAAGACGACTCAGTACCAAACCATGCCACACCTACTCGGGCTCTACCCCACGCCCCCTCACGAATCACGTGACCCAAATCAACCAATCGCTAATTTTCGTTGCATCAGCTACGTTATTACATTACATCGAAACGTAGAGACAAACAGTTTACGCAACTGAAGCCCACTGAGTCTCCCTGCTGTTCGCAGAAACGTTTAGTAGAAATTGACATTGGAGATTAATAAAATTATCCATCCGGAAGTAGGCACCGCGGCTGAAAACGATTTCGAGTGAAATATCCGCCCGATGTTGGGAAAGCAGAGTCCATTAACGTAAATTAACAGAAAAGGAAAAGCGGGAAAAGAGTGAAATTTGTCAAAATGGAACGTCAATCCTTAATGGGTCGAAGCGTATTGCGTTGTTTTAAAAAATTAGGAGAACAAACACGGGAAATCGAGGGGCGACTCGTCGGCGAAACGAATTTCGAGGAGATAGCGGAAGAGGATTATGAGGACGTTTACACGGAAAGGAACGTTTCATTTCGATCAAATGTAGCGCGCGCGGCCGCTGTTGATGGAAGAGGATAACCGAAAAGAGCGAGATAAATAGTTAAAGCGTTTTCCACGGCCGTAAAAGCGAACGTCGCAATTGACGAATGACGTTATTTTTAAAGGGTCCATGAAAGAGAGGCCGTGGAAAAGTGGCGAAGGAATGGAAAGGCTAATAAAGATCTTTCATCGCGGAAAATGTATTGTACAAAGCGTTCGCGGGAAATCGATATCCATCTCTTTTCCAATTCATCGTTGCCGATTATGATTTTGTCCGTGTTAAATAAATGAAAAATGTTTTCTTTCGATGATCATTCTAAACCAACATCTCTCTCTCTCTCTCTCTCTCTGTGTGTGTGTTTTAAATTTCGTATTATTTCGAATTAATACATACATTTATAAATTTATACGTGCAATTACAATTTGTCGAAATTTGAAGAAGCAAAAATGAAATAAAAATCTAAATTAAAATAGAAACTAATTGTCACTAAGTTGCGTTAATCGCGATGTATCCTCAGCCAAGATTTAATTTTCACAAATTAACAACGAGAGATAAATAGTTGTGGAACCGATATCTATCGTTCATTTGCGAGTTCATCGTGACAACGACGTGGATCCCGTGGATTGTCCATTTGAAAGGTATATTCCCTACTAAATTAAATCGACGTGTTCCATATCGCGGAACGGATCGTCCCGGGGCCGCCATCGATTTTTGATGTTATTTCATACGACAGATTATATACTACGCAGTATCGGAATCCGATGGACCCTTTGAACGCGGGCAAGACACAATCGCGAGCGGGTCGTGCTCGAGTCGCGATCGCAACGCGATAAAATTCAAGAATTTTGTCCCGGAATTTCAATTAGCTTTGTCCAGTTGCCGTTTAGCCGCAGCCTTCGTCTCTGTGCGACACCGATTCGTCGCTGGCCTGCCTCTTCGAATTTCCATCCTGTCGTCCTGTCGCTGGCACGATTCGAGAAAATTCTTCCCTCCACTTAGGAAAAACCAAGATGAAGTAACTCTCGCTTCGAGAAAGAAAGAGGAAGAAAGAAAGGAAAAAAACAAGGCGCGGCAGCGCTTTCGACCTCGGCGGACCTTCCAAACGCGAAACTGTTTCCTCGCAATTGCGCTAATGACAACGACGCTTCGTCGCCTCTCCGAAAGAACGAAGCTATAGCTGTAGTTCTCTTTAAGGCGCGAGACGAGCAAGAATCGACAAAGGGAGGTGCAGGTTGAAAGAAAGAGATAAATAAGTAGATAGAGGGAAAAATAAGAAGAAAGAAACGAGAGAGAGAGAGAGAGAGAGAGAGAGAGAGAGGGAGGGAGAAAGGGAGAAACGGAAGGAAGAAGTCGTCGACTAGCCAGCTACTAACACCCTTATTTACGAGACCCGGCACAGGTCTCCTTAGTTAGTGTAACTCGGCAACGCGCCACGTCCGACTGAGTTTTCCTCGGGACTTCGTTATGTATTCATAAATGGAACGCACCCGGAATATAGGCGAGGTGTAGAACACGCGGAATTCGTAATGTCGATTGCCCCTCGCATCCCAGTGTCTCGCCACTTTCCTTTTAACCCCTTCCCCCCGTCCACCGTTCGTTGAACATCCGGCGTGCATGCACGCGATTTTCACTGCGTGCATCCCTCAACGCCTCTCGCCCGAAACGAAGGGAGGAGGACGTTGGTGATGACGGTGGTTCAAGGAAGCGATGGGATTGATCCGGCCGTAGAGAGACGCGCAGCCCTCTGCCGGATTATGTTGCGGTGGTGATTGAATTTTAGCGGCAGTTAGTTAAGCAGCCACGGCGAACGAGTCAATTTTCGGGATTATATAAATGTAAATACGGCGGAGCACGTTGATTAACCGGGAGTACGCGGTGTTAACTAGTTACTGTTAAGTAACCACCAGGGAATTATGGTTACTCGGTCTTCCGGCAGCGGGGTATCTTCAGCGACGTTTCATTGCGTTTCGAAATCCCGTTGCAACTGCGGCTCTTGCGATAAATCAGACGGTTCACGCGCGACATCACTTTATTACTCACTTTGATATTCGACAAGAACTGAAGAAAAATGGAGAAAGATTTTCGATTTAAAAATCTTATTCTAAATTGTTGTTAACTCTCCTCTCATTAGCGGAACTTGTACATTAGTATCGCTTGCGAACGTGTTTTAATCATTCACAGCACCGAGTCACGCGCCTCGCGTTCATTCATCACTGATGTAAAATCTCGTTTGCGGAGAACTGACATCACCAACCAACCCCTGTTTCGTTCGATCGATTAACGCGATCATTTTCAAACACTTTACACGCGCACACACGGCTTGCTTCAATCATCCACCGCCTCGAGGAACTTGGCAGCCCTTCATTAAACTCTCCCGATCAACCATCCACGTTCTCCTCCTTAAATATCGCGGGAAACGTCTGGAAACGGATTCTCGCGGGCGTGAAAACGATGGACGCCGCGGTAATTCCACCGCGTTTGATATCCATTTGAAGACGATGGAACGCGATTTCCGCCTTAAACCGGCGAGCGATGATCGGCGGAAAACGTCGTAAAAGCCGGGGGCTGCATATCGGACACGCGGATCAGGTATCCATGAAAGTTCGATTATGCATGCGTGCACACCGCCAGTAAATCTTCCGATGATATCCGGGGCTGGTGCGCACACGTGTTAAAGTAGGTAAGGACACGTGTGAACCGCGTAACCAGCCGCCTATCGATCGACAACCGTGACGTATGGCCGTGAAGTTAATCAAATCGTTTTCACCGATTTATCAGCGCGACACCGCTCCCTCTCGGAGCGTGCATCGTGCTCCGTGCTCCGTGCATTTGGAAACGCGATCGAGGTCGCGCGATATACACACAATACCAGCCGCACAATATGAGATACAGAGGGAAACCGGGCGAGATAGGGGCGGAGGAAGGGGAGGAGAGAGGGGTGGAAGGAGCGAGAACGATATCGCGAGTAATTACTTTTCGAACGCAGCGTCTCGATTCATCGACGCCGCTCGGATATTCGATCCACGCCTTCGAGTGTTCCATTGTGTCGTTAACGCGTGACCGGGCCGCCATCGTTGAAACAAACGGGAAGAGGGGTTCGTTCACCTCTCATTTAAGCATCGCCCGGTGATTTCGCCAGTCTTTCTACGTCGATACTCGCTTGACATTCGTCGCCGACGAACAAAGAGTGTTAACAATCGGTTCGAGAACGCGCATCGAGGAATTAAGGAACGCGCGTCTTTTTACACACTTTTTAGTTCACGAATTATGTCTCTATCATCAGACGTTGCTTTGTTGTCACTGAAAGTCAGGAACAACGAGATTTTTCGAGACGTTGCAACATTTTGCAAAAACCGCACGACTCGTACCCCAGTACGATTCGTCTCACAGAAGGCCCAGAAGCAACTGTTCCGACGACTTTTTTTGTCATAAAATTTTCATCGATACGCAAACATTTGAATCGATAGAAAACAAATGACAGGCGCGATCGCTCGGTACCAGACAACGCCACTCCTACTCGAGGTCCTAACCCACGCCCCCTCGCGAATCACGTGACCCAAATCAACCAATCGCTAATTTTCGTTGCATCAGCGTTGCACAGCGTTGAAGAGGTCAGATTTTCTGAATTACCCCAGCTAAAATCACTTTTGGCGATATGAATTTGACCCAATTGCGCGCAGAATTCGCGCAATTCGACGAAAAGGAGACGGAGGAAATTGTTTTTGCGCGATATTTTCGCGTCGTCGGATCGGACGGCAAAGCTACGTCGCGGACGGACCGATAGCGATGCAAATTATCGACGGAATATTATTCTTTAATATCCAATGGGATATTAAATTCAGCGGGACGTGGTAGTCGAGAGAGAGAGAGAGAGAGAGAGAGAGGGTGTAGACTCGGGACCGATGAAAAATTGGCACCGGTGCACCGGCCGGCCGCGTTAAGTGTGCAACCATCAGACCCCATATTCTCTAGCCAGATCGTGAAGCCTGGTCGAGATTAAACCGCAAGTGGGCTCTATATCGCTGCTAATTCAGTTAATACAGCGTCGTTATCATACTCGGGAGACGTAATACGGCGCTACGTGTGTATAACCGAAAGCCGTAACGTCGTGTGAATGGGGCGCCGTGTGCATCCGTTATGCGGGAGCGAACGTTTGATAAGGGAACGCGGAAAAGTTTCGCACCTTTTCGTGGCCGCGCTGGCCTTGCGTACGAATGAGATTGCGCTACGCTCGAATAGAACGTCACGATTGGAGGATGATAGGACTGACGATAATCGAGAAGAAAACGGTAATTAGAATTATCTTCCCAAGTATCAATCCTTTGATATCACTCGAAAATTTGGAACAATCCGAGCGTCAAGGGTCGTGGTATTTCAAGAGGCTTGCGTTAAATTTCTACGAGGGTCTAAGAGATTCTTCGAACGAACTTTCAACTATCGACGCGACGTTACTCCCCGCCTCCCCGCGATGAAATCGTCGGCGGGAGAGCGAGCGAGTCTGCGTTTCTCACGTGCGTTCGAAGGGTCGCAAACCTCTTAGGAACGACTCCTGCGAGAAAGTTCGTAAAAGAAACATCTTTCGTTTTCCCGATGGAACACGTTTCGGATATTATGTCCGAGGTACGATCGTAATGAAGTATCGACGAAACGTACGACGCCGGAGGAATTTTCTGCGAGAAGGAGAAGAACGAAATAAAAGGTGAAAAAGGGTTGGCGATGGCGATGGTACGGCTGGTGGTGGCGGTGGTGTATCCACGTACGTGGGAAGGGTGGAAAACGTGAACCGAATCATATTTCTCCGACAAACTTTTTTCACGGAATTTACCGGACAAATGCCGACTCCGGTGCTGGACTTTTCGAACAGAAGAAGTGGCTGGAATCACGGCGAAAACGGAAAACCGCCGTCGCGCCAGATGTTAGCGGCCGGCCTAGCTTTCCGGATCAGCGTTTCTCGAACTTCCCAACGCCGCGGACACCACGGTTCCATCGATATACCCCGTTGTACTCGTCGCTGATACTTGGTCAGCTAAATTAAAATTACTACGTCACGAAATCACGCGGTCCAATGTTATTACATTGCCCCGTCCATCCTCACGGATTCGGTTTACGACGCTCGAAAAAGTGTTGAAACATATTATTGTTAAACGTGTATCGAATAAAATAGTCAAATGCTCAAATTTCATCAATAGCGTAGTAAAATTATCAACAATTATTTTGATAAAGTTTGACAAAGGTTTGAAGCGAAAATACATCAACCAGATGTTCAGAGAAATCTCCAAGTGAAATCTCGCTCGTTCAATATTTTTAACTGAAATACGTATTCTCTGTAAGAAAAACACTGGCTAGTAAAAATTAAAATAGCTTTCAATTTATACAATTTGATTTTCCGACATAATCAAAGTTGTCTGATCAAAAAATCAAAATGATCTACTCCGCTACGTGTCCGCGAATAGAAACGACACTGAATGGAAGAGAAACTTCCGAAGGACCCGAGTCGAAGTGGTCCAAGGCCAATTGAGATTGAGAAGCACCGACGTTTCGCTGGTTGGGGCGGCGGGAATTCGCGTGCACGTGTGGAAAGACGACGTAAGGAGTGGAGGCAGTGGCACTTGGCTCTGTACAAACGGGATATTTTCCATTCGCCTAATCGCGAACGCTACACTACGGAAGATTGGATCGTACCAAAATATCGTCGTTACGCTCGTTATCGCTCGTCGTCGGAGATCACGCCGCTTTTGTAAACGCGTATGCAGCCCGGTTCGCGGAACGGCCTGCAATTTCGAAAGGACGTAAGTATCGGTGGCAATAGGTCCCGGGGAATGTAAATAGATCCGTGATATCGATCCTAGCTGGTGCCAGGTGAACGTTTCGACGAATCGGTTCGTCCACTCGCAGAGTACGTACTTCTATCCACTTGCGACATCGATTCTGAACCAGTATTTAGCGAGAATTAGCTATCGAAATCGGAATTTAATTGGATGTTCGAGTCGAAGTATTGTGTATCTACTGAGACGAGACGCAGATTTGTAATAACAGCTTGTCTTACGATTAGAACAGAAATTCGAGAATAATTTTAGAGAACACATTTGCGAATAATCGGATGATCAAACTGTAATAATTGGATGACTAAACTATCAAAATCAGAAACCAATTTCAGAGAAGATTCAACATCCGCACCGAAACATAGATCAGAGATCTAACGAAAGACACCGTACATCCTGCGTAATCGTGTTTATGATCGAGATCGCGGTAATTCAAACACTCGTGCCAGGAATTACCGCTAGACTCCGAGCAACTGGAGTCGAAATGAGAATCGAATTTTCGAGAGGTGGTTCGATATTCGTACGAAACTCATAAAGTCGTGGCACCGAAACACCGGCGCTGCGTGCGATATAATAATCATATTGATATTTGGGATCGTTGTAACGGGTTGTTAATACAAGCGTGCTTGAACGTTCGTTAATTAACCTAACGCGGATAATATAAATCTGGCGGTGCTCGGTTTCGCGTTTCAAGCAGTATTCGGATCCGAATCACACAAACTCGCTGCGCACCAATACGGTTTATCAATGGCCAGCGGACTCGTTATCACGAATTCTTTCATCCTACGATCTCTTTCTGTCTCTCTCTCAAAAGCACAATAGCCGTCAAGAGCAGATTACAGGCCATTGTAGCGGCGGCCGTTGAAAATCCATCGAGGGAAAACAACACCCGATCTATGGATAGAAGTAATCAACTTTAATAGGAGACTTATCAGCGCCACTTCACCGCTCTGTCGAGTTAATGACGGGCCGAGCAAACCGCAGCGACCGGGGCAACTTTGCAAACAACAACGCGGAAACGAACGACGAGGGTCGAGGAGGCGCGTCCCGGCCCGCGAATCGTCACGAGTTTTGCGCTCTCGCCTCCTACTCGTCGCGCGCCACTCGAAAACTTGCACCATCGAAATCTCGATTAATCCGCGACACTGCAGCTCCGCGCCGGGGAGTTTAAATTGCACGCGAGAAACGGAAGGCCCACCAACGGAGACCTCTTTCGTTCGCCGAACGAAAAATTAGGCGATCATCCGTCGGCGATCTCTCTCTCTCTCTCTCTCTCTCTCTCTCGTCGTATCTGTCAAACGCAGTTAAAAGCTAGAAATCCGCACCCCGTACGAGTCAACCGAATTTCTTCGTTGGATTACCACGGCAGAGCCACCGAGCTTTCAATTAATCGTCGCGTTATCGCGCAGTGCCTGTTCGACGAACAGGTACGAAGCGTTAAGTAAAGATGGTAAAATATAGAACAACATTTTTTTAAAATTTATTCTCCAGGAGATTTCGGATTTAATTCAATCGGATCCAGTTCCTAGGTAAAACTGTTGGGATATTGTTAGGTTGAATAGTTAATTGAACGAAGTTGAGTTTACTTGAGAATCGACCCGAGGAATGACAAATTTTTCAAATTTAATTTCCTCGCAGACAAAGTGTCTCGCGGAAAAGTTTCATTGTCCACTGTCAACGTTAGTTATATTTAACATTTATCTATTCACCGTTAATCAAATGCAAGCGTGCTTGACAAATTTTCAAAGCCGATTCGATATTTCGAGCGAAAGAAACCCGGCGAAGGTTCTTCCCCCGCTTTGATTTACTTTTGCACGTGTAATCACCCTCTGATTGATAGTGCCACGATTCCAAAGACATCGCTGTATTTCCGGGAGAATAACAGCGATTCCAATTTGTAATATTTTACTACCGTATCAGCCTGTAATGAACGGCGCGATGGATCTATTAATCCTTGCCAAAGGAGAACACAGAGGGGGAATAAATCTTTCTCCTGACATCGATACAATAACTTGGCGGCAGCGAATCACGTCGACTCGTCGGGTTTGTTTCCCAGTCAGCGCCGACAATCGACCGTGGCTGGCGAATAATCGACATTTTTCAAGGATTATCAAGGATATCTGACTGCATTCGGAAGCGAAGATTGATTGCCACCGCGGTAGGCAACTTTGTTATCGGTAGATTCTATATAATCAGCTACCATTCTACTCTTAGATCAGCTAAGTGGAGTAGAATGGTTCTTGTCTAGGCAAACAGAGTTAAAACTATCTCTCTCTCTCTCTCTCTCTCTCGGCAACTAGAATAAGGCCAAAGTAGAATAAAAGTTTCTCTATCAGACAAGTCAAATAGCAAAGTCCAACACACAAACAAGTGGAGCAACATCGTCGCTGGTCAGGCACGCGTATCTCGGCCCGCTATTACGCTTCGTAGTTAGTTTTTCATGCGGGCAAGTAGAGAAACATCGTCATTGGTCAGACACGCGTGTTTCGCTTCGCCGTTACTTTTCATACAGAAGGCACGTGTTTCTTCGTGCAGAAACAAGTGGAACAACACCGTCGTTAGTCAAACACTAACTGCTGTTTTTCATGGCCAATACTTCGAACTGTTTTCTTTCGCTTCTACGTCCGATTTTTCAACACGGTAGCGAAACCACCAAGAACTGACTCTGCTCGCGCGTCCGCGTTTGTCATCCGAGACGCCTTTGTTTCAGCGCCGAACAAACGAACGGACACTTTGTTCCTCTCTCGTGATTCCATGTAGCAATTCAGCCACCCTGCACTTTCCATCTCGTCCTCCTATTTCCGTCGTTCCTTTCGCGTTTCGCATTAGACTCGCTCAAGTCACGACTGAAAGTGACATTATCGACGACGCGACGGTTGAAGCTCGTTTCTAGGCTAGAAGTTTTGCTACACCATCCAGAAATCGCTGGTTTCGAAAAATAGTTCAAGGTATTAACGTTTGGAAAAAAAAACTGCACGACTTGTACCTCAGTACGATTCGTCTCACTGAAAGGCCCAGAAGCAACTGTTCCGACTAGGAAATGAAGACGACTTTTTTGCCATAAAATTTTTGCCAGTACCAGACAACGCCACTCCTACTCGAGGTCTACCCCACGCCCCCTCGCGAATCACGTGACCTAAATCAACCAATCGCTAATTTTCGTTGCATCAGCGTTGCACCTGAAGAGGCTCGATTTTCCGGGTTACCCCCGCTAAAATCACTTTCAGTGATGAAAGAACAGTATGTTCCAAAAAAAAAAAAAAAAGAAAAAAAAAGAAAAGAAGAAAAGACTAGTGACAAATTGAACAACGATTCCAGAACCTTCCACTAGCTATTAATTCCCGGATTTTAAATACGAGTAAATCTGATTCACAGAGATCGAGAGATCTTACGATTAAAGAAGGCGAGTCACTCGTTTCTCAAGAACTGAAAATTTCATCGTCCACTCGACTAACATTTTTCGCTCCGAATCATCGATGCGATATCCGACGATTCGAACTTTGAGTTTCTACACGTTCGCATCGTACAAATGCGCGACGAGTGAAACAAACCCACGCCTCAAAGGTTCGACGAACAAGTCGGCCATTGGCTCGATCGGATTCCCTCTCGCAGCTCGAAGAGATTTGATCTTCGTCACGTAGCAGACGGCGCGGATAATATCGTGACGGACGAAGCCGCGGGTGCGGGATTGTCCTCAAGGACAACCGGGGACCGCTCGGTCAACACTTGACCCGAGAGCCGAGACGAAGTTAGCGTCGGTCCCAGGCTTCCTTGAGACTCGCGTGCTTCAGCTCAGCCTAGGTTCGCCAATCGATATTCGATCGACCTTAATGGAGTATGCTGATTGGTGGGCACACGCCTGGAACCTGGCTAAACGTTACGTTACTCTGTGATTGTATCGTCACTTGCTCGATCTAATTATCTGATCCGTATACGTTCCTCAAATGGAATGCGTCTATAGTTAATCGTCTCTGGATTCCTCTCTGTAATAATCCGGGGAAATAACTGGATTTCTTGTCGTCTACCAGCGGCGTGACCGGTCGTCAGTTTTAAGCCGAGTTCGTTATAAAGTCGCGATATTTTCAGCCTCGTTCACGGCATCTGAGAGAAAACTTTTCTAGAAACAATTGGATTTGTTGTCTTCTTGAGCCAGCCATTCGTTTTAAGCTGAGTTTGTTACACGTTCCAGTTTCAGATTCGCTAATAGCCGAGAGAACATTCGGAGAAATTTCGAGAGTCGAAAATTCTTCTATTGTAGAGTCAATCAAAGAGAGTGTTGACTTTCTACATCTGCGAGAGTTTCTCCCTGCACGTTAAATTTGCTAAAAATTTGCACAAAGATTCGCAACATCCCTCCTCCCCTCTGCAGTTAAATACAGATGTGCACCAAGTTTGACAATAACAGAGAAAGAGAGAGAGAGAGAGAGAGAGAGTCAAAGACGGTCGTCATCGTTAAAATCTTCGTAAGAACCCCGTCGCGTCAAGAAAATTCAGACGCAATAATTAAATATCCTCTTACTTTCCTCATTAACGGAAGTTTGATTACCATCCAGGTGGAGGACGCCGCGGTGGCGAAAAGTTGGCTCATCACGCGCGTGCAACGGACATAATAATTCCTAACGAAATGAAGAGGAAATCCGCAGAAACTGCGCCGCGCGGCCGGTAAGTAACGTCGGACGGTGGCTCCCTTAATTTCTTCCACCGTCTTCGCTTTGCCCGGTCGTGTTCAGGAGCGTAGCCATCTAATGCTCAAGCCCCTTCCATCCAACTGACCAACTTCGTCTAACCTTTCATCCTGCGTGAAGTTAATTACGCTTTTATGAAGCTCCATCCTTCTTTCCCAACGATTTCTCCCCGTGGCGGAGCCCTTCCCTTCAACGCGAACAGTCAGTGAGATTTAAAGGTCTGCTTCGAAACGATGGTTCGCTTCCACAAGGTGAAATAAGCGTTCGCGATGATATGCGTGCGCAATTTCAAGATTTTACGAATATTACATGCAATATCACACGTTTGAAAATCAGAATTTCTTCGACTAAAAGATACTATGTACAAACTACTTTGTACAAAAAGAACGTGTAGCAGATAAAAACCCCACTTTTTTTCTCCAACGATTTATCTTTCTCCGCGTATTTCTCTCTTTTTGCACAACGTGTGCTCTTTTCCTCGTTGTATCTTTCCTTTTTCCTCGCGCTACTTAACCACGACAGTGTCATCAATTTAGCTTTATTTCGCCTTTTAGTTCGACTCGACTCTGGGCTCTGTTCCGCATACTTCGCTGTTTCCTTCGTTTCTCTCACCTCGTCATATTCTCCGGCGTCCGATCGATTGGTTCTGATGTCGCTGCACAATGCTGTATTCTCGACCGTGTGCGGAGAAAGAGAAGGTGGTGCGGCGGACGAATGGCTGCCGGGGCTCGAGGTAAATGAGAATGACTTTATTGTCCTCGTTTCGAAGCGTCCGCCGCGCTATCCGATCGCAAAGAGGCGGCAGACGTGCCGGCGTAGTACAGAGAACACGCTACACGCGAAAAAGAAAGGAAAAGAAAGGAAAAGGAAAAAAAGAAGAAAAAAGGCAGACAAAGTCGGCCACCGTTACAAAGGTTTAGCAGGACTTAAAGTTGCAAACGTGTGAAAAATTTTATTGCCCCGAACTCTCGAGAGTAGCGACTGTAGACGGTCGCGAGTTGTCCAAGAAAATTTCGCGCATGACTAGTTTTGAACAGTTGGTGGTGTAAGTAGCGTGGCACCACGTGCGGTCAGACGGAAAGAAATACGATCCGTGATATATAACGTTGCAATCGATCACAAGGTGTCAACATTGTGTACCCGATCAACTAGCTACTTCAACATCTTTGTGTTTTTGTAAACATAAATAAAGAAATGAAGATTAAATAGAATTTTTTTCATCGACTAATATACTAGATACGACTAGACTGCGGATTTTCTGTGAAATTTTTAGCCACAATTTTTCCGCTATTGACACGTTTGTTAATAACACATCATTTTACAAACTGCTTGTATTTCCGCGTCTTTAAACTTCCCCTAAACTCGTAAAGACCAACAGTCTTCCAATTTCCTTTGAATGGGACAGATAAAAGGGACGACAGTGCACAGAGAATAGCGACGTTACACGCCGTACAGAGTTAACTGCAGTTAACAGCGCGCGAAAAATTTTGTTATCTTGCAACTCTGGAGTTTTGAAAGACAATTTCGCACAATGCTATATTTAAACAGTCGGAACTTGAAGTTTCAAAGTAAATTTCGAGCGGTGCAAGTACAATAGGGCCGTGCCTGATCAGATAAATGAAAGTAGGATACACGGCATCCCGGAATCTCATGACCGATTCGAGCAAAGAATTCGGACAAGCTTTTTTTTTTCAGTATTACTCACGATGGAAAGATCGTACGACCAGTGCAGCTGGCTACTGTTACAGCTCCGTTTAAATAAAAGACAAACGTACCAGCATAGAGAGAACAAAGGTACTCCACGCTGTACGGAGCACGCTGTAACGAGACTCAGTTAGAAGTTTGTAGACAATTTTATGCATCCTTGAAACTTTGTACACGGTAGATTTTGCGAACGAAAATTCCGTAGAATATTACATTTTGATAGTTGAAGACAAATCTCTCATTGTGTAAGTAGAACGAGTAAATGTTTGGCGTCAGAAAGGGAGAAAAAAAAACATTTCAAAATGTACAATTTTACAGTCGATCGCGAAGATTTCTGTTGGTTTTGTTGGATCGTTGCTTCTGTGACCAAGCTACTGATTTCATACGGCTCGATCATACAAATAGAACATAATCGTATCTGATCAGACAAGAACGCAGAGTCTTACAGTCGAGATGAGATTCTTATAGCTTCATTTTTTCCGAGGATCTCGTCGTACGATGGAATTGTTAGCTACTTCTATCCCTTCCAAATAAAAGACAATCGATTCCTGTTGTCGACTCGATCTCGTTGATAAATATTTATCGGCGCTGCGGCCTTTGCCTGAGATACTCGTTTTTAAACAAGTCGAAGCGGAGGACGAAAACGTCGTTGAATTACATTAAGGAAATCCGTCTAATCGTATAAATCTTGGCGAAACGCAGCACGACTAACGAGTAACCCGATATCCGTTCTGGGATCTAGTGTCTGGTCTCGTCGTTAGATCCATGATTCAATAAGGAATACTCCGTCGACCTCCCCTTCGGTCCCACTCGGCACTTCTCTCCGCCAAGACAACTTTGTTTAAGTCCCACAGGGTCGCCGCGATAACCTTCGGGATAAGATACTTCCATCGAATAAGTATTTCACCCACGACCGGACGATAAGCACCGGGTGGCCCTTTCTCTCTCGCTCCTTAGCTAAGCTCTGCCAGTAAATCTCATTAGCTACGCGCAGATCCGCCTCGGTTTCCGTCGTCGTTAATTTCGCTAATTTCGAAAACTGCGCTCCGCGTTTCGAGTAAAAATTTTCATCAGAGCAGCGCAAGTGAGAACGATATTTCAAGTTGTACGAAACAAAACGTGAATAGGACTCTGCGCTCCTGTATACTCTGTATACCGAGGGTAAAGTTTTCCGAAACAGTGGCCGATTCAGTGTAAGTAGAACGAATCCGCGACTAGTCAAACGAGAAAAAGAAGAATCTACTCTGCGAGACTTTTATTTGTGAGACGGAACATTTAATTTTTAGAGAAACTAGAAAATATCCTCGGAGAATACTCGCGAAAAGCAATTACCGGTATTCGAAAAAACTGCACGACTTGTACCCCAGTGCGATTCGTCTGAAAGGCCCAGAAGCAACTGTTCTGACTAGGAAATGAAAACGAATCAGTACCAGACCACGCCCCCTCACGAATCACGTGACCCAAATCAACCAATCGCTAATTTTCGTTGCACCTGAGGCCCGATTTTCCGAGTTACCCGCGCTAAAATCACTTTCAGTGATAAAAACCAGACGATTGAAAGTGAGATATGATATTCGATCAACAGTCGATCAAACGCGCGATTAGTCGCACGATTGTTGTGGGATTTCCCTTGACAGAGTTTACACGGGCCATTTTAATCGTTTTCTAACTGTTGAGCCAACAATTGCGACTTGATTAAATTGTCCTGAACATACGCTGTCGTTAACGTCCATCCACTTTCAGAAAATTCACGAGACATAACCATGATTTACCAAATACGACAAACGAGAATGGTGAAATCAATGAAAGTTGCGAGACAAGAAGAAACGAGCAGGGAAGAGCGAGAGACAGAAACAGAGAAGAACAACAGAAGCAAAAGCAGTAAAGTAAAGATAAGCGACACGTCCGTGAAGCAGAACAGAGAAGGAACTCGAGGCTACGCAGGAACGGGAGAAAACGAGCGGGAAGGAAGCGGGAAGAGGGGAAGAATAGTGGCAGTAGTGGACGTACGTTTCCCGAGGAGTGTCATCGGGCCGGCGGAGATTTAAATTGTGCAACAAAATGGAAATGAGGGTTGTAGAATGGAAAATGGAAGGCGGTATAAAATAGAACGAGAGAGAGAGAGAGAGATGGTGAGAGGGTCTGGTTCTACAACGACGCGCAGGACTCACCTCCGTGGCGAATAATAGCCGGCGGATGCGGCTGTTGTTCCATTTTTGAGTTTGCAGCCATTCGCGTGCCCTTGTTTACGCGGTCGTTCGCCGAATGAGAACGTAAGAGAGAAACAGAGAGATGCGAAATTGACAGAGAGAGAGAGAGAGAGAACATCGACCGATACGCGCGCGCGTGTACACGCGGACGACGTCCGCGAGACGCTGGCGCGTCAGACGCGCGACGCAACTGAACTGCCGTGCCGGATATGCGGTGCACGTGCATGCACACGCGCGTCAATTCCAGGGGAATATGTTTCAACCGACTTGATGAATATTCACGTAAATAAGGCGGCATTCTAACGAGAGCCAGGTTAATGTAAATCCAGCCAAGGTGCGAAACGAGAGAGGCCGGGAGAGAATATTCATGCACTCGCGAAGGATATTTTAGAACCGGGTGGATTAAAGTCTTCCGTCGATGACACTTGTCTCGCTTACCAGCGCGGGTCGGTCGAGCGCCGAGCGTACCAGCGACTTAAGCTCCGATAAGGAGGCTGAGCCTGGTTGGAGGTGAGACAATGTTGCTGATTGAAAAAAAGTTTCGAAAACAGTTTGGGCAACGTGAGAGATATTCTCCGAGCGAGAGTATTCGATAGAAACGTGATGGTAGGAATTGGTTTTGGATAAAAATTTTACCACGTTACAAAGTCGAATTACAAGATATTGCACGTAGTTTGCAGACTTCAGCGAGTGACGAATGTCAAATTCTAAATGGGAGTACATGTTACAGGAATAAACTTTAAGAGATTGATAATCTGATATGATGGAGAAGTTTTTGAACAAATCTAAAAATACTAAAAACTATGTATTAAGCGGAGACAAAATTTTCGAGAAATCTCTACATCGTAAAATAAAACTCAAAGTATATGCACGAAGATTCCCTCGTGCGTGATCAATTGAATTTCCCCATTAGTCGCCTCTTATGACACGCAGAGGCTACGTTGAGCCTATTCTACCCCCGAGCTCACAGGGGGAACAAGGAGAAAAGATATTAAAAACAAAATAAATCTCTTTAACGAAACACTTGGAAATCGCGTGCAGAGAAACAAAAGCTAAAAATCATCCATTTGTAACTTGTTCGGGAACTCACTGAACTGAAAAGACACGTACCAAAAAAAATTCCACTTCTGTCTGTAACACTTTTGCCGCGTTCGCCGTGGCAATATCCTAATTCATTTTCACAACTCGACGTCCGAGCTTAACGTTCGAAAATCGCGCATGAAGCGAGTGCACAGTGGCCGCCGGTAGTTGGACAACGAAATATGCGCTGTCTACGTTCCTCGAGAGGGCAGGGGTGGGATCAGAGACGCATGGAGTGGCCGCAGTATATAACGCGGAGTGAAAAGGATCATTTCGTACCATCTGCGCGGAAAGGAATCGCGAATTCTACGCTGCCTGGGATCTTTATATCTCCTTCAAGCGTCGGCTGCAGCGTCCCCACTTGGGGAAAACAAACGATATATCCGCTCGATGGTCCGACCGTTTTCCCCCTTCCGCCCGCTGATATTATTTTTTAAATCCATTTCTGAACGCGGTCGCGAGCTCGCAGACTCGTTGTCTGCCCTTTTCGACTGGGCCACCACGAGACCAGACCACGCCATTTGCGTTTTATCGGGGTCGGCGCGCGCGCCGACCCGCCAGCTGCCAGAAACGCGTCGCGAGGAAGAAATATATAACGTGGCCCGGTCGACGGCGAGACGAGAGAAAACCGCTTGATTGAATTCTGGAATTGAATTAACGCTGACGCCCCGCGCGTCGATTTTTCTTCCGTTCGACGGGGCCGCGTTGGGAACACGGCGCGGCCGTTTGAACGCCTCGTTCCGTCGTTCCATCGTTCCATCGTTCCATCGTTCTTCTCGAGTGTACTTCCCCTCGGTTCTTTATGTTACGCTCGATCGCGAGCACGTTTCACTCGTTAAACTTTGAGGCAATGCGCGGAGAATTATGTTCGACAGTGAGACGTGAGGCTGTAAAGAGCATTCGCAACGATAGATTTGAGAAGGGGGACTCGAGAGACTCGCGAAGGGGGGCTGCCTTACATTTTTACGAAGGCAATTAAGGAAGAACAGATAGATTTGAACGAGAGAAACTGCGTCGAAACGAGAGCGAAGGGAGAAGATTAGAGACAGAGAGACTAATTAAGCCTGGAGTCAGATACCATTCAGGAATATGATCCTCGAATCGAAGATTTAAACCTTAATTTTTATTGCCTCGTGATCAAGCAGGAATCTACGTTAGCCGTTGAAACTCACCCTATCATCGCCGAACTCGAAGGTTCACCACCAGAGGACACGTAAGATCAAACTGATTCTACCTCGATCTTGCGAGACCAAAAATCTATACACATGTTGGAAATGAAAAAGAAAAAAAAAAAAGAAAAGTTCGTTATCACGTCAATTGGACGCTAACCAATGTTCCTAAATAATCAGACCACGGATTTCGAAATTCATAAATATGTAACATGAAAAAACAAAAATTATGTAAAGTATGGTTCTTCCTCCGACATTCGTTCGAAACGTGTGAAACAATTTTCTACCAATTCGTTTGTTCGAATTAAAACAGGCATTGACAAATTTTCGAGACGATAGCGAAAGATGTTCGTATCACAGAGTGAATAAAACGCCAGAGACACGAATTGAGAATATGGTAGAACGGTGAAACAAATCTCCCGTCAGAATAGGAATCAAGATGCCGGAGCAACGATTTGAAAGACTTTGCGAGGGACGAGCGGCCCGATAATCCAGCTTTCCATGACGGTACATTTATGAGAAGACTTCCGCGGACGAGCAATCTGCTTCCATTTCCTCTTTGGGCATCTCTGACGCCCACGGAGGGCGATCCGTGTTCGCCGTTCAACCGGTCGCTTAGTTAGCCAGAGAGTCCTAGCTGGCGTACCAGCAGCTAGGGTTGCTCTCGCAATTCCGTCCTTCTGGTCCTGAAAGCCTGCCAACCCTTTCCGGTCGCTTCCATCGAGAGCAGTCGGACTCTCGCAAATAGCCTCTTGTCCGACCGCAGCACTAATGCCCGGGGATTTTGAAATGTAATACGTAGGAAATCGGCGTACCGCTAATACCTTATGCTCGCCGTTTACAAAGGACTAGCGGAAATTCATTGGAAAATTCGGAGATACAACCGGCGAGGGCGAACGTCCAGTCGGCGAGAACCGGTCGAGCAAGAGTACCGCGCTTCGATTCCCATCAAAGTTACATCAACGAGGAATCGGGCAGAAATTTGAGAGAAAGCAACGAGAGAGGCAGGAGCCTTGGCGAGAGTAAATAGAGAAAAATATATTCCGCGTGGAGAAGAAAAAGAATTGGATGGAAATTGATCATCATATAGTTACAGATAGACGATCCGCGATCGTTGAGATCGTCAAACTCTCCGCTGAACGAAGGTTCAAACAAATACAAAATACAACAGAATCAAGATTTCATCAGAATCCAATAACACGAATCTCGTTAAAAAGAGAGAGAGAGAGAGAGAGAGAGAGAAAGGTCGTTAATTTATCTAAAGTAATGTATCTTTGGCTGTGTTTTCCTTGGCTCTTCCTCCCCAACGGCGTTCGAAGATAATTGATAAAAGAAGCAACAAGACGCGGCCAAAGCCCGGTCGCAGCGTACGTGACCAACGAACGCGACCGAAACCGCAATTGTTCAGTTTCTCTACCCTGGCGCTTTTAATTCATTTGTTAATTTATCGCGCGCGCCATTGTCCCGCAGGGTCGTAACACCAATACCTGCCCCCTGTGCGGTCTTCTGTCCGTGTGTCCGTGCTCGCAGCGAGAAAGAGAGAGTCACCGGTGCCGATCTGTCTCACGGAAGATTACGATCAGCGCGCGATAAGAGGAGGGGGAAACCCGAGCTTTCTATATCTCATCTTGTCATCTCCTTACTGTATCCGCAACAATGAATTTCCTAGAATATTTCCCAAGCATTGATAATTCTCCACTGGCACTGAGGGGGAACGAGACTGCAATGTTTCAAAGTGATCTGTATCTTCAAAGAATGTAATCATCCCCCCGAGAAATCTACGTTCGTGCACCGATGCGGTGGAAATTAAAGTTACAGCGCCGTAAAGAACCCCGAGATACGCGTTGCGGAACCTCGCAAATGACGAAACAAGGAGCCCCGATGTTCGTTCTGTGGCGACTCCCTGCCACTTGGAATATCTTTTGCCCATTACTATGGCCTTCCGCTGCGTCTTCGAGGGTTCCCTTGAAATTTTTCTTCGAAACATTCCCCCTTGCTTTGCAAACGATTCTTCCTCCCTGCCTCTATGAATAGAGATAATTATTCGTCGCTCGAAACGTTTCTAAAAGTATAGCGACCTTCGTGGATGTTTGTGAAACTCTCTAAACTCTGAAAAGGTCTACTGTCAGGTAACTTTAATCGATCATTTTTGCATTAAAATCGAAAGAAACTGGAAGAGAGAAATCGCGATAGCGACAAGTAAATCGCAAAGCGCGCGATCCCGTCTCTAGTTGCGATTCGTCGGACGCGGCGGCTCGAAGGGAATTAGCAAATTAATTAAAAGCACTTGGCCGAGAAGAATCCAAACAATCGGTGCGAGGCGAGCCAGGTTTTTCGGTCACGTAGCCGGCTCGAGTCTACCTTCTCCCGTCTTCCCTTTCCATCAACTTGCTCCGCGAGCCGCACAACCTTCCCCCTTCCAAAGCCAAAGCATCCCTCTTTCCATCGCCTTTCCACCGCCGAGGTGGAGGCAGATGCGCTAAATAGCCCGTAGGGAAACCAAAACGCTCGCCTCGGTCGCCATGAATGTAGCTCGAAGGCTGCATTTTATGGAGCAACGTTCCGAACCCCGAGTCGACCTTTCTCCAGAAAGTTGACCTGGAAGCTGCTCTCCTTCGGCGAGATCAATCATCCCTCTTCCGTTTACGAGCCGGAAATCGCGCGGTTTAAATCGTTCGACGGGCGAGGATTCGCGGACCTAACCTAACAACCCGCGTCTTCTCTTTCTTCTTGGCGTTTTCAGTGGGAATTTAATTATTTAGAGGGTTTGTTGCGCTTTACTGCGAGAAATTAATCTCTCCTCTCCTCTCCTCTATCTTTTGTTGCGGTCGGTCTCACTGCCTTCCCACACGCGAAGATGGTTTATTGTTATTTTTAATCGTGGATGATCTCGTTTGATCGCCGGGGTTGGTTGCTTTGCCGAGTGAAAAGTTGGTTTTCAAATAGAATTCCGCTCGAACGTGCACGCGCCCGTATTTCGCCGGCACGCGCGCAATTGTGTTACTTTGAAAGTAAACAGGGCCCCTTCAAAACTAACTGAAGCCGCGGTCTCTTTAAACCGGAGAGCAGAGCTAAATTCATCGCTTCGGAAAGGGGTGACGTTTAAAATTCCCTTTCCGAGAGCGTTCCAGAGAAGCGCAGCTTGCAGCGAACTTGGCGTTGCCATAACGCCGCCGAATGAAGGAGCTACTACTTCGAATCCACAGTTTCAACGAATTACCGGATCTCTCGCGTCGGCAATTTTCGCGAATCTTTGGCGCTAAATCTTTAAACGTCTCGGCATTTCCGCTACGGAATTTTCTTTGCTCTTTGTTGTCATTAAATTTCCAAGCGTCTTTGAAATCTCGCCGCGAAAATTTCAAGTTTGAAGAAGTCCTTTCATGGCGAAGATTTGTGGCAAAAATTAGCGGCAATTGACACCGATACGAATTCACGTGTCTGCCGTGAATGTATCAACTGGAGTCAGCTGTACATACATACATACGCGGAATATAAGCAACTCCTTCACACGTGTGATCGTATCGATCGCGTGTGGTTTATGGAGACCAGAATGGACATCCCTTTCCGAAAGTATACTGATTTGTAATTTACTCGATCGAACAGGACAATAATATCTTGCGATATTATCACAAAACTGTGGATTGACGCAACAATTAAACAACTCCGAAATTTCGTTTCATTCTCTACGTGTAACGACAGCAAAATTTTCTAGAGTGTAATTATTAATTAAAGTCGAGATCAAACTTTCCAATGCAACTCGATTAATTTTCCTCCTACCTCTGTCTCAGCGAATTTTTTTAATATTCCTAATAGTTTTACAAACTATCAAGAGTAAAAAAAAAAAAAAAACGCCGCGTAAATTTCCACGCACTTGGCCAATTTACGGGGCGAGCCTCCCCTTGGCGACGCGCGGCAACTTTCGCGGACAATTAAACAATTCTTAATTATTCGATGAAGATAACACGGCTGCAGCTTGTTGTTTCCAGCCGGCCGTTATCTCGCCGCGACCCTGCGATGATACACAACGGCACGTTCTTAACGGTTAATGAGATCTTCGCGTTCAACAGAAAGAGAGAAGGCAGGAGCAAGAATGAAAAAAGACGGGGGTAGGAGAAATATTGTTTCGTGGACAGTCGCTTGTTGTCTCGCGAGCAACGCGGTAAAAAGCGCGATAAAGCGTGCGAGCGCTCTTATCTGGCTCGATACGGAGTACTTGCGATGTTTAAAGAATCTCTCTCCTCTGGAAATTCTGTAGCCTGTAAATTTCTTCGCTTTGTTCCAGCGAAACGAGTCGAACGTCTCGGACAATGTACGGAAATGAATAATAACGCGGACAGACTTGCCAGTGCCCGTGAAAACGAATTAATTAATTCCTATAAATACCTCGTTGAAACAACAAACTGCGGGAGGAGAGAGCTGAAGCTTGGACTGGCTGCGTTCGGTCCGAGTTAAGTCGAGCAAGCTCTAAGACTGGATTAGATCGGGATTAGCTAATACTACTTGATCTTCTCTTGCGATGTAATCACTGCTTCTGCGATGAATTAATATCGCAGAGGATAACGCGTGCACGGGGAAATGTATCGCGTGCAAATGTTCGTCTGGCTGGTCTTCCAGCAGAAAAATACACGACAGAGACTGTTTCAAACTGTTCAAAGAAGGGAATTGAAACGTCGCGTTGTGTGTGTGTATCATTGTTGCGATAAATTTTTAGGAAAATTACGAGAAAAGAATCTACGCGAGTTACGCTCGTGCAAAGTTTCAAATTTTCTTGAAATTTCCCGCGTCGGTGCTACTTTAAAGCAACAAAGAGCGCAGCTCTCGTTTTTTACACACTCTGCCAAAACGAGGCACAGAAGTTTCCCCCGCGCGAAAGTTGCCCAAACCCGCGAAAATCAATCTCAATTTATAGAAACCACGATCATAGAGAAAGAGAGGGGTCGCAGGAACCGCGGCCGTCCCATCGGAAGAGTAACGACCGAAAACTGAAGTTGGGTTGGTGAGAAGTTTCCTCCATGCAGGTCAGGTCCGGGTACCGCCTTGAGAAAAATACAACAACTCGTTGGTAAGGTCGATGGTGAAAAACTGTCGGCAGACTGCCCCGGGGCCTCATGTACAACCGTGGAAGAGAGAGAGTTTCGCCAAGTTGCGTTAAAGTGGCTGAGGGGGCACTTGAGGGGAGGGGGAAACACCCGAAATTCGGGCGCGAACGGAGGGCGGAGGCCGTGACGTATAATTTATGCGATCATAGATGTAATCACATTTGAATATTCACAACTACGCGCGTCGCCGGAGCTGGTAACTTTATAATTACCAAGTAAATTACCTTTCCTCCGCGCCTTCCGACCCTTCTTCCTCCTTCCTCCAGTGTTCGCCAACCCCTTTTCGCCAACCGGCCGCTACCACGCACGGGAACAACCAACCAACCAACCAACCAACCAACCAGCCACCCCCTCCGTGCAACCCTAGCCGGCCGAATTTATTGAAAATTAAGTCCGATTTTATCGCGCGGAAACTTTCCAATTTTCTACGGTTACTTTCGCGTTCTATTTCGACCGACCGGCGAGGAATTTGCGAGCGGGCCGCGCCGCCAGCCAGCTTAATAAACGTCACGAGGCTGATTATGCCCTCCGAAGGAGAGCAGAGCTGATCGAACTTGGCTACGTAACGAATACGAGAGTGCACGAGAGAGCTTTCTTCTCTTTAAGACTAAGTTGAGATTTGGTTCGATTGTTCGAGGAAACTTTTGATTTTTAATAGTATCTTCGACAGAACGGATATACGGCAAGTGAAAAAACTGCACGACTTGCACCCCAGTACGATTCGTCTCGCTGAAAGGCCCAGAAGCAACTCTTCCGACTAGGAAATGAAGACGATTTTTTGCAATAAAATTTTATTGATACGCAAACGTTTGAACCGATAAAGAACAAATTACAAGCGCGATCGCTCCCACTCGAGGTCTACCTCACGCCCCCTTACGAATCACGTGACTCAAATCAACCAATCGCTAATTTTCGTTGCATTAGCATTGCACTCGACTTTTGGGCCTCCGATTTAAAAATCACTTTCAATGATAATTAAAAAAGAAGTTGTATTAATTATTGACAGAATGTTTCATTTCTGGAAATTTGTATCAGGAAAATAAAATTTATCGTGTCTCATGTACGACCAATCAGACACTAGTGTTTTAAAATTAGTTGAAAAATTCGAAACATCAAAATTGTATCAAAAATATAAAATAGCAACCGAAGAGTCCATTTCTCTAATTACATTTTTCACAAACGCGAACGCGCATAAAAATTTACAGTCGGACGATCATCGTCGAGGCACAAAAAGTGAAACACTTTTCAAATTTTCTGAAGGATTTTTCGACTTTAAGATTTCCACATTTCGTGGAATGTCTTAAAAGAAAAATTTCAACAACCTACGCCCTTCGAAATAGCGTCGAACGGACGAAACGTGGAACGGACATTAAATTTTCTACCATCACCGTCCAGAGAACTAGCAGAATTCCCAGCGATAATAACGCGAACGTGATACGCGCAGACGTAGAAATGGAAATACACAAAATACCCGCCACCTTAATGGAATACAAACTTCCGTTAACTATTGTAACAGAATTATCTGAAAACTGTCAGCGAGTGACAACGAACACGGATACCCGTTAACAGGAAAGTAATGCATGTTTCGTAGCCGTAAACGATTGCCTCGAAATAGTTGGAACTCGGTCGTTGCGGGCCACCAGTGGGGAAGGTCTCCGTCGAAGGTCCTCCAACGTTCACGGTAAATCGAATTCCATCGGTGGAAATGCTCGTGCATTTTTAGCAAACGAATTGCTCGACATTTTCCATGAATTTGCACCGTTGCTGTTTGCTCGTTTTGTCGGTCGAAATATTGGACAAATTAGTGTGTATACCGCGCCGCGCGAGTTTGCAGTCACTCGCGAAAGCAGGAACTCGAAACGAGTTAGTAACTGTTAAAAACTTCAAGGACATTAACGTCTTGACTGAAACAATCGCCAAATATATCGATATTCGAAGTAACTGCTACGAAGGAATGCGAAATTTCTCTGTTGATGTCGGTTTCGATTACGGTCAGTCACCCGCAAGTAGAACAAGTCAGCGTATGGTCAGAAACCGCAAGTAGGGTGAGTCAGTGTACGGTCAGAAACCCGCAAATAGAATGAGTACATATTTCGCCTGGAAATCATCGAACACTCGTAGACTCGTCTGTTCGCAGCGAAAAGTCACGAACTGGAGAGTAAAACGTCCGTCAGTGAAACGTCCGAATTTTTTCTTCCCGAATCTTTATCGATATTACGCAAAAGTGAAATACCTCTACGGCGTGTATGCTCTGTTCTAAAATTTTTCTTTACGATGCAAGAATACAAAGAGATAGAAAAGAATGCTTTTAAGCGTGGAAAGTGCGTGTAGAGTTTGCCTATTTGCAATAAGGAATTTGGCAATAAAAAGGCTCGAGTTACAGTGGGTGACAATGTTTCAACCAAAGTGGAAAATCCTCGCAAATAGAAGGGGGTAAGGATTTATTTCGAACTCGACGTGAGGAGAAGCAAAACGAGTTCCCTTTATCGACAGATATCCCGGACTCCTTTCCCTACGAACTTTACGACGCCTGCTGCCTCTCTGTTTCTGCTTTTATCGGCCCATCGTTCGGTGTGTCTTTACGTGTATATCTATCCGAAGGCAGCCGGTAAGGGAGCACGAATTTATTTATAAGTACTACCCTCCGGAGGACGACGAAGTGAAGTCGTTCCGAACGGAAAACTGTAAAATCCTCTTTACCTGTCCACGTTTCCCCGTCCATCAATTATATCTAGATTTCCATGCCACGGTCTCACTGCGAGTTTATATCGAAATATTCAACGAATAATTCCACTGTGACGGTGAGCTTCGAATTTTTCCATTTCTTCCATCTTGCATTTACTTTGGCAAAAAGAAGAAGAAAAATCTGGTTTATCTGGTGATAATTTCGTTTCGAATTCCGACACTTTCTCAACCTATCAAAAATTAAACGATGAAACGAAATTATATATTTCAAAATAGTAGACACTCCGCAGGAGTTTTATCTTGAAAAATTCGAGACGTAGACAAGATTTCATCGAACTTTAAGAATTCGTCAGAGAATAGTAAATACTGTGACATTTGAAGATGAAAGAAGAAACAGTGACGACAAGTGTAGCGGCCCTACGATTCCTCGACTACGAGTTTCGAACACTCGACTTGCACAAGCCGCAAGTGGCTGCGCGCCTAGCGTCGAGGTCCTACCGATCTCCGATGTTAAGCAAGCAGCATGCGGAACCCCGCTAGGAAGGTGATCCGGGCCCAGCCTAGCGGGTAGTTATAACAACAAGCGTCTGGGGTAAGGAGTCGCTGCCATCAGCCCCACTGATGAGTCTAGGCAGTGACTCCGAGACGAAACGCAATCGCCTTTCTTCTTCTCACTTCTCTCTCTCACTCCTTCAGTCCTTCCAGCAGCATCCTGGGTCTTTAAATATCCTTTACAGATCCCTAAAACAAGGAAAGTTAAAGAACTAATGAGAACGAGGGCACAACGCAAATAAACAAAAGTTACATTCGCAAAATTGCAGATCGATTCGCAAACGGAGCGTCGGATCGTTTTGAAAACAGAGGGAGAGGAGTGAGATATTGCACGTTTTAGAAAAGAAAGAGAAAAGAAAAAAAAAAGGAAAGAAACGAGGGAAAGGGGAGGGACAAGCGGAAAAATTGCAAAGCCGGTCGAACGCGTGTTTAATCGATACAAACCGGACACGTTCCACGTTCGCGCTATTAAACCGATTATCCCGAAGGATTCCACGGGATTTCTGCCCTATCTCCGGAACATAACAGAAGCGAAATTTCGTTCTGAACTTTAAATATTGTGGGTGCAAATCGCCTTCGGTAACTGTTGTCCCACAGGGACGAAGGGAAACAAAACGGAACGTGGACGTTAACACGTCGCGGGCCACATGTACCGACGCAACTAGAGAATTACAAATAGACACAACTGAATATACCTACGAACAAACAAACCGCGGGAGTAAATAAATAAAGGGAAAATTCTGTTCACACAATCTGGAAAATCTCGGTCATGCGAGTCGAGTTTGAACAAAAATTCGCGCAAAAATCACGCCAGCCAGGGGTGCGAGTGTGATTTGTCAGTGAATTAACCAATAAAAACTTTGGTCGAACGTAGTTTATCAGCCGCGTTTAACAATTTCGCGAAAATAAAGGGAGGTGAAAATCGTTCGCGATATTTATTAAAATGGTGGAATTGTTCCGAGCCGTTTCTCGCGAGATTGACTCGCTACCGAGGTTGTAACTGAGACGCGAAGTAATAACGGACCGCTCGATGCTTTGCGTTACATCCTCTGGAAATTCCAGCGCGCCATCTAAACACACAGTCGAAATTAATCGCGACCCGGAAAATCATTCGAGTCATCGAAAGATTATTGTCTGACTTCAGACGCGTGTAAAAATGGAGATGACGGACTTGCAAGGTAAATGAAGAATTCAGGTTGCGACAAAAACCACGAAACGAGTCTTTAATTCTTTGCAAATTTCACGCTCGATTAATTAAAAAACTCACTTCGCAAAAAACAAATTCAGAAATTTCATTACTTTACACCAGCGCAAAATTAAAACCGAGTGATCACTGTTAGCCAATTGTTACGTGTCGCACGAAACGAAACGACATGACGGCATTCATGAGCAGAAGCGCGTGCAATGCAAATGTTATTATCGATACAATTATCTTGCGACAAACCGCCTATTGTACGCAGAGTTACGATAGAGCCGTTCATTGAATTCGAAGTCCTGCGAGAAGAAAAGGACAAAAAGGGAACAAAACCAGCCCGGACAAATGGTGTCTTTTTAAAACAGACAGGCAATCGCTCTTCGTTTCTAATCGCAGCTTGTTTGCGTTATCACGTGCGTGACCCTACCCCGGCTATCTGCCAAGCCTGGTGGGGAAAGTGAGCCCCTCTACGAGCGAAAAGGAGGATGGCAACTAATTGTCACGCACACTGTCCGATCACTTGTCATTCGAGATCCAATAGTCACCGAGGGAACTTCGTTATACCGATTGTTCTCTTCCAGCGAACGATCCAGTGAAATACATACATACACGCGGGCAAAAGAAAAATCCTCGATAGTGTTAATTACCGTTAACACCAACGATCGATATGGTCAGGTATGGAATTGGTCTTCAAATTACAGTCCAAAGTGTCTCTTTTTCGTATCGATCGATCGAGTGTCCGCGAGTCAGAGTGAATTCGTGTTCGCAGTGTATACCTTTGGCTGGTCACCTGTTGGATCATTCTGAATAAATTTTCGACGAGTATCGCCGCGCGCGGCGATGATCATCGAGAGGAATGGGTGGTTAGAGTTCAAGGTGGACCCCAGATTGCATCCCTTTTGGCTTTGCAGAGCGGGTACAAGCACCTTGGCCCGGTACGTATAATCGATCAAAATTTTTTACAACAAACCGTAATACCCGCGTTTACGGAAAATTTACGCGTCTCTTTCGAATTCGGTCGGTTTACTCGCTCCAACTCGTTTCAACGAATCCAACGGAAATTGTCACTTTTTTTGTCCGTGGCGCTTGACGCCGCTTCCAGTGGTTTAATTTTTCAAGGGACGCGTGTTCCATAGAGTTAATATTTAAACGCGTTTTTGTGAGGCGAAAGATGGGGGGCGGGGAAAAAAGAGCGCGGTAGTGCTCGTTTCATGGAATATTCACCGGTAATCTCGGGAATAAGTTCGTCAACGTTACGTAGAACGGCTTTCTAGCTGTCTGAACACCAGGAGGAGGGGACGGGGGGGGGGCACACAGTGAGATGCAATTAAAACTTGAACAACTGCTTAATAACTTATTGTTAGCCACTTGTGCAACGCCCAATTCTAGTTTAACTTCGACCAAAGCACCATGCCATTGTAACTTAACTTTCGTGTTTATCCCAGACAGAAGTAGTCGCGAGCGAACTTCCTCCTCGTTGAACGGTAGGAAGAGAACCGGCCGGCGAATTTATTGCCGCGAAACCGAAATTATTCCTTGGGAAATCGACGAAAACAAAACCGACGCAGCCCCGCTGGCCCCGCTCAACGCCTTGCGAGTTCGATCGTTCCAGAACGTGGCAAAAATACCCCGGCGAAGTCCCTTGAAATTGAAATCCCTGTTATTTCAGTTTCAGGAGACGTTCAAAAATTTTTGAACGTTCGAAAGCAGTCGAAACGGTGCGTTTTTAGAAATTTAAATAAAATGAAAGCTCGGGTAGCATCACTGAAAGTCTTCTTTATTGTACAAATTGATAAAACCATTTCGTAAATTCTATAAACTCCAGTACGACGCAGCATGCGTTTCTAGTAAAATTAATATCGATTTCTGAAAATTTGTGATTGTAATCATTCCTTCGCTCGCTCCTGTTAATTCTTTTGTCATTTCCAATGGTAACGTTATTACGAGCCTCTGCAATTCAGACACTTACGAAATAATTGATCCAGTGTAAACTATCTGGGCAACAGTTTAACCAACGAGAGTACCCTGCGGATCGACGGAAGATCCTGATCGATTTGCAAAGCAATTGAATTTAAAACGCGGAACGCGACAAGCACCGTTGAGAAAACGCTCGAGCACCCTACATCGGAACGAAACTAATTAATAGCGGCACTGGCAACTGCCGCTGAACGACGCCATATGCGATGTACAACCAGACGTTTTACACGTACGATAATCCGCAAACGAGTCACTCTAATCTCAAGTGTTCGATAAACAGCGGCGGAAAACGCGATCCGGTCGATCTCACGCGTGACGCAAACGCGACGTGTCGAGAGAGTCGTGCGTCAGCTCTGGAAACTCCGGTGTACGTTGTTACCGCGGAGAGTCGCGATTGTTGGTTCTTCGCGGCGACGCGCGAGTAATTAACCAGAACGAAGAACGATCGATCAGATTACAACGGACGGATGGAGGGGTCCCGCGGATTTTCGCAGGCCGGAGGGAGAGATCGTCCACTTTGTCCCGCGTGAAAGAAAAGAAAATAAAACGGAAAGAAGGGAGGGATATTTCTTTGCTCGCTCGAGATTCCCGAGGCGTAATTGTTGCTGCGAAATTGCAGGAGCAATTCAGATACCCTGAGCAAACTTTCAGCGAGAGAATATTTCACCGACGATCGTTCGCTGGGGCGAAATTTCTGCTGGCGCAGCCTCCAACGTTTTATCGATAAATAATATTTACATATAATTCCGGTTTAGCGGGCACCGCTGTAATTCCCCCGGAGCGGATGCTTTTTTTCGAACCCCGCCCATTCAATTTCGGAAATGAGAATAATTGAGAGGCGAAGAAATACAGAGCGGTGGGAAGTCTATAAATTATCGCGTGACTAACGAAAGACAAAAGAGCACTGGCATAACAAGTCGCGTTTCTCGTTTGTTTGTAAAAGCTTTCAAATTCAACGTGTCGTTCGTTCTGATTTTGAGATCAGGCATGCGTTTCTATTTCTTTTTTTAAAAAAAGTAGCGGATAAACGAAAGGAAATTCAATTTCAGTCCGTTTCTTTAAATGAAAAATACACTGCAACGTCTAGGGCTCTACAAATCGATCTCCTTCGTTAATAATAACTCTCGGAAGCTAAATTGATGAACTCTACTCATTCTACAATTCAGATGGACACGTGGATCGACGCTCCACGCTTCAGAAATTATTGCAAGTCGCAATGAAAATTCGAAACTCGATATTCCGACATTTTTAATTTATGGGATCGCTTCCGACAAACGCTCGAAATCAAAAACTCAGAAACAGACGTTTCTCTGTTCACTCCCTTATCAACTATCGCACGATCGAACATCGCTTCCGGAACGTTTGTCCGATCGACGTTGATCGCGATGCACCGCGCGGAAAGGAGCGGGAGAAGGAGCGGGCAGAAGCGACACGGGGAGGAAACGAGAAAACGATCGTCTAAACATTGGGCCGGCTCGGGGGAGGGCAGAAGGGAAAAGATACGGCCTGGCCCGATATCTTTTTGGTCGATGGACGTTTTCTCTCGCGCGACTTGATCTCAAGGCAGAACTCGTTTTGCAAAGTGCACGAGAGCCTCGAAGGAGAAGAGAAGTAGAGAGAGAGAGAGAGAGAGAGAGAGAAGAAAAATAGAGAGCGACCACGAGGGAACGAGATCTGGCCGATGTCTCGGCGAATCTCGACGCGGAAACGGAGGGAGAGAATGGCTGGAACGAGCGATCAAATGGTTCGTGAGGCTTGCTTACCGAGATAATCTCTTTGCAGCGATCCGTGCGCCGTTGGGGAAACGATTTGGCCGCACTTTTTCCACGCTCTCCACCCTCCAGCCGCTCCCCGCGCCACATTCACGTCTCGCTGGATCCCGAAGGCCTGAAATACGTTTACGCTTTCGCGCAGATTTACCAGGCCAACGGAAACAGCAAGAGGAGGAGGAGGAGGAGGAGGAGGAGGAGAAGGCAGAGGCAGCGGAGGAGTTGCTTGGAAAAATGTACGGGATTCGCGTTCAAAGGCTCGGGAGAAGCTGGAGAAAATTCCTGGAGTGAACCCTCTCTTTCCACGCGTATTTGACTGGGGCTACAAAGCGGAAACTTCTTTCGGCGAAATTGAGACGCGTCCGTGATCTTCGAATAACGACGACTCTCTTCGCTCGTGCCGCCTCTCTCTCTCTCTCTCTCCATGAATTTCAAACCTCCAGGACACAACTTGGCAAAAGTAACGAAAGGCCTATGCGAGTGTAAGAAAGAGAGAGAGAGAAGAATCGAATTTCATCTACGTATTTTTTTTTTTTTTGTTTTTTCTTTCTTTTCTTTACGAGAGCCGTAAGTATGATAACTCTTCTTAAAGCGAGCAGTATGATACGGCTTTGCCCAAGTTGCGAGAATTTGTTGCGTCAAGATGTATCTAATAGATAGGATGGAATTGGAGATGGAACCTTATTTGAAGAAAGTGTACTCATTTCGGTGGAAAGTGTATAGAATGTGATTAAATTTTCAGACACGTTGTAGTCGAACGTTATAGTCGCAATTGAATTCGTACAATTCACGTATCAATTTGAAAGAATCTTTCTACAGCTTCACAACCGAAGGAATAACGTACCCGAAATATCAAACATCTCCCCAGATATCAATTTCTCCCATTGCGCGCAACTCTAAGAGAGAGAGAGAGTTGCATTTTCCAACAGATAACTTGCTAAGAAAAATAAATTTTAGCGGAAACGAGCAACCATTCGCGCACTTTCTCTCGATAGCGCGAGTACGTACACACACAAGTGCTGCGTTCTTAAAAGCTTCCAAAGGCACGCTTTTTGTTACAACTTCCATCCCTTTATCAATAAGGTGGCTGACCCAAATAGACCGGCATAAAATTGCCAGCAACCTCGTCACCGAACGGGATTTTCCACTCTCGTGAAAAGAACGCACGTGTGCTCAAACTCAGCCACCCTCTGCTCGACGTACGCGTCACAAAAGTTTGATCCACTTTCTTCCCCCGCGGGAAAGACGTCGGATTTGAAAAGGCACCGCCTCGTCACGATCGTCGCAATTACGTGCCATAATCATTTTTCCGCGTCTGCGAAAAGTGACGTGTGTGTTCCTTCCTTCTCCTCTTCTTTCTTTCTTTTCCCATCTTTTTTCCTTCTCCCGTTTTGAACATCAACCATGTGCATAACACAAGTGGGCAGCGCGCGGCATAATTACGCCAACAGAGTGACTCTCTTTTTCAACCGCTTTGCCACGGCGGTCCGCGTGGCCGCGCTGCCGGGTGCCGTCAACCCAGTCGAGCACTCTGTGCTTGTACGCCCGCGGAACTGCATTCCCCTGCAGCTTGCAGACCCCGACTGGCGCAGTTGCAGCTGCACAAGCAGCCTCGCGGCCGACCGCAATCCAACGGTGAGCGCGATTCACGTGCCCTCGCTCGCTCGTATATTTTCCAGTCACGTCGTGTAATTATTTCGTATAATTAAGCTCACGTGGTCTCTCTCTCTCTCTCTCTTGGCTTCAAACGGTGAAAACGGCGCAACGACGTAGCGAAAAAACCGTTCGAACCGCGCCTTTTCCCTTTTTTTTTCCTTTTTCTTTTTTCCTTTCGCTACTGACCCAACGCAGAAACGCAAGCCGGAAGGTGGTTCGCTGTCACCTTGGAATCTTGTAATCTTGGAATTGGGTTATTCGGTCTTTTGATCGGGAGGGCGGGCGCCTTTCGCGTGCTCGCGTTAGAAGTAAATTCACTGTAGATCTACCAATCTTTAATTGTACGCTTTGCGACGCAAGAGATTTCATAAAATTTGTCGTAGATGAAAAGATACACAACAAATGGGAATTTTGTTGAAATTAATTAGCTGGTCAAAAGCAGAATGTTAGAAACGGTGGAAAATAAATCTAAATAAAGTGTTGGATTGATTCTGTGGGTCGAAGAGCCTGAACGAAAGGGTTCGTGGTTGAGCGTGAGGCTGGAGAATGGACGATGAATCGTCGTTACGGCTGCTAAACGATTGCAAGAGACGTTTAGGTGCCATCGATTTGGCAACGAAACATAACATCCAGCAGCTATAATTTTTCTCTGACTACGGATTCGTGCATTACTATACGTCGCGCGAGTTGAAAGGGAACACGTTGCAGAGATAACTCTGGTCCGGAAGTGTTGCCAAATTCTGTATCGCAATTACACGAGTGTTCTCATCTCGTTCAACGAGTATCACGTTCTATAAATACGTGCAAATTTTTGCACATTCGAGGCTACGTTTTCCACGAAAACTTTGCAAATTCTACTCTACTCTCAACTTTTAGCGTTACGTTGTTAAAATTCTCTCCTTCAATCGTATGGAATGGCATAAAAATGATTGAGAGCAAAAGACTGGCAATTTTCTTCAACGACCTTCGCTTAATATACCTTTCAAGATTTCAAGTATCTCTCTGTTTCATTAGTTCCCACCGATTATCACTTTATTCGACAGTCTGACAAAAGAGCGAGCAAAGAGTCGCTGAAATTTTCTAGGATTTTCTCGCGTCTATGTCCGTTCAGGCGCACAGCTACGCGCCTGAAACTGAGTGACTGACGGACGTGGAATAGGGGAAAAAGTAATTATTCATCGGGCTCGGGAACGAACTTCCGTCGCCTCGAAAGCTTTCGACCATTCGATATAACGTTGCCTATTCAGGATTTCGGCGACGTGTGAAATTTCGTCGATACTTTTCCCCGCGTCGCACAACGTATCTCTCGTCTCCGTGTGAAACGTTTTCATATTTTTTCCCGTAGACTGGAGAAACTTCAATTTTCTACCAGTCAAAAATTCCAGCTGAATCGTCTTAACACGTTCCGATATCCGTCTTTAATCGAAAGACAATCTTCCCAAGAGAGAGAGAGAAGAACACTGGCATGTTCGATGTTCCGACGATTCCTTTCTTCCCTACCCTCCCCCTTCCTTACCCTACCCTCTTTTATCTTATCTCGAAACCAATACCACTTTTCGATTCTATACAATGTTCCCGTGGAATGCTCCCTCTGCCCAATCTTATTTCTCCAATTGCTTTTCCAATATTATATTCGATAAAGATAACAGGAATTTCTTCACTTGGTACGTCATCGGTTGGACACGAACGATCGAAAGCGCATTAACTGCGATACTCGATCTAAAGTGAATCTAAAATTCGTCCGAAACCCGCGTTCGTCGTCGTGACACTCGAGGAATACTCGAGTTTCTTTCAATCAACGCAACGTTTCGTCAATCGGCAATTGCAACTCTGTGAAAAGGAGAAAGTGTTTCCAGAGCTTGTTGCTATATTTCTATATTTTTAACGCGTGACTCGCTCTTTATCGCGTAATAATCTGTCGCCTGCCTGCCTACACGTCGGCGGGAGAAAATCCGATAAGCGGGCTGATTACTCGCAGTGTAACTCCCGTACGTCCAAGTTACTCCGGTTTATCATATATCTTACACGAGCACCATATATTATAAAGGCACGAGATTGCTCAATCAAGCCTGGCCTCGGGGAAAATTGAAATCCAGTTATCGAGGAGCTGTTATGAAACTGTTGGAATGAATTTCCTAACATTAATTTCCGGAACGGGCCGGGTAACAGTGTTTTCTTTATTCTCTGTCTCTCGCTCGCTCGCTCGCTCGCTCGTTCGGTCTCTCGGTATAATCGAACGACACTAGGAATCGTACTAAACCGGGGGAGAGACACGCCGGATGAAATTAGACGGCTGCGAGAATTTATTAAACGTTCAAATTTCAGCCGAACACATCGAACGCTCCGTCTCGATATTATCGGCGGTAATAACTTTCACAGAGCGTGTATAATTACGCGCAATTATTCCGTACCGTTTTAACATCGTATGTCGTTAGACGCCGAGTCTTTGAAAAGTAATTGGCTGCCCTTTGAACGTGGCAGTCGGTCTTTGTTCGACCCGGATCCTTTGTGAAGTGAAATAAATTTCATGAAATTTCAACGCGTTCATATTCATAGTGTGTCGAGCATTCTCATGTTTATTCACAAAATAGAACAATATAAACTTGTATATTTCCGACACGAACGGGGTATTGCGAAAAGAAACGAATTAATCTTTTGTTAAAAATAAAGGACGATGAAAACACTGGTAGGTAGACCGTGGATTTTTATGCATTTGCGGGGAATTTAAAAGAAAATCCAAAGAGGAAAGGAAAAACTGTAAAGAGTCAAAGGTATACTCGCTGTTCTCGAAGAGTGCGAGGGAACAGACTAGTCTTCGATCAAAACGACAAAGACGATAAATTACAAACCGTCGTCTCGTCCAAAGCAACGAAACAAAGATTTTTCAACGAGTAGCAGATCGAAACAAAAATATCTCAACGACCAAATTCGTGATTATTCGTCGAAATTTCAACGATCTTTGTTCCATCGCAAATTTCTCTGATACGAGTCTTCTACCGTGTTTCAACCCGGTTCAGTTCTTCGATTAAAACGAGGATTTCAACGGCGCGCGAATGGAATTTCTTTGATACAAATTCTGGCACGACGGTGCAACACTTTCAGCGGGGTTCTCTCCCGCGGCGGCAGACATTAATGACGTACGTTCATAAATGATCGAGGCTGATTCGAAGGTCTGCCGATTCAGCTCTAGCGTTCGGCAGTAATTGAAATAAATGACGTGGCGCGCCTCGCCCCCGCCACTGGCTGAACGCCATAATGAACTTCCCCGTTACGGGGGTTGACAGATGTCACAGCGACCTGCCGCCTCGGTGCTCGCCTTCGTTAGCTTCCTACCTTCAGAAAGGTTTAATCTCGGTTCAAGTAGACCGTTGATATTTGATCTCCGATCTCTGGGAAACTTCGCCCCCTCCCGATATTTCTTATCGTCAACTCGATCGTCCGCAGCCACCACGACAACTATCGTGTTCCATCGGCATTTATTCGCTTCTGAAGTTGCGAATACTGTCTCCAGTATTAATTTCGCGCTGTACATCCGATAAATCTAATTTTAAACACTTGCAGGTGTTCCCGTTTTAAAGTTCACGGGAAACTTATGAATTTTCTCTTTCCTCGTGAAAACATGATTCACACTGTGAATATACGTTTCAGGCCGTCTATGCGATTCAACGCAAAACTCAATGTGAAATTCAGAATTTTCAGAAACTGAAATTAGTAGATTTGGATGATGCAATTAGCTTCATCGACTATTTCATTGCAAACGAAAAAATTAATAAATCATTGTGTAGGGGACACAGTCCAGACTGCAGGAAGCACCCCACGACGTGGACCCAAGTTCGTAGTATCGGCAAGGCCATGTGGTAATCGTCAAATAGCCTCACATGGGCCTGACCATAGACAATGTCCGCTTTCCAATCTCTTGAGGAAAAAGGACATGCATAGACCCATAGTATAAAAGAACTGACTTTGACTGGTTAAGCTCTCAGTCCACGTCGGGTCAGTGTGCAGTTGATTGCGTTTCCCACATAACTCAAGTCAAGAGTTACAATTACTGTAGTATATTCCAAGCGATCGCGGTATCATCGTGATTATCGATTTACTTTTATTGTTACTACTTAGTTGGCCTGTAATTATTTTATTAGTGAAATAAAGATCTTTTAACACTAAACATTGTCAAACATCAGTAAGTCTCCTATAAAATTTAGAACTTCAGCGAAATAGAAGTTACACCGATACGATTTCCGAAAAATTACACTGATTGAATAGACAGATAATATATATTAGTTGGAATGAACAGAATGCACCAAACTAAGGAATCCAAATTCCATTTTGTCCGCATTTATACGTGACGGTCTTAATTACAGAGCCATTGGAAAGCGAAAAGGTTGGCTTGGCGAAAGATTGATGGGTTAGTGACAAAGTTACGCTACTGTGGCGGACAGGTACTTTCTGGGCTTATATCGCTGCGAAATTAGATATTAGTTTACGCGCGCGCACTTATGGGGGGGGCGTGTCAGCTACATAATCGATACGGTACTAATAGGTTCAAGAGTTAAGTGAGATCGAGTGTATGAAACTAGTCGGGGCCCTCTTTGACCAAATTCACGTGACGCTGGTTACGGCGTTGATTTCAATTAAAACTTTGACTTTGACGTAGCCGGGGTTTGACGTGTCGTAGTTTCAAAGATTGCCTTTGCTAATTCAATTTCCCACGCATTATATCAGCCGCCGGCTGCGCTCCGCGGCACAAACGGACGATCCCATCGCGAGACACCATGGATCCTCCTCTAAATCGACAACTTTTTCCATTTTCTAATTTCATCGAGGAGGATCAACTTTTTCAATTCGGAGAACGCGCCGCCGAAACTTTCCTTTCGTTTCAACAATTACCAAGCGGCGACCGATCGAATCCACTTTGTCTCCGTCAAGTCTCTCTAGTCAAAACCAGATTAATCTCTTCGTTTCTAACGACAGAGGGAGTATACTCGAGTATCGTCGTTCCGTCAAATTTGGTAAAGAAATTTTACTACATTCTTTTCTCGTTTGGATCTTCAATTTCTCTACGTAAAGATAAAAACGGAACGTCTTTATTTCGACAAAGGGTTGACAAAGGATTCCCACTTACTGCTGTTTGAATTTTGAGAAGTACATTTCTCTATTTTATTCGCTCGATAAAAATTAAAAACAAACCAGTTTTCACTGTAGCACAGCACGCTCGATCCCTCGATCACTCGAGCAAATACGGATTTAAACAATAGCGCTCGAGTTTCCCGCTCTCTTCCGGAAGTCGCGGAAATTCCGCAAATTTCACAGATATCGCGCGCTCGTGTCGCGTCATTTAGTATCCCGGGCATAATAATCGCTCGTACGTCGTTCAACGTCGTCGGGTGGCTCGAGCTTACAAACGCTCTCTCGCCGAGTGCGTGCGCCTCGAGATTACGCGCCCTCTTCCCTGCCACTTCAACCACCCGGGCAAATTCAATTATACACGTTGAATTCCGCGAATGAAACTCTGGCAGTTCCGCGGCAACGGAAAGTTTGCAGATCCTCGAATGGAAACGGATCTCGGGGAGTGTTTACGCGTCGATACGTAACTTGGCGAGCATCGGCCGCGATAATGACGACTGGCGGTTTGCTCCGTGCCAGAAAACAATCTTCGGGATGGAGAGTGGCGTCTGTCGAGGCGAGAGCAATCCCCCGCGCGTATGCGCGTGTACGTTTCTGTGTGTCGTAGATTCGCGCGCGAGCCTCGTAAAAATTTCGAAAGGCGGAGGAGCACCTACGGAGAAGAAACAGTGGAAACACCGTGGAATTTATGGGGGATCGCGCAGTCGATTTCATTCCCCCGGTTAGCTATTCCGATCGCTGCTTCGGGAACAGTTGCGAAAATATGCTATGCGGTGGATTTTTGTTTCATCGTCTCGCTGGCATCTTTGGAAATTGCTTCGGCAATGTTGCTAGTGGCGATGAGTTTCTGAGACGTCGAGAATTTTTCTCGAATTTACAGCGAACACGTTACAAGTTCGAGTTAACCTGCTGCTGTTTTTTTGCAAACTTTTGAATCTCCGTACTGACGTGAGAGTAAAATGTCAGTGGCTCTGTTTCTTCTTTCCCAAATTTTCCGTGACGTTGTTCGTTAATCACAAACGATATTGACGATATTAGTGTGGGACTGGGAATTTCGGGAAAGGACTCGGAACTTTCTCCAAGTGCCCAACAATCGTCGCCTGTGTGTCATCTGTCAACAAACAATAGCAAAAATTAGACCTAGGACTTGGGAATGTTTATTCTAGCTATCCAGCACTTGAGATATTTTAGAGTATGGCTGCGTGCGTGTGTGTGAACCATGAATGTTTCGTGTGAGCTTTGAGTGAGCGAAGAGGTAGCATGTTCAGTGTAAAGCATATTTTGGTATACTATAGCTTCAATTCAATTTAATATCAATAAAAATTCCTACAAACTGGGATCTCAACCGAGATTCCTACATTATTTTCTTATTTTTTAAATTCGTAGAATCAATCACCCTGTTCGAAACAAAGTATCTTGTTCGATAACCAGGATAACTCGTAAAATTCCGTCGCAAAAGCGGGAAAAAAAACAGGAGGCGGTGCGATCCGAGGTTGCAAAAACAGCAACGAAATCAGTTGGAAAACAGGGATTGCACGAGCGAAAGGACACGTGCACGAGGGTACACGTATCCCGCCGCGCGGATGGTGTACGCGAAAGGTGTTTCCCTGTTCCACAGGAGGATAGAAACGTTAGGGTTTTCATTGGAATCTGACGATGCCTGCGGGAGCTTACTGCCGCGGGATTACCAGAGAGACAGTTGGAAATCCGATCAAAACAAATGGACTGCGAAAATACTGCCTTTCTCTCCTGTTATTACCTCGCTCTCTCTCTCTCTCTCTCTCTCTCTTCCTCCCCCTCGTCGTCACCCGTCGCATTTAGAATCCAGTCGTTTGCTCCTAGCAGCGGCGCTGTTACAGACCAACCTGGATAGCCAGCGACTCGCGGATTTTCCCCACAGCGGGGGGGGCAACCCGGGCGTAATTTTCGCCGATCGATAAGAGGAATTTCGCTGATCGTCGTGTAATGAGCGACTCCGATTTCGCGCGATCTCCCAGGCCTCGTTCGTTTCATCGTTCGGATGAGAAGAAGACTCACGTGACTCGGCGACTAGTTTTCAGCCGCTGGATTGACAAACAGGAGAGGCGAGAGAGGAGTCTCGTCTCCAGGGGTGGTTTCGAACAGCGTGTAGCGTCGATTGCCACCGGGACGAAGGGAACCGGGCCATTATCACGTAACAGACGGATTCGAGTTTGAAGCGTCCCCACGTGGAATTTCGAGCGAACCGCGTCGAACGTGTCCCATTTCGAGTACTGTTCCCTCGTCTAACGGAGGGTTGATCTCGATGGAGAGACGAGAGTCCACAGACTTTGAAATTGCTCGAACTTTTGCTCGAAGGAGGAAAACGATGATCTCAACACAGTCAAGAGTTGTGACGTGACGCTTTGAAAAGCCGACAGAATTCTGACTTCTTCCGGTCATCTTCCGCATCCATCGATTCTCCCTTTCCGTTAAACGATAGATTGGAATAAAACAAAAAACTGCCCTGTCACTGCGTTTTCTGATTCAAACCGCGTGACGGGGAGGGCGTCGCTCTCTCAGGGGAGGGGTGAAGAATCGCGGATTAACCTGGAAAAGTCACGATTAGAAACGCGGCCCATTCTTCGGGAGGTGGTTGAGAGATAAAGCGAACTGTGGATGAAACGTGATCAGCCGGTGAACGTGAAATCTATGATATAATACGGTGGCGACTTGCAGCGAACGAGGGCGTCGAATGAACAAAATCGGCTCCATAAATCTTCTTAAATGCCCGAGCGAAATTATTTGCGTGTGACCAGGGGAGGGAGAGGGGCGGGGAGGGGTGTCGCCGATGTAAATTGCCGCGCTTCGACTTCCTGCTGGCGCCAGGAATCGCGATAACATCGATGCATCGGAGCCAGTGGTGTAAAAATCGGTAGCTGCTTACGCCATCACGTGCGATCGTTCGCACGTACGATCGTTTTTATCCTCGCGCGTCCGAGCTGAATTGTCCTCTCGTCCCCTCTCCTTCACTTCCTCCCCCTCCCTCCTCTCCCCGTCCGAAAACGAATACGAAAAAAAAAAAAAGGGATACAATAAAATAAAACAGACAGAAAGGGACGACAGGGGGGGAAAAAGGAGAACACGAAAAAACAAGCGCGGGGATCTTCGTCGAGGATATTCGGTCGTTTATCGTTCGGGTTCGACGGCCAACGACCGATCGAATTCATTCATTCCCTCTGGCTGAATACATTGCAAATATAGCAAATATAATGGATGCTGGATTATAGGAACTCTTTTTTTTCGCGATCCAAGCCAAGCCAGATGCGGGATTATTGTTTCATAACGGGCTTCGTGGATTTTTCCGGTCTTTGTTTTTCCGCGCGACAATGTGATTCGATGAAAATTCGGGTCACCCTCGAGCCTATCGCGTGACCAAGCGATACCAGCGGTAATATCGCGTGAAACATAGCAATCGTGGTCGTTTGTTGCTACTCTCTGTCTCTTTTCCCTGCTATCCGGTATTTTGGGGCGAATATTAGACAATGTTTTTTGCTGCTTTTGCCAAAAAAAAAAAAAAAAAAAAAAAAAATTGCATCGCTTTGAAAATGAAAATGAAGAATGAATTTGGACTCAAATTCCCCGAGTGTCGAGTACTTAATAAACATAAAATTTTCTTGTTTCGAGCTTTCAAAAAACGTAAGAGAAAGAAACTTGGATTGCTCGATAAAGTTTTTGCTACTATGTACCATCGATTTTTAAAATTTTTTTTTAAAGAACAATAGAAATTTCACGAGTGAAATTTCATCGAGGTTTTCGTGCGGTTTTCATACGCGTTGTGCGATCCCAATATCTTCGGCTGTTAATTATCGATTGGAAATCTGTCGACGAAATCTGCGGGACAGCGTATCTCCGCGCCATTCTTTCCCGCGTTTCAAATCTTGCGCGGCTTTTGCTTTGCGGAAAACACACAGTTATTTGATAATGCAGGGAAATATTTCGACTCCTGACAGTTCATTTCCCCACGCTTTTTCCCCGGGAAACATCGATGACGAACGAGCGATTTTTAATCGCAAACGTCCATTGAAACGATGCAAATATGGAAATGATCTATCGCGATGTAACGAGATATGACGTTACATCGGAGTGAAAGAGGGGAGATACGCATCTGGCCCGCGTGCAGATACGCTCGATTTATACAACGCTCGTAATCCACCAACTGCTGTAATATTTGTAATTGACATATTCGTCACGTTAAAAACATGGACACGTAGTTTGCGACGAGTCAATACTTGCTATGTTTGCATTGCAAAAAAAAAAAAGAAGAAAAAAGAAAAGAGAAAAAAGGAAATGAAAGTAAAATACACACTCCGAATAAAACCGAATGAAAGTAGCGAAATTTGGAATAAATTGCGAACTGCGATTTATTCGCTGGCATATACAATGGTTAAATTTACGGCGTTCGTAAATGTTGGACTTGGTAGAACTACTTTGTTATTCCGTTACCCCATCTGCGCAATTTCTACAGACAGCTACTTTGAGAAGAGTTTTTACTTCATTACGACAGCCTTACCAAGCATTTTAGAAGCTCCGGCATTCGAGTGTCTTGAATCGTAAAGAGAATTGTTGAAAAAAAACAGAGAGAGAAAGAACCCGTGTAATTAACCAAATAGTCGAATGAAATTGAATTTCACGGCGATGATGAAGAGAATTGCCGAGTAATATCTGGAAGATTGCTCCGACAATGGAAAGAATACAAATGCATAGAATTAAGGGTTAATCGCTGAACGGCGAGTCAGACTGTACCTATTTAAACAGAATTCGCGAATAACGAAATACATAAACGCATTACGCGCGTTTCAACAAACAGTCCAAATTTACATACCGCTTATAATTATTAAATCACCGCTAATCCACGAACGTTAATCAAATTCAAATATCACTGTTGGAAATCGAAATATACCTACTGCGTATACCGAAAAATCAGATTGATCGACCAATTTCTCCATTCTTCTCTCTACCCGTTACGATAAGCCATAAACCGAGGTTTGCACCTGCAACTCCTCGTCACCCCGTGCACGTATTCCCATGCGTCGCAGCCTAGTGCACCGGCACACGCAGTCACCGCCGCAATCATCAATCAGGCCTGACCCGTGAACTATCAGCGAGTGAGGAGGTGGATCGAGAATAAAAAGCAGACTTGGCTCGTTACGGAAATATCGCGCAGGTTTCGTCCAGGTGTCCAACAGGCCCCTCGTCTCGTATCGAGAGGAGCTGTTGACACCGTACGCCAGAGATACCATAGAAAAATACCGCCAACACGTGACACCTGGATAATAACAACGTTATACCCCGTTCTTTCTTTCGGCGTTCGACGCTCGAACGCTGAAAGCCATTTCGTCAGTTCCACTCTGCCTGTCTTTCTGTCCCTCGTTAGAGTCGAGACACCAACCCTCTGTTCATGCTGTCCTGCTCGAAGCGTCCCGTTCGATCGTTCCGAGGGCTGAAACGTTGCGACGTCGCGGCGCACACCCTCGTCGCTCGAACAAGGGTGGTGACAAATAACGACCAACAGACACTCGAGTTTAAAGACGTTACGATTCCATACAATAGACTTTACACGCGGTAAATTACACTCTTGTTCGTTTCACATCTTGTCAATCGAAAATTCCCCTTTTCGTTGAATTTCAGCTTGACGACATTGAAAATATGCAGAAATACGAAATCGAAGCAGAGTCCGTTCGCGAAAAATACGTACTTTCGAATTATTGTTGAAAAGTAAAACCTTTTGAATCATCGAACAACGTCGAAGTCGGGAAGCCGACAAAGTTACACGATAATTCTCTTCGGATGAATATTTCGGGTGTTCAACTTCAGCTTTATTTCCTTTTTTTTTCAACGTTAATTTGCAAAAATCCGCGGGTCCAGTTTTGTCGCTCGAAAATTTAACTGCAATCTCGTTTGAGGTGTTTTATTAAATTCCTGGCTGGGAAAATGGCGCTGCGATGGTGGTACAGTGTCGCGTTACACGATTATCGAATTGAGAGAGCAAAAAATCAAAATAAAGAGAAAAAAAGGAAAAAAATACCAGAGATAGATGAAAGCAATACGCAGGCTTGCGCGTCGCCATCAGGTTGATTTAAATTTTTATGAAGCCGCTGTCGCGCCGATCTCGCGTTAATTTGAATTTCCCGAAAATTGCAATCTTTCCCGATTCCACCACGCATCGTGGTTTCTTGGTTCAGGTCTTGGGGTTCGAGGACACGTACATCTGGCTCAAAGATGACAACGCTGGTCAGAAGAAAAGGAGTGGAGTTTGGTTAACGAAAGCACTAAATTCGAGCAACAAGGTAACATTTCCAATGCTCTATCGGACAAAATTTTAGAAATTAATCCCTCGATCGGAGGATGATGAATTAGTCTTTGAAAAACATTGACAGTAACTAACAATTGTTAAAGTGAAGAAATCATTCGGTATTTTTGTGGTTATTATTGAAGCAGTAAGAGGGAAAAGTAAAATCTTGAAAATACAAAATTTTACCCCTACTTAACCTCCACTGACACGATTTCTCTGTTCTGGAGATTATTTGGGCGGACCAGCAGAAGAAGATCGAGAGACAGAAACGCGGCTACTTGTCACTAACTAGCCTCGACTCGGAGAGACCACTGATAAGGGAAAAGAGGCTAGGGATGGATCAGTATTATTACTCGAATAGTATACGGAACGACGACGAAGACTGGCAGGAATTTTGGCCAGTAGATCCTCTAGACTCCAGACTGATGTTCAATGACGAACTTTGGGATCAAGAATGGTATCTGGTAACGAAACAACGTATTCAAATCTCCCTTTAAAATTGCCTGACACTTGGAAACGAAGAACAAATATATATATATATATATATATATGTGTGTGAAAGATAGTAAAACGTAGAATAGAAGGAAATCAATACGAACCGAGATCAATAAGAGGAAATGTTGGTAAAAGATTTGGCGGGTGACTTTGTTATCTGACGATAAGATAAGGCTTTCTTATCAACTGTTGCAGCAAGACACGAGGTCGAACAAAGCGCTACCCAAGCTGGATCTGAACGTACTACCCCTCTATCGACTGGGGGTAACTGGTCGAGGCGTGCGAGTCGCTGTTCTGGACGATGGGTTGGAATATACCCACGACGATTTGCGAAACAATTACGTAAGTACTAAAGTGGGTACTTTGGTCACTGAAAATTGCACCCAAATATTTCTTAGCAATTTTATATTTTTTTTTTTTTTTTTTTCTGTCCGTCTATCAAAAATTTTTTTAGCTCATTGAGTAATATATAGTAAGAACATATCGAATCAATTACGCTTTTTATTTCACAGATGACGGGAGTGGTCATCTTTTAGAATTACACCCTCGAATTCTTTAACCCTTAAAAGCTATCGTCAAAAGAAACATGAGTTAATTTCGTCCTGTGTGAAATCTCATACTCGCAGTAAATCTTTTTTAGCTCGGAAGTCGATAACATCAGAAGCGTAGAATATTTTACCGCTGTCCAAAGTAGAAAAATTATCGATTGCAGTGGATATAAATAGCATTGCAATAATATTATTCTGGGTCGGGAATATTAAAATAAACTTCGCGAGAAGTAAAATTTCGCTTCGGTGTAATATAAAAACGAATAAATTTAGACAGTGTTACGTTAAAATATCACAATGTCAAAATAAAATAAATAAATTTCATCCGTGATAGTCTTCAAGGGTTGAAAATATTCTACTTCGTCTACCAAGCATTGCCATGTAATGATTTGTTAATTAATCTCATTACGAATTTGTTGAACTAGGATCCTGACGTTAGTTACGACGTGAACGAAAATGACGACGATCCTCTGCCACGATATGAACTATCAGGTATCAATTATAAACTCATGACACATAAGTTCAGAAAAAAAAATCTTTTAACTACTTATTGCGTGAACCGTATGCTCGAACTTTATACTCTCACGTCGTAAAATTTCCGCGATCGGGATAGTTTATTCACGTATCACAGATTTATTCCGCATCAAGAACTCTCGCAAGCTATCGTGTCTCGTAACAGAGAAACTGACAGGCGAACTGTAGTAAATTGTTGACGAGCAATCTATAAAGGATACGCTATAACTCCAAAGACACTCAAAATTAGTTTAAAACTTGACAAATTTGATTTACGTTGTTTCGAAACTTATACCGCCCCTCTCTTCCACAATTCTGTCCAACATCGGAATATCGATATCAATTTTGTCGATATGGCTCTGGCCAATTTTTTATTTCTTTCTCAATCATCAACTAGTTTTATCCTTTCGGATCTTTCAGATCTCTAGAAACTATTGATTTTGAAATTCAAAAATTTTCGAGGGAGTTACACTTTGTAACTTGATTTAAGCGACTGTTTTCCCTGGCATTTTCCCAAATTTAAACTCGTACTAAAACATCGTAGAGATACTTTAATTTCGCAATTCCGAAGAAGATGAAAAGTATTTTAAGAAATTCTTTCGTGCGATAATTCAACGCGTCCTCAGGAGCAAACGGTCACGGGACGAGATGCGCGGGGGAAATAGCAATGGAGGCGAATAACCGGAAGTGCGGCGTGGGTATCGCTTTCGAGGCTTCCGTCGGCGGGATCAAGCTGCTCGATGGTTTGGTGAACGATCGCGTCGAGGGAGAAGCACTCGGGTACAAGCCAGAATTGGTAGACATTTACACGGCCTCGTGGGGCCCGGCCGACGATGGGAAAAGTTTAGAAGCACCTGGAAGATTGGCCACCGAGGCGCTGGAACGAGGAATCGCGATGGCAAGTACAGAGACTCGAAATTGAGCGTTTCCGTTGTGATAAACAGCAGCGAGAGGTCGAGATTACTTGGAACAATTAATTATTCCATCGACCGACGATCAAGTCTGCGGATATTTGTGCAAATTCGTACGCTTGCTAACCTCCGCTAGGTTAACAAAAACCAATCTCTTATCTGTGAAACATTCCATCTTGAGTATTTTGTATATTTTTCGTATCCGTTCTTTCTTTGTATCCTGAAAAAGTTGGTCGAAAATTAATGAAAATTCGATCGTCCATCTGGTCGAAAATTATCCCTAGGAGATCGAATTAATTTCACACGAGAAAACGAACACGTACACCGTGAAACAGTCTCGTGAAAATATATATACGACGTGGCTACGAAGAATCAAATATTCATGAAGAACAAATCGCGCGAGAAGGTCGAGGAACCAACGATGCATATTTATATCATCGGCCGATGCATATTTTTCAAACGAATCTCTCACGATTTGCATTGTTCCATTCGATACGACGTAAAAAAGTACGGTCGAGAGCGTGTGGCGCGCGCTTTTGCAACGCGGCTTCTTAATATTATCGATCTCGCGCGATTATCCAGGGCAGGAACGGCAGAGGCAGCATTTACGTGTGGGCCTCTGGGAACGGAGGCTTGAAATCGGACGACTGTGGATGCGACGGATACGTAGGAAGCATTTACACGATCGCTGTGGGCTCCGCTAGTCAAACTGGAAGATTTCCATGGTACGGTGAAAGCTGTCCTGCCACGTTGGCCACTACGTACAGCAGCGGTGCTTATCACGATCAAATGATAGTAAGCGTAGCGTCCAATCTTTATTAACTAATCAAAGTTCATTTATCAACGTTGTCGCTCTTCTCTCGATAGTCGAAAAATAGTCTAAAAATTACGATCCAATGCGCGAGGCAAGGATCCATTCCGAGTCGTTCCACGTATTGAAAGATTTTAACTTCTCCGTGGAGACTCGAAAATCTAACAGCAGCGGATTATTCGAATCGTTAAAAATTTTAAATCGCAGCAAAGCGAACGGGAAGGCAATAATTTAACTCTCTGTTTCTCTGCCATCAGGCCACGACGGACTTGAGGAACACCTGCACCACGAGCCACACGGGCACTTCCGCGTCCGCTCCATTAGCCGCGGGAATCCTGGCCTTGGCTTTGCAAGTAAAGTACGAGCTCGTTACCGTTACTTTTTCTCGCAGCCGATGGAACATCCGTCCTGTTTAAACCGGGCACGGGCTATCAAATTTGCAGGGAGAATCGTTAAACGCATTACCGCTTGACTACGCTCGAGTTTTCCATTGGGATTCGAGTAGCAGCAGCTTCTCAGATCGATCCGCGAAACTGAACGTTTCCGCCAAGTGCATGCATGCATTAACGCCGAACAAGTCGCGTTGCTAAATATTTTATCGCAGCACGAAACAGCGAAGTAAAAGTTCTCGTATCAAGCTGGCGTCACAGTTGGCAAAAGAAGAAAAATACTTCCTTCCTTTCCTCCTTCTCGTTTCTATCCTCTCTCCTTTTTTCCGTCATTTCGCTTTCCATTATTTGCTCTTTCCGCTCTTCCTTCTTTCTTCCAATCCGGAAATAATGGGAAATTTGATCCACGCGAGCTTAATTAATTAGCACAACGTGCAAGTACGGTTCGCAGATGTACCGGGTATCTCGGCCGCTGTTTTTCCGCAAAGTTATAAACAAAACGCGCACGCGGGCAAAAAAAGCTAAAGTTCCTTTCCGCGTCGGATATTTATTCACCGCGTAATCTCTTTTTCATTTGTGAAAATATTGTTGCCGGAAATCTGCGTGGTTGCCCGCAGAGAACGCTCGCGCAGAGAACGCTCGGAACAGAAATCCGTCCGCGGGGCATTAGCATAATACGAGACTCGATTAAGAAACTTATCGTAGCCCTCCCCCGGCCGAGAAGGAAATTTCAAACGAGCCGCGTGTTCGTTCCGTCTATGAAACTGCGAAACTTGCGACGGCAAGGAGCCGTCGTTGCTGAAAGCCGGGAAGAAAATCGCCTTGAGCAATCGCCTTGCCCCCCGTGTTGCTTTAACTCCGTGTTCCAACACTAGATTACAAAATATTTCGTCTCCGTGCGTCGCGAGACTACGTACTTTCATCGTTCGCCTGTTGTTCTTGAAGCAAAGATCTGACCTGGAGGGACGTGCAGCACCTCATCGTTTGGACCTCGGAGTACAGTCCGCTCAGGTACGTTGCAACGTGTATTTCAACTTTCCATTCTTCGCGAAGCAATAATCCCAGAGGTCGGTACAATTGCCAATCGATCCAACGTTACCAGAATTGTCCATTCGCTTAATTACGAGATTAAACATTTGCTCTTCCATTCTCCCCTTCGTGGTTAAATATCGCTTCTCGTGATATAATGCGACGCGATAATATTTGGATAAATATTTACGACGAGTTTCCTGGCCGCGGAATGCAATTTTTAAATCTCGAGCGAATATAAATTGACACGGTTTCATCAAAGGTACGAATTAATCCCTTTTCGGAGATGAAATGACTCATCGAGCCTTTCACCATTCGTGCACGGTGACGTCGGTCCGATCCCCCACTTTGATACGACACTCGAGAAACTTTGCTCAAAAGCTGTTCGCGGCGATCGTCATATTTTTATCTCGGCATCCTCTTCCGAACAGAGGTGTTATCACGCGGCAGACACTGCGACAGTGCGTAAAAATTTAGATTACGAAATCAGCTGCTGCACGACATAATACGCGTAGAAATTTTCTTCGATCTTTCGAAAACGCAGTGAATTCAGCTGGATTCCTTTCCCGAATTCCTCGTCACTTTGCGAGCCACGAGATTGAAATAAATTGGACCACCCGCACCCGCAGCCTGCCTTGCCAATTAAAACAATTAAAATGCTAATTTCACCGCCGAAATTACACCTTGTACGATAATCGTCGTCATCAATTTTCATTAATTTAATTAATCTCGCGAGATTCGCGCTCGCAGATTATTCGAGAGGGAATATATATATATATAATATATATATCTCGCCGAATTCCCGAGCCCCGAATGGAAAAAGCTTTTCCCCGCTAGGAATATAGGAAGCCGAAGTGGTCGATCTCGTTTTTCTCTCCTTCGGGGGGTATCGCGAGCCGTCGCCGGATTAAAGCATCGTGTCATTCTTATTCGTTCCGCGACGGCCAGGAAATGTAGGTCGACGGCGTTGTTTCGATTCGGGCAACGATAATTGCAGTGAAACGAACAGGAAGCGAAGATCGTTTCTTTCTCTGCGTCGAAGATAAATACAGGTGCCGCGGTAGGTAGCTCCTGACCAACCAGTCAGGATCGAGGCGATCGTTCCCCTCTCCCATTTATATTTATACGCGTGTAACAACGAGCTTTTTAATTGAAATTACAACGGCGTAAATTACGTTTGTAATTAATCTCGCGATAACTGCTCCGACTCTGTTTGTTTCTGTGTGAAACGAAATGTGATTCGCTGCAACGATGCGGTGCGGAAACGCGCGAGAAACAAGGGGGAGGGGGGATTAATTCGCGAATGATTCCGTAACTCTTTTGTTGAGATTTCGGTTGGGATCTCGATACGCGGAGCGAGATGTATTAAATTTTCACGGAAAAGAAGAAAACAAGAACGGTGGGCGAGGGGACGGAAGGAGAGAGACTGGATTTATTAAGAATTTCCAACTTCATTCATGGCGTGGAGAGTCGCGCGATAGCGTCGAATTCAGTGACCTGATTGTGCGATTGTATCGGGCTTTCGACGAGACGCGGCGAACAATGCTTTATCCTGCGCCGATATCGCTCAAATGAAACCGTTTGCGGTTAAAATCGACGTTTGCAAAAGTAATCGGTTATCGATCCTCGTTGCGTTATCATCGCGAATTCGTAACGATCAAGGAAATTGTAGTTTGAAGACGACACTCGTTACGCAAGATAACGAATTGAAAAACTTTTCAAAATAAAAATTAACGAGAGCTGTAGGAAAGTAGGTGACGATAATCAATTTGATTGAACAATTATTGAGAAGATTGTTAATTGGGAAATTTCAAAAATTTGAAGATCGGATGGAATAAAACAGGAATAGAAAAAACAACGATCGACGTTTGTAGTAGTTGGTTATAAATCAGTAACGATGTAAACAATTTTTATCGATTATAGACGAGTGCTACGACGCGCATAACACAAGATGATTCTAAAATTTCTGGAAAGTCGCCGATCATTTTCTGATCGGATTCTTCGCTAGATGTCAAATTTGTTCCAACGCTTATAAACTGAAATGTACATGCACAGTATCTTTTTTAAATGGTCAAAGTATCTTTGTACTTCAAGAACTTTGTAGTTTAAGAGGGGCTTCGAGAGGAAAGTATTCGGCAATTAATCTCGGAGCGAATTAAACGAAAACTTTCCAAGATGCAAGTTAAGCAAACTGTCTAGCGTTTCCCTGAAACGCAAAATGGAGCGGCTTCCCGCCGCTTGTAAAAAGGGATTACACCGACCCACGCGGGGACAACCGTTTCATTTTACGTTGGTCATTCTTTCCTTCGCGCCGGCGAGCCTCGGTAATTGTATCAACTTTCAGGGAGAATCCTGGCTGGTTCAGAAATTCCGCTGGATTCTGGTTCAACTCACGTTTCGGCTACGGACTTATGAACGCGTACGCTCTAGTCTCGGCCAGTTACAATTGGACCACTGTGCCGGACAAGACCATCTGTAAAGCGAACGTGGCCAAAGTGTAAGTGACATCGCGGAGGAAATTCTACTCTTCACTCGACAACATTCTTTACCAATGTTATCAAGCTGAGCTGCCGGCGGATATTGCAAATTCGTACGTCTATTGGACTGTGCATTTCACTCTCACAGTATATATATATATATATATATATGTATTTGTTTGAAAGATCAAATTCGAATCTTTGAAACAACTGAAACAAATTATCAACTGATCGTTAAATACGAAATTTTTCACTGAAACGTGTGAAAATGTGTCATACGTGGTTTAGGTAAGGGGAAAAAGAAAATGATTAATCAGACTTGTACAGAATGCAACACAGATACGCGTGCCGTTAATCGATAATACGGACGTGTCCCGTTGTAGTCGAACCAACTACATGCAAATACTGCGCACGTAGGATTTAGACCACTCACGGTCCATTTAGATTACCATAGTTGAACGCGATTCTGTACGCTGCTTTAAACACCGTTAACTCCGAATACTGAAACGAGCTTTCCAGCTTTCGAACTTGAAACTTTCGCCCGCCGTTTCGCCAACTATCAAACGCGTCACACTCGCGTCTCAATTTCCACTTTCTATTAACCCGATACAGCGACTTGCTCGATCGCAAATTTCTGGATTTCGCGCGCAGTCGATAGATATCAAAATTCATATCCGTCCTCGGATTCAATTTCGCTTCAATCCGATTTGAAATTAAATCGGAAAATCGAGGATTCGCAACAAACAAGAGAATCGTTACGGCCAACGGACACGAGCAACGAGTTGCGCTTAGTCTCGAAGAATTTTACATTTTTATAATTCCGATTCGTCGATTTAATTTCATCCTTCGTCCTTTAATTCAACTTCAACTCGATTTTAAACTAAATTAAATTGCAAAGTTGGGAGATCGGTTTAAACGAGAGAACAGGAAAATTGTCGCGAAGCCGAGAACAGCAGCGAGTTGTACGGTCTCGTGCGCGCAGAGCTTCGCGCTTTTATAATCTTTTCGGCAGAGGAGCATTAAAGGTTGCTCGTTTTCTCGAGCGATCCAGGGCACGCTCAGACACAGAGCTATCTCCGAGAGACAGAAGAAAACAGAGACGCGAGCTACCCATCTTCTTCGTTTCTTGCAGTCACACCGCTTCAGGTGATGTGGTCAGATTGTGTCCTTGCTCCTTTAAAAAGCGCAGCGAAGCTCCGCTGACTTTTTACGTCGTTAAACTCGACATGCCGTGGAGTGCACTTCGGTCGTTCGTTACTGTACCGTAAGGGGGAAACGCGCAATCGAAAAAAAGTGGAACGTCTCGAGGACTCTTCGTACGTTGCTCGCACGCCGGTTCTGCCGTTTTCTCCGGACGAAAAGCACCTCCGCTTTCTTCTCTTCGAGCTAAACGTGCCCCGACGCCTCGCGCCCCGGAAAGCACAGACGACGCTTTCTCGGGAATTCCTCGCCAACGGGAAGGTTTCCGCGTCGCCGCGTCGCCGCGTCGTCTTTTTGTCGAAAAGCGTTCCACTGAAATTTCAGTGTCAACAGCTCTCTTCTTCGACCATCAGTTGAAATTCAAAATATCACAAAATAGACAGTTGTCGGAATATCTCTCTCTCTCTCTCTCTCTTCTGTCGGACGTAAAATTCTGGAGAATAGAATTTTTTAAATAAACAACGCTCGACATTTGGAAGAAATTCCACCGTAATTTCGCAATTCTCTCCTTTAATCGACGTTGCTATTAACGATCGATTAGTCGTCACGATACTTCCGAACAATTTCCATTTCGTTCAAAAAATATTTCTCAAAGACGTCGAACAATATTTTCTCACTAAAAAAAAAAAATATCCAAAGCCGTGACGATTTCATCAGCAACTGACGTTTAAACGCAATTATCAAATGACATTTAAAACGTTACGACTGACCAACGAAACGAGACGTGGTGCTTGACTCGGTCTTGACAATCAATATCCCAGGAAGTTTCAACCAGCTCTATCGACAAGGCACAGCTGCGAGCGGAAGCGGCCCGCAATTTACATACGCGCGTGTATACATGAGAGAAAATGTTCCGTTCCGGCTTAGAATCGACAAGAAGCTGGCTTATGGAAACACCAGGCGGCTGCGATTCGAAACGGAGGACGAGTGTCGATCAGCGGGCAACGAGATTACGTTTTTGGAACACGTGGAGATCGAGGTCACCCTCGAGTACAGCCTCCGCGGCGCACTTCAGATGCATCTCACTGCACCCTCAGGTACGCACACTTTTTACTCGCGTAAATTCGACCCCTCTCGAAGATCTCGCTCGAGACGAAAGGATTTTCTTTTCCTTTCGTACACATATACGCATCTACGTAAGCCTCGAGACAAATGTTTGCCCCAAAATTGTGGAAAATTATGAATTTGTAAAATTCGTAAGAATTTCGAGTGAAACTCAACGTGAGATTGGAAAAGTCAGAAAACTGTAGAATTCTCAAACTGAATTTCCCTATTTAAGTCGCCCTTTTTACGACACGCAGGGATCACGGTGAGCCCATTCTACCCCCGGGCTAAGCACAGGACGAAATGATTCGTTCGAGAAAATACTTCAACAGACACTCGATATTGATCACAAGGGCAATGTTCGTACATTTCTAAAATTACGATCGAAGAATAGTTTTCTATCGTTAACTCTTTCTACCGGCGACGATAAACACTCTGCGCAAGTGTTAAAAATGTCTAGTTTTCGTATTGTTACTATATGTTGATCGCAATTTTGACGTCACGCATAAAAAGTAGTTTCTTTCGTTTTTGCTTTAAAAATTGCCAAGCGTACGAAACACAGAGAAAATCGAGAGGCGGGTCAATTAATGCGAATAAATTTCATTCCTCGCAAAAACAAGCAGCGGAAAAGCCATACGCCGTAGGAAATCACGTAGCTCTCTGTATTCGAAATTACGTTGCGTCGAACTTCGTTGTTTTAGCGAATATTCCCCGGATCCGCGCGCGGACATGGAGCTATTAATATAATAGAAATGCGCGAACGTGCGCGGAATTAAACGTACCGGCACAATGGTCGGGCCAATCTCTGTCCGATTCATTAGAATTAGCTCGATTCAATTCCGCTACCGTGAAATCGTCCGCAATATCCCGTTTTTGCGTCGCATTTGCGCAAAGAGTAGAAAAAGAATGTCAGAAAATTTCTTACCTGACGAGTATAAAGGGACAAGAAGGATCGAGAAGCGATAATTAGATTCGACCAAGCTATAAAAGTATTCGTAAAGTGTTAAACTTTAGTTTCGCACGATCTTCTCTCTCGAGCATTAGATGACAAACTGAGAAAATATTTTCTTACTTTCTCCAAAGATTCACGAGGATCTATGTATCTTTGCGCGTTAACTGGGAAACTTTTACAACTGCGTAACTCAAAGTTAATAAAATTCACACGTTCGCCTTGAAATTGGTTACTTTCATGCAACCACGCGGACGATAATTTCCTTCTGAGGAGAAACGAGACAACGTGACAACGTGAGAAAAGATACGGGGAACGAGTTTCGATAAATTATTACGTCCAAGAGATTATCCCAGCCGCAGGCCAATTTGTCTTGTCTTGTTAACGAGTTCCAAGAAGGAAAAAGTTAATTATTAAATAAGAGAATAACGCCAAAGACGCGGCAGTGGTAGAGAACTTCAAAAGGAAATTTTATAATTTTATAATCTACTTGATATAATCAGAATTATTCGCGATATTAATGGACTCGCTAGAAAGCACTACGTTTCGCACTACACTACAAAGAATCCGCCCACGACAAAAAATACTGGGAAATAAGAGATATTAAACAACAAGGACATAAATCCGGTTTTTAATCGTAAAAAGCGACCGATGTCAGAAAAGCGTTTCTTTGATGCAAGACGTATTGGCGCACCTCTCGCAACACTCGCCTCGACGCAAGAAAGTTCGAGGGGTCGGAAGTAGGAGATATTTTGCTAAATTTTTCTCCACAGAAACTGGTAGGTGTTACATAAGCTGGGCCATAAATCTACCGCGTGGAAACGGTGGTTCGCGACACGAAATCGATCTCGAGCGGCGACGTGTACCTCGATCGCATCTGTGTACATAGTAAAAAATCTTATTTCTAAGCGATCCTCGCGAGCATTCTTCCGATCCCTGTCCCGTGCTATGAGATCCATCTCGCTCCGCGATAAACACGCGACAGACCGAAACAAACATTTTAACGCACATTCTTCAAGCGCACACGAGAGCGTCACCTCGCCGTTCGAGTCTTTTAACAGAGAGTTCAGAAGAAGCTCGTGGAGAAATGCTGTAGGAAAGCGTTCCGACGGGACGCTAGTTTACGATCAAATTAAAAGCGCGCTAGTGTATTATATCGAGCTTGGTTAGCTTCGTTTCTTAACTAAGGAGCGCGAAATTGACGCTTTTCGCAGTCGTGTTTCCGGATTATACGATTATACAAACCAGACTAATAAGACGGATAAGAAATTTGAAAAATTGAAAAAAGCAAAATAACATTCCTGTGATCTTCTACCGATATTTTGTTCCTTTAACTACGTAATTAAAATTAAAATTAAAATTACTCGGAACCATGAATTTGCTTAAGAATTCCCTGAGCCTGGCTCGTGTAACGAGCCAATAAAATTAATTTTTTCCTTTTTCCTTGTATTCTTCCCAAGGGACAAAGGTACAGATACTAAAGCCAAGGAAGTTGGACGATTCGGCCGCCGGGTTCGAGAAGTGGAAATTTATGTCCGTGGCGTCGTGGGGCGAGGATCCACGTGGCAGCTGGTTTCTAGACATCCACGACAAGGTGTGGAAACTGTTTCCTATTAATCTCATTAACGAAGCTGCAATTGGCAACAAACGCCGATTAAACGCCGGTTTAATCTGTACTCGTTTCATCGCGACAGATTGGACCGGAAGAGAATAACGGCACCATAAAGGCGTTTACGTTGATCTTACACGGAACCAGGAGAGTGCCAGAGTATCGAAAGAACGGGCCACGAATTTACAACCAGGACTACAACCGAATTCGAAACATCGTGAGTAGAATTAATCTGTTTGATAAGTCTCGCGAGAGAGACTCTTAACTCGTGTACCTTCGATATTTCCCGCGAGGAACGTACGTGAATGTTTGTCGCAGGACGAGGATCAATCATCATCTACGCGGTCGTTCAAGAAGAAGCCTGGCTTACTCGCCCAAGAGACAAACGACGTCTATGAAAAAAATTGGCTCAAGTTTTTAGAAACATAAATTCTCGAAGAAATATCGTCTTACGTTGCGTGCACGCAATGGAAACGCGCGAACGATCGCTTTGTACGATTGAAACGTATTTTCATGTATTTCCATGTATTTCCATATATTTTTCCGTGTCGTCGTTCGTATTAAAAATGATCTCTGACGCAGCGGGGGCGATATTATTGATGACGCACAGACCATTAACGGACGATTACGGCGCAAAGAGAATTGCAAAACAAGCTTGCATTCTCCAGCACAAAATTCGCACAAAAAGGAACGACTGCGCGATGAGACAGTGGAATGAAACGAAAAAAAGGAAAATTTAAAAAAAGTGAATAAAAGTAGAAGAGGCGGAGAGTCTGTTTGCTTTCAAGGTTCTCCGCGTGGTGAAGACCGATGTTTTCGTCGAGTAGAACAGTCAAATTCCATTTTCTGCGCAAACGTGACGCTATTGTTGTACACAGCCGGAGCATTTTAGTGCTCAAGTTTCTCCCGTTCTCTACACCGTGGATGTCTTTGCAGCGACTTGAAACTCCACTCGCAATCGCGAAATTTGAGAAGGTTCACTTTAGGCGCCGGGGGACTCTGTGTTTTACAATGAATTAACATTCACGACTCTCCAACTACGAAACTTCCCCGCCGCTTCTGCGATCCACGTCCCGACAGGATTTCACTGCACGTATCAGGGAATTAAGATTTACCGTCAGGTGTTACCAATAGGATTTCGATTTCAATTGGTGCAGACAAATAAATAAATAAATTACAAATAACACTGTCATTTTACACCGTCGCTCTAGAGTACTAATATTTCTTTGAGCAAATTTTCTACTTCTGTTCTCTCTACAGTTCTTACATCCTCTATTCTTAAATTCCTACATTATTATATTCCTGTGTATATATTGTGACTGAAAGTGATTTTAGCGGGGGTAAACCAGAGAAAATCGGGCCTCTTCAGGTGCAACGCTGATGCAACGAAAATTAGCGATTGGTTGATTCGTGAGGGGGCGTGGGCTAGATCTCGAGTGGGAGTGGCGTCGTCTCTTATCGAGCGATCGCGCCTGTAATTTGTTTTGTATCGATTCGAATGTTTGCATATCAATAAAATTTTATGGCAAAAAAGTCCTACTCCTTCACTTCCTACTCAGAACAGTTGCTTTTGGGCCTTGCGGTGAGACGAATCGTACTGGGGGCCCACAAGTCGTGCAATTTTTATATTTTTAATATTTGAGACGAAAATTTACGAAAAGGTTCTAAGCTACTACGGAAAGCCTGAAATTTACTTGTACGCTTGTTGGGTAACCCCAATATGTTGGAAGGCTGTACGAGGGTTAAACAGAGATTTACGTGTTCAAGAGTATTCCTAGCTCCTCAATGGTTCCTCTCTGGAAAGATATTATTACATCGTTTCCGTGGTAGCCCGATGAAGCGTAAGAAGCAGTATTTAAGACATCGTGGAACACACTTTAAATAGAACGTGACCGAGTTTGGATATTCTTTCCCGTCCCGAGTAATGCAATTAGGTTTCCTTCAAATTCGTTCCACCCCGACGTAGAATTTTTTCTACGAAGAAAACGTTGATAAACTGGAATACCAGGAATTCACAATAAAGTCTTGGAAGGTGATTGCAAGAGCGAGTTGAGAAAGAATCTCGAGGTTTTGTTGCAAATTGCAATCGGGATATTCAGAAACAAAGTCCACGCGGTGCTTTTAATCTCGCTCGTCCTATTCGTCAATTATCGCGAATTACAGAGAAAAAGGAACGAATACGAGAGAGAATAATGCAAGTACTTTTAAAATTTGCAATCAACCCGGAATTTGCCAAACGCGAGTGAAAATTCCGTCATACTCGATCGACAACAGTAACAGAGCAACCTCGAAAACCGTCCAAAGCACAATTCTCCGAGAAGTTGGTCGTACAGGTTATATACAAAAGTGCAATTTGCACGACTGAGAATATTTCAAGACGGTGTGCAATCGAAAGACGTTCTTCGCGAGATACAACGCAAACTACCAGCTTTCTCAGCTGTTTCTCAGCCTTTCAAGGATAAGTAGTCCCGAAGATGAAATTTTCACGGAAAATTTTCATTGGACCGTTTCGTACTTTTCCACCGAGCGAGATGCGATTCGCGCGTGTCGTTATAATTCTCCGCTATGGCGAAGACAGTCGTTTCGCGTTCGAGATCAAAGGAGCTCGGTGTGCTCGCGATGCTTGCGAAAATCACGTTTCAATTTCACCGAACCCGAGGAAGGGAAGAAAGAGCGTTCGAAGCATCGATTCCCGGCGGAACCGAACGAACGTAACGGTGATAATGCAGGCACGCGTTGTACTCGTTCTCGTACTCCTTTCGATCAACGGGACAAATACGCGCGCTCGCCGCGGGAGACAATGGGGGAAACGGGCAGTAATAAGGGAGAACAATATCCGCGGATGAAAACCGGGAAAATCAATCGGCCTGTTACGGCAAGTACAACGATTCTTCATGGAGAATTTAATTAAAATTGCGAATTAATCCTGGCCACCGTGCGAAACCGTGTACCAGGTTATTAAAAGCCGTTTGCTTTATCGATTGACACGATATTACCGCGAATTAATTGTACGAATATTGATATACGAATGGTCGCGCGAGCCAACTATTAATATTGAACAAGATGGGGAAAAAATGGGTAATTATTTCAGCGAAATTTCATTCCATCTCGACAGAAGAAACTTTGTAAACTCGGAATGGTTTGTCGTAATTGTAATTTTTGGAAAAGTAAGCCGGTTTGCAAAAGTAATTGGATTTGTTGACATTTTAAACTGTCACGACGTCGTGAAAAGAAATCGTACAATAATCGATTGGGTTCATTTTAAAGCCTGAAACTTCCGCTTTAACAGTCCAGAGTTCGTTTTATCTCACAGACGCAGTTTTAACACAGTGTCGTGAAGGGAGAAGCGAGGGTATTTCTCTTCGTCGTGAAAAGAAAATTGTAAAAATTCAAACACTGAAAAATTCTTTTCATTGCTAAATTGTCCACCGTTCTCGAACCGTTGAAATTTACAATTTTCCGTATGGTTCTTCTTCTTCGTCACTTTATTGAATTTTAAATATTGAGATCAGACGACGATAGGATTTTTCGAAATTTTACTTAAACGATTCGAAACTGTTTTTGCAAAACAGAGAAGAAAAATGGCGGAGCAAGTTTTAACGACACGTTGCTGAAGAGTAACTAAATGTTATATTATTGCACTTTGGACAGTGGTATTCACACTTCTGGGAATATAATTGAAAAAATAAAATTGTTCCACTCACCAAATATCATTGAGATTTACCGGATAATTTGCACATTTATATATTCTACATATTTTTTCGCGTCACAGTGTAGTAATTGCGTTTCGACAGAAATCGAATGAATCCGCGCGACGATTTTTTTCGACGGAACTCGAAATAGAGAATTCGGCGAAACGGCGCCTCCGCTCGAACGAGAAGCTTTCGATTTAGAGTTTACCGGGAATTCTAAAGAGTTCTAAAGAATTCTAAAGAAAGAGAGTTCCGATCGATGCATAAATAATTGCTCACTTCTAAACGATCGTGTAGGCGTCCAACTTCCATCCGAGGCGAGGTACTAGTAACGAAGAGACACGAAAGTAGCCTATCTATATTCAGAACAGCCGAATGAATTATAAATCAAAACTCTCGCGCTTTATACGCTCGCTCTTGTTCCCTTTCTTGTGAAAGAAAACTAGATACCAGCTGGCTGCAACAATATTGATATTTCACTTTCAGAACTTTGGAAGTAAACTCCGACTAAACGCCGATACATAAACTCCCTTTCATAAAAATGTCAAATTCGCCAAGGGCGACGAATTCAAAAACAAACAGAAATCGTCGCGCGCTTTTTGCCGCGCTTTCGATATTTTAAACAAAAGAAAAGGAAAAGGAGGGAATTCGACTTGCTGCGGAGCGCTTATTATAGTCGTTGCAACCACCACGTAGCTGCGCTGCCGTCGACCTGATAATGGGGTGAGTTGGGGGTGAGACTGGGATGATTTGGCCAGTGGCATGCCGCCCTTCGTGCCGTAAACGTCGTGCAGCTCGCTCGAGACGTGAACGTCGATTGGTATCCGTTCGTTTCATCCGACTCTCTCAGCCATTCTTGCGTCTGCAATCGCACAACACGGCAGCATTGTCAGCGACACGCTCCGCTCGATAGGAACGCGTGAGTACATTTTTCTGTCAAGGTTGAAACGCGCGCGTCCCAAGGGAAAAAAGAAACTCTGCTTTTCGAACAAACAGAGAAAGATTTACACACACACACAGAGAGAGAGAGAGAGAGAGAGAGAGGAGAGGTGTATCAATCCCTCTTCGCAATTAAAATCGCAATTAAAAGGGCGTGTACTCGCCGAGCAGCAGATCCCGCTAATCGACAAACAGCACTCCATTCGTCCAACAGCTCGGTCTCTTGGCGACTTGGCAATCACCGCGAACGTTCGAACTTGCACGCAATACCGCCACGCACCTGTTCGAGCTTCCGCGAAATCGAGTACGTCGTCAGATCGATCTTATCAGCCTGTATTACGCGTGTACAAGGTTTTTCAAAGTTTTTCGTTTCCTCCGGGAAATACATTGCGGGAATGCACGCGCGAGCAAAACGTACGTCGCGAGTCTCACACGACGATGGGTAATAATTAGACCGCGGATTTCTACGCGCTCGTCGGGAATTCCGAAGCCTCTCGTAGCGATTCGCTGCGTGAAACAATTTTCTAATGTTTAAAAATGATCGAATCTTCGTCTCTCCGCGCTTGGATCTTCGTTAAAAAATATTTCAAGGTACGCAAAGACGAGGGGTAAGGAGAATTTCTGCAATTGTACTTTTCTGCATTTATTGAAGGGAAAATTAGAAATAAAATCGGGAAATAAATGCGAGTCACGCGCGTGATATCTCCTGCCGTAATATTTTGTTGTCGACGTTTACGATAGGAGTTGGCGCCATTTAAATAAATGGAGTCGACGAGTAAAAGGCCGGTTAATTGGGCACCAACTAAACTTTCGTCTCAATAAACGAAACTCGGATAATAATTCTATCTGCGGATATTACCTTCTCCGTATTCAGCTCCCCGAAAATGTTCCCCGATACAAAAGAGCGGAAATAGTAGACAAAACCGAATCAGGTCAAACGAATTTCACAGGTTTGAATAATAATGAACGGCCTGTGAATTTTGATGCACTTGCGGGAAATCTAAAGGAGCGTGTATAATCCGCAAATATAATGCTCGTTATTATATTTAATAATTACGCGAAATGTGAAATAAACATCAATTTGAATGGGATTTCGCAGCCTCGTCCGTTGCGGGATATTAGATTAATCCCGTCGCAATTTAATTTTATTAAACTAAACGTAGCTACAACGCTACGTCTAAAGAATGAAATTACACCGCACCTTTCGGCAATTTGCCGGTTTATTTCCATTATTTCATCGTCAAAATGCATCTCGCTAAAACGAAATATTATACAAAATGGAAACATCGAAATAGCGATTTTCTTCAAACTGCACTCGTAAAAAGTACTTCGATTTACACGAATAACGAAATTAATGTTTGACAGCATTTTGAGTCATCGCATACACTGCGGATACTGTAAACAAAACTGATCAGAGGGAAAGTTACTTTGTTACCGTGTGCGAGCAACTTCTCCCGTGCGGAGCGAGCTTTTCCCTCAACAGGTCGATTATGCTCGAGGAAAAAGGAAGAAAGAATCATTAAACCCCTAGATAATCATTGCGTGATCAATCCAGCAGCACCGACAAGGTACATTTTCCCTCCTGGTTTCACTCGCGCACGTTTTAATTAACCAAACGCACGCGATTTTTCAGTTGCCACCGTCAGAACCGTTGCGCAGGCGTTTCTCCTCGTCAATTGCGAAACGTTTGTTCATTTATTTTTTGCATCTTGCGTCTCTGCAACTTGGACAGACGGAAAATGCACCGTCTGTACGTCAGAATTTAACAATCGCCTGTCAAAATTAACAACTGTACGACTGACCGTAAAATAAAATTAAAATTTCCGTAGTCTCTTGCAAACTACGTCCAACCTTTTTAATCGCACGACCCCTCAGAGCGTGTTCGATTCGCTCTCCTCGCAAGCGAGGGAGAAACTCGTGAAATTTTTAGCAAGGAAGAGGTGGTGAAAAACAGGAAAGTTCAACGGAGTGCAATCAAGCTTTTAAACGAACGACGAATTCGAAAGTGACTGCCGAGTAAAATGTCATTCGCTACGTATAATTTACGTTCTGTCGAGGGAACGTGGGCAATTATTTTCAGGAAAACTTATTAATTAAGGTATTAAACCTAACAATTGAGTAGTAAAGAAAGAGTAAAGAGTTAATTTTAAGTTTCGTGCGACTCGTTTGACGACGCGTGCAACAGCTGCCGTAGATAGCTGTTGCAAAATATGTGCAAGATGCCTATCATTTCACGTCCTTAAGTATATTACATCCGTGAATCTACCCCGACATGTATTTTCAGCCCATGCTTCGGAAAATTCAAATCTGTTTCCCCTGATAATTAATTTGTCGCGTGTATGTGTTTTAACACTTTGTTCTATCATCGTATAAACGTTACACATTAATAATATTTATTGCTTCATTATCGTATTTCATCAGCGAATCGTTACAAAAATAGCAAATGACTTTTAATTGGAGCAAATAATCTCTCTCTCACTCTCATAAATAAACGATAATTACAATTTATGATTAAAAAAGCATTCGGTTGCTGAATAAAAGGAAGAAAATATGACGAACCGGTTTTCATTAAACAAAATTCATTAAACGATCGATCGGCTACAGTTTTGTTGAAAAATTTTTAATCGCAACTCGAAATTTCTAGTAATTCTTCCATCAAAAATTAATACCTTCGTGTGTGTGCCACTATTTTTTCAATTTTCGTCAAACAAAAAGCTGAAAACTGAAATGAAAATTCACGCACGTCAACAACAATTCCCTCGTAATTTCTCTCTCGAAAAATTGCCGGACAAAGGAAATACACGGGCCAGAAACACGCAACGAAATTACAATATCAACAACGCAGAAAACTATGTCAGAGCTACAGATACGAATCGAATTATCTTGTCCAATGTTTCAGTAAACGAACAAAAGAAAAAAGAAAGAAAGAAAACGGGACGAATGATTTTCAACCGTCGCTGAAGGCGAACCTAGAAGAGAAGAACGTGGCGGAGAAACGAAAGCGACGGCCTAGAAAAATGAATGCTCTCCGTGCGATTTGTTTCGCGCGTGCATCGATGGCCGTTCAAATGCCAGGCCGAATTCCGCGATCTGGGTTAACAGCTGGGTTGTTTTTCACGAGTCGAGTGTCGTCGATTACTCAATTACGCGTTATTAATTAACCGAAAAACGCCGGAGAAGAAAAAACTGCTCGCGGAGAGAGAGAGATACACGATGAACCGTTTAACGCGTCGCTGAACTCGAAATTATATACAGAACGCTCGGAGTGATTCATTCGTTATTTCAGGAATATTAAATCGAATCGCGGAAACATGCCGTGCATGGTGCAGGACGTAAATGGAGTCCGACGAATTGCTGGAAAATACGCTGCGTTTTTCAAAAAACGCAGTTGGTTGAAACCGAGTTTTCAACCAAACGTTTCGGAGTGACGAAAGGCGTATTAACGCGAACGATCTCGAAATTAGACGGTCGGTGCAAGTCATCTGCACCGTGAAAACACGTCTTTCACGTGAAAGTTGAATGCACATCGCGACTGAAGACTTCGATGTACGAGAAAATGGCAATAATTGCGCGGTGCGAGTTGTTTCGAACGAGAAGTGACTTACGGCTGATTGGCTTTCGAATCCTCGAAGAGGCTCAGAACGCCAGATCGCTTGAAGTAATTCGTCGTCGTTGGAAGCTGAATAGGATAAATGAAATTGAACGAGCGCAAACTTATTCCAAAGTTTTCGCTTAACTAAATATTCCACCGAGAGAGATGGAAAAGGGGGTGAAACGCGTACGACTGAGCAACACCGACACGCGAAAGCGGATCGTCGCTGAATCGATAATCGAAGTGTAAGACATTTTTGTATCCGCGAATATATCACTGCGCCGATATATCAGAGAGCTGGCCAGAAATACGTACATATCCCTGGGCAAATTCTGCTTGAATTATTGGCGAAACCGATGGAACTCTCTCTCTCTCTCTCCCTCTCTCACCCTATCTCCACCAATCCAAGCTTCGTTTCCATCGAGGAACTCTGCCCTGCTCTACTCTCTCTCTCTCTCTCTCTCTCTCTCTCTCTCTCTTGCCGCGATAAGAGGTCACTTTAACGGATGATAATTAATCGCGTAGAGAAGCAGGAAATTATCAGTTTTCCCTGATATATCATCGAAACTATCGAGCACCATTGAGCCCCAGCTCACAGTTTCAACCTCGCTCGAGAAGATTGAAAGGGGGCCGTGACGTCAAGTTTCCAAGGGAAACCGAAACTTTGCCGCGAGTTGCATCAGCGAATCTTTCATATCTTTTCTATCCCTCCCCCCCTTTCCCTTTCCCTTTCCCTTTCCCTTTTCTTCTCTTTTTTGCCATGAATCAGTGAATGACTCGTTCGCCGAGGTGGCAGACGTTACGAAATCGATTTCAAGGAAAATCCTCGGCCGTTCAAATATACATCCACGTTGATCCTGATTTCGAGAGTGTATCGACCCGATTCCGGGATAGAAGCCAGAAAAAAAAGTTCCGAGGAGAGTTTGAAAACGGTAATGGCGATAACTCGAGAAACAGATTTTTCTTTCGTCTCGCGAACGCTCGCAACCGGAGAACGAACGCGGACGTTTCATCCGCGAGATAATTCCTGAGAGTGTGACGTCAACACGGAGGAAATTTCCACCTCGAGCAAACCGTCAAGGACATTACCTTCCGAAAAATGAAGAGCGAGCCAACGACGTCACAAAGCGGATATCTCGCGTAAGAAGAGCATTCAGCGTCCAACTTTGACGAGTTGCGCGGCTGCAACTTGTTATTTTCGGGTCTCAAAGCATCGCGAGCATGTCCAGGGTCTCCTTGAAAATCGATTTTATCACGGCGTGCAATTACTCGCTGGCGAATCGCGAACCTCGAATCCGAAACTCGACGTTAACAAGCCGCGTTCAGATTCACGTTCGGGGACGGGGGGTGGAAAGAAAAAAGAAAAAAAAACTGCACGACTTGTACGATTCGTCTCACTGAAAGACCCAGAAGCAACTGTTCTGAATTAGGAAATGAAGATTAAAATTTTCTTGATACGCAAACATTTGACTCGATACAAAACAAATTATATACAGGCGCGATCGCTCGGTACCAGACAACGCCACACCTACTCGAGGTCTACCCCACGCCCCCTCGCGAATCACGTGACCCAAATCAACCAATCGCTAATTTTCGTTGAGACCCGAAGAGGCCCGATTTTCCGGGTTACCTTCGCTAAAATCACTTTCAGTGATAAAAAGAAAAAAGAAACAACAGTCGCCGGAAACGTACGGGTCCGATTGAAAATTTCAGGCTTGTCCGGGGTAGGGCAGAGCAAGTAGAGAGACAGCAAATACTAGAAAACACGGTGGAAAAAACGAACGCAGCGGGAGAGCCGGGAAGAATGGGAGAGTAACCTGCTGCAGGCCGGTTGTATCGAGTTTATTTTTAGCTCGTAACAAAAAGCTCGTCGCCCGTGTGTGTACGTGCAGGTAACGTAGTTATTGCAGCAACAATCGAACGGAAAATTCTTTGCTACGATTGCGAATCCGGCTGCCGCGGTCACGAAACTGCCGGGAAAACTCGTAGAGCTACTCGGCTTCCCCGAATGTAGATGGAAATATTTTAAAAATATCGTTTCGTTCGTTTTCTCGTCGCTCCGTTTAGCGAAGCTACCTAATAGAGATTATTACTATGCGAAAATGTTCAGGTATTATCGGCTCTCTGTTGTTCCGTGAGATTCTGTAAACGAATTCTGTAGAATCGACGAAGAGGAGATTAGGGAAGTTATTTCGTACAAAACGACAGGAGTTTTTGAGTAAATAATTGAGTAATCGTTGGATAATTGAAGAACCTTCTGAAACACTTTTTCTGAATATATTATACAAAGTTTCACGTTGTTGAAGATTGCAACAGCTTCGTGAATGCGCTTAAAAGCTACAAAATATTTAACACGCAGAAATCGTGAAAGTCTTTTGAACGGTCAATTATGCATGATACTTATCGATTTGAAATTTGAAGTGACTGTTACCACAAGCTTCATTCCGCAACTTCTACACGCGAGAACTTGCAAGAAAATTTCGTGTTCTTTCCGCGAGAAAGTTTTCCTTTGCCTCTTCGATGACTTTTACCATGTAATTCGTGTTTTTGCGCGGCAAGCGAAGGGAATACAAATTGATCCGACGATCAGGCCGGGGTAAGGGATTATCATTGACGCGTACGTTACAACGTACGCCGAGACCTTTATTTTTAGCACAAGAGCGGAGAAACTGGCGTTGCTTGTTTTAACGAAGGCGTCGCCGCCGCCATCGTTCTTCGCCCGTTGTTCATTTTCGTCGCCCCGGAAAGAAGACAGAAAGGAAAAAAGAAAAGGGGAAAGGAAGCAAACAGGGAGACCGGTTACCGCTAATTACTCGACTTCTCATCGTGCAGTCACGCGCTAAATGGCCGCCCTTTTATTTGCCCAGCTCCATTGATCCACCGAGATAAAAAATGGGCATTTCTCCCTCTCGCCTCTTCCCTGCGTTCTTTTTCTCTCCTCTTTAGATTTTCGGCCGCGGTTAGCTTGCGGACGTTATCGATCCACCGGCAAACATTTGTCACTTTCGTCGCGAGGTATTAGCGCGAACGTGCGACCTCATGAGGATGGAAATTGAATTGGCTGATCTAGACATTCCCGACGAATTACGTTTTTAACCCATTAACGACCGGACAAAGCGGTTCATCACACAACGTTACGAACAATTTGATTCCTTTGATCTTGAAACAGTTATTAAATTTTTTTCTCTCTCTCTCTCTCTCTCTCTCTCTCTTTCTGGCAAATATTAACAGTAAAATTATTCCCAGTGTCCAACGGGGCTGAGTTAGAGATGAAATTTCTCGTAAAATTTTGGAATTTAATAACAAGCGAAAGAGACAGAGAGGTAAGAGAGAAATATTAAATCTCTCGTCGGGATTATCTTTCGCGGCCATACCATGCCGTTAAGGAGGGAAATTTATCGACGCAGATCGATTGAAAACATCTGTAAACGGAACGTTACGGTGATGGAACGTCGCTCCTTAATGGATTAACTTAATCTATTATTAAATCAGCGAAAGACCGAGATTATCTAAAATTCCCCAATAAAATAAACACGACTGACGTTACATTATACGTCGACGCTTCCACTCAAACGATCTGTTTAATGTTTCAAGAGTTTCATCTATGGAAAACAACCAAGAGCCAAGAGAAAGAGAGAATTTCATTGCGCTCGGGGAAATATTATATTGATCAATTAAAATATAAAGACCGGGTGTTACATATAATTATCGCGTGAATTATCCGTTGACACAAAAACTATTAAAAAAAGAAATTATTGTCAAGAAGTCGTTATTTGTTAAACAGCCACGACGGAATTATAGTAGCAGTCTTGAATGGCTGGATGTTTATACCATAACGATGTCGACTACGGGCGAGTTCGATAGGGATTATAAAGCTCTGCCATCAGATTATCGCAACGTAGGATCAAAAGCGACGCGATAAACGCTTGACTCGATGCTGATAAAATTCACCATCGAAGGATGAAAGCGGTCTAATTGATCGTCGTCGCATTAATTGGAAGATATCGACTACCTGTTCCGGCGATTTATGCTCGGCCAAAAATTATTTCTACTACCGCAGTTATTCTCGTCGAGGAGCCAATTATACTTGCTCTCGACTGCTGGAAAATGGTCCGCGATTTATCTCGAAAATACCGCCGAACAGAAACCGAGCCGAAAACTTGGTAAAAATCTCGAGCGTTGATCGTCGAGTGGAAAAGGACCGTGACTGGTCGGACGCATTGTGGCGAACAATGTGTTTTATCTTCCACCTCTTCGTTCTTACCTCCCTCTCCGTAATTTTTCACTGTGATTCATTTAATTCGCGGAACACGACAAGAGAGCAGTTTGAGGAAAGAAATGCACGCTCTTTTAATTAAAATTTTGTTGCCTTCGTATTGCCCCAACTGCTCAAATATTCATCTCTTTTTCACAACGTGTTTTATCGAGTTTTCGTCGGATCGTTATTAAAATCTTTTTTTTTTTTGATAAGTTTCAGCGTTGATAACCTTTTTTTTTATTGAAAATAATATAAATCCAATTTACTCGATAGAATGAACGCATTTCGGACAATTGTAAAACGATTTTACAATTGTTACGGTTAAAATTTTTAGTCAGTCGTTCTCGGTAATTTTTGACCCATTTTTCGTATCTCTTGAATCGGAATGATTTCACACAAACGGCAGGTTTTTTCTTCCGTGATAATTCCAATCTCCTCTTTTTATTATGAAACTACTCGTAAAACACTGATCCTGCTGAATTTGACGAAACATTGAATGTAATACTCGGTGAACAGTTTCAGTTCAATTACGAGATAAATTCTGAATCGGCCATTCAATCGAACGCATAAAATAAAATACACCGAAATATTTTATACTTGAGGAGATTCATGTATTCCTTCGACGTTCAACCTCTCGGAAACGGTTCGTTGCCCGGCGAAATCTAATATTTCGGTCAAGCCGGCTGGAAACCGCGTTTAAACGGTAGAAAAATATTCTAATTCCCGGGATTATCCCGTCGATACTATTCCCCGACGTGTCGTTTTTAGTCTTTCCTGTTGACAGTCGACTGGCAAAAATGACCCCAGAGGAATCGATTAGTTGCCTAATCACTGCCATAACAGTACGTTCGGCGGAGCTAACGATTATCTTCCCACGTTGCGTTGCCGTTTGCAATTTGGCCGAGCAAGGTTGTTCAAAGCTCGCGTCATTAACAACTAATGAGAGCGTGTGGGTTTCGGAGGTGGAACGTCGTTGGCGGAATCGTTAAACGATGAGCGTACGATGAATCTTCGTTGACCTTCCCTTGAAAGCGAAATATCTCCCGGTACAAATACGAATATCCGCGAATGAACGTCGCCTCCAATTTCGAAAGGTTCGAAGGATCGCGGTGGCGATGAATCGGCGACATATAGAGAGTCAACGTTCGATTGAATTTCAACGATGCGACCAACGCCGAGTACAGAGTCACGTTCGCAATGAGAACTATGTCGCGATCATCGTTGATCAGAATGCAATTGATCAGCTCGCTCGTGTCTCGAATAACGAACGCTTTATTTCAGAAAATTTGCTGCCACACTGGCAAGTATAGCAAAAATTAAACGGTTCACGCTGGGCATTGAAACACGATGGTTTGTCAGAGTGCATTCGCGACTGGGATGACAAACGTTTTTACAGTAACGACTGTTTCATCCGAGAGGAATTTTCTATCGAGGTGAAAACATTTAAAGGACGTTTTAAAGAGTCGCGTGTATATATCATTTCAAATAATTCTCTCAGATTCTCTCAAAATAACTCCGCTCTACTCTGATCGTCAATTTTCTGTGGAACATTCCGGCTCTTGCTGTCGTGCGACATTTTTTAGACCGTGCAAACCGTCTGCGGTCGAAAACGAAAAAGAGATCCTTATTAAAACTTTCTCAGAGCAGCGAATTCGTTCCTCGGAAACAGTTGACAGAATTTCCCCGCACTTTCAACAACTGACGCGCCGGCTGCAGGTATATTTTCATAAATGTCACGGTTTTGAACTTTCAGTTTTTCCGCTCGCCTCTCTGCGACTCGTTTAACATTTTACTCTGCGTATTATCGAGTGTGATTAAGGAATGTGACTTAATCGCGTAAGAAAAAGAAAAAGAAAACAGAAAAATATGACTTTTTACATGTATCGCAACTGTCAAAAGCTTTCGACAATTTTCATTCCATCACTGAAATAGAAAAAAGTCCTGCGCGACTTGTATCCCGGTACGATTCGTCTCACTGAAAGGCCCAGAAACAACCGTTCTGAGTTAGGAAATGAAGACGACTTTTTTGCCATAAAATTTTATCGATATGCAAACATTTGACTCGATACGAAACAAATTACGTCAGACAACGTCACACCTACTCGAGGTCTACCCCACGAATCACGTGACCCAAATCAACCAATCGCTAATTTTCGTTGCATCAGCGTTGCACCTGAAGAGGTCCGATTTTCTGGGTTACCCTCGCTAAAGTCACTTTTAGCGATAATATAGCACGTATGATACAATGTTGCAGAAATGTGTTGAAATGCAGGCAACTTAATGTCACGTCACATTTCCAAAAATACACTCTGCCGTAAATTTCCAGAATTTCTGTGAAAAATTTGCCTCTGACATTTCCGTGAAAAAACAATTGCTACGAGGCGACCGATGCTTTGACCACTCCGACAATTGGCGGTATTAATTTGCAATTTTGAATTGAAATAGACTGGTTAGTCTGCGACCGAGAACTTCCGACGGTCACGGTATTCTCTCCGCCCTCGCGAGACTAATCCGATGCGGTTCGCAGCCAGCGCGAAACGGAACGGACAAAACCTGCGTTCATCCGTGAGAGGGATGTTTTATATTTGTACGTTTTCAAAGGACGTCTTCCTTTCGGTATATCTCTCCGTGCCACGGATTTGCCTCTCGACGTTTGCAACGCGAGCGCCCTGCGTATTTCACGAATTCCACGTGGATGATTCTCAGAAGAAATACGAAACACAAGGATACGCATTGTTGGGCGGATAACGTTGAAACGGCTGCTCGTTGAAAGAGAAAGCACGTTTATTTTTCGAGAGTCGGTGCAACGTGTGAACGCCATGCGTGTGAAATAAAGCGTCGTATCACTGGATCGTGGCGCATGGACGAGTCCTTGAAATATTTTCAATTTTTCTCTATTTTGCGCTATTCGCCGACCGAACAGGCAGAGTTTTTCGCGCTCGATCGATCGCAACTTACGACTATGAAACGACTATGAGACGACGCGCCATTTCGACCGTTTCCAACTGGCCACGAGTTACGCAGCTGGAATCTTTTTTTCGACGATTCCCCAAAGATTCTCGAAGAATTCCGAAATTATGAGACACTTTTGGATCAATGTCTCCTTTCTGTTGTGTCATTGTATAATTTTGGCCAGCTAGACGCGTTGTTACTCTCGATCGACAAAACTTTGGGAAAACAAATGCGCGTTTTAATCAATTAGAGAAAATGACCAATTGACAATTTTTGTTGGATATTTCGTAGACGTAATACAGTGTATTTTTAGAGGCTTGAACGATTCTTCGTAAAATATACAAGTGAAAGCTCGTCTATCCCGTCTTAAAAAGAATTTCTGTTTTTCACTTTTGATTCTCTCCGATGGAAAATTGTATGCTTTTGTCGTCGGTGAAAAAATTTCGACAATCATCGGTCAGCAAATGTGAAAATGCACAGTCATCTGCCAGTTATTTACGTTACTTGAAATTCTTCTGTCGATGACGCTCCGTCTTATTCTGATCGTTCGAAAATATTTGTACCCGAGAGAGGAATCGACGCGACAGGCCGCTTCTAACCAAGTCAAAGTGTTAATTCACGAGAACCGAGAGCGACAGAGACTCGAGCGGATGCGCAATTAATAGTATCTCGCTGGCTGCATTTCGCATCGGAATCGCGGCGTGCCTGCAAGGTTGCTAGACGGTTGCGCAAATGAAATAATTATACGCATACTTGCGGTTTCGCTTGCTAGCATGCTGTCCGAAGGACTATCCGTATGTATTTAGCAATTTGCATCGATGACTTGGCTCGCTAGCCAGAATTAACGGCGTTATTATGTAGAGGATTCGCCGCTCAATTTCGAAATTACGCCAACGAGAGGCACCACAATGATATTCATATAATAGAACGACCATGGCTCGCTAACAGGTGTTTCCAGTCGAGGATCAAGCGCTACGAAGATACACTCGAATTGGAACAGAACGAAAATTTTACCGTTGATTCTCTCGCGTCGACTTTCGCCTCTATTCACGACTGGAGATTCCTTTGCTCAAAGAGGAGAGACCGGCCACACATTCGCTCCGCAAATTGAAAATTTGGGGACAAATAATTGTTACAAACGAGTCATTTTCTATTTTCGAAGTTATACGACGTTTGTAGATGCTGGATCCATTTAATAATAGATTTTAACAAGATTTTAACAATCTCAAATGCACCAACAAATAAATAAAACGTGCGAAACGAGGAATGAAAGGTCAGAGCGTCGTGTGGTAAAATCAGCGAACCAATAACCAGAGAGCGTTGCACAATTCCATGCAAATGAATTTACTCTTTTTTTTTTTTTTTAATTACGAAACAAAACTGAAGCGAGTACGAAGAATTTCGTTTGCATAATTTTGCACGATCGAAGCTTGATTGCGCAATACCAAGTAAAATGATTTCAGCCGAACGAGAGACAAAAAAAAGGAAAACGATACACGTTCAGTTTGAATTTTCAGATCTAATAAGCCCGGCGATCAGGAGTCAATATGTAGAGGGCGGAGAGACGCGCGAGGCAACGAAAAATGGTGGACAAAGGGGAAATAACGAAGACGCCCTCGCCGCTGAATATCAACGACGCGATCGAGGGCGAGGTATTGAATCAAAAGACTGCTAGGAGTAAGTATCAGAGAAAGCCAGAAACTGTTATCTTCGAGGAACTCTCCGCGTTAACTTTCCGTTCCGATCGCAACGGACTCTGAAAATAAATAACTTTAGTTTCTCCTCTTTTCATCTTGCAACTTCGATTAAACAAACAAAAAAAATTAAAAGACTTTCTCACACTTTTCTTCCCTGCTTCTGACTCTGAGAATCAACGATTTTTAGAAACTTCTCTCTGAAGGGAAATGTTGTGAAAGAGTCGAGTCGGAAAGTTCGGTGAATCGAAATAACGAAACAACGAAATGTCGACTTTTTTTATCAAACAACAACGCCACGGTTCTTTCTTGAAAGGAACAAACACGTTAGGGACCGATGTTCCCTAATTCAATTAACGTTTCACTTGCAAATTTTTCCGATCAATCTATCGCGATAGATTTCGTTGATTTCGACTTCTCCTCCGCTGATTTTAATTTCTCTTCTTTTTGTTTTGTCACGACTTTAGTTTCTTAAAATTTTTCCTCTGAACAACCCAACATAATCTAAAGCTACAACAACTGAAAGAAACACACTTGTTATTTGCAACACTTCTAACAAACAATTTCTCGTTTTTGCTTAGTACTTAGGAACGATCTTCTGTTGTACGAGGCTGTGATAAAAAACGAAGCGGATACCGTTCGCAAAGTGCTCAAAGAGACGGTGGACGTCAATTCCAGGAACAACGTAAGTCGTACAGAGCCAGACAGCGCGATAGAATGGAACGAAAACTGCGCAAAACGGGTAGAAACGGGCGAGAGAGAGAGAGAGAGAGAGAGAATGGAATAATCGGATCGTGGTTAATGTTGATTCAGTTTCCGATAGAAAAATCGAATTTCCGGGAATCGGGGTTCAACGTTACGGTTGAAAATAGAATCTTTCGCTTTGCGCCGTTTCATTAACGCTAATGCAGTGCAAAACGTATGGCACCGGTCGAAAGCGGCGGATAACACGATGCGGTTGCAGCAACCTCGTGGCGAACGTCTGACTACACGCGAGCCATTACTACTCGAGGCTCCATTAGCGAAACATCGGCAAATTTAATTAAGAAAATTTACCGTTTACCTAAAATCGTCGACGACGTTCAACCATCTCCCATCTTCCCGCGTTTGATATTAATCCAAAGGAATTTTAATTCGAGTCGAGCGCTCGGCTGAACACGGACTATTTCACTTGAACGTGCCACTTCTCTCTCTCTCTCTCTCGGCCGTTTAAAGGGGAAGGAATTTCCAACGCGTGAAAATTAATCATCGAGCACGCTAGAAACTACAGTCCAAAGTTCGATTCAATTTTGGAATTTTATACGAAACAGAATTACGCGTTCGTAAGTTTGAACAATGCAACGTAAATTATTCTGATTTGTCCATATGCTATTTGGTAGTTGGTTATATTTGTCCCGCCTGATATTTGATCAAGATTAAATTATTCGCAAGAGAGACGAACAAGAGGGAAATGCGCGGTAATTCAACATCAACAACAGCAACGTTACAGAGACAAAATGATGATTGTTTAGTATGGTCGTGCGCCGATTCACTGGGCAGCGTCCAGGGGCAACACGGAGATCATCGAGATGTTGATACAGGCAAAATGCGACATCGAAGCCAAAGACAAGGTGACACGTTCTCGCACATTGAATATATATTTATGCCGTTCAAATATGCGGTCGAAGCAAATCAGATAACTGCCAGGACATTCCCAACTCGTTCGTCCGTTAATTGTTCTTCAATGTTTCCACTGTCCACGTTTGCGCGTTTTCCACGAGTGAAATTCGCATCAATTTGACTGGAAACGCGAGCAGCAAACGCGGTGGCCGCCGAAATGCTATACAGATTTCATACAAATTCAACGTAATGTAATTAAATTCCGTTTGCTGTGTTTCAAGTTCGGCATGCGTCCGTTACACATGGCGGCGCGATATGGACACAGGGACGCTGTGAAAATGTTGATCAACGCCGGGGCGAGCGTGTCGGCTGTAAACAAGGTGCGTGCCCACAATTACGTAATTACGAAAAAAAAAAAAAAAAACATCTGTGAGATTCGACGGAAAAGAATCTTCAGTCAAAAAAGAGAGAATCGAAGCTGACTTTCGGTTCTCTCACAGAATCAGAAAATCGAGTCACGACCTTTCTTCTCGTTCTCGGATTCTTTCGTACGGTGGAGGTCTCGAACGTGACTCTATCGTCGGAAGTTCTCGTAGGATTAGTTGAAAAGGAGCGTTCCGGTTCGCTCGATTCAACGAGAACAATGTTCGAATACGAAAGATTTACGTATTTACTGTAAATCGAGACCGACGATGTTCGTTCGAGAGACTAGCTACACACACACGCACACACACGTAACCGACAGTTAGTTTTGTCTGTCACAGAAGCAACACACTCTCTTAATGTGCGCTGCCCAAGGCAACAACGTTCACGTGGTCGAGTACCTCGCGGAGGCAGTGGAATCGCTGAACGGAGATGCGACCGACTGCACCGGTGCAACCGCTCTTCATCACGCGGCCAGCGCTGGTCACCCGACTATGATAACCGCGCTCGCCAACGTGCCAAGGATCGAACTGAACGCCAGGGACAAAGTAAGAGCGTTTCGCGACTCGTAACGGTGTATTTTTTTTCGTTGCTTCCCCTTGCCGGTGATTTGGTAAAAAAGCGAATCGAAGTGGAAGCGCAATTGACAAGGGCGGAAACTTTCCGATAAAAATTATTATTTTCTGAAAGAACTCGGAGAATTCCCCGAATTGCGTTGTCGTTGACCGAACTGAACTTTCATCAACTTTTTCGCTGAAATTATTACAATTCGACTCGAGCGAAATTTACTTCGGTGAAATTCAACGATCGATTTGACGTTTCGAATGTTCGTTATCTCCGCTTCGTTGCGACGTATCTTGGGTTCAAATTGGGTTTAAATTTCACGAACGAAGGGTACTTGTAACTTCATTCTCGGCGACGAATTGAAAAGCACGTGTATGCAGTTTACTCAACGTAGTTACACTAAGATAGTAATCCGTTCTGAATTTATGCGGTAATATAAATATCTACGTACGAAACCAAATGCAAAGGACGCGAGAAACTTCAATTTATACGGAAGCTTGGTCTGCCTTCTCTCTCTCTCCCGATTTAGATACCAGGAAAACTAGGTCTCTGACGTTACCTATATTGCCTTCTTACCGCGTAGACAAGCGAAATCCTCGAAGGAGAGAGTGCAAGGTACGCGTACAGTTATGCGAATTTAACTGCGGTCCTTTGAGGGAATTTTATGGAATTCGCATCGTTTCGACGGTGCTTCCGGCTTTCCGCTTCCAGCTATCGCACGCTTCATTCGGTCATCACGATTCACCTGTAATCTCGGAACGACTTTCTTTGATCTTCTCGAAACAGAAAATTCAAATACATACGGTGATTTTCGTAAAAGGTTCTCTATTTACTCCTTTCGTGCCAGTTTCATCGACCAAGTGTTTCAACGCCAATAACTGCTAATTACGCTTTACATAAAAAAATATCGTCGTTTAATCCTCTCGGGATTTCGATTTCCGATCCAAAACGGAAAAATTACCGTTCCCGCTCTTTCTGACGTGTTTGGATCCCCCGAGATCTAAAATCCACCAAAATCAACTCGCGAAGGTAAAATTGTCGAACGAAACGCACAACGTGCGTGAAACGCGAGGGTGTTGAAAATTTCGTCGTCGATTCGTAGAAAGGTCAGACGCCGGTGCACTATGCCTGCACGCAGGAGCATCTGGAAGCGGTGGAAGTTTTGATAGGACTGGGAGCGAACGTGGACGCCCAGGACAGCGAGGGAAACACGCCCCTTCACGTGGCGACGAGAACGAGGCACACGGCTATAGCTCAATTGCTGTTAAGAACCGGGGCGAACACGGAGTTAATCGACGAGGTAAGTAACATTTTCAACCTCGTCCGTCTTTCGCCAATCCCCCAATGCCCCCTTTCTTTTCAGATGGGCTTCACTCCGCTTCACGTGGCTGCCAGCCAGGGTTGCAAAGGGATACTAGACTCGATGATTCAACACGGCGCCGCACTCAACAAACAATGCAAGGTACACACACTCAAGGTACGTGTAATCGACATCGAATAACTATCCATCATTCGGCGAATCGCTTTGCAGTACGGGAACACGCCTTTGCACTTGGCCTGTCAAAACAACGAGGTTGAAACGGTCGAGATACTGATCAATAAAGGCGTCGATCTCAATTGCTTGAACTCGGTGCGTATCAATTGTTTCGCGTTTTTTTTTTTTTTTTCACCCCCTTCGTCCACCAGACCAATCCGATCCGATCCGATCCGATCCGATCTGATTCTGTCGTAGAGATTACAGTCGCCGATTCACATTGCCGCGGAAATGGGACACACGGATATTTGCGAGCTTTTGCTGGCGGCAGGTGCGAATATCGAGCAACGGGAACAGGTAAACCAATGATCCTATTATCCGCTTTTCGTAGTTTCGCCCCATCCCATTTGTCCTTTAACAATGTATCGTATCCGCGTTACTTGTGCGAGGTAGTTTGGAATTTTCAGTCGGTGAAAAACTGCTACCCTGCCCTCGACTGTCGCCGCCACTCGTTGGTCGAGTTTGAAACAAATTTGAAACTCCATCTATTATTTGTCAACTAAACTCGAGCGTGCATCGCGTCGCAAAATAATTACTCCGACGCTGATACGATTATTACGACCGACTGTTGGTACAAATTGTTACGTGCGATTCGATTAAGCGTTACGGCGATTTGACGCGGTTCACGCGCGATTTGAAATTTCAGTAACGTGATATGACCGTGAGAGTCGTTGGCAGGGTACGTTATGCAACACATCCCATATGGACGCGAAACTTTACCACGGTAAGTATGCAAATACCTTCGCGCGCCGATCTATATCCATCGACCACAAACTTCCGAACTAGTTATAACTGTAGTACCGGTGAAATCTACGTTACGTGGGAAACTTAGCCACATTATATGTACGTATCGCGGTTTTGCTATCCTCCGACCGCGAACACTGAACTAGTCCCCTGACTAGACGTGTCGTAATGTGGGGTAGTACTCGGTCGAAAATCGCGCTGTTGGAATAGGTTTGCGATAGGAGGAATTTTTCTTTTCTTACACTTTCCGCTGATTTCTAATACTTAATTTCTATAATTACCTTGATATTATCTGTATCATCGAGTCGATGCAACGATTCATCTAATCTTGTCAAATAATATTTTACAAAAACTGTAGGCCAACCTGTATATGTATATAATATTCTGGCTATGAATCCACCGGGGAAAAACATGGCACGTCGATCGAACGTAATCAAAATAGGCGTCTCTTTGTGTCGAGTGTATCAACCTCGGTTTAACACGAATGTGACGAGCTGACACAGTCAACAAGACTGCCTTCAAAGTTTGCACGAGCAGGCTGGCGTACATGGTATTCCGCAATTCGAGAGTACGTCGGTCAACTTGGCGCACGACACCACAGTCTGCGACGAGTTCGTTAAAATAAGGTTAAAACGAAGTTGTCTCGATGTTCACAGGGTGGCAAAACGCCACTTTACATCGCAGCGAGGGGCAGTTTCACAGCTATCGTCGACATGATAATTAAAACCGCGAGGCTGGACTACCCGACGCCGGTAGGTGATCGAAACCTATTACACTTTTGTAATGCGTGCTTCTCAACTCGTTTACAACTCGAAGCTTTTGTAATGTCAATCCACCGAACGATTTGAAACAAATTGCTGAATTATATCTTTCAACGTCACAATTACGTTGTCGATTCGTTTCATACATCGTTTTTAAAATTAAGGGAAATTAAGGCTTTTTGCACGTATGATTGTACGACAGAAGATTACAGGCAAAATTGCTTCATATTTCAAGACTGTTTCTCTGACCTAACCTATAAAATATTTCTTTTTTTTTTTTTTTTTTTTTTCTTTAGGAGGATTCGACATCCGACAAAGAAACTCGAGATCTAACGCCAGCTAGGAGAAGATGGCGAGAAGGCTCGAGGGGTGGAAGTATCTCCAGCAACAATGGCGCTCTTTCGGAGCACATTCGATCGATTTTGTGGAAGTTGGCGTACAAACAATTGGGACCCGAAGATTGGAAGAAACTGGCGTTACATTGGGCGTTCACGTACGATCAGATTCAAGCAATCGAGCACCAATACACTGGTAAAATAATTATTTTATTACACGAGGGAATTTCAAATTGAGACGTGCAAGATTGCAAGTAGTCGTCGAGGTACAAAGTTCTCGTTTCTTACTTGGATCTAATCAATTGGTAGATAAATTTTAATAAAGAATACGACGACGTATTACGTTGGTTTTTAAACGCGAAGAAGTAAGTAAAAAATTTGTCGATTGACTCGTATACATTCATTTTTTTATTTTCAACTCTGAAAATTTCCAATACAATTAAATTGAGCAGATACGACCCAAGGGTTAAAATAATTTTGTTCCTCGATGTTCCCTCCGTAAATCCGAGAACAGCCTTATGAAAAGGACGATAAAGCTCCACTTCTAGGTCCCTCGAGTTACAAGGAGCACGGTTTCCGAATGCTGATGATCTGGGCATCAGGATTGAGTCCCGAGGTCTCCGTGGGGAAAGAACTTTGCGACGCGCTCTCCGCGGTAGACAAAAATTCCGTCGCTGGTAAAACGTCAAATCGAAAAATTACCAATATACGTTCTATTCTCCGCCGAAAAAGGCGTGAAAAAAACAGAGAGGAAACTATCGTTGAAATAACAATTGCAGAATCCGTACGAAAGCACATGGATCAAGAGAAAGAGGGGAAGACGAAGTTGAACAAACAGCGATGTCACAAATGCTCCATCACTTAAGGACAGCGGGCGACGATTTTGTCCAAGCCGGAGGGAAGTTACAAGAAGAACCGGAAGTCGGGGAAATTCGGACGATCTTCAGTAGAAAATCTTTAGCGATATTCGCGGTGCGACATATCTGTAGGGTGACATATCGCCTGGTCTTGCATTTTTTTACAGCATGTGTTTCGACACAGAGACGCGTTTCGTAGCGAAAGTACGCTCGCATAGCGTTCGAGGAGAGGATCAACGAATGCGATTCGATCTATCGTGAAATCTACGTTCGAATCTTCGAATCGAAACGCGTCTTCTAGGAAATTCGAACGACTACAGAAGCGACGTAACTTTCATTCTTGTTCATTGGTTGAACAAACGATCGACGTTCGAAGCCGTCCTGTTTCATTTGATCTTTCTCCCGGTACGTTTTTCATCCTGTCGCGCGACAACGCTACACGGAAACTTCGACAACTGTACATACACGAACGCAACGCGTAAAATACATTTTAGAGAAAAAACAAACGCGAGGAAACGGAGAGAAATTTCACGGGGCTTTCGATGTGATAAAAGAAAGATGTAGAGATTAGACGAAGGAAACTATCGAAACTATCGAAGCTTTGACTCGTCGTACAATTCGAGAAAGACAATCTACATATCCGAGTACAATTAAATAAACGCGTGATTAAGAGTCTGTAGATATTTTTAAGTAGCTGTTCTTCCCCTTTCAACTGCGAACGACACGTTCGAATATTTATCAGAATAATTATCCGTTAAAAGCAAACTCTAATTCGTGGAAATCGGTATTGTAATTTTTACTAATTTGTCCATGTACGTGTTTAACGCTAGAACAACTCTACGTATAAATATATACCGTGTGCACGTCATTTCAATTAAATCGACGTCGAAAATGAAAATTAGGATAGGAGTCTGAATGAAAATTAAAATTAATTTCACCAAAGATACCTATCCTCTGAAATTGTTTGAAGTTCTAGTGTTAACGAGTGTCACGCTAGTACAATAAATTTGCTACAAACAAACAAATAAATAAAAATCTCTTACCTTGAATCAGCTCTGGTTCTCGAATCATCGATCTTGAAAATAACAACTTGTTGTCGGGGGATGATGATAAGAGATGATGATGGCAGTCAGTGTGAAAGGTTGTTCGGGCAAGTTGTTCAGGATAGTTGACAGGATAATGATGTGTGTGTGTGTCAGGGATACCCTAAACAGAGTGTTCTATTAAAATGTGAATGTTTATTAATTCATATGGAATATTCATTTGCTTCTATACTATAAAAGAATGCATTTCTTGCTGTTTCCGCCCTTGCAAATGTATAACAAAATATTACAAACGACACATCTGATCGTCATATCTCTCAGTCGTCGCCGTCATAATTATTTGTGTTGTTGATTCAATTAATAATTGTCGGCGACGACGATGCAAACGGGGCTCGTCAACGGCAATTAATTGTTATTCATAATCGTCTATCGTATCGAGAATTGTACAAACCGTACGTTTAACCGGGGGATGTTTGGGGGGGGGGGGAGGGGGAGGAGCTATAAATAAAAACGTCGGACTTCCTAACCCTTAACATTACAATTAAGTGCTAACCGGTAATTAATTAATTAATCGTTATTATTACAATGAGAATCACTATGTAACTCGTGGCATTATCGATCTCTGCGCAACTTCTTGTAATCTATCAGCCTCTCCGTTGTCTCTGTATTTATCGTGCGTACGAACACCTATATACGAAAAGAAGAAAGTGACCACCATTGCGGGCAAGCACGCGTAACTGTTTGCCGACGACGGGATGCGCAATGGTGTCCGACACTTTTTTTTTTTTTTTTTTTTTTTTTTATTATTATTATTCTCCCTCTTTCCCTCTTTGTTGTCTGCTTCTTCTGTCGTGGCGAGAACCAAAAGAACACATGGAGAGAAACGTTCGCAACACACGTGATTCTGCACGGGTTCTCTTCAACGGGTCCTCGTTCCTTACGGTAGTCAACGTTTCAAAGTCGTACGAAAATATACAGGCAGTCTCGCAGGCATGTACAATCAATAAATACATAAGTATATATCCATTGTGAACGGCGCTTAACGTAAATAACGATGTCTACTACTTAGTTTAGTTGCGTTAAATTACTCTAAAGTATTGGACGAAGCTGCTGGCTCGCACAGAAAATTAGCGTGGCAAATTAGCTACGCGGTATAATTTTCATCGTTTTCATTCGTTTTAACCCCTTTCGTACTGTGTGTATTCTTATTCTTGAATTGTGAAATATATATATATATATATATATACATACATATATATACACATACATACACACACACACATACACACACACACACACACATATATATATATATATATTTCTTTTTTTCTTTTAGCTTTATATCGCTTTCGTCGTAATCACACTTTAACCCCACAATTATGCGCGTGTATATATATATATATATATATCGAAATCCACGAGAGTTGGGAAGGGAGGAGGATCATTCTTAGTAACACTGTGTATATTCACGCACAGACTAATTCATTTTCGTTCGCTCGATGTAGTATTATAATAATAATAATAAAGATATAGAAATATATTTATATATATATAAATAATTTATATAAATATTTACATGAAAATAATTTATACAAACATGTACATATAAATAATTTATATATTTTCGTACAAATTTATATAAATATCTTCATATAAATTTACATAAATGATTTATACAAATATTTATATATGTATATGTATATGTATATGTGTGTGTGTATATATATATATTTATATATATTTATATATATATATATATATATATATATATAAATATATTTGTATAGTCCGTGAATTCTCGAAGCGAAAGAAAGAAGAAGAGACTCTAAATATAATAATACTCAAAAGCAAATATACAACAGACACGACAAATGGAACAGTACAGATGCAAAAAACGCAAGAAAAAAAAAGAGAAACAGAAAAAAATAGGAGATAAAAGATTGAATCAAGGACAAAAGGACCAATTTGATTATTTAAATTAAATGTGAAAAAAATTAACCCTTAATTATCGCGGCCCGTTAAGCGGCGACCGCGACTAGACGCGCGCTTCCGGTTCTTTTACCTCAAGTCCACAAGCCTCGCGTCATCCAGTCAGGAAAATGAAAAGGACGTCTAGGAAATAAACTTCCTACGGCAGAAATTGAAAAAAACAAAGGATTAGGCTTCTTGTCGATCTTTGAAATGAAATTTTTTTTATTTCTTTCATTCTTTTTTATTTATTTTTTTTTTTTCAAATCATCGGTCGAGTCTACTAAATTAAAAAAGGAGGAGCAAAATCATTCTGTACGTGTTTGTCTCTTTTATAGAATAATTCGTCGCGAAATCATCGAACGGAAATAATACCAGCTACGTTCTCGTCGCGATTGAAAGTGATTTCCCGACGTTTCCCAACTAAACAAAGAGGTGGGTGCGAAAAACAAGAGAAAAATGAATTGCTAAAGTCACGTCAATAAAGTACTTAGTCGCTTCCCGGTTGCTAATCCTAAGGTGAAGTTAAAAATCCTTACATCTAAATCTCACAGTGCCCGCGGCGAACTAAGTTTGCTCCTAATCTTCTTAACGATTAAAAATATCCATTTTCGCTTGGATCCTACACATCGAGCCCCATTATTCTCCGCGAAACAGAAATTCTCGATCTGTGGGGAGTTTCAGTTTCATACATCGAGTTTCCCTTTGGAAAGTGGAGAGAAGAAAAAAAAAAAAAAAAAAAAAAGAAACAATCGGCGCCTAACCGAAAACTAATTTCCTCAGTTTCTTCTTAAAGGTAATAGTTTATAGAATATTATGTAGCGTTGAAACAGTTCGACGCAACGTCGTCCAATAAAATCTTCTTTGCGTCCAGTTCGTTTGCTGGCGTCCGTCGTAAGTTCGCGTATAAGTAATTGGTCCTTGGTGCTCTCGAGTACCCTGTTGTCTTCCTTCAAACGACAGAAGATGCTCTCGCGAGAAGATACTATTTCTCGATCCACGGATATTCCCTGGACGTCTTCTTCCTTCACTCCAAGGCGAGGGGGGTGGTCCTTCGTTGCTCTTCGAATTGCAAAAGAGAACAGGCAAAGGTGCAAGCATTCACCGTTCCATTCCCGAAAAAGCGTGGCGCAGCATACACCGTTCCTCTCGAGCCGAGTTCGAGATACGTTTCTATTTTCTCGTTGCCATGCATACTCGCTCGCATACACAAGCGTACACATACACGCGTGATATGCAAGTGTCGTGTGAAAACGCGTTCTCACTCGTTCGGAACACCCGAATAGGGAATTGCCAACATTCGTTTGCCAACGATGTTCGCAACGATGCGTTCAACGCGGGAACGAACGCTCATTCGCTTCCCACTTCGATCAAATGCACGTTCGTTTGTTCACTACGAGATCTCTCTCAAACGAAAAGAAAACTGGTAGTCTCCAAAAAGAATATGCAAGATGCCTCAAGCGAAGTTTGTGTTCTGTTTCTTCAATTTTTTCGGTATCTAAAAATTTCGAAGTCCATGATCTATACTTTTTGCCGACTGGCAGCCGTTGATAGTAAAGTGGAATTTAATAATTTAAAAATGGAGAACGAACGGGTATTTAATCGTTCGCCTCTAAACGCACCAAAACACGTTCGTTTCGTGGTGAGCAGACGCGTTGAACACGTTGCGGAACGAACGGCTGACCGGATTATTCTAACGCGTTTCGTTAAAAAGATAAGTCACACAAGGGGATGGTCGTCCGGTACGCAACGTGTCGTGCGCGACGCGTATGACTCGACTCGTGTTCGAGTCCATCGTGTCTCTAGCGACGGTAAGGATGGTAATTGTTGGAGCTGGACGAGGGTCCTGCGTAACCCCTTTGGGGTCCACCGCCGCTGCAGTTGTCGTTGATTCCCGGGGCAGCAGGAACGCTTCCTAGTCTTGGAGGTCCGTATTCGGTGCCTGTTAGAATCGTATAAAAGAACATAGTACTGTGTGCCAGGATCGCGGCCCGGGAATGCAATCAGGGAGAGAGCAGTGTAGAGAGAGCAGTGTAATCGCGGACGAACGACTTGCGGGTTGGCATAAAGAAACTTTCGAATTTCGAAGCTTGAAAAGTTTGAATTGAAGGAACTCTGACAATCTTTTTTTTTTTTTTTTTTTTTTTTTTTTTTTTTTTTTTTTTAAGGAACCGGCAGCAGATTTAGAGACCACGCTGCGACGAAAGAGAATTTTAGGTCATCGGGGGATGAAATAACGGAGCGAAGAAGAGATGACACGCGTCAACTCGTTAAGAAACGAGGAATATTACAAGTTGCTGATCCTTTGAAAATTGTACGAAATTATACAATCAAAGCGAAAGAAGTTAAATTTTTTTTTTTTGTGAATCAAACCTGAAGGACCTTAAATTCAATAAAAAGTTGTAAAAACAATCCTACGGAATTGGAGAAGTTGGAAGAAAGACGTTAACCGAATCCTCGAGATTCTTTTTACAGTCAATGAAACTTGATGTAAAAGTGTAAAATGATCGGAAAGAATGGGGAACGTTAATTCTTCGTGGGTTGAACAAGAAGGATCGACTCTGAAATGCAGGATTAATTGAATTGAATTTGATGGGGCAAAGCGACGCGCGTTGAAGTGAAACGGTATCGATGTGACGTCGGTACTAGGTGGTTAAGTGGCTAAGGGATGCTGAAATTCGATTCGTTCCGAGAATTTTAACTTTCTTGTAAGAAAAAAAAAAAAAAAAAAAAAAAAAGATAGTGTTTTAATGTCGATATATTAGTGTTAAGTCTACGGCTAACGTATATATAGTAGAAAAAAGAAATAGAAGACGACATCAGATCGTGCAACAATAGAAATAATAAATTGTATCAAAAATGTTTCGTAACGTGCAAGTAGGAAAAGCTTATATTACGTCCTTAATCATCTTAATCGACTATATAGTGCTTATCGACTAAACCGCCAACTTAAATATTACGACGATTAAAAAACCAAAAAGTTCGTGCTCGTCTCGTTCTTCATCCAACTCTCTCTATCTCTCTCTCTCTCTCTCTCTCTCTCTCCCACTCTTTCTCTCTTACAATTTTCAGTACAAAATTTATATTTCTTCTACGTTTCTCGCGGGTCTTAATAATTAGTATAAAAGTGCTTAGTACTATGTTATATCACGAACGTCGAGCAACTTCGAGGCAAATAAGAGGGAAGTTTTACGATCGAGTTTAAACCCGGAGGACTCCGCTGGGAGTCTCAACAATCTACGTGCAAATTTCAACGCGTGTTCTCGCCAAACGCAAAGCACGCAGTTTGATGGAATTTAAACCAGTTTCGACTAGGAATAGCAAGCAAGTTAAAATTATCCGATCACGAAACAAGCAACGCGCGTTGTAGTTTCAAGTTCAAGTACGAGAAGGGAACCTCCTAGATTAAGTTTCAAACTTGAATTTTTCGTAGCTTCTTAAACAAATCTGCTGTGACGATCCCATTTTTTTACGTTAGACGCTATGTGTATATATATATATATATATATATAAAAAGAAAATGGAGAAAAGAATTAGCGCAGACGTTTTACAACACAAATCTAAAAAGCTTCCGTGGTAAAAATTTTAATTAGTACAAGTAACTTAACGACAGATCTAAGCGGTAGGCCTTAAGTAATCTTAATTTTTGTTAAAAGGACGCTTCGCTTACACGCCATCGCTTGCACGTAACTTACACACATGTAAATCCTTAATAGATAAAAATCGTCTTACGGGCTATTTCGACTGAACGATCAAAAAAAAAAAAAAAAAAAAAAGTGACAACTACAAAAGCAATTTTCCTTAATAATGTATCAAAACGTGGACGCGAATTCACGCGTAGGGAAGTGAAGAGAATGATGGCCATCGTTGGAAACGTCCTCGCTCGTTCGTAATCTATATTCACCGCTCCTTTTTTTTTTTTCCCTTCGTTACAGTGCCGCCAATCTCTCTCTCTCTCTCTCTCTCTCTCTCTATTTTTCCTAAATTTTTATTCTTTCCTCTTTTCATATATATATATATATATATATATATATATATATATATATATATATATATATATATGAATGTATGTATATATTAAAAACCTAAAAGCTTGATCTGTTTTTTTTTTCCTTTTTTTTTTTAATCTTTGGTAGGCGATTTTGCTAGTGTTTTCTTAGCGCCTATAAGGGTGATAATTCGTATGCTGGGTCAAGGAAAACCGTTGGGGACCTGGGGCTGCGTCTCCGTTCGGAATGAAGGTCGGACTTCCAGTTTCGGTGTTTTTGAACTTTGGGATCGGGGTGTTGTCTGCGGGAAACAAAGGAGGAAATTAGGTTGTGCGGGCCGCCCCGTGCACGCCCTCGCGTTAGGCGTGAAGAAAGTGCGAGTTCAGAATGATGTAACTGATGCGAGAGAATACCAATGAGAATTTTCCTTGTTCTCGTAAACTTAAAAAAAAGAAGAAAAAAAGAAACATGGCCTTTGACTTAACTACAATACAATGAACAAATGAACTGTCGAGATGAATGGAAAATACTGAAGGGGCAAGTTATTACTGAATTTTGAGTGAAGAATGTTTCACAATAAATAAAAGTAATTCATCGTTGATTAGCCCCCAAAGTACTGACAAAGACAAATACCTCGAACCTGAGTATCTTCGAAAATTCCAAGGTTACACTTACGGTACATTAAATGCAGAATACGTTTTGTCAAGCTCAGATTCGAGATGCGGTGAACAAACGTGTCGAGACGCGCATAAAACACTGCACCAAATGGAAACTTCTTTCAGTGATGTGAGAAAGGAGAATTTAAAGAAGTATATATTTTTCGAAACAGTGGGCCACCTCTGTAATTTCGCTATATACGACAAAATCGTTTGCGTTTTGAATAAAAAAAAAAAAGAAAAAGAAAAATGAAAAACTCGAAGAAGAACTAGCAACCGAGATTCGCGCAAAATTTTCACAAAAAGAAAAGAAAGAAAAGAAAAAAAGAGAGAGAAACAACGAAAATGATCTACGTTTAGATACAATTGCAAAACAGAAGCGACAGAAAGAAAGTAGAAAACTGCTCTAGGATTATTGACCAACTAGAAAGACTCTCGAAACGATAAGACGAAAAAAGATCCTGACTTTCGCTTCACTCCCATGCTCGCTTTCATTCGCATGCTCATTCATTTCGGCAAAACTGTGAAAAAACTTGACTCAAAAATTTTCTTTTCCTCTGGAGTTGCGTATATTCCTCTTGCCTAATTATTTCGCGATTATCTATAAAAAGGAAAAACTCTCTGATGATAAAAAAAAGTATTAAAGCGTGCAGTGTTTTAAGTCTCTCTCAACCGCTTGGACAAAATAAATACTCTACGATTAACAATATATACTCGATACGAAAGAAACGACTAACTTTAAAACGAAGGGAGAAATTGTTTGGATTCGATTGACAAGATTCGTTCATATATATATTTTTTTTTTTTCATCAATATCATTTTCTATTTAATCATCCTCATAATCTATACCAGTATGTACTTTACGAATAATGATCCACTCTTTTTCTTCTATATTATCATCATCATAATAATTATCAGCATATCAACTTATCATCAGTATATCATTGTATGTATATATATATATATATTTATATATTTATATATAATTATATATATCATCATTATAATCGTTATATTAATATTATTAATATAATATCTTAAGTATTAAGTAATCCACTAGAAACACCGTTAAGTATATTAATATATATATTATATATATATATATACACATATACATGTATTTATATTTGTATACATATATATACATATATATATATATATATATATGTGTGTGTGTGTGTGTATGTGTGTATTTGATGAATAATAGTAATAGCAATAATAGTAATAATAGTAATAATAGTAATAATAGTAATAATAATAATAATAATAATAATAATAATAGTAATAATGGTAATAATAATAATAATAGTAATAGTAGCAATAATAATAATGACAATAATTAATAATAATCATAATCATAAAAATAGCAGTAGTTACAATATAGTAGTAGCAGTAATAGTAATAGTAGTAGCAGCAGCAGCAGTAGTAGTAATAGTAATAGTAATAGTAGTAGTAGTAGTAGTAGTAGTAATAGTAGTAGTAGCAGTAGTAGTAGTAGTAGCAGTAGTAGTAGTAAATAGTACAGTAGCAATAGTAATAGTACTGTTTTTATGTGTCATTTTAGGAGTGAGAAGAGCAGAGTAAAAGCGAAAGGTTGATAGAGTTATAAACGGATGTATTCGTCAAGTGAAAATAAAGCAATTTAGAAATTATTACCCTCCCCAAAAATTCGACCTTTCTGATTTCACATCGTGATTTAAACTCTCTCCTTGAATGAATCTCCCTTTTACAGTTAAGCCTTCCTCCTCGTTTTGCTCTGACAGTACACAAAGAGAAAAATATCAAACGTCAAAGCTCGGAGAATTTTCCTTTTTTCGTTTTCTTGAATGAAAGAAAATGAAACTTTATGCACACGTGCACCTTTCGATGCCCTAGCTATTTTCCACTTTGACATCAACGTCAACGAATCAACTGTTTCAATTATTTCTTTCATTGTTTACGTTTTCTCGTTTTATTTATTCCTTCATTCCGCTCCAAATCCTAGCAGACTTTTACGCGGCTGATTTTTGCTTTATCCTGGCATGTCGCGTGGCCCATGGTGTTTCGTCGCACAGTTTCTAGCACTGTGTCAACTACCACATCTGCAAATTTAGTTTTTCTCTATCAGTAGGAGAATCAACACGCGGCAATGTTTCACCCCTTCCTTTTTTGCCCAATCTCTCTCCCCCATTCCTATCAGATCAACTAATGTCGCTAAAATTAGATAACGATCGTTAATCCCGCTATTAAACTACGCTTCGAAATTCGATTTCGTTAGTCTCTGACTCTTTTTCTCCCTCTTTCCCTTACTCGCCGTGTCGCGTTTTCTATATACACCGCCACCATCGAGAAACGAAATTCTCCACTAGGAAGAAATCAATCAAGAAAATCGTAAGACAACCGTGAACAAACAAGAAACGACGTCAATACAGGGGGAGGGGAAACAAAATCTTTCAGTCAATCTTCTGCGTTCAGCTTGAATGTTTTTATCTCGGAAAATATCGTTGGACGAAATCCCCAACGAGAATTTCAGGCGATTAAAGACTCGAAGGGAAATATTGTTTCTTTTCCTGGTACGATTTGGAAATATTGCGTCGGCACTTTCATCACATCGTCGCGTTTTAAGCACTAACGGTTTAGCTATGATTCTTTTTTAATGCAAGTACTTCCTATATTCGCTATATACGTAATGCGGCTTAATAAACTTTTACATTGTCTCGCGTGTTTTTTTATTTTAATGTTTTATTCTCTCTCGCTCTCTCTCGCTCTCTCTCTCGCTCTCTTTACTCATTAAAGATTTGGCAAACCTTAAACCTGGTTCGGCGCCAAAACGGCGGCCACTTGTACAACGCGTACAAACTATATATGTTCCTTGTATCAACTAGAAATCTTGTCAGCGGCACGGTGTGTGTCTCTGTCGTTTGAACATTAATTTATTCTCTACACGCTCTCCTCTCTCGCAGTTACATCGACCTCTCTCTCAACTATCGTGCCACAACATTCACACCTGTCCAACGTTCACAAAAATTTTCCAACAGTCGTACCCTCTTGATCATTTGATTCTCTTCTCTCTCTCTCTCTCTCTCTCTCTCTCAATCGCGTTCATTTCTCACTTACTTTCTTGTAAATCTTCATTAGCTCTCAATTCTTTCTCATGCGTCAACATACATATCTCTCTCTCTCTCTCTCTCTGACGATCTGACTTTTATTATACCCTCCTACCCATTCAATTAACTGATTAAACCGGCAATTTAACAACTCTCCCTCTCAGTCTCTCAGTCTCCCTGTCTTTCGCACACCCACCACCCACGTTTACTACAATTTGCTCTCTAACGAAAGAATTAAAATTACAACGACTAATCAACGACTTAGATACGCGACTTCCCATTTCACTTAAGAGTTACGGAACAATTATGATTCTCACGAGAACACAATGGTTGGCATTTGTCTTGTTTCATTAAAAATATTCTTCGTTTCGCTTTCTCTATTTTTTTTTCTTCTTTTTCTTTTTAAACACTTCCCTAAGCAACGGTGTTTTCCTCTTAACGTCGAGTTTATACGCATTAATTAATTAATTAGATAATTAATGGATACACCTTAATTATCGATTCTACTAGCTTCGCTTCGTATCCGTGAAAGCACGGCCGTGGAAAAAAGTGTCCGCCACCTCACCGAAAATGGTAAAATTCGATCGTATAAAAACGGGGGGAGGAGGAGGTTGGAGAAAATTCTACGTAATATATATTGTATATACGTGTTTGCGTGTATGTATGTATACGTATGTACGTATGTATGTGTGTATGTATGTATGTCTTTTGTCCTAAGTGAAAGGTGAGCTTCGTTCCTTCTTTTTTCCCTCTCTTTTTCCCTTCTTGCGTTTTTCTGGCGTTTTAAGGTACTCTGAGGATAATCGTTAATTTATAATACATTTGTACACAACTTATCCCTTAATCAATAATTATATCGATTTACCTACACACACACACACACACAACTTTGTCCGGATGTTCTCATTCACTCTCACGCCACTCTCACATTCACGCGATTGCCACTTTCTCTTTCTCTCTCTCTCTCTCTCTCTCTCTCTCTCTCTCTCTCTCTCTCTGTATCTCTTTCGCCACCGTGTGTGTTCGTATCGTTTCTTCCGTTCTTTCATTTTTCTTTACGATTACTAGAATCGCACGACCAATAAAGCCGTACGTTTTTAAGACACGTTCTAAGAGCCTGCCGTTTCGTCGAAACGCTGTGATGCGTGTAACGTTCGAAAGCAGCGTCCAGGTATATAGCAAAGTAACGCTGAAGTAATAACAAGATACGAATGCGGCGAACGAAGAGTTTCTACAACAATTGGAAAAAATGAAGAAACGAAAAAAAAAAGAAAAGAAAAGAACGAACAATGAATTAAAGAGAAGACTCGGAAAATAGTTATCGCGATAGAAAGATTCGACGATGATAAAAGAAGACGGATAAAACAAACCCTCGTCGGTTCTTCACCCATAGGTGACTATAACACGTTCCCCTTTATCGCTCGAATAAACCGATTTACCCCTTGGTAGCACTTTTGGTGTACTTTCGAGTATTTATCATTTGATCAACCCCCCTCCCCGTAAAATTCTATTTCATTATTTTACCTAGCTTATTATTTTCGACTCGCTCTTAACCAGCTACGATTTTTTTTTCTTTTTTTTTCTTTTTGTTCTTATCGTCGTTTTGCGTCGTTTTCTTTTTCTTTCTTTATGTTTAGTCGTCTCTAGTTAGTCTCTTTAAAATCGAGATTCGCGTACACAATCTATATCCTTAGGCGGAGGTAAGAGTTTCCCTTTAATCCGAGTTATCGAGTAAAACTAGACCGTTAAACGTTAGACAGCCATTAACTATTATTTGATACAATAAACGTGATAGTCGACAATAACCTTAAGAACGACGTCCACTTTCTAATTAGTACTTCGAGAAGTTTGTGTGTCCGCGGGGCCCCCGATCGTCCAGCACCTCGATCGTCCGTTTAAATATAATAATTCTCTGTTTAAATTTGTCTACTACGCTTATTTATTTAACTAACTACCCGTTCGTCTCTTCATATTTGTTACATTAGCTGCAGCCTGTTTTAGTTTTCTCTCTAGTACGTTCTTCACACTTTCCTCTCACTCGCTCGCTTACACTACACTCTCTCCCTCTCTCAAAATGATTCGTTCCCATTCGTTCATTCCCACTTTCTCTCGTAAAAACACCAATTAAATTGCCTCTCATTCACCCTCCAACCCTCTTACGTCACTTTCCATTTTTCTCCCTGTCTTTCAGTCTCACAGTCGGATGATTTCATTAAACTCTCTCTCTCGCTCTCGCTCCAGCCGTTCTCTCTCTTTGTCTCATGTAAACTTAAGCTACGCTGATAATACGCGTTTCGAGAAGCTGTAGATATAGACATTTATTCGAGAAGAATAGTAAAGCCATTGCTTGTAAATCCGTGATAATTAATTAATAATTACAATAGAGAAGAAAAATAATAATAATAATAATAATAATAATAGTAATAACAACAACAGTTCATCGTTTTAAAGTGTTACTAGTCGTAAATAGTAATTAGTTTGATAAATCGTAAGCAGTACTTTGACACTTTTTTCTTTTATCTTTAATAGTTTCGTCGACGTTACGTTATCTCCCTGCCCCACCTTTTGTTGTCACCACCCTTTAATAACCCTAAGCCTAAAGTGACACTTGGCAATATTTCCAAATCGACGTGTTCGTTCGTTCGCAGGAGAAAAAGCAGAGGCGCAATCCTTTCTCAGTTAAGATAACAACACTGATTTACAATTTCCTTCTTTCTTTCTTTTTTTATTATTATTTTTCATCTTTTCGCTCTACGTTCTTCTCCCGATATTATTTGCTTCATTGCTACGTACGCCTCCGTTTTCCGATATTTTTTTTTTCTTTTTTTTTTGTTGAACCGCGGACCGAAGAGTTTCTTCCTTTTTTTTTTTCGTTAACCTACGCGAAAAAAAAGGGTCCTCTCTTTGCTTAAGCTTTGTTTCTCCTTTGGAAGGGCAGTGGTCGTTGGACGTATTTTACTCAGCGAGAAAGTAGATTTAAATAAGCAAAGAGTGCCGTTTTTTCAAACGCGAAAATTAGAACGTATTTCCTTTACTGTACAATTTGTCTCACGCTATATACGATATTCTTTTATTTATTTTATTCTATTTTACTTTACTTTACTTTACTTTATTTTATGCTTTTTTGGTTATTCTGCATTTTGTCCGAGAGCGTCAGTCTTATTAGGACCGTTTCGGGGGGAGGCTCGACATTCGTGGAATGAGCAAAGTCAATTTCACTCGCTTTCATCAGCCTTTCTTGGATTTTTCTCAAAAAAAAAAAAACTAGCACACTTTTCAGTCGTGACACAAAGATAATTAACAAACAACTATCGTCGAACAACTAATTTCCATCGTGAAAATTAACGTCTTAGCAAATAAAAGGGATCCTTAAACACGACGAGACTACGATAGACAGAAATTCTCGAAAATTCGTTCCAACCACCAGCCGGCCCTGATTTTTTTTTTTTTTTTTATTGTTTCTCGTCGATTTTTTTTTTTTTTTTTTTTTTTTTTTTTCGTCTTCTAATTACAATTATACACGGAGACTTCTACTTGTCTTCGCGATTCCTCTTTTTCTACGTACGTACGTACACACGTATATGATAAGATGCACATCGAAATATTATTATTATCATTACAATGTTACTCGTTAAAAGTACAAACAGTTAATTCTATGGTAAAAGGATTAGTGCATGCGCGACGCAAGACTCGCGTAAATACCTATCGTGTTTGTCGAGTCTCGTCTCACACGTGTATGCCGATTTTATATAGTCGAACGATGTACAAGTATGCATATATATATATATATGTGTGTGTGTGTGTGTGTGTATATACTTTGTCTCTAATAAGAAGATAACGTGATCTAATAAAGTTCGTCGAGCAAAATGTACTTTGCTCGACGAACTTGCGTGTACAAATCCTCCGACATTCTACCGTATCTTCGTCTTAATACCCGCGAATTGTCGTTCAAAAGTGCAATGAACTATCTAGGTAAAAGAACGAAGACCAACGTTGTCTCCCCAAAATTGTCGTCACGTTTACCACTTCGAGCAGCACGACGGTCACGTTCGTCACGGTTCGCGACACTCGTCGTTACGTTAATGTTAAATGCAAGGGTGCGAACTTATTCCGACAAGAATATTGACGCGTTCACGCGTCCAGCTAGAGAAACGGTTGCTTGTTTAATTCGGCAATTAACCATTACGTTAAATCCCTTAATTAATTAATTACTCAATTAATCGATTAATATTCATAAATAACAATCTAACAAGTTTTGTATCTTTCTGAATCTGGACGTACCGTCTAAATATTATTAATCGATAGATTAGATTTCCTATACGAAGAGTTAAATTATCGTATTTATCTCTCTCTCCCTCTCTCTCTCTCTCTCTCTCTCTCTTTTTGTTTATTCTTGTTTTTTTTTTTTTTTTTTTTTTTTTTTTAAGGCTTCGTTCATGGTTCTTTCTTATCGAGAAAATTCTACACCTAATCTCCTCACCCGTTTCGCGCGCGTTTCAATCCCATCAGTCGTTTCTTACATTGTACTACTCTTCTGCCCGTCCACGATATCCCTAGGAATTAATTACGTATTTATAATTAACTAGTGTGTACTTAATTGAAAAACGTTTCTTTCGGGTCCCGGATTTGCTTAGAGGCGATGACTTACGTAAAAATGAACGGTTTAAAAAACGTGAGCTAAAAACACCCCCCCACACGCAGTAGGACGATGATATCTCTTCTCTCGTCGATCGGCTCTTGGAAAATTATGCGTCGAAAATCAAGGCGAGAGTCGGTTGATGAGTCGACGATTAATCCTTAATCGCTTAGTGATCTCTCAGTCTGAAACGTACCGTCGCGACTTCTTCCCTTAACCCGTAACATCGGTCTCTCAGACTTGGCTTTTGGATTATATCTCGGAGGGAAGAGGAAAAAAAAAGGAAAACGGGAACAGGGAGAGAAAATTAACCTACCCGTCGACCGTACACGATTTCGATAGAACGCGCAATCTGAGAAATGGACGTTAAGCGTTAACATTGTGGACTGATCAGACGTTCGACTGTACAAAATTGCTATTTTATAGGCTATTCGATTATTTCTTTTGATTTGTCTAAGTAACTCGCGGAAGTGTACGTCTCTCGTAGAAACTGGATCGTTCGAATGGATGCGAACGTGCGTTATCTGTACGTCTCTGGTGAATTATATGCTTAACTATAGCGTGAAAAGTCTCGTTAACACGTTAAAATTCCTTAGCGGTATCGTAATAATCATTTACATATTTAGAGGAGTGATTATATCGTTTAATCGTTTGTGTAACGCGTAAACGTAACGTCGACCACGACGATCGACCGTATCGTACCTGGCTTGCCTGCGATATCAGCTAACGAGCGAAGGACTTAATTACGAAAGGACCGACACGTTTAGGAACTCCGAGAACAAAGAAGAAGCAGCTAGGCGCCTCGTTTGAAAGTCACGGTTTCATTAATTACAATGATGAGGTATATGTCGTTCATTCGACAAATTCTTACGAACGATTAAAAAACATCCTGTCGATATATGTCCGTCTCGCGTATCGTATGTACCTTTTATTGTTTTTCTTATTTTCCTTTAACTCTAAGAATATTCTAAAAAGATGATATATCCAAACACGGTGGTAGATTAAAGAAATTGCCAGCAGCTTCTTTTTTCTGATAATTCAAAAATCTCGTTCTCTCTCCCCCCCCCCTCTCTCTCTCTCTTTCTCTCTCTCGGTTTCTCCTCTTTTTCTTTTCTTCGAGAAAAAAGAAATTCACGAATCGTCTTCCACACCGTCTGCTAACAACTCGACTTATTAACACGATTTATAGCTACTCTTATCCTTCAACTTATCACGTCGTTTGTACGAGGAAAGTAAACGTACGGACGAACGTGACGATCGTACGAACGAATCGGACATGACCGTAAACGTGACGACGAACGGGGGGACGTAGTACACCTGATCTTTATAATATTCATTTAATAAGTTTTATAATTGATCTTAAATACGCCGTTGTTGATTGATATTTTTAATACAGAGTTTCAACACGTCGAGTCGACACGTTGCTACAACCCTGACGAAAAAAAAGAAAAAAAGAAAAAGGATAGTAGAGCAAGAAAGACAGAGAACAGTTGGATCGAAACGATCGAAGAAGTAACAAAGAAGAAAACAAGAATAAAAGAGAGAAGGATGAACATTGCGAAAAGTGAATAGCGATAATCGGTAAGAGTAGTGAAAAGTAGTGAAAAGTAGTGAAAAGTAGTGATAGAGCGTTAGCAACAACTACTACAGAGAAAAATGATAACTACTATATATGTGGATATGACAGCGATACGATAAAAAAAAAAAAAAGTAGCAGCAGTTGAAAGAACAGCGAATCGTTATAACAAATCCCACACACCTCCTTCTATACGTATGTATGTAACATTTGCCCAATTTTGCCTGCCGACTCCTCCCACGTTATGCGTGCGAAATTAATGACTCCCGCACATGTTTCATAGACAATGTTGCGCATGTATACGTTATCCTCGAGAGCACTGAATATACGTCTGAATGAATTGGCAACGTGGCTCATTAGCTCAACGAAGATAAATCGGACAACGCGGTTCGGCTGTGTAACTCATATCCCCGACTCGACGTTTATTGTTGTATCGATCGGACAATGCGTACCACACACCGCGTCGTGAAATATCGTTAAAAAGACTACTACAGAGTTCAGTCTCCAAGAAACAGTTGAACAGTCATCGGAGTGAAATGAACTCAACAGCTGGAGAGAAACTAACTATCGTCACAAACACGTTGACGCGCGAAAGTCGATGAAACGTCTCTGTACAAAAGAAAAGTCGAAGATTTTGGTTGCTATTGAGACGCAAATACGTGCTTCGAAAAAATTATCGTACGTGTTTTGATTGTAATTTACTCGGACAATGAAGTGGCAACGCCTGTCTGTCTTCCTAATTGGTTAAAGACTAATTGATCCTCTCTCTCTCTCTCTCTCTCTCTCTCGCATTCGTACACTTTTCTTTCACTCTTTCTTTCTCTCTCTCCCTACCATACAAGTTTTTCCCTCTCTTTCTCTCCGTCCATTACCCTTCCCTTTCTTTGTTTTTTTTTTTTTTTTCTTTCTTATCCACGATTAATAATCTTTCTCTTTCCTCGTCGCGGCTTGCGATCTCTAAAAACGTCAACCGATAAATTTTCTTTTTCCACCCCCTCCCGAACGTTTTTCTTTCTTCTTTCTCTTCCTTTTATACTCCCTTTTCCTCGAGAGAAAAATCAAAGCAAAAACAAACAAAAAAAAAAAAAAATTAAGAAAATAAAAGAAGATCGAAGAAAAGTGTGTACGGAAGTGTATATAATGTGGTATACATAGACGTTAATATGTGGACATTGCGCATGCACGAATTTAGCCGTGCATGCAAAATGTACATACCTTTCGTTTTCTTCTAAAACAAAATACGTACGCCCCTATATCGATATATTTTCTCCTTCTGCTTTTTTGTTTTCCTTTAAAGATATACATTTACACGAGCAGCCATACGAGTGCGTGTACATACATATATGTTGCAATGAATTTTATATATATATATGAATTTTATATATATATATATATATATATATATATATATAGAGCTTATATATGTATATATATGTGTAGAATATATATACATATACATATAATAAAAATTGTATATATACGTATATATATATATATATATATATATATATATATATATATATATACACACAGAATAGTATGTAAACATGTGTTCTCTTTCAACATCTCCTTCTCTCTCTGTGTTGTGTGTAATAATTGTAATTAATAATAATAATAATAATAATAATAATAATAATAATAATAATAATAATCACCAATCATCGTTCATTAAATCGTTATTATCAATAAACGCGTATAATATAATGTTTATATCGCGACAAAAAATCTCTCTCTTTCTCTCTCTCTCTCTCAACCTGTAATATTTTTCGTTCTTAACTTTGTTTTTCCTCGTGCTTATTTCTATTATAATTATTTTTTCCTTTCTCTCTCTCTTTCTCTCTCTCTCTCTCTTGATTCTACATCTTTAACTTTTTAGAGTCTCCCTTAAGAAAATCCTTAAGCCTAGAGATAATGCGCTTTGGCCTGGTACATTATTATTTTTACTGCTACTGTGCTGGCAGCAGGGTGTTCGACTCCCTCGTCAGACTTCAAACGTTTCGAGAAGAAAGAACTCCGTCTAAAATCGTTTCTAAGTAAAAAGAAATTTTCATCTGAATCATATAAAAAGCATGTCACTTGTGTTATCGGTTAACGTGAAAAGTCGGACACCCCACTCGGTACAGAGAGTTTTTCTAACCTAGGTCACTGGGAATAAGATGGACAGAAAGCGTGCGAGCGTAAAGATCCTTAAATGTATCGTTAAGTTTGAGGTAAAACACGATGAACATGGATACGTGATTTTGTTCTTATTTCTTTTTTTTTTTTTTTTTTTGTTTCGCCGTTTTTTGTAGTCACATCGACTAGGCCATTTCTTTCTTTTTCTCTCCTCCTCTCGACGAGAAAACCACAGCCGATGCGACCGTAAAATCTTACTAACACATATCGTTTTTCTATTTAATCGTATTTCTTTTTTTTTTTAATTATTTTTATTTTTCGTCATCGTCGTTTCACAATTATCTATCGTTCCACTATAAATATTCTAATCGTTCGGCTCGTACGGGGGGGCGTACGATCTTACCAATATAATGCTAAAAGTTACAAGTATACAGGTCATGTTATTACAGTTAACAATTTCATTTATTATCGTTACAATCGTCATCGTCGACTTGTTTCATTTCTTTAACGTTTAGTTTATCTTATACTTCACACTAAAATATGATAAAAGGTAGATCGATCGATTCTCGTTCGTTCAATGCGAGACAAAGCATTCCAAACTGTAGGAATTCCATTCGCTAAAGCGGATAATAATCGTTCGCTTCTCTCCTCTTTCCGTATCATTCTCTCTCGGTCTTATCATTCTCGAGCAAAAAATAAAATTATCGTCACTGTCAAAGTCCGTTTTCGTTTTCCCGTTTTCCTCAACTGCGTGTTTGTTTTTTTCGATTTCCTAATTTCTTTTCCGCCAATTTTGCTTCACGGTCAATGGTTCTCGATTAACGTCTCAGAAAGAAAGAAGTCTTACTGGTTAATTTTTAGTCGTTCCTATAAGTCGATCGTTTCTCTCCGATCCGCTAATGCACACACGGTTTCGTTTACGAATCTCTAGAAATTTATTCCACCCGTTTTTTCTTTCCTTTTCTTTTCTTTTCTTTTCTTTTTTTTTCTTTTTCTCCAATTCACTTGTTCCCCTCCCTTCGCAAGCCCTTAGTCTCTGAATGTGAAGCATTTTTTAATGTGGTGTGGAGTGATGTGTGAACGTGTGTGTCGATGAGTGTGTGTACACGTGTCGATTTTTCCTGCGCACACAACGTGTCGTTAACAAGGTTTGCCTTAAACACCGTCTATATTACACGTCGATATAAAGTTCCTTTTTTTTTTCCTCTCGCACTTGTAGCTGGGGCATAAACGTAGTAAATTTAGAATTCTCTTTCTGCCACTCTCAATCTCTCTTATGTAAAACTCCAAGCATTTTCGTTTCCTTTTTTTTTTTTTTTTTTTTTTTTTTTTTTTTTTTTTTTTTTTTGGCTTCTCCTTTAAATCTCTACGTTTTCTCCTTTGCTACTGTACAAGCGCCTTTCTATTTGATTAATTCTTTTTCGCGTTTGACAACAATTATCTCGTCCTAACCAGAAAATTACCTTTGCAGAATTAGAATTTAACACCTTAACTGCGTCTACATGTAAATGTAATTTAGAATATTCACGGTGCGTACAACTGTACTCGTGTGTGTCTCTAACAGCGTAATGTAAGTCCGTATATGCATACGCATGTGTGACACACGTCCCCTCCCTTACTGTTTAACTTTCGTTCTCTTCTGAAAATCGTGTTCCACCTGCGCTACCTGAATCACACTACACCGATGATAACAACTCTCTCTTTCAGATTCAGCTTTCTCCGTAGCTTTTCTCTCCCTCCCATCGTTTCGTTCAAACGAGCGTTCAAACAAAATTTCAACTTTGATCGACGTTTCGACTTATTTGTGCCTCACAACGATTAAGATACAATTGGCAACAGCTTGAAAAGTTACAGAATTCTGGGGCCGTGAATTGATCACTGCAACGAAACCGATGACAAACAACGAACAAGCTTAGGCAGTGGTTATTTCTTTTTCTTTTTTTTTTTTTTTTTATTTTTTCTTTTAGTGCTTATCACTAGACTAGTGGATCTTTATGCATATGTATGTATTTCAAGAATAAACAAAACAAAAAAAAAAACAGATTTTACACGAAAATTTATCTCATCTGTGAATAATATCAATCTATCTGCTCTGCTTTTGGACACGGTACAATTTCACGCACAAACATCCACAGTCTAATTAGCCAACGGAATTTGTGCTACTCGAACGAGAGTAAAAAAAAAAAAAAATGTTTGTTTCGTCGAAAAAATTTTAAATACACTGTCGTACGACCAACAGGATCTAATCTCGAACGTTATTCCTTACAACTTGGAAAAATGCCCACTTAACACTTCCTATCGTATTTCGATTCGTGGCAAATACATGCGCGTGTGATTCGGTTTCATCGAATATTTCTATCGAATATTGTTTCTTCTCGCTCTACCAGACCAATAAAGAAAGGTGGGGGGGGGAAGGGGGGATGCGAATGTGTTAGAAGAATCAATTGAAATACAATAATTAATAATAAGCGTTGTACGAAATGCAATAGCCAATACGTAGCGGTATCAACTAATTACGTTTAAATATCCATTAAAAGTACAAGATACAACTCATCGATAAAAACTGTTTCCTCGTATAGGTTACAATATGAATAGTAAAGATTATTTAAGTATAACATTTAATTATAATGACCAGTCTTCAGTGAGCGGGACGTCAAGTATGCGTTAACGTTAAAAACAGACATTTGTAACGCTCCCGGAATTACAATATATTTAATCGTATCTCATCGTTAAATATTGAATGCTTAATAACTCTTCATCTTTTTTTACTTTATTTAATTATTTATCTTATCATCTTGCAAACTAAGTTCGTTACATTAAAAAGATTTAACGCGTGCACTACCTAATTAAATTAAGGCAAAAGGTGAGCGAACTAAATTACACGTTATATCAGTTAAGAAATTTAAAGAAAAAAAAAAAAAAAAAAGAGAGATAAAATATATAGAAGAGACCGTGATTAAACGAAGTTACGAAATGCATGAAGAATACGTGGAACATGGACAGTAACAACATTTAAATCGTAAAGAAATAACGAAGGAGGATGGAAAGTACTTAAAAATGTGCAAAAATGTAAAAAGTGTAAAAATTACATGCCTAACACGTGTCTAAATTTTAATGGTTCTTTCTTTATTTTTTTTTTCCCTTCTTTTACTCTCCCTGTTGGTAATGTCTTAAAATTAACGAAGAATTAAATCTACGAGCTGCATTGTTGTTTTTTTTTTTTTTTAATACTTAAATCTTAAATATACAATTATCTCTCTACGCGAAATAAAAAATGAAAAAAAATAAACCTTCAATCCCATGAACCAATGATAAATATCTCAGAGTAGAAACATCGTGCTTCGTCGCTCATAAAATAATTAAAAAAAAGAAAAAACAAAAACAAAAAACATTCCGCGAACGCTTCCTTTAAAATACTGAGTTAATTCTGCGTCTATTCGTACGAAAAGAAGAAGAAGAAGAAGAAAAACAAATTAACAAAATAATAAAAAAGAAAAACGAGATACCGACTTAAAACGACATAAATACAACGATCCTCGAAGATTCTAACAGTAAGTGAAATCTTAGACAGGGAGAACATAAAAAAAGTCGATTTCAAAAAAAAAAAAAAAAAAAAAAAAAAGGAAAAAGAGGAAAAAAGACAGTAACAACCCTGAGAGCAAGTCGTAAAACTCGTGAAAAAGACGAGATTACGACAGGTAGTAACAACGGCTAGAATCAAAGTATTTTATTATTTTCTTTTTTTCTCCTATTTGCTACGTATTTACGTTAATTAGATGCGTTATTTCTGTTATTGAAAAATACTAATAATATTGCGTTAAATATAAATATATTATCTGTTATAATTATCAATCGTCAATTATTTCGAATAGTCCCGCGCTAGTTTCTCGCTTTCTCGTCGTCGTTTTGTGTGTATTTCCATATTTCTCCATCAAATCCCATCGCTACGCCGTGAATTATTCCGGCACTCTCCCACCACTCTCTCTCTATACTTTTCCAAGCGTATCCTAAAAATATATGTATATACAATTGCGGCAAAGGCAGCCATTCAACTTTGTATCGTCATATTTCTTTTTTCCCTCTCCTTTCTCTCCCTCGCGTTTCCCATCCCACCGTACTAGAGAACTTTAATAACTCATCTCTCGGAGACTCGTTGATCATATGATATAAATTAATTTACCACGCTTAACGACTTTACCTACTTCAGCAAACACATTAATCGTTAATTCGTCTATAAATCAAATGTTATTATAATCGTCGTTTTCTCACGAGGCTTTGCATACACTTAAAAATGTCCTTTAAATTTATACGCTTCAACTTCATTTAAAAATCGATAATAGTAAGGAATACAATAGTTAGTAATAATTATAATTATAATTATAATCGATATACTAGTGGTTTTTTTTTTTTCATTTACGTTCCTTCAATATATTACTTTATAAAATAAGTAGTTCTGAAAAAACAGCCGTAAAGATAAAAACTTTCTCTCTCTCTCTCGCTCTCGCTCTCGCTATTTAAACTTGCTGCTCTCACACAGACACACACACACACACACACACACACACACACACACACACACACACACACTCTCTCTCTCTCTCTCTCTCTCCCTCTCCCGCTCTCTCTCACCTTTCTCTCCCTCTCTCTCGCTCTCTGCCTCTCGAGTAGGTATTAAATAACATATTACTTAATACAACCACAAAGTCATCTTTCTTTCGTTTTATCCTTTTTTTTCTGCGTTATCTATTTTTAGCATCTTATTAATTTACTATTTGGATGTTCTTGGATATAACTTGTGGCCTCTGTTATTAATTAATTTACTTCTTTATGCGCGTAGAGAAGTGGTGTACGTGTCATACGTGTATCTGTTGAGAGTACGTTCGTGTTTACGTGTGTTTCGTGTAATTACCATAACAATTAGTGTAAAAAGTTGTTTTTTTTTTCTTCTAGTCGTTTGATTGAGCTCCCTACTCGTCTCTCTCTCTCTCCTTGTCGTTAGTTTAGTCAGTTAAACGTGTTATTGCGTTGATCCCAGAAGTTTCCACGAGTCGCGTTTGTTAATGCTTTCTCTTCGTCCCATTGACTTTTACGTATCCCTGTGGCTCTAAATACATAGTGCTATGTAAACGCGATACCGTTTTAATCGAACCGTACCGAGTTGGAAAAATGGTTCGACGAGCAGTTCAAATAGACAGTCGCGGGATAAGTACAGGAGTTGATTGATTTGAAAGTCGATCAATGACTCCGGAAAGAAATGTAAAAACGAGTTTGCGTGATTGTGAGACAAACGGAGAATAGAGAAAAATAAAAGTAAAAATAAAAAAACAATAAGAAAATAACGAGAAAAAGTGGGGGTAATCGGTTACGACAATTGTTGACGAGAAACAGAACAGATGCTACGTGAAGAGAAAGAATAAAATCCTTAAATCGTATATTGAGATCAAAGCTTACGCAAATTCTTGATCCGTCGTTAATTGTAAACCTAGTGATTATTAGTGTGACCGTCGTACAAAAATTTAAAATTACATTAGCTTGTAATACTTGCTTGATTCTTATTGACAAAAGTAAGACACAACGCGACTCGCTCAGTAATAAACATGAGCATTAATGAGAGCATTCTTCCGAAATATTTCTTGTTTAGAACTATGGTAAATCCTACAGAGTAAATACAATTAAGTCATATATTTAATCAGGTAGACTTTTCAGATCTACGCCCCCCGCCGAGTGTACACCGCACAAATTACAAATAACCCCTCCCTCCAACCTTTAGATATTATATCTCACGATCTCTTTCGTGTCTCTAATCGTCTAGAAATTTAAACACTTATAAGCATCATCGTACAATTATTCGTTAATAATTATCATAGACGGTAATAATAGTTGTGTAATATAATAGTGCAATCATAATGGTTGCAGTAGGAGCAGTCGCAAATAGTGATAAATAGCTGTAAATAGTTTATAATGGTAATCGTAGTAGTATAATATAGTAATAATTATCATAGAAGTGTAATAATAATAATAGTAACAATATAATCGTAGTCTTAAACGTGCCTAATAATTAACTATTATAAATCCGAGGTAAAAAATAAATTAGCTTCCACATTTGATGCAATACCGACCGTGCAGAAGCCTGTCCGACGGTCCGAAATTTTTCTTATTATACAAATTTTTCCTTCATTTTTCCTTCTGTGTTAAAAAAAAATTCAACGTCTGTTTTAATTTTTCGTTTCCATTCTCGTCCTCTTCCCTCCCCAGAACCGACAAACGTTTCTTCTCTTTCGTATCGACTCGGAGACGGAAAAGGACCAGACAACTTAAACTTAGAAGAAAGTTTACAAGTTAAAACTAGAGTAGCAGAAAAAGGAACACAAAGAACATCGACATACGTTTGACATACATCACTAGTGACACGATTTTAAAATAGAAATGAAAAAACAATAACGAGAGAAGAAGAAGAAGAAGAAGAAGAAGAAGAAAAAAGATATATGATTAAGGAAACTGCACCCTGCTGTCGATAGATATATACGTACATCATATTAAAAGGATCTATTTATTTTACACTATCTCTGTAGTTTAGATTATAAGTCAGCCTGTGTGAACACCTTACTTAGTTACTTCATATTAATTACTCCTTACGTTTTCATTTCCTTTTGTTTTCCATCGTTCCAGCATAACAACTATTTTTAATAAATACGAGATCGTGGAGGGACGGGTGTCTCGGATGTGCAAGTCATTCGCTGACCTTCCATTGGAGACCGTAATATAGTATTTCCATTTTATTTAATTACTCTTATTTTCGAATTATTACCGAAGTGTGTTCACTAAAAGTATCAAAAAAGGTGAACGAGCATCGAAATTTGTGCCATCCACTTGACAAGTCTCTTGAAAAGAAAAGAAAAAAAAAAAAAGAAAAAAAAGAGAGAAAAAATAAACATAATCTCATTCACCCTCGTCTTAAAAATGCTGTTAAGTAATTAATGTTTTCCAGCATTCCATATTCTTTACACTCGCTTTCGTGTACTAGTGCTTTTTAATGCATCTTAATGCTCATTCCATTCGAATCTACTATAACTCTTATATCAATACCTCTATATCTTTCCGCTTCCTACCCTCTATCCCAGTGCCATACAAAAATTCACTCGCACCATGGGTGTGTCTGTCATCCATCTATTACTTCTCATTCCAGTGTTTTATTCACCTTGCCTTTTCAATTTTTTTCTTTTTTTTTTTTTTTCTTTAATGCTTTCTATGTCTTTCGGCTTATATCTTAGTTTTCAATGTGGGTTTCAATTCTTTCCAAGTATACTTTTGAAACCCAACAAGATCATGGGCCGTTCCCGCGAGCGATCAATAAAATCATTCTTTCGAGAAACCTAACACTCTGGTTTTCTTGACGGTTCCGTTTTACAAAACCTGGGCAGATGCATTTTATTCTTTTACACGAGCATATCGGAAAGAAGATATGTTGGAAAAATTATTATCGTTCATCAAGAACGTTAAAAGACTGGAAAATACGACCGCTCGCGAACGACATACTGGCTCAATCGAGACATTCTTTGTACGAACGATTCTTTCGTAGATTCTCGAGAGCGTTCAAATAAAATGGAACGACGAATAAATTAATCTAGACGATACATGATTCAAAAACATAATAATAATATCATTAAGAATTAATTCTTAGGGAAAAAGTAATAGTATCAAATTGCTCGAAATAATCGAACATCGAGGGTGCTGAAAATAAAATCCGTCAAAATATAAATAGACCCAAAGAATGTCCCAAGATTCGAGCACAGACTCTCACGATCAATGCGCAATATTGTATGCGTTTCTTTTTCTTTTTTTTTCTTTTTTTTTTTTTTTTTTTTTGTGTGGTGTCTCTCTGAAAATGTAATATGAAATAACCCACGAGCAAGGCCAAGCCATTCAGCGCATATCTCCATCGCGTATCAATTAAAATGGTCATGAGGTGGGCCACTCTTTGAAATCAAAGCCTTGCTGGGGTTTAGGGGCGCTGGCGGCATACCCACCTTGGTTGCTTTCTCCTCCTTGATACGAACGCTGAGGATAACTGGTGTCAGCGTAATTACCATATGCGGAATAGCCGGTATAATCGGGAGTTTTAGCTGAACTGCTACTGGACCCAGGTGCACCTGAACCGGTGGTCTGTCGCGAGTACATGTCACCTGGAACATTGATTTCCATCGGGTTATCCAACTTTGCCACTTACCTCGTTTCGTTTATTCATAAGCTGTGCGCGACCACAGCTCTCCCAACATACATTTTGGATACTTCTCATAGAACAACCGTTAGAAGGCACCGATGGAATTTCACGAATTTATCGATTATATGAGAATTTGTTCGTTGAATGTGAAAGTATTTAAAATATATTTTTCTATTCTACTTTCTTTCGCGAGTATATTTAAACAGAAGGGACATGAAGCGATTTTTAACATACAGGAATTGTTATTGTACTAAACGAATACGATCGAGTACGTATATATACAGAGAACAATTATAAATACGTGCAATTGAAAAGCATCGTGGACAGCCACGAGTGAATGTAATTTATTCAGACGCGTTGATTTCGTAAAAGTCAAACGAAGAATTGTACTGATCTCACAATCGTACTATTGTACACTATCAATTCTATGGAATGTCAATTTTAACAAGAAACTCAAAGAACGACATTCGACAAAAACACTATCACATTCTAGAGGAACTAGAGGATGGATTGGAATTGTGGTTCCACTATGTTCTCTTTTTATATTCCTTTTTTTTTTACAATGACAACAGGTGAGAAGAGGCAACGTGAATATAATAAAAAAATTATTTCCAAATATTTGGCTTAAAAAATACCACAGTTAAAGTAGCACCACAACTAAAGTAGACCAATTATTAGTCGTGGGAGGTATTAAAAAAACAAAACTAACGAAAGTAGAAAGAAAATACTTGTATTGAATTACATAGGACAAAGAATGCTCAGTTTGAAAATTTTAAAAAAGTACAAAAATTAGAAACGATATGGTGGATGATTAAGAGATGACAATGATTATATTACTACGACATGATATTACCAGCAAGTACTGTCTAAAGATTGTGAGCATAATATTCTAAGCGTAACTCTACCTTGAAGTGTATACTAACGAAACATATATATATATATATACACACATATATACGCATATATGTGCGCGCGTATGTGTGTGTGTGTGTGTGTGTGTGTGTATGTGTGTGTGTGTGTGTGTGTGTGTGTGTGTGTGTGTAAAATGACGTGATATACAATTTTCTTCGTAATCTTAAAGTCTAACCATAATTACAACTACATAATATTTATAATTTACGATTATAGACGCAAAACAAAGGTAAAAAGCGCAGTTAATTAGGCGAGTTAAACGAAATGTGCAATTATCTAATCGAGGAGTCGAGGAACTTACAGAGGATCATACAAAGGAAATGAAACTTTTATTCGATAAAAATATTTCAATTTCACTTTACAACACAATCGGGTTCTTCTGTTTTTCGCTCCAATGCATGAAAAGCTCCACTCTTCATAAGCTCCGGATTAATTTATTAATTTACAATTACAGCTTAGCAGACAAAGAAATGTTACAAATAAGAGGAGAAAGAAGAGTGCCCTATACTTATCGTACGTGATAAATTTTCGCAAGAAATGAATACTGTTAAAAAGCAAAAAGCGTAATACATCAATTGTGATATGTTTCTTCGCCACGTGCACTATTGATGGTTGATCATTCTCAATGCAAACAAAAGCCACGTAATCTAACAATAAAGATTTTCTAATAAGGATAATTACTTATAAATTACATATCTATATGTGTGCGTGTGTGCGTGTGTGCGTGTGTGTGTGTGTGTGTATGTATGTGTGTGTGTGTGTGTGTATGTATGTGTGTGTGTGTATGTATATATCTATCTTGTCGTGGTAAGAGAAACAAAAACAGACAGAATAAGACAGACAAACGACCAGAAAAAAAAAGACAGATACGAACAGATTATAAAATAACTTTATAGCTAAGCTCAACTATGTGAAAATGGAACTATATGCAAAAGGGTGAAAAGAGGAAAGAGTTTGTTTGATTGAGCTTGAAGACTCACCCTGCGGGCCAGAGGGGTTCGAATTCGAGTTGGGCTGCGAGGAGTTAGGCTGAGGAGGTTGAGGTGGTGGCTGAGTTCCAGGAGGGGGACCATTTTGTGGCATATTCCAGGAGTTCCAGGAACCCCCGGGCCCGCCCCCCGCAGCCCCGCCAGTACCCGCTGTAGGCCCATAGCCCCCTGAAGCGGCCGCTGCCGGCCCACCTGCGATCATCAACCACACAAAACACGTGTCACCAAGCACCGTTCTGCTCAAAGCCTTCTCTTATTGGTAGACTACGGATTCTTATGAATTTAGACAAAATTTAAAATACATAAAATATCCAGTGTATAATATTTGCCAGGCAATAGTACAATTACCTTCGTAGAATTACGAATTTGCATGAATGTTCGCAGTCTACTTGTAAACTGACTACTTTAGTGCCAAGCATTCTCTAATGAACAGCGGTAGAGTTATTCTAAGCAGAATAACGGTTTTTAAAATTTGTCGAGAATCAGTTACTATATGTACAAAGATCATCACCTGGAAAAATATTGTCGAATATTGTACCGTAACTTTCCACATTGTTCACGTATGATAAATGTGAATGTATATAAAAGAAAGTAATTTACTGTAGCAAACGATGAAAGTATATAATAATTTTGAATAGGTAATACTCGCCCCGCTCTTATATTGGCTGTATTGGCACTTAAGTGAATCATTTTTAGCGTCTTTAACATTCAATGTAACTTGCTGAAATGTTCATGCTTAATTTTCCCAATAGCATTGAATCATTACGACAATAAAAATGTATTTCAAATGTAAAAACATTGCAAATATTTATCTGTTACGTTTCACGAATTCTATTATTATTGCTTATAAAAAAGCAAGTATGAATTTCGCAGATAACGTAATGAAGTCCAATGTCTCGGGAGTGTTCTTTATCGAAAGAATGTATTGATTCAGACTCAACAAAAACAAACATATTTTAAATTAATGAAATTATTCGTTTTACGATATGAGAATATGAGAAAATGCAATTTGTAGCAATTTTGAGAAAGATACAACGATTAACGAGTCTGAATTAACATAATTTCGATATATACTTAATATTTATGATGTCCTACTGTATTCTCTTTCCATAATAACCTCCAGAGGGTATCAAACAAATGATAATTAATTGTATACTATAAGGTATTTGTTTTCTCATATTTTTATCTTATTTTTTCCTAGTATCTCCAAGCAGGATGGAAGGGGAGAAAATAGGATCAAAGAATTATTATCTTATTTTATGCTATTCCTCCAAAAAATACGTAAGCAAAATTAATGATTCGTCAAAGGGTTTTTGAATTATGAATTAAATTTTAAAGACAGACTGTCGTCACTGACATCGTTTAAACTGAATTTTAATCAATCGCTGTTTCCAAGTTATTAAATTATTTTGCTCATCAAATATTTCATTATTTTGAAAATATCGAAATCTATGTTGAAAAAGATGAAATTACAAATCTCAGAAAACTCACCATAACTACCATAACCTTGAGTGGCTGCTGCAGGCTGTACATTATAACTGCTGCCCCACTGATGATGTGGCGGCGGTGGAATTTGTTGCTGTTGAGGAGGACCAGGCGGAGCACCCCAACCCTGAGAGTTATATTGAGTTGTATATCCAGCAGCATACCCCCCAGTCTGTGGACTAGTACCCCATCCTTGATATTGCTGCATCATGTTTCCTGGTGGACCCATTGGACCTCCCATCATAGGTCCTCCCATTTGTCCATTTGGACCACCCATAGGTCCCATATTTCCAGCCATTCCCATTGGAGGTCCACCTTGTTGAGGTGGTCCCCATTGTCCTTGATGACTATCATTCATTTTACTAGAAGAATCACGTGGTTCAGCGCGTTTGATTTCAACCTGTAATCAAAAGAAATCAAATGATTCGTATGAAACATTCCCATCGTCCATGACTGAACGTAACTTGAGATATTAAATAGGATTTCAACCTTGATCGAATTATAAATAATTCTATTTAAATCTAAATATCTTCTATTTTTCTCTTTCTTTTCTTTTTTGTATCAGCATACGATTAAACCTTCGAAACTCGCCAAGTCTTACATATTCTAATTTTTGACTTGCCACATAACGCATATAGTATGTACGATATTCTAAACGTTTCATTCTTTTAAATTGATACTTATACAATAAGGACTAAACGTACAATTGTTAGAAGTAACACAGTATAAGAAAATTGTGTAAAATAAAATAAGTACTATAATTAACTAACCTGATTACATAAAACTATGCGGTACATAAGAGTAAATTATCCTTAACACACACATTCGTACTTATTATTATTTTACATTACAATAATCTAATAGTATGTGATATATATATATATATATATATATATATATATGTATGTATATATACATATATATATACTAGTGTGTAGGTATGCTATACCTGTTTTCCATTCAAGTTGACGAAATGCTCAGCAACGCAGCGGTCCACAGCATCTTCATCCTCGAAACTGAGAAAGCCAAATCCTGTCGTCCAAACGTGAGAGTATATCAAAAGGTGCCCCATACATTTGTACAGAAAACACATTTCCTTTATTCAATCCCCAACCATTCGAATTTTTATCATACCATCAATGTTATATTGCATTCTTGTTTTTTTTTTTTTGTATATTTTATTTATACAAATTGACCGTTACATCAATCATCTTTCATTATATTAATGATAATAATTATCATTATAATTTGGAAAACTTATGATACTATACTTTCATAGTATTTTACACATAATTTTCTTTTAATATCAATTGAAACATGCATCTTTCGAAAATTTTGTAAATATCTATTTTACAGAAGTTTGAGTGCTCATAAACTTAAAATACTTAATCTAGTAAATTTATGATGGCTGATTTAAAGAAGCTTTTTAAACTTCTACTTAATAGAATTACAAAAAATATTCAAACATCAAATGATTGTGATGTGCTATACAAAGTACTGACTTTCTTCTTTGCTATTCAGCTAAAATCCTTGTTTCCAAAGCAAATCCATTCTCACCACAAAAGATTATCTAACTATCAACAGCGTTAAACAAATGCATATAATCTTAATTGTACAAAAAAAATGTATTTTGTTAGGAAGGTGAAATGCACAAAAAAAGATTTATTTGCTGTATGCATTAAATTCATTAACTTCTTGAATGCAGCCACCAAAAATGAATAAATATATAAAGAACAAAGAAGTAATATACCTATATTTGATTACTGAATAGTTACTACATATTTAAATATAAAAATATCAGCATTAAGATAAAAAATTCCCAAGTAAAAGAACTACTAAAATTAATAATATCCTAATTTATTTGAATATGTAATAGTTCTAGACTGTAGACTATAAGTAATTTTTATACACATATGATATGATTAAAGATAAATATAACTAAATCAGTTTATTATTCAATGGATAATAAAGTGGATAATACCAATAAAAATTTGAATTTACAAAGTATCTTACTAGTAGCTTAACTTGACTTATGTTATGTAGATTTTAACTTATGTACTTAATAACCTGGTAAATCTTAAGCTATCCTTAATAAAACTTAGCCAAAATCACAATATATATGTTTAATTGTAATTTAATATAACATAAAGTATCTTAACGTTTCTTTAAGGTAAGACAAGGCGAATTATTAAGAGTAGCAAAGTAGGATAAGAACACTACATAAATAACTATGCATAATGTACTGTGAGTTTTATATATAAGTCCTTAAATTATTTTATAAATACATATTGAAAATAAATAATATTAATTAAGAAGACTGTGTGAATCAGGATGTATTAATCATAATTATTAAAGGAAGCAAGAGCAGGGTCATTAAAAAAAGGGTAATCAAGCAGAGGAAGTTCAATGACCACAAATTATTAATTGACTTAAGCACAAAATTATTCAACTTTATATTAAATAATTACTAACTTTAAGGTTTACGGGTATCTTCTTTTTTCCTTTTTATATCTTTCTAGATAACTAGAATTTTAATGCTGTACTTTAAATAATGGGTGTGCTGCATTCAAGTCAGAATTTTTGATTTAGTGTTCGTAAAATGTGCATACGTACATATAAGACATTTTTATGCACATATTTATTACTTTATGTTACTGTAGTGTCCACGCTAAATTTTATTGGAAATTATTAGTGGGAACAATTTTATTTCAAGAATTCTGACTGTAGTTTTAGACATATAATAAACAAGATGATATGATATTTAAATATTTATAAAACACATTGTTATCCATAGTTCCCATGATAATTAGAGAAACAAATACCATTATGTATATAAAATATCATTAAATAAAAAATGATTATATGTTGCATATTATTAATGTTAATCATTAAATGGAAACCATTTCAAACAATGCCAATTTAGATATACATAAATAGTTATCACGATGTACTCACCTCTCGATTTCTTCTTCTCTTGATCATACATTATTACCACCTCCATAACTTTACCAAAACGCGTAAAGAATGACCTCAAATCGGTCTCTGTCACGTTACTTGGTAAACCACCAAGAAAAACTTTTGGAAAGCCCCCACTGCGTTTTGGCTTTTGTTGAGTTCGTGGATTGCATGGTTTAGGATCAATCTATGAAAGAAAAATAAAGTAAATAATAAATACACATAAATTTATTACATTATATCAGAGCAGTCTGATGATCTTTTAAAATGTCAAAATAATACTAACTGTGCGCCCATCCAGTTGATGCGGACCATTTTGAAGAACTAATGGTACATTGGCTGGATCACTAAATGTTACAAAGCCGAAACCACGACTGCGACCAGATTCACTGTTTTTCATAACAACGCAGTCAATTACTTCGCCATAACGGCCGAAATAACGTTGAAGATTCTCTTGTGTTGTCTCCCAAGACAAACCACCAACAAACAACTTTCTGTAACAAAAGTGAAAAAAAAAAAAAAAAAATTACTAACGCAATTAATACCAGTCAAAATAAATACTTTCAAACAAAATTAAACTATGATTGATAAAAATATTTCAAATAAAATAACTACTCACGTTCATTTTTCATAATAGGTTATATAACAAACAAAATTTCAAGGTAAATATTGTACGAAATATATCCAAGCTACTAGCGTAAATAATAAAACAACAAATAATAATACAATTGCACTGCGTAATTGCACTTCATACATACAAAAAACTACATATGCATTACAAAAAGATTTGTCAATGTCCTATACGTTTTATTTAATAATTCACAACATTACGATATTTTGCGTAGCGACGCGTTTCTTCTTCAATAAAGAAAAATTACGGAAAAATCGGGATATAATAATAATATACGATCAGGGTATATCTATCAATAATCGTAATTAGTGAAGCATGCAAGAAAATCATGTAGCGGAGAAAGAGCTATTAAAATGATTGGATCTTTCAGGATATAGAGCATAAAAATAGAGAATCTAGAGCTAAAGGATGTAACGAGCGACAATGCAGTAACATACTTTCACACCGAAATAATATACAGAAAATGTACGATAAATCCCCAGCTATTATACACGAATTTAACAATATCGCCAAATACGATTGCGTTAAATACTCGAATGTGCCGGGTTATAGACGACAAAGGTACTATGCAGAACCGGCATCGGTGAATTATTCCCCTCTCATGAAAAACTAAATGTTCCAACCGTTTATTACTACAAGAAAAAAAATGCTGGCCCGCGTATCGTGGAAAATTATACACGACTAGTGAGGCTTGATGACGTTTCACATATCGCGAATAAACGATTTAACCCGAGTTGGAGAAAACAACGCGTGGAAGCGTGAAATGCGAGGTAACTGCAGTACGCAAATGGAGATCCCACGCAATAAACCCGAGAGCCCGACGAACGCGTCGATTGGAAATTCTCGAGTAAAAAATGTCTTTAAACAGCCATTAATACGCAATTCAGACTCACCCCTTCTCGTCGTCGTCCATTTCGGTCTTCACTCTCATAATATTTCACTTAAAACTACGAAAATGTTGTTAGTATCGGGACGCGAGCGGGAATATGGCACGATGCAAACCGCAGACGAACGTAATGGTTCCCTACAACCAACGCGACGTCGAGAACAGAATGTAAACGTAACGAAGCGACTCGCGTCACTTCCGTTGAGGAACTAGTCAAATCAGCAACCGTATTCAATGGTGGCTCAGGGATGTGCGCAGCAGGATGGCGCGCCCTCAACACGAGACGCACGAATACATTTCATTTCCGTTAAACGACTCGCGTTTACATTGATTGTATTACTTTTCGCAGACAAACGACACGCATTTATAAAAAGAAACCAACATTCCTCTTATCGATATTAAAAATAATTGCGAGAAATTTATAGCAATTGATGTATTACAGTGGAACTTATTACAACCCTGAAGAAAATATTACACAATGAATAAATTCAATATGAAACTAAATAACCAATGAAATGATCGACGATGTTTTTTTATATATTTTCAACGAACAATTAAGAAATATGCCGGAATAAATATACTAGTTGAACACAGTAGTGCTTCTGGGTTCAACGATCTGTCGTCACACAGCACCCGCCATTTTACCCTCAAAACTGGCGGGAAATTTTAAATTGTCTGCAATTGAAGATACGCTTAATATACAAGGAAAATTAAAACTTCGCTCACTAATTGTGAGAACAAGCACACCTGCGTGAGAGAGATTGCATCTATGTTACGAACTATCGCATATCTATCGCAGGTTCGCGGTTTTTATCAAATAAAATACAAACTAATTTTCTTCTTACATAAAATGCAATCTTCCAGTCATTGCATAATGTATAAAGAACAGTGTATTGTGCAACGAGTTAGTGTTTATACTGGTATACTAATTTCAGAACAAGCTCAGGTAGAACAATACTAGCATTAATGTCCATGTAATTCCACACGTTGGTGTTAGCGCAATAAACATCTAATTAAAAACATTTTCTTTGAATAAGAAATCCAAGGTACATACCAGAAACAAAATACATAAATTATACTCGTGCTATACTAAGTTATAAACGAACATTTTGAATGGACAATGAACGAAAATAAATGAATATTTTTAATAAAAGATTACAAATGGTTTTGTACATTTCTTTCCTTTCATTATATTATAGATTATGTGCATTACAATGAGTCGAATCTCTTATCTGATAAATTTGCGATAATGTAGGACAAGTAGAATCAAACGAACACTTGCCTTTGGATATTTTTAAAAATGTACGTCTCTACATCGAATTTTAATTATCTATCGTCACGCTGCTACGAAGAGAGCGAAAAGAAAATAAGTATGTGCTCACTGGAAAAGAGCAGATCAAATAAATTTCACCGGAGGATAAGAATAACGGATTCCAAATAATCGACACGCGAACAGTGCGGGACTATTCCAATACTGTTTCTCGTTCAAACGTGTGCCTAGAAATCGTGTTCACTCCCTGCTTTCCACCACGCATCGTCAAAGATCACGACCAGAAAACCAAGATGGTCTAAACTAAAGGTTATCACATGTACAGAATTCGAGGGATTGGTTCCTCTTTCTCCACCGCTTTCCGGCCTAAAGGATATCCACCAAGCGGCTAAAAATAAAATTATTTAACTCGTCTTGCCACGAATGAACTTCTTTCCTCCTTCGACTGATTCATCCCACCTGGACTTCACCGTAATCTTTTGAATCATCATAGAAGTGAGATTATCCGACCACGATAATTCGATTGACCAACACCTTTTTTAAGGCGTTAAAACTAGAACAAAGTCATAAAAATGATCACTCACTGGTATAATTTTTCGTAGAATTCCTTCAAACTTAAGCAATTTTCTCTAAAATATGAGCTTGTAAATCATTTCTTTGAGCGATCTCGCGTCTCTTGCCGGTGTTCTCGAGTATCTTTTTTGAAAGAACTTTTGGTGCACATCTACGTCCGCGTTTCGCGTCTTAATCCGATCGTTCTGCTCCAGCAAAGACCGAGCATGGCGAATTAGAGATAATATGAAATTCACGAAGCGTAAAGGTAGTTCAATTCGTTTCTATTTCGACGGGAAGTTCCTGCTTTACGCTGGACGCAATGCTATAATGTGTCAGCTTCGGTTGTTCTTACTAGCCGGCGTTTGGTAATGTCTATTACCACGTTCTAACATGCGACGATCGCGTAGGCGTCAGCTACATAATTTATTTTACGCATCTTGTTACACAATACGCTAACCAGATACATACATACATATATGCTCGCGTGGTTACACATGTCGCTCCGCTCGTGGCGATTGTCAAGAGTAAACAAATATTCCGCTTGCCGACAATCGAACGTGTGTGAACACAGAATGTACAGAAATGTATTTACGTGCCGACGAATGTAATAATCGGTAGTGATTTATAGTTTATCTTAACAACAATATCAAGTTTATTTTGTTGCTCGTGTTTCTCGATATAATGAATATTACACGCTTTCAATTAAACAATTGAATGACAATTTCTACGGCAAAACGAAAAAAAACGAAGGACATTTTTTGCTAAAAAGAAGGAGTCATGTCTCGAGGTGTACAACGTTCCACAGATAAGAGTACTTTCAGAGGGTCAGGAGTTCTAAATTTAGATCTTGTATATGTTCAACCGTACCGTTTGTTCCAAAATTTAGGTAATCGGGCCTATATCGATAACTTGCCATCCATTAAAAATAGAAATTACTTCGGCGCGATTGAGCGACTCAATCTCTAGACAATGTAATAGAAATAGAACGATTTTACAGTTCGCCTCTTGTCACGGTCCTCGCCTCTATATGTACACCCATCTCAACGCGAATACCCGCGTCGGAATAACGTCTCGCGTTACGATTCTAGATTCCATTTAAGAAAAAAAAAAAAAAAAAACGGGAGAGAGAGAATTTAAGAGAGGAAACGTGCCAAAGAAATATCTACCACGGAGAATTCTTACGTAATTTCTCGTATCTCGCTCCTTCGAGAGTCGCGCACGTGCATCAGAAAAAAAGAAAAAAAAATTCTGAAGCCAACCCACCGCTGGGATCATGACCATCATAGGTAAAGGAGAAAGAGAGGCGGGAGAGAAAATCCTCCGAATCGGAGGCTGTCGGAGGTAGCCGAGGTCAGGAGCAGCGAGTGAAGCCTGCGTATCGACTCATTTCCTTCGTATCTGAACGAAAAGTTTCTGCCCGGTCGGGCAGCGTTGAAAAGCTTTAGTATAGCCCGGCGAGCCGATCAGGCTGGGTCTAGCTTGACTGCTCGTTGGCCGACTGGGTCTGGCTCCGACTGCTAGCCGGCTCGTCTCGTTCAGTCGCCTCTCCGACATCCTGCCCGTAACACGACCACGGCTGGTGCCAGCAACACGGCAGACTCCGTACGTGTGTTGCTCCACGTTTGTCTCGTCGCCGTCTCTTCGTTTACAGTTTCTGTCATACCAGTGGGGCGGATGCAGCGGGGCCGTGACACGACTTTTTTCGGCGCCAGTTAGACCCACGTGCACACGCTCGCACAAGGCGAAACGAGGCATCGTCGGGGCCGGACTAGATTAGAAGAAAGCACGAAAAAGACGAGTAAGTTGCCTCGAAAAGCGAGATACGTACATACTTGCATACGCGCTCGTGCAAGCGAAGTTCAGCTCGACCGAGAAGATTTGCCTGTTGCTTTTCGCCTAATAGGGAAGCGCGTAACGCCACGTTAGATAGAGTAAATTGGATGGTGAAACGTTCGGAAATACGTCCGAGTGCGAAACGATCCGAGTGTTTCTGTGGATCCGAGTGAAACCGTGAGGGAGCCCCTGTGGGTGGAAGTTTAATGAAAGGTGAAATTGTAATTCGAAATTTCATTTGTGCTGGCTGGCTTGCCTAAGTGCTTCCTCGTTCAGTAAGTTAAGGCACCGAGAGAGAAAGAACAAAGGATATTTGTTTGGAAGATGAAGTTTAACGAGATTGTTCAACCATGAACCGTTCTTCTCGCTATTATATTATGCTCTCGAACTCGAAAAGCCGACGACATCCACCGGTTGATCGAACAGCAACTTTCCGTTTTCAATCACCGGCCACGATCACGACGAATCCAGTCGTTCGAACGTGTCTCTGCTCCGATGATTCTGCGGCCCGACCGCGGCTCGATATCTGTGGGAACAATTAGCAGTGCCCCGGTTCTACGTAACAGCAGTAATGGCTATGCCCGGCTAGGTCGGCTCGGTCTTTCGAAAGTAACAATCGTTCGGAAACTAACGAGCTCCGACAGTCACGAGATTCTCCGACCACAACGTGTTTTCACCCAGTCGATCACTTTGTTCCGGCTCACCTCCAAATGCACGCAGATCCCTCGTGCAGAAACAACTACAACTGACACAACGAGAGCTTCTTAATTCTCCGACCTCTTCGCGGAGGACAGGATTTTTCATTTTCTTCGGAACAGAAAACTTTTTCCACTCGGTACCCTTCGAAAATAATCGCGACGCGACTTGAAAATTGAATTTCCTTCGAGACGGCGACGAAAAAGGACACGACGGCGCATCGACGTTCTCAATTATAGTCAGCGATGACTTTCGACATTCCTGTTTCAAGCGACTCATCCTCGCCAGCTCGTCCTTACCTTCCCCGCACGCAAGAACTAGAGAAGCTGCATTACACCGTAGAAGCTAGGAGGAGATCTGTAGCCGATTTTCGGGGCTTGGAACCGGTTCTGCCGCCTTTCTTTCGTCCTCGTTCGTGCACGTCACTTCGAGTCTCTGGTCCTTTAACGGAACGAACACCGGGATTTCGTGGATTCGCCGTTTCGGCTGTGTAATCGCGATTGTCAACACCATCGCGACCGTCGACGTCGCTCGCGTTTCGATTCTCAGAAACGGCTAACGGTATCGGAGCTGGACTCTATCAGATAAATTCTCCGTTTCGTCGTTTGTCCGTGAAATTGCAACGTCCGAGGTGGAAGAAGAGCGGCAAAACGCTAGGTAATACCAACTTTTTACTCCCCGACACTTGAAAATTATCTTCGAACTGTTATTACTCCGCGAGATATCTCATCTCCGTGCCGATAAGATTAAGACCGCCGACCGGCGAACATTGAATTTACGTGTCACCTTCCGTCGGGGAATTTTTACCACGGTCCCGAGGTAATTTGCATTTGCGGCGGATTTTAACGGGAACCCATTTCTTCCTCGTTCTTCTGGCGGGCAATTGAACGCGAGAGGAGGATTGTGAGAACGGAAACAGGCGTGCGAATAATCACTGGAAACAATCGTCGATGACCATCAGCGACCTTTCATTTGACGAATAATTAATCCACGCGTAACGAGAAAGTCTTTCTTCTTCTCGATCCAATCTCACGGAGTGTCTGAACCTTTCTCTGGGAATCGAATTACCCTCGAATGACTCTGCGTCACGCGATACCTGCTATTTTCCATAGATTCTCGGATACTCTGATTTGCAACAATATAACCTCGTGATAACAATATCAGAAATCTATCGATCGATCTAATTTTACAGAGACAATGATAATTCTTAATTGAAGAGATAAGTCGAAACGTGCAAAGATAAAAAGTTTGATACGCGAAGAAATAATTTCGCGAAATTTGATAAAACTGAGCTTCTCAAATAGCGTTCAGTGATTAATGTCACATTACTGAAATTTTGTTTAACAAATCGGAGCAAATGAAACGTTCCAAGATTGAGCAAGTTAAAGTACAAATCTTGTCAAAAACGAGCAAAAGTGTGTCTCGGCAGTGTGTCCACGTCTCGTTTCGTTTCACGCGAACAAAAGGATGTCACGCGCCGAAATCCAATGACTGCCCGCATTCAGACGTGCACATCAGCGTGCCTGAAACCGGTTTCCCTCGAGGGACGATTCTTTGTCTACGTCGATTTGGGGAACAAATCTCGACTAACCGTTCGGCTAGACTCGCATTACCCATCACGGATTAGAGAAATGAACGTGGAGGCACGCTCGAGTCGAATTCTTACATAATTTCGGCGACCTCCTCGCGCGTAATTCGAAAAACGGTACTTCTTGGAAAACCGAAAGGACGTATGTCGAGAATTCGAATCGTCAGGTAACGCGACGTAGGAAATGAATTCTTCCGTACTCGATAAAACAGCGACGGAACCGGTAGGTTAATTAATTTGAAACGTCTTCTAACGGCGCCAGGCTCTCATTTCTAGACGCGCTGTTAGTACCGTGCGTCCTCTACAGCTGTCCAGGCTTGCACAGTGCCACCTCTGTTCGTCCTCTTATCGCTCTCTTTGCGAGAAAAAGGAGAGACCTTCCACTCCAAAAGCAATAATTTTCGATCTTCTCGATCAAGACGGTCAAATTCGTCGCAATGGATATCGTCGATCGACGCGACGAACATTTTGATTGACCATCGTATCACCATCGTATAATTGCTTCGGTCCGTACACGGCTGAAACGACGAACGAATACGAATCAATTTATCAACGTTTCACGAGCGGACGGTTGCGAGATATTTGACGTGTCAAAGAGTAGCCGTGACGAAAAGAAATCGGGACATTAATTGCCGACGCGAAGATCCTAGCTACGTCGTTTAGCACGCGTGCGACCTCGACCGACCAATATCGACATATTGACCGTAGTAATTTTTAACCGCGAATTGTCTCACGTGTCAATCGTACGTCTAGCGACAGCGTTCTGCGTTTCTTTCAGATTAACACGAACGATCGATCCGCGTTGGTGACCCGCGGCCCATGGAATTCGACGAGACGCGGCCGTCGATACTGAGGCGATGAAAAATGCTGGACGTAAGTAATCGTGCTTTCACGCCAAGACTACACGGTTACGTCACGCTCGAAGACACCGTGCCGTTGACAAGGATAATCGATTTCGTTCGTTCGGCCGGTGGCTGACGTAAAAATAAACGTCTTGTTAAACAACGAAACGACTGCTTTCGCAGTCTTAGTGTAGAACGGCAAAAAAGAAAAAAAAAGGAAAAAAAAGGGTACATAGGTACACGGGCGCAAAGTTTGCTCTCTAAACGGCAAATAAAACGCGAGCCAAAGTCCAACGAGTGCCTTTGAAACGAACCGAATGTCTTCGTTTCCCGTCTTTCGACTTCTGTTTCGCCTTCTGAGTACGACTACGAAGCGACGTTTGTTTCACTAGATCGGACTGATCGCGAGTCAAATCAGACGGAAAAAAGAAAAAAGAAAGGACTACGAAGGTTCGTTTGTTGACCAGGCCTGAGCAGAGTCGGTCGCTCATGCGTCGAGCGAGAGGAACAATGGGACAACCGTACGAGGAATTCCCGACAACGACGCTAATTAGCACATCGAGATCATCAAGGAAGGGGATCGCGACGGTTGGAAAGATGACGATGAACTTAGCCGGAGGTCCAGGGACCCCGGAAGAGTATCAGTGGAAGAGGTGACGTTTCACCATCAGTGATGCGTAAACGACGTGGACTGGCCAGCGCCATTCTAGGCCTGACACTGGGCCTTCTCCTAGGTTTCCTCATCCAGGGCTACAAGATCCTGTCGTCCAGTGGTCATCAACGGTTGAACGTTTACGCGTCCTCGATACCCGGATCGCGGCCGTTGATCAAACCAACGCCGCGAAACGTTCCTAAGCTGGACGACGACGAGCAAATAAACAGCTCCTCGACCAGCTTGGTTTTCGTCGGCGTGATGACAGCTAGTAAATACCTGGACTCGCGTGCCAAGGCGGTTTACGAGACCTGGGGTAAGGAGCTGCCAGGTAAAATTGCCTTCTTCTCGTCCGAGAACTCGGTCGTTCCGGGGAACTGTCCCGACCTGCCTTTGGTGCCATTGCCGCGAGTCGACGACACCTATCCGCCGCAGAAAAAATCGTTCATGATGCTGCAGTACATGTGGAACAATTACGGTGACCGTTTCGAGTGGTTTCTCAGGGCCGACGACGACGTCTACGTGAGGACCGATCGCCTGGAGAAGCTGCTGCGATCCGTCAACTCCAACAGGGCTATGTACATCGGGCAGGCGGGCAGGGGCAATTCCGAGGAGTTTGGCTTGCTCTCGTTGGAGTACGACGAGAATTTCTGCATGGGAGGGCCGGGTGTTATTCTGTCCAGAGAGACCTTGAGGAGGATCGTGCCGCACGTCAAGTATTGCCTCAGACACTTGTACACCACGCACGAAGACGTCGAATTGGGAAGATGCGTTCAGAAGTACGCCGGCATACCCTGTACCTGGAGCTACGAGGTAATTCCCTTTGTCTCCTTACTCTTTTCTTCACTTTTAACAAACGCCGAGCTCTTTCCGGGACGTCTGTTCTCGTCCGTGACGTCTATTTCTTGCGATTTGCTGCTCCTACGTATCGTTCGCATAACTATTAAGTCTATTTTCGGTCGTCCTGTTTTCTTCTCTCTCTCTCTCTCTCTCTCTCTGTCGTGACACGTAGACACGCGATGGTAGCCGGGGACGTACGTTGCAGCACGTGTAATTTGTTGATCGACAGAGACTTCATTGAGAGAACGACGCTTCTTCGTAATACGTCTATCGAGGTACCTATGGACGTACTTTGATAATAGACTGATCGTTGACGGAATCTATCTCGAGATAACGGTCGTTTCTTCGAGAATTGTCAACTCTTTCGAAACTGAGTTACGCGTTACGTGTCTACGCAATTGATAACTCTTCGAAGGGATTTAACATTTAACCGTTGCTCGTAGACAGGTAGTAACGCAGTATTCGCACACGGTCTAAACAGGATCCGCACGATAGGTATTATCGGTTTAAATACATAAGCTACGCATCTGCATCGTGTATGTACAGGGTACGCTATCATTGGGTTAACTCGGAAGGTACAATGCACAGATGAGGATGTTAGTCGTTACAAGCGAATAGTACCCTGCTAACCCAGTGGCCAGATCGAGTCATTCTCCTCCATCTTGACACTCGACATTAGGTCGAAGTACTTAAACAGGCAGTTTGCAGCACGAAGCGCTTAAATCTCTTATCGCCGCTCCTTGCAACAATTTAATCGAACTGCACGGTTACGTTGCCATGCGGTTGCGCGACGTTACCATGCGAATTATTATGTCATGCGGCTAACGGCAACATTGACGGAAACACAATCCAGTGAAACAATTTTCTTTTTTTTTTTCTACGCTGTTTCTACGTTGCGTCGAGAGAAAAGGTTACCTCTGGATTGAGAAAGTTCCAATAAATGAAAAAAAAAAAAAAGGAAATGACAAAAAAGAGAGAAATAGACTTCTCTCTCTCTCTCTCTCTCTCTCTCTCTTTCGTTTGAATCCAAAGTTCAAACAGCAGTGAAAAAGAATAAAGAAAAAAGAATATTTCCGCTGAAGAGCAAATTCAATTTCTACGTCTGACGCTATTCTCCTGGGAAATGTTGACTTAAGCGGGCACGTGGACTGGAAATAAAGGTAAAACGCAGAGATGAGGATGTTAGTCGTTAGATTCGAGCAAATCGTAGCCTGCTAACCTACTGACAGACCCGTCTGTTCTCCCGTCTTGACACTCGTCGTAAGGTCGAAACACTTAATAGCCATTCGTACGACATGCAACAACTACGAAGTGTCTATCGCGGAGTTTTCGCACGTTTCCTCCATCAGACGATTGATTGATCGACGTATTAAGCTCGAGACAATAGTTCTACGAGTCACGAGAGTTACCGGCAAACGTTAAACTGTGAAATACTTCGTGGAAACAATACAGCTGGAACGGAATGATTGGTTTTAGAATTTCGAAAAAAGGATTCTCGGAAGCGGCGGAATTTCGTTTGAAACAACGCGCGAATTGAAAAATTGAAGAATCGATTTCTCTCCAGTTCGTACTTGACGATCGATGTTTACTCGTCAAATTGAAGTTGGATTTCAATACGCGCTGATCCAATACTCCTCGGTAACATGATTTACGAGTTGCTAAAAGAATCATTGAGACGAACGACGTTGGGACATGACCAAGTTAACTCGGGAGATGTAATACTAGAATAATTCCTTGTAACAAGACACCACCACACCCAGTCTCGCAGCTTGATTAACACTTGCTCGGTAGTCCCGGTACGATGCAGCTTCGCGCTCTTGACGATGTTTACTATCAGAGAGAGTGAATGTCGGCGACGAGTTGTAACAATTCGTCTGTATCGACAAACCTCCGACCTTCATCCCGTTTGATCATCCACGAATATTGTATTATCCCCGGGAAAAGTAAAAAAACTTTGGAGACAGAAACGACAACGAGTCATTGAACTAATGATGCGAAACGAGCAAATCCAGCGTCCTATTTGGTAGAAGAGGCGATTGTCCCATTTTTTGAATTGCGTTCGCAGAAAGATAAATCCGCAGTCCGACGATCGCGATACCAAACAATCGGACGATCCTCCGAAGTAACAACCATAACGACGATTGCCATCTATTTCTGTCCCTTTAATCTCAATTGCAGCTGACGATACTGGATGCTTTCGTTGTTACAGATGCAGTCTATTCTATATCACAACAGTAGCGGGGCACAGGCGTTCACCGGAAACTTGAAGAAAAAAGAGGTTCATCGTGCTATTACTTTGCATCCTGTTAAAAGTCCGCCGCACATGTACAGGTTACACAATTACATGAGGGTTGGTGTCGGCTCGCGTAACGTTACGCGCGTTAACGTTGATCGTTTCCTCTGCCAGTTGCGAAAGCTCCTTTCTGTTTTTTTCCGTTTCAGGGCCTTCGGATTCAAGAGCTGCAGCAAGAGAGGCTGAATCTCCACAGGGACATTCACGCCATGGCGAAACAGTTGGAACTCAGCGTGGAGAATTTCAAGAATCTCGAGATTGCCGACGGCGTGCCGCTGTTTCCTGTCAGCCGACACTCCAAACACTATCCCGGCGACACGGAAATATTAGGTGAAATTTGAACGTGATTCAGTACGATTCTATTCTGAGCGCGAATAGTTCGCGTGATCAAAGCTCGTGTCGGAGTTATGGAACAGAGGACTCGAAAGAACGTTATCGCGAGTCAGGTTTCCCGAGGTTTGCTCTGTCTCTTTCATCGCGATGTATTAACAGCCCGCAATCATAAAACGGTGGATTGAAACAGGCAGGAGTTTGTTTCAATCAACTGCTGATTAAAACGTGAAACTCGGACGAGTACCAGTTCCACTCTCGCTCCGCGAGAATCCCGAGGTCGTGAAATTTCCACGAAGACACGTGGGTGGTTAAGCGAGGGTCGTTAAGATAAATTTAACCCCGAACGCCGCGGAAAAGGTTTCGTACCTTCGGGAATATTTCACTGAGGCAGGGATCGCCGATTTGAAAGAACAATCGCGTTTCCCTGGATGCGCGTTATTAATAGAACCATTTAGGCCGATTAACCCGCGCGAATTGATCGCCGGACAGGCGAATCGTGGCGTCGCAGAAACGGAGCCGCGACACGATTCGTTTGAGCCCATCGGATGGAACGATCAGGACTTCGATCATGATTCCACTCATTTCCATTTTCCTGCGCTCACAGACGCGAGCAGAGTCAAATGCTCGTATTTACGATTTTACAATTTCAAATACGCCAATGGAACCGATCGAGTTTTGCACGACTGTTTGCTTCCACGGATCTGTGTGAATTAGACATTTAGAAGCGACAGATAATTTCAAAAGTAACGGAATTTTAAAGTACCAACGTACCAAGGATTTCGAGGATTTAGGAAATGTTTTTAATGTAACTTTCGATGACTGGACTGCTTTCGCGTAAATTTTTGTGAACCTAAAGCTGAAGTCTCCGCGTGCTCTGATCAATTAATCGAGCTCAAATTGCCTGGGTTTCACAATAAAATCGTACTCTGTTTGCCCGGAAAGAAAATGATCTTTCAACGAGTATCTAACTTTTCCAGAAAAGTTGTAAAAGACTTTTAAGGACGTGAGTCTCCCTCGAAGTATTGACAAAACGTTTCTTTTCGACCAGGTGTTTCGGCAGGACTTTGCTCGTTCAAGCCGGTAACCAGTGACGAGGTGATTCCCTGGGACTTTTTATCGAGGTCCGAGTACAGCCTGGGCGACTCAAATCCTAGGAGAAGGATTCACAGCGACGTAAAGGAGGGTCTGGAGGACATCACGAGGGAAGTGATGACCTCTATAAACGCCTGTTCACGGCAGCGTGGCCGGATCGTCGAGGAAAGGTCGACTCTGTACGGATACAGGCGAGTGAATTCCTACGGCGCAGACACTATACTGGATCTTCTTTTGGTCTATCGGAAGTACAGGGGCCGAAAGGTTACGTTGCCCGTCAGAAGGCACGTGTACCTTCACCAACACTTCACAGGTACCCTTTTTTACGGCTCGTCCGACGCGTGCTCCCCGACTCGTTCTTTCAGATAATGACGGTACGGAAAGAACACGGGTGGACAAACGTTTCAAAAAAAGACGTGCGATTTTTCGCTTGCAGGGCTGGAAATACGAGAAACCGTGGACGGGGAGGAGGTGGACAAGGAACGGAAAGACCAACGGAACGACAAGTCCTTGCAGAGTATATTCCGCGGTGGATTTTTGAACCTGAACTTCAACTTCGAGCAGGAGGATCCGGTTGCTAGCAAGATCGTTCACTTCGTTCTACCTTTGTCCGGGAAATACGACGTTTTCAGGAGGTTTCTGCGAAACTACGAGGAGATCTGTCTGACGAGCGAAGAGAGGACCACGCTCTCGGTCATTCTCTATCGACACAGAACCGAAGATTCGTTCGATCGAACGACGGACTTGATCGAACGACTGAAATACAAGTACCGTGGCGCCAATATCGACGTCGTTCCTGCCTCCGGTGCGTTCTCTCGAGCCAAGGCTCTGAATCTCGGCGCGTCGAGATTGAAAGACAACGATTTGATGTTCTTCGTCGACGTGGACATCGCGTTCACCGAATCGGCGCTCCACAGAATTCGATCCAACACTCTCCTAGGTAGACAGATATATTTCCCGGTGGTGTTTAGTCAGTACAATCCAAAGACCGTTCGCGGAGGCAACAGAGGAGGGGACGCGTTCGCCGTGGATGAAACGTCGGGATATTGGAGGCAATTTGGATTCGGTATCGTCTCCCTGTACAAACGGGAGTACAGAACCGTGGGTGGTTTCGATCTGTCCATCCAAGGGTGGGGCAAAGAGGACGTGGACTTTTACGAGAAGGTGGTGAAATCGAACGTGAAGATCTTCAGAGCGGCTGACAGGGATCTGGTTCACGTTTACCACGACGTCGAGTGCAGCAAAGATCTTCCAGAGACACAGTGGTCCATGTGCATGGGAACCAAGGCCGACACTTTCGCGGGGACAGAGGCGTTGACGAAAATGATCCACGAAAATCCAGAGATACTGAGATTTGCCAAAGCGAGGAGGGCGAACTTGACGCGGGCAGCGGGTACCAAAGGCTGAAGGCGACTGCCTTGTCCCGGTCGTTAAGGTAGAAATTGCGGTTTGCAACGTGGTGCCAGAACGTTTCATAGATAGCATATATATTTTGTACATACGCGCTACGATCAAGTGTACTTTGCGTGCACGCAAGTTAGCACCGAACTGATATTTAACGATAACTGACGGCGAATTCACCAAAGTCTCTCTGCCCTAGGATTACCACAATGGTCACGTTTGCTGGCTGCATTGATAAAACAGATTCATCAAACTCGCGAGATTGATCGAACGAAATAGAGATGACGTGTTTACGTAATGAAAATTGTTAAATGCTCGATTCATACGTCTAAGAGATTACGTTATCTTCGTTGATGTGTGTTACGTATAGAAATTGCCATTGATACAGAGAGAGTATTGAGGAATGTCAAAGAAGAAAAGGACGACTTTACGTTCGTGATATTTTCTCATATTGGCTATCAATTAATCGGAATCCTGGCGTTACAAATGCGACGTATCGCTTTGGTTGCTATTAGCATGTAACACACGCAGAGTAGTATTTTCTTATAAATTCAAAAATTACGACACTTCGGTATCGTTTCCTTTTCTTCCATTTTCCATCAAATCGATGTAAAAATCGCTGCGTTCATTTCGTAGATAAGTTAACTTAAGGTGATCCAAGATGCCAATACTCTCAACGTACGTAGCGCGACGTTACTCCCGAACGAGTTTCATAAGTACATGTGATATTATTGTGCCTTGTGTATATAGACTTATTATTTGTGAACACTTTACATACTGCCCGTTTTATTCGATTAATGATGTAAAAAAGAACGATCTTAGCGAGTTCTGCAACTTGCGCAATCGTTTCGCGCAACTGATTAAGATGCTTCGTTTGAATCGGACTCTAAATAAAATTTCTCTATCAAATAATCGTGTTACGTTAATCGCTGCACTTTGACAAAGAAAAATTAGACTCTTATCTTAGAGTCTTTTTCCCTCTTATCTACAGGAGAATTCTTATAATTTCCATTCCTGAAAAGAAACGTTTCTAACACTGCCTGTATTCTTCCCCAGGGCTAGAAAGTCTCTTCAACTTATAAGGTTCCACCTCAAGGTCCCTTTAAAGTTCGTGACGAAATCACGATTCCAATTAGCCGAACGTTGCAATTAATCGATATCCTGTGCATCTTTCGCCAACATCTTCCATTTTCTCCATTTCTGATCACTCTTTGCCAATCCTTCCAGTATAGAATGCTTGTAGCGCAGATTCGTATCCATCAAATTATCGAGGGACATAGGTACGTACAGAGTAAGGTAATAATTTTTTCATAGGTGAAGAATTTTCTAATCGTGAGATTTCAACCTCACGCTTCCATTCTTTGTGATAAAGCAGAGAGAGAATTGTGGCGAAAATACGAATACGAGGTCAGAAAACTTACGTTATAATTAGACTGTTTTGTATTTTAATCCATATACGTTTCATTTTACGTTTTATTTATATATAAGGTTTATGTTTTAACTTTATATGGATTAAAAAACTTTCTTTTAAATCTATCATATACTCTGTATTGGATATTTTATACATTTATATGCATCTCGTGCTCTTTTGTATCCTTAAATTTTATACAATCAAGCAGAGAATTCCACAGGTTCTCTTCTTGCTTGTAAATACCATTTATTATTTATCGACGAGATAAATCGACGAGATAACTGCTATTACTTGTAGCAGTAAGACTTGGACGAATAAATTTGCATAATACGCATTACTCGTGTGTGGAAATACCCATAACAGTTTTAATAGCCCAAGTGTTGAATGTCGTATCAAACATTTCGCTTCCAAAGTTGTTTATTTGCTAATAAATCACACCTATATATATATATATATATATATATATATATATATATAATCTTATCAATCCTCTGCAATATCAATCAAGTGCTTCTTGCGATGTAATGAAATAAAATATAAACAGAAGAAGGAAAAGAAAAATCAAAGATACCACGTATCATTAAAAAAAAAAAAAAAAGAAAGAACGAACGAAGAAAAGTGACGAGTCTATCACGCAAATTTATCGAAAGCAAACTGTTCACCAAAGTAGAATAGAATCGTAGAACGAAGAACAAAGACATCGTCGCGCATAAACGTTCTTTCCGGCCACGCGGCGCTTAGGAAATTATAATTCATCATTCATACACAAGGTCATTGTATGTCGTTTGGGGGTACAGCACGACAGACAACTGGTGAGGCGAGTCGCGTGATATATAAGCACGAATCGTGGTAGCGTTGCATCACATAAGTACACAGATCGGTGTCGAAGCGTCGGCGGTGTCAACCCTCCATCTGTTTTGACGACGGTCATCGATAGACGGACAGATGAATCGGAAGACCAGGATCTGCGTGATTCTGTCCCTTCTGGCTGTTCTGATAGACAGCCGGGCAAAGGGGAGAAACCTAACGATGTGCCAGGCTGTGAACGAGCTGGAACGAGCCAGAATTGAGAGGACCTTCATCAGCAACTGGGTCTGCCTGATGCAGAGCGAGAGCAAGATGAACACGCGACTGGTCACCGGCCCGAAGACCGCCTCTAGCTTCAGTTTCGGCATCTTCCAGATCAACAGCGCGAAATGGTGTTCCAGAGGGCACAGCGGCGGCTTGTGCAACAAACGTTGCGAGGATTTCGCGAACGACGACATCCAAGACGATATCGTCTGCGCCAAGAAGATTCAGAGTATGGAGGGGTTCAAGGCGTGGGACGGCTGGGTGACGAAATGCAAGAACAATACTTTGCCAAATATCAGAACCTGTCAACAACAACGAAGAAAAAAAGAAACAGATGAAGAGAAAAAAGCAGAAAAAAGAAAAAAGCGGATTAAAAAAAAACAGGAGGAAGAAAAAGAACAAGTGAAGAAAAAGAACAAAAGGACACGACGGGAGATGTCGCCCTAAAATTACCGTTTATTTAAAACTTTCTTTGGATAATGGCGTTTCCTATATTCTACGGTAAGAGATAGTTGACGAGGACAACAGAAACTGATCGATTGTACATATATGTCGAAAGGTTAACACCAACTGATGCGGATAAACAAAGTTCTACCGTACTACTGTCATACTGCGTCGCTGAGGTTATTGAACTGTGTTTGGCTCTCTTACAATATACTGTCTATATATAGTCTGCACGATGTAAAATTGTTATTTTTCACCATTAATTGACGGCTTAGATTGCGTAGATAGAACAATAAAGTTTCATAATGACTGCGAGTGCTGATTCGACGTTTGCGAATGGGATCATAGGTCACGTTAGTGCATCGTCGCTAGCGAATATCCGGTCACTCTGGTTCACTTGGGGTCAGAGTGAATGTGAATTTCAACAGAGAGTTGATGGACATTTCGTTGATAACGGCAATAATATAAATCTACGATTATTCGTTAAATAAAATATGTATTTACTCTGTGTGTGTATTTTTGGAGAAAGAATGAATTTCTCCACAATCGCAAATTAAGTCTGTTTTGTACTAGATTAAACATCCACGATCCAATCTCTTAATTGCTCCGGCAATTCCCCAACTGCGTGAAAATAATGGCAGACGTCGTTAGTAGTATTCAAATGTTACGGCGCGTTTTGTCTCAGCATTGTGCGGTAGGAATTATTGTTGGCCGGAATATTTTTATATCGGCGAATTCTTCTCGGAACGCAATATATAATCAGATAACGCAGTGAGAATTTCCACGAACGTGTCAGATTTATACAGCGCGATTACTTGGTAAATTACAGACGTGATTTGTTAATCGTCGTTTTGAAGCAGATACGGACAAGCATCGTTAATTGAAAACAACTCGAGAATACTTTTTTTGGTATTCATCCGGCGACGTTGGACAATGTTGCACAAACCGCGAAAGGACGTCTCCGAAATATGAATACAAATCGGCTGGAATTGGGCCAGTAATGACGCAAGAGATCGGCATGATCCTTAAACGCCGCTCCACTTGGCAGACCGAATCAATCGAAATAAAATAGTTTTAGAAATTCCGACTATTAGAATTACAAAACGTATCGTGACGCGACTGGACAAATCTCCTTCGTCGATTTCATTCCCATTCGTTCAGGGGAAAGTATCGCCACTGTTTACTTTTTCAGAAATGTCAAAGCGACGCGGCAAATGGCCACGTACGACATTGCGAAATTTTCGTACAAATGCGGATTTTTCAACGGATCAAATTGTCAATCGCAAACAGCGAGATGATCTTCGTTGAATCCTAAATATCGTATGTGACGTTTGTATGAAAGTGAAAATCGTTCTGTACCGTGAAAAAAATCTCAGGTCCTATCGTCCTATCGGAGTGTTCAGCGATCATTTTTTCAGGAAACATATTCTCTTTGCGAGAAGAAGAAATCAAAAGAATGACCAAATTATCCGAGAAGATTTCTTTTTTCAAAAACTTGGGTCAATAAATATTTGTTAGCAAATTATCAACAACTCTCGTGTTAAATATTTCTTGAGAAGCAACAGATCCGGACTGACACGAGTTATCGTAGTCAGTCGAATAAAAATAAAATATCGCGGTGATTCGATCCGTTACGAGTTGCAACGATCCACCATAAATCACGTAGCCGCGGGTCAAAGCGTGAAATATAATTACAGACGCGGAATAATTTGAGATAACCACCGATCGAAAACCATGCGTACGAGTCAAACATAGTTGCTCGAAACGAGCGAGCGAACGTTATCTCGAAATTATGAACCATCCGAATCGCAGAATCGCGCAACCGACACTCGCGAAAATGTCAAGTACACGTTGATTATTGATACGCGAGTAAATACATTCTTACACGATAAAAAAAAGCATTGGGAAGGAACGCTCTCTTGGTGGATCGGCACTGGTTCGTCTTTCCGCGTTTCTCTTTTTCTCCTTAAAATCGACCGTTACCTTCCGTTCAAGCCTGAGATCTACACGATAGATTCCAAGAAAAACGATAGCCAATCGCGCAAACTATTACGCAACAAATTCATAGATCCCTCGCGGAATTTGCGTCTTTAATCTCTCTATTTCTTCTGTTTCTATTTCATTTCAGTGCTAGAAGAAAAATTATCTTTCGATCACGATTTCACGAAATTACGCATATCGGCGCGAATCTTTTTCAAACCTGAGGTTACTTTTCAATGTTAGGAAGTTACAATTGGATACGCGACACAGATTGCAACGTATTCTACAGCTACAAGAAGAAAAGTTACTAAGAAGAGAAAATTCTGATTTCGATTATTATAGGAATCTTCAGTACGAATTCACGGATCACCAAAGAAAGGGGATTATCCTCTTGACTTTGTCAATTATCTTCTTGACATCGTAATTCAAGCTTCCTCGTTACTGGCGCCATCGCGCCAGAGAAGAGAAAATTTTATTCCCCGCCGTAGGAACGTTCGAACGCGAATCGCAACGAAATAGCCTCGATATCTCGGCAAACGTAATAACGCCGTGTTCTAACGCGGCGTGTCGAACGTTTAAATTGATTTCGCTTGTAGAGGTTAAACGACGCGAGCTGTACGCTTAGAGAAATCTGATGATGGCTCGCCACGGGAGACACCCGTTAGAATTTCAATCAGAGTGACGTAGCGTCGATCTAAAGGCTGTGCCTTTCCTGGCAAATATCGCCGGTTTACCGACAGAGGAGGCGTACTTGGCTAGACCGCGATGCGCACACCGTGATCCACCGTAGGTGTACGTACGTAAGCGCGTTTTACCGTAGACACCGAGACGAGGTGAGTGTGCATGCACCTTTCACTAGCGGAAGTGAACAACTGAGACAAACGCGTGAGAGCGACCCGGGTCATCGTTGCTTCTTTTTTTCTTTTTTTTTTTTTTTTTCTTTTTTACGACCGGTAGTCTGTTCTATCGAGAGTCGATCTGTACCTATCCCGCCGTTGATCAGTCACGAACCATTGACTCCGTACAATCGGATAATTATCGCCTCATCGACGAACTCGAAAGACGCAATTTCTCCCCGCGTTTGAGTACGAATTTCTGTGGAAGCTGCTTGCGTTCCCTGCGGGGATTAATGAACGAGACTCGCGGAGGAAACTCGTACTTGGATCGACGAATAATTCGATCGATCATCTGTTATTAGTTACCAGTTACGAACACGTTGCAATCTCGTGGGCTTGCGTAACTAATTTGATAATGGCTACGAGTTGTCGATGCAACCGTAAGTTGATAATAACTGTTGACAGCTACGATCGACGCGCGTTTGGGGGTCGTCGTAAAAAAAATCGTCGGTGAAAAACTGGGATACGAGATGTACCGAGTGAGCGTAACCGTGAGAACAGGCGTAATCGCAAAGCGGTAAATCATGCAACGCGTTCGTAGGAGACGTCAGACAGATGCAATAAACCTGCACGTGTCACATTTCTTCGTTAAATTACCGTTGAACGAACGATACGTGCTCGATGAACACGTTAACGAGCTTTTTTGTTGGAACTCAACGCGCGACATTCACGGGAATGTTCACGTACACGTTCATAAATTAGAGGAAACAGCAAAGTCTCGATTTTCGGACTTCCACGGACAACGTGGAAAAAAGACTTCGCAAGACTGTTTGTTTGCGAATTCTCGGTACTTCTGCTGTCACGACTTTCTACGCAATTTGCGCGAGGATACGGGCCATTTTCTACGGCGATTCACCGTTCCACCGTTCTACCGGCAGATAGAAGCGCGATGAATAATCATGAAAGCTGCACGTAGTACACAGTGTGGAAACACAGTTGAAAATAATTTACTGGATATCGACGCGAGTCACTGCGGATTAACAATCGATCTTTGCAATCGAGCGGTGACATTTGAAACTTTTTCCTTCACGATCCTTAGCGTCCATCTTTTCCAGATTAGTCTCCGACACCTCTAACGCCTCTAACTTTTGGAAGCCAAAATGAGAACCAGATAGAAATGTTATTCGCCAGAATAGAAATATCTGCGATACGCAAAGATTTATAAAATATCCAAAGTGGAATATTCGTAACAATTTCTGACTGACGAAGCTTATAAAAATATAAATTTCCACAAAAGGAGAAAAAGTCTGGCAATAATGTTGGAAACACGGCCAATTACGAATGTTCCTTTCCCTCTCCGACAAATTCCCGTTCCAATTACCACGGTAAATTCCGATTGATTAACAGAATGAGCCTCGTGTTTCCGCGAAGCTAACAATTTTCGATGTTTCGCACGGAACAGTCGAGACAGGTCGAGCGGGTTCTCAGGACGGTTCGTGATCTATCGGAGCCTCCACAGGAAGAAGGAAGTGCGCGCGGCGGGATCGATCGCGCGCGGTAAACGAGCCCGAATAACGGTGAACCGTGGCGCGCGAGATGAACGTGCTGGTGAAACTCGAGCGTCGTTCGAGCGACCTCTGCAAAGGTCGCTGTTCCATGGGTTCTTGGAAGAAAGTGATCCGACAAAGAGTGAGCAGAAGCGACCCGGTAATTGCATCGGATCTCCACGATCCTCCTCTTTTTGCCGTCATTCGAACGCTTCCCTCGTGATCGTTTCTTCATTTCTGTTCGTTTACCCAGCGCGGATCGTTTCATCTTGATCGATTGCACTCGGAATTTCAAATTAGCCAGCCGGCGCGCTCGTAAAACGAAGTAGCGAATCGGCGAATAAATTTCACGAGACTCTTGGAGCATATAATATTTTAAATCTCGTCGTAGCTCGAGATTTAAAGTAAGCGACGGTGCCCCGATCGAGACGAAATTTACAATTTAAATTTGACATTTAGTGGGACCGTGACAAGATTGAGCGTCTATAAAATTTTCATTAATTACCTCGCACGTTTGATAAGAATTATAGTGCCCCTTCCAAATTGAATTCGATCGTTACGACCTTGCTGTCGAGCGATCGTTCGAATATCATTTACGCCACAAATGCACCACAGAAAAATAAAAATGAACGTAAATTTCTGATTTTTCCAACTTTCGAATTGAATTCTTTTCGTCGTCTTGTTATCGTTACTTCACTCGGTGCTCCGTTCGCGTGTCAAGCCAAATGACATTTATCGACTTTTACAAACCTCCGACAAAGTTTCTCAATCGTTCGTCGAGTAATTCGGTAAACTCGTGATTACGTAAACGAAAAGAAAAGAGGATGACTAATTAAAATGACTGCGAATTACGTGACACGAAGGTGGTAAAAGTATAGCGGGCGAGTATAGAGGGAAAGAGAAGATGGCGGAGGAAGCATTTTAATGCGTGGACGTTACGCCGTGCCAAATAAGTGTTTTGAGCCGGAAAGGAAAGCGGCGGGATTAAAACGGTGCCAAGCTGATTAGAAAGAAGCGAAAGGAGCGAAACAACAAACTCGCGTACGTGCTTAACACTTTTGCGGCGGTTATAACAGCGGATTTCTTAAATTGGCGAAACTGTGTCAAAAACGCCTCACCATCCGTCGCGTTGAATATCAAGGCGCTTGGGCAGTGAATAAACGAAAAGAAATAACTCCCGAGTTATTAATTAATGAAGCCACGACGGACGAAATTTGCAATTTTAATTCGACGCTTGACAGAAACATGACACGAGGCGTAAAATTACAACGAATCTTTGCTCATTTTTTCAGCACGTGAACGTGAAATTAAAATAGAGACTCATTTTTCTTACTCTGTTCTTTCTTTGCTATTTTCTTCATTGTTTTTCTTTTCTTTTACTCGTGTAAATTTTTGTACTTTTAAACGCTCCGACTAATTAATAATTAACAAACTGTCGATCAATTACCGAGCGTGTATGTAAGACGATTCTTTCCCGCGAATTCACATTTCTACGAATATAATCGAAAAAGTAGAACGGTAGAAAATTGTTTCACGCGAAAGATATTGCAGGAAGAATTTCCCACGAAGCCAGAAGTCTACTAATAGCGGTATCGGCTTGCCTCCAACCGATTTCCATCTCCGCGAGTATCGTTCGAATTTCATTTCCTACACTCAGCTTCAATCTCGAATGCAACAAAAGAAGAAGAAGAAGAGGAAGATGAACGAAAAAGGAAATATCTCCAATTAAACCTTACGTAAGGAGACAACTTTTTAACTTGGTTCAGCAACAAAATTGAGGAAACTTCGGCTAGAAGAAAGTGAGTTGTAGGTTGTACCACTGTGGTAATTACCACCATTCTCTCGGTTACTAATCAAACTATTAAAAAGAGGAGAAAGAAGACGAACTCGGGGCGAGATCGGCGCGGATGCTGTTAAACACACAACGATACGAAAAGAGAAAGAAAAAAAAAGAGAGAAGAAGAGAAGTAATAGACGAGCTCGTGTTTTAGTCCGACCTGTCTCTCGTCCGGTATAAACCAACCGGAAGCGTTTCTCCGGTTTTCACATACCACAGTGATAATTACGTATATGGGAAGATGTTCATGACGCTCTTCTAGGACGTCTGGCCGTAAAATTACCGGTCTTCCCAAACACTCGCCACGACACAGACGGCACCGTTGATACATTCCCCATGCATCTCGAATGCACGCAATCACCATTGTACAGAAGACTCGATACAAATCATTAACGCTGACGCGACATCGATAAATACGCGCAGAATGGACATCTTTATGATTTGTTCGCTGAAAATCACCGGGGGAACTCATCAATTACGAGCCGTCCTCGCGCGAACTCCGGCGATATTCATATGCTAATAAACATGAAAAATTAGTTCCTTCGTTGCGCCAGGAAGTAGCTTCGTGGCGTTCAACGAACGCGAGTGCGTTATTCGTTTAAATTTAAAATTTTAAATACCTTGGAATTCTTTCGCTTAATCAAATTCTGCTACTGGTCTAAAAAAAAAACAAGTTGAATCGACTACTCTAAATTTTTAGCCAAATCGCGCGAGACGTAAGAGTTGTATTTGGCGAATGGGTTATATTGTTAAAACATACATGTCGCGAATGTATTGGCCTTCTGTGGTTGGCTGGCGCAACAGGGGCAAGAAACGCTTCGCTCTTATTTCGATAAACATCGCACGATGTAATGGCGAAGATATGGTCAGGAAGATTTCTCATTAACGTCGTTGCGGGTTCAGCCGTGCTCTCACAATCATATACCACTTGCTCGTACCAATTTCTCACCGATGAAGTCACTTCGTGTATATCCTCGCCGGGTTTCACCGTGCCCGATCATCCCGGAACAAATCAAATTCGTCTATCGACGTTTCCCCGATAGTCGCGAGTGGAATACACCAACGGATCGAACTTTCGATCAAGCGCCGCGGACTCGCCTCAACTTTACGCAACGTATTAAATTGTGCTTTACGTGGCACAATTGCTAAGCATAACTTACATAACTAATTGAACGTACACGTAACTGTAATTAATTACTGTAAAATTTTCAATCAACTTTAATTGCTAAAACTTTGCGAACTCGTTAATGGCCGAAAATTCGAGACGTGGTTCGAAGAGTTACGCGTTGCAAAAAAGGCAAAGTGAAAACGTAATTGCAAGATCACGGGGAGAGAGGTACTGATTAATAAGAATTAAGCGATCTGTATCATTAAAGGGTTGTTAGACTCTGAGAAAACAATTAAAGTAAAGGTCTTCAATCTTTCATTAGCAGAGCCATTCGAAGTTTCGAGGCATTCGAAGACACATCGTAAATATGATTTAAGGTTGGTAATTTGTATTACGAGTACGATGTTGTTTCAGCTGCTGACGGGCAGGGAAGCATCCTTTCTTGTGCAACAGCTAAACGCAGGCTTGCTCCGTTTCCCGTAAGCTATTTTGCGCAATCGCGCCGCCTGCTTCAGTTACTCGCACGTCGTTAACGAGTGTTCCAGTTATTTGCAGATCTTTCTTCCGCGGCCACTCCCTCCGTACGTAATAATCATTCAAAAATTTCTCACTCAAAAATTCTCTGGATCTTATCATCGCATCTGAATCATCGCGCGAACGGTGCGAACGGTCCAACGAAATATACCAGTGAATTTCGTAGACGTAGACTGTTCGAAGCACCCTTCGCTCTCAGTTGGTCTCGTTGGACAACTGACGATTCAGTAAGAATTCAGAATTTTAAATTAGTCAATTTTGGTTGGTAGTGCTCAACTTGGTAGTATTCGAGGATTAAAAGCGCTTGTTGCAACGTCGCGGGCTGCAAGACGGAACGTTGTCCAACAGTGTACGAGCAAACATTTACGTGACTCAAATATCCTTATTAGCATGTTAATGCGTCAACTGTCCCATTGGCGTCTACTGTCCATTGTTTACACAGTTTACGACTTATTTTCCTGGGCAAACGCATCACTAATGAGTGAAAAGAAAAGACGTCGAACTGGCACCTCGTCAACTGGACTAACTCGGACGTCGGGTTCTAAACAAGTACCAAATTTTCTCGAAGAGTGTCGCACAAAAATATTTCTCCCTTCACCTTTCACTTCGAACTCAGCCTTTCACCTCGCCTCGTCGATTACACACAGCTTCGTTACGCTGCCGGACTTTTTTTCACGGGATTCCCATCGCATCGCGTCGTCGTCGTGCTGATCCGAGTCGAGATACGACGATCGAGGAAGTATCGAGCCACGAACGCCGAAATTAACCCGTTCCGTACAGAGAGAAGAAGAAGAAGAAGAAGAAGAAGAAGAAAAAGAAAAAGGGTCAGCTTCGTAAAGAATGTCGCGTGGGCATTCAAAAATAGATTCGGTTGTGTAAATTCGGTTGAAAAATTTATGATTCAGGATCCACGCTTTCTTTTCTTTCTTCGCTGCTCCAGAAGTATTTGAGTATTTTTAACGGAGGAAGACGAAGAAAAATGTCGTAAAAGTTCGGAATGTGATTCCAGTCAAATGCCAAACGGATAGTTGCTAACTGTCCGAGTGAACAACTGACGAAGTCATCGACTGAAATTCTTAATTAGTTCGGAGAGGTTTATCTTGCATCTGCGAAGAAAGTTGCGCGATGCAGCGCAAAACTTGGAAGTCAGGCAGTGAGATCAATGTTTTCTAGACAAAGCATGGAGCTCGAGTACAAAATTCGCGAATTACACGTATCCCTGGTTAAAGAGTTTCAGGACAATCATCGCACCACTTTACAAAGTTAATCATCAACTTTTTAATTCCCGAAATTTCGTACAAAAATTTCGAATTTTATACGTAATCGATTAATCGATTAATCGAGTCAGAAGTGTTCCAAGATTTTTCAACAACAGCGTGCGCCTTTCCTTCCGAGTCGTTCGATTGCGATCGAGCCGAGATTCGTCGAGATGAGATTAAAAAAAAAAAACAGAGGAAAGGAAAGAGAACGAAACGGACTAAGCAACGTCGAATAGGAAGAGGACCCAATCTCGAGAGAAGCTGTAACGGACAAGCGAAAGTCGAGCCCCAGGCTCACGGGTTCCCCCTTCTTTCCTGCGACCCTGCAACATTAATATCCGAGAAACTCGGATGCAGCATATAGCGAGACGTGACTTGAAGACTCGAGAATATTACCAGTCATCCGGATCGACGAGTCGTTCGAAGATGAATCGCCGCGGTACCGAGGAAATCATGATTTTTCCACAACGCGACGAATCTACTAATCTTCGTCTAATCCTCGATTCATTCCATGACTGCTGAACCTTGCTGAACGGATACCTCGACGCTTGCAACTTTGATTCTATTCCCATTAATTTTTTAAATATCAATGGACAGTTGAATCACGGCTTTGGACGTCTCTTGACGGAGGTATCTTAAAGATTATTAACTTTGAGGTATCAACTTTTGATCGTTAAATTGTTTCATAACGACGAGATACCTTTGTCGAGTAAGAAAACAAAATAGCAAAAATACGTAGAAATCAAAGTAGTCGCTATTTACGAATCCATCTATTCGTGTCGAGTGTGTTTTCTCAAGACTGAGCTTGATTTCTCGTCGTTCTGTATTCACGAAATACGAACGTACGAAGACCACGAACTTTTTTCGATGACCTAATATCGCAGTATCACCTTGAATATTTCACCGTTTAATCCGGCAAGTGGGTCAACGTCATTTTACTCTTTTTTCTCCGTCCCCTCTTTCTCGGTCGTGAAAAAAAAAAAAAAGAGAACGCGACATCTTCTCTTTGAAAAACGTTTTTAACAACATCGCGCGCTTCGACATCGACGAAATCGACGATTCGTGCACGCGGTACAATTACGGCGAGTGCGATCCGTGTAATTTTACGATGAAAAGCGAGATTTGCACAGTCCACCTCCGCAGCATTGGCTTTCTCTCGTTGGATTTAAATACATCAGGATAAATTACCGAGCGACAAACGCTGCTATCGCGGACCATACATTACGAGGAGCTTGTTCTTAATGATTTTAAAGATTAATCGTTCACCGTTTGGATACCTTCTCGTTCTCTTCAACGTACACCGACGCAATGCATGCGTTAAAAACGATCAAGTTACCAAGATATATATATATATATATTTCCCGGTATATATTACGGAATATTCGATCAAACAAAAATTTCAGGTCAAACGCGAGTCGAAGAAAAATCACTTTCACTCGAGGCGAATCAACGTGAGAATGGATCCCGGTACGAAATTACTTATACGTTTAGAGCGTGACCTTTTTTACCAAAGAGCCGGCACGTTTCAGTGTGTGTGTGTCTGCTTAGAAATCTTTTCTTCGCAGCAAAATTTTAATATTTTAACCCTTGGGTAGAAAATGTTAACCCTCGGACGACGATCATGGGATCGTGCGATGATCGAAGAAAAATAATTGCGTACAATTGTGAAATGTTTCTTTTCGAAAGCTGTTATTACAGCCTTTTACGACGATTGTGAAATAAATAAAATAAATTTGTTTTTGTAACTCGGCGCGTAGAAGGATAAAATTAAATTGCACATTTTTTGATAAAATCAATACATAGTAAAATTATAGTTTAATTGATTTTATATTAACTCTTTCCAGCACTTGCGTATAAAAAATTCCAGAGGATGACACTGTCTTTTTAATTATACTCTAAAAAATTATCAATAATTATCCCAAGACTTCTAAACCGAGTTTCCTGTTTCCTTCGTCGATGACCAACCACCGACTTCCGAAACGAGAATCGAAATCCACCTTGCTTCCCGCTTTTTCAACGAACCCGAATCGATCCAGCCTGAAAATGCCCCTCAACGACGCGTGGCCGCGTGCACGCGCGAGTCAAACCGGAAACCCGAGGTGAAGCAGAGAGACGAACGATATCGGAAGAATCGAATCAGAATCGTGTCGGCAAGTGGGTCGAGAGTTCACGTGCCGGATAATTAAATTCCACAACGAAGAAAGCGTTTTCCCTCTCGTTTCGCCGCACCATCACCGACGCGCGCTGGCCAACGAGCTGGACAAACCGCTCGATATCGTTTGATATTTCTTCACGCGAACCTGTGCATCTGCAACGTTCGCAGATAGAAGACGCGAGTGTACGCAAATGTACCGTGTAGAGGCTCGTACTCGCCAATGAATCAACGTTCGCCAGCAGCGAAGAGATCGCGAGCATGTAAAACGCGAAATTATACAACTCGAACGCGCTCGATCTGGAGCTCTGTGCGGATTTTTTGTGAATTTTTGTCGAACATATAAAGACTAGGTGACTGAAGGCAAAGATGTATAAAATACGTAGAACACGGCAGAAACTTTGACAGTCAGGATCTCAGAGAGCATACATTTCACTGGTACGTTTGTGATCAGTAGAGGCAAACAAACGACGAACAAATGCTTCTGGTTTTGGTTCAATATTTTCCTTCGGCTGCAGAGAAATCGTCGGTCGCAAGTCAAATATTGATTCCCCCGAAGAACACAGATATTAAGATTAGGCTACGGATGTTTGCGCAATTCTACGAAATTTCAAATCTCGGATCGTCGAAAATCTACAATATCCAAAGTAGAACGTTTGACAAATTTTCGTCTCTCGCGTTTCCAAAGATACAAAACTTCATGGATGAATTACGCATCTATTGTACCGAAGCGGTTCTTTCTTTTTCGACCAAGAAAACACCGTAGGTGTTTCATCGTTGTTCGTTCGAAATGTTGACGAACACCGGTGTGAGTATGCACCTTAAGACGAACGCGCTACCGTGAAACGCAAGGAAACTCCGCGACGAGGACGATGCGACAGTCGACCGCGCGCTTTTCTTCCTGATACTCTCGCCCTGGAGATCAGGAATCAACGATCTAACGGGTGGCTTTAGGACACGCTCGATGACTGCGTTTTTACGACGTGGCTCGCACGAGCTGAGGCTACGTAATCATAAAACCAACGTTACATAAAACCAACATAAAGAACTCGTCTGAATTACTCGATCGAGCCTCGTCGTTCCGAACAACGATCGGCGATTTTGTCAAACGGCGGGATCTGGTCTGCGAAAAGCCTCTGGAAAATTATTCAACGTTCAGACGGAGAGTTCTCTTCTCGTTGAAAAACAGAAAGATGAATGCAATTAGCGGATTGAATTAATATCTGAAAATGCACGCAACGCCGCTTCCTGCGTCGTGTGTTTCTAAAAAACGAAACGAGCTAGACCACGCGAGAACACGCGGAAATCGATTATGGGATTTCCGTTTGCGGCACGAGTCGATCGGCCGTGTATTATTAAATCGTCGTGGCTTGAGTGAAATTTGCTCGAGCGAGAACGAATTTTCCAACGTGGCGGATAAAGTCGTTCGAAATGGATTAAACGAAAAGATTAAGTATCAGAAAGAAGTGGAGAATCGTCGTTCTCGTCGGTCTACTTGCGACGTTGCTCGGACGAGTCTACCTACCTTTCTCGAACACGCGAACGGAATATAAGCGACCGAAATTTGTACGAGATTACAAACCAGCGTACGGAGTCGGTCGATATTGGATTGGAAGTTGCGAGAAGTTACGCCAGAACCTTACACACCGCCGTCTCCTTCGTAAACGACCTTTTCGCAACGGATTTGTAAGAGATATTCCGAGTCTGGTCTCCGAACAAATAAATACCAATAAATTCCAATTAAAAAAAAAAAAAAAAGACATTTTAATCCTCTCGCCGGTTTCGCCGAGGAGAGAAGAAGAGGAGAAGAAAGAGGTAACGAAACGAGGCGCAAAAATCGTCCAACACCTGCGCGTCGAATTTCATCGAGGCCCTGCTCGTTGCGTCACGTCCAATCACAAAGGAAGACCAGAAGACGAAAATCGACCGAGCCGCGTCTCAAAACTTCGATTTGTGAAATCGGCCGAGGATTGAAGACGCCTCGAGTGCGTGTACCGAGAGAGTCTAGGTCTAGGACGGGCGACTTGCGATCCGCTGGCCGTGCGGATACGGGAGAGGGACGAAACGGTTTCGCAACGATCGACGATCGTCCGAATTCGGTTGTTCCTGAGGGCAGAGGGTCGAGGCGTATCGTCGACGAGCGACGAGGACGCGCCGGGTGTAACGCGCGCTGGAGAAACAGAGACGCGAACACAATTGAAAGGACAGGGGAGAGGCACGGGAGAGAGAGATAGAGAGGGAGGGGGCAGAAGAGGGGAGGAGAGAATCGTCTCACAGCTGAATTACTCTCACTCGCGAGAGGCCCCCGTCTCTTCTTCTTCTTCGTGGGGGCTTCGAGTATCCCCCTGCTTCTCGCGGGGTATAAAGGACCCTGGTCCACCTTGCACAGAGTCACAGAACAGAGCGGCATCGCAGAAGCCGACATGAATCCTCTGATCGCGGTAAGCTGAATTCTCTTAGATATTATCCTTAAACCGAAAGGAAGAGAGAGAGTGTGTGTGTGTGTGTGTGTGTGTGTGTGTGCGTGTGTGTGTGTGTGCGTGCGTGCGTGTGCATGATCAAAGTGTGGACGTTTTCTTTTATCGAAAAAAGTGAAATTCGTTGGATGTTTCAAAAGTGATCCGTGTCCTCGATTTTTTTTTTGTCGATTTTCTAGCCAGAGAATCGGCTAAGAAACTCCGTTGGGATTATATTCCGTCCGTGCGTTCGTTCATTTTCATGCACGCACCATGTCGAGTTTCCCCGTCAACGACACCTTGCACCGCCACTTTCCCTCTCGATTGCGCGACTTCTCTCTAATTTCGACCATGCTTCGACGATCGGTGACAATTTTCGCGTCTCCTCTTTCGGTCTCCTCTGTATATCGAACGGACATACACCGTTTTTCGTACTTTGTGTTTCGAAGATTTCTCGAAAACTTTCTTGTCACGCTTCAATTCCAGAAGAGACTGATCACATTGATCGATCTTTTGTTCTTCCAGTGTATGATAGTCGGTCTAGCAGGGTTCGCCCTGGCTGAACCACCAATCTCGTCCGGCTACAGCTACAGCAGACCGAGTGGAGGTGGCGGCGGTGGTTACTCGTTCGGTGGTGGCGGCGGCGGTGGATATACATCCGTATCTACCGGTTACCAGACCAACGAAGGAGCATCCGTCGACGGTGCGCTGCTCGAACAGATCCGTCAAATTCTGCTGAGGGAAGAGCAAAGCGGCGGCGGAGGAGGAGGCGGCGGCGGTGGCGGTGGCTACGCCCCAAGCTCGAGCTATGGTGTCCCATCGTCCCAATACGGCGTGCCGAGCTCGAGTTACGGTGTACCAGGTTACCAGACACGCGTGATAGGCATCGATCTCGAAGGAATCAGGCAGGCTATTCAAGTGGCGCAGTTCAACCAAGTGAGCCAAGCCGGTGGCTACCCAAGCGGGCCAAGCGGAAGCTACGGAGTACCTAGCAGACCGAGCAGCACCTACGGTGCGCCGTTCTAAGAACTGAGCCACAGATTGGATGATGAGAGAGAGCGAGAGAGGGAGAGAAAGAGAGAGAGAGAGCGAGTGAAGACACTGGTCGACCATCGATCGACTATCTTCCGAGCCTGAGACTCTTGACGAAAGAAAGGAACAAAGTGGAGGAAACACGAGACTATGATCGATCGAGGGGAAACGAGAAAATTCTGTAGATCGAGATAATTCAGGTTTCTACAACTACAACTACAACTACAAGAGAAAATCCGCTCGGAAGGTTGCCGCGCAATGGACAGATCGTTAAGAAGAACACTACGATAGAAAATAGAAGAACGGTCCTATTTTTCAAGTACGAAGATGGTGGTCGTTCGACGAGTCGGGACTCTCAGGGGCAAAGGACTCGCAAGTCCAAGGTGTACGTACAAGGTAACATCGAGCAGGGATTCCAAAGGCTCGTGCTTCGTTGAAATCAAATCGTCGTCACTTCAACGGGTCACGATCCTTCGAGGAATCGCGGGCGTATGTACTAAAAGAGGTAAACGAAACTCCTGGCTGCTGGTTCGTTGAAGAATAAAAGGTCGTCGCTTCAACGGGTCAGGGCTCGAGGAGTGAACTTGAACGTTCGAACGAACCGACCACGTTGCGACGTAGGTCCAACGATCGTCCAACGTCGACCAGGTGTCCATCTTCTTATCGTACCAAAATCATCGTCATCGCGGTCGGATCCACGAGGGATCCAGAAAAAACGTAACCAAGTGATAGAAAAACGAAGAAATAAAACGAGACAAAAACGAAAGAGAAAAAACAAAAAAAAAAAAAAAAAATCACTACAGATCTCAAAGGAGATATCAACGTAACTGCATTTTCTATGACTTCGAGATGGCATAGCCGTGGAGCCGGAGCCGAAGTCAAAGCCGTGATCGGCGCGAGAACGCGCCTTGTAAATACAAATTTACACACGCTTTCCACAGCGTTCGCTGCGACATCCGACAGCTATCGAGGAGGAACTGAACGCGTACATCGTCGTCGAATCAGGCCCGAACAGTTCTGTCGAGAAGGATCGAACAACCAGGCGAAACATCAACGAGCAACAGACAAAAACGTAAAAATTCGAGGAACGGAGCGAACGCTGACACGAAATACACACACACACACACACACACACACCTAATACGTACACACAGGAACACACGGACACACGTACACAGATACATTATATTTTTTTATATGTCTTAAACGCTACTCCTTAACTACTACGCATCTTCTTTTTTATACTTGTATAAAGGCTTTTTTGTAGAAAAAAATAAAAAAAAACGTCGCCACCGTTGAAACCAGCCGTTGTTCCGCTCAATTTCGACGCGCGTCTTTTCACCGCAACGACAACTCTCCGCTGGCCGCGCGTCTCTCTCTTTCTTTTCTCCTCGTCCGTAATTTCTCTTTTCCTTATCGATCTCGCCTCTTCCTGGCCACGATCATACGAGCCACCACGCCAAGCTCTGTTCTAGGTGTACCGGGCGATTCGTGACCCCTCCGGGTGTTCGCTCGCAGCAACACACGTGAATATTCCTCCTCCTTTAAAGACGACCGATCTTTTTTTCTTCTCCTCTTTTTTTTCCTTCTCTTCGTCCAGCAGGCGCCTTTCTCCTTTCACTGCAGCGATCAGAACCGACCGGGTCCCCCCACCGGGCCCACGGGGAGCTTCTCCAGCCTGAACATGACGTAAATTCTCACGAGCGGCGTTTAACAGATGCTCGCGAAGCCGGAGCCGGACCCGAAGAGGCCTGGACATCGGTCAACGATTCGAAAGTCGCCTCGCTTCGCTATTCTACTCGAGCCGATTCTCGTACGCGCGCCACGTTACATATTCTCGATTTGGAGTCGTTATTTGTACATCGAGAAGAACGTCGTATTTCTCGAGAAGCAAATAAGAATCCGGCTTTTACGACGGATTCTTTATTTTACATCGTCGAACTTTTTCACAGTTCGGTCCCCCAAACGATGATATAACATTGCGCGATTAATTTACCGGAAACTTTTCGACTCGACGAGAGCAAGTCTGCAAGCAATGGAAAACGTAGGCGCTGAGTAATCAGCCGCGATGAGCCGCGTTAAATCGCTTACGTGCGTTTAGATTTCATTGTTTGTGCAATCGGTGCGCGTAACAGGCGCGCCGATTATGAACCGACCGCGTGAATTTCCACCGCTGAAAGCGTCCTGAGATCCTTTTGTGACGTTTAACGAGATTACTTTGCGGATCGTTTAAAAATCACGCGATTTTTAATCGATAATGCGAGACGTCACGAGTTGGAAGAATTCCCGAGGCTTTCGAAATAATTTCGGCTCGGGATTGTCAGCAGTTCCACGGGTAATTAGGAATTGAGTAACGCGCGCTGGAATTAAATAATTAGCGTCTCGGATACAGCGCGAGAGACTGGCGCAATTAAGCAGGGCGCGATGAGGAACAAATCGCGAACGCTGTGTTAGACCCGAATTAAATCATCAAGCCGCGCGTTGTTTCTTCGCGCTCCTCGCAACTTCGTCGTGTTCGCGTCGAGCCGGCTTTGCGCAACGCGCGTTACGCGAGAAAAACAAATATTTGTGATGTCGAAAACGATATCGCGGACAATGAAAAATTAATATCGAGAGAGCGGAAGGCGTTAATGGACAACGCTGGAGGGGGACATGTTGCGCGAAGAAGCTTGCCGCCTTTCCTAGGATGCTCTTTGTTGCTCAAGCACTGACGAATAACATTTTACGCACACTGCGTGGAGATACCATCGTCTGATTCATCCGAGAAACAAGCAGAATTCGGTCAAAGTTGCTCGCGTTACCGATCAAAAACTCTCATCTCCGTTCGAAAATTCTGGAATTCTAAAAATTTAAAAATTCCAGCTTCCGCGATCGACAGAGGAATAACGAAGAAATCCGATTCGGCCGTTCTAAATGGACTTATGTGTGTACGACGTCCAGCAGGGAAAGTGCCGCGACTCTTCGTCAGCGAGGATGGCGAGATCGAGAAGGGGGAAAGGAGAAGAGGAACTGTGAGACTCTTCGTGGAATTTTGTAAGAGCCGTACATAATCCATAAACGTGCCTGCCAGGCAGAAGCCGTGCGAAAGGAGGAAAAACGCGCGCGCGCGCGCGCGCAATGGGATCCATTCGTGCTCCAATTTTGAATGAAATTGCAAACTGGATTTTTGCGTTAGTTTGAGAAGAAGAAAGAGTTACTTTCACACGAGACTCTCATCTCCCAAGAAATATAATTAAAATGTTATCTCTTTATTCGTACTAATAACTCGAATTTGAAATCTGACAATTCTGAATAATCTAAATAATCTGGAATAATTGGCGAAATAATTTCAAGTGATCTTAAAACGACAGTTTTAAAGAATATAAAAGGTGTTATTTTCACTCTCAAAAGCGTCACAGCGAACTTTTTTCCTCACGAGGAACACGCAATCGGACGATCTACCAGCGTCGGAGAAGTCGCGGCGTGTGAAAGGAGAGAAAAACGCGGGCACGGTGACGCACAATGAGATCTGCTCGGCCAATTATGGGAAGAGGATTTGTCGAGCAGCCGGCTCGTAAAATGCGCCCGTTTACAATGGTCCTGCTCGTTGTTTTACTTTCGCTAATCCGGTTTCCGCGACGCGAGCTTTTGAGGCTGGTGCCGATTGCTCAACACACGGCCGTTTTCTTCGTTAACGTGGCAGCGGATGCGTTTTTTCTAGCTTCTTGAACGTCATCTTCTATAATCATGAGACCTGGCAACAATCGCCATTGCTGGCGATTAAATTTCTGCGATGTTTTTTTTTTTTTTAAGACAACGTATCGTTTTCCCCTTATACACTAATTAATTTATCTTCCATTTGAAGGCGTTCCTGATATTATCACTGAAAGTGATTTTATCGGGCCTCTTTAGGTGCAACGCTGATGCAACGAAAATTAGCGATTGGTTGATTTAAGTCACGTGATTCGTGAGGGGGCGTGGAGTAAACCTCGAGTAGGAATGGCGTTGTCTGGTACTGAACGATCGCGCCTGTAATTTGTTTTCTATCGATTCAAATGTTTGCGTATCGATAAAATTTATGGCAAAAAGGTCGTTTTTTGGTACTGCTATGTTCAAAAAGTTCAGCTGCTTTTAAAAAATAATCACTCGTTGCAAAGGCTATCGCGAATGTTACTTAGTAATAAAGTGTAATAAAATTGGTTTTCGATCACCCTTCTGAAAAGATAATAACAGATGTCTGGGCGATGATGAAATTTAAAAATGTTAAAAAAGAAGATGTTCGAGGTACAGTAATTACAAAGCTTTGTTTTGTAAACGATATTAAACTTGTCGCGAATTTTGAGAAAAAGTGGAGAAACAAGCGGAAAAGTTCGTTTACCGCGAATAACTTTTCACCCTTCGTCTCTCCGTCAGAGATTAACATATATATCTGATGGTTCTAATGATTTCTGATATCTCATGAACACCCGTGCATTCTACGCTGTTCAACAGATATGCACATACGAATTGAAGTAGTTATGTAACGTTTTTATTCTATGAAAAATGGATTCACGCGAATCCGCGTGGCTAATCGTTCAGCCTCAATCGTTCGTAGAAAAAATATGAAAAAAGAGAGAAGGATACTCCTCTTCGTGATCCCCACGAGGATCAGTTATATAAGTGAAATAAACATTACGCGAACGAGTCCGGGGAATGCAGGTCGCAATGTGCATGAGAGGAAAATGCGGTGCAATTTTAAGAGGTCCGTACGTGCCCAAAAAATTGCGTAAATTGGGCAAGTCGATTGCACAAGCGTTTTCATCAGCTAGCTCTGCAATGATCGAATTGTTGTAACATTGATTCGCGACTTCCGCTCGATTCGGTCACGACTCGCGCGTCCAAGATTAATCGACGGTATAAATTAAACGGAACCGAGTCAATTGAAACAGTTCAATTCCATTTACCGTTTCGAATGTATGATTAAGCAGGCATGAACAAATACGCAATTTTTTTCAGTGAATGTAATTCAATCGCGAGGGATATGATTATACTCGCGATATAATTCGAGGGGGAATAAATTGACTCCTTAAAAGTGGAGATAAGAAATTAAAAGTCTCGAGAAATTGAAAATTCTGATACTCGTTGCAAAACGCGATGAGAATTGAGCTGTTGTAGATAACGATAGAACGCAAAGCCGACATGACACTTGTTCATTGATTGCACGAAGATACTTCTACCCTGAGAAAGCGAAGAAGGGGAGAAAGTTACGGGAAAATTATTGGCTTCCCGTATGCGCCATCGCGTCGTCCGCAAAGACAAGAAGACGAATAGGCTTGAGCCTGGCAACTTGGGTATACATACTTACACACGCCTACTATTACGTCGAACATAATTTACGGTATTCGTCGTTTGATTTATGATTTAAATAAACCGAAAGGGAACGCTCGAAACGAAAAGAAATCTGCAGCGGAAATGCGCGACAGTCGCATATCTTCACGACTGCAAGTTTCTCCGTGCTTCCAAGGATAAAATGTTAATCGGCTAATTAAAGAAACGAGACATTCGCGAGACAAGTTCCGGTACATGGCTCGAGAGAGTGAAATTCAAAAAAAATGCTTAACCTTTGAGCAGTCAATTTTCTAATGGAAAGAGGGTGATTTTTAACTGTTGACGTCGATAAAAAGGAAACAAAATGAATTTAGATTGTACAACTTACAATTACGTAGCGAAGTCGTGCGATGAACTTCTTTTTATAGGCTCGATGTTGATATGTGATATTCGATGGCTGATTCAGGTATATTTGTGGAGATTGGCGAAGTGAAGGAAATAGATGTTATGGAGGTGGGACAGGAACTGTTGGATCATGTGGAAAAAAAGATTTAAAAAATTAGAAAAATTTAATAATAAGTATTTAAATATGTGAACTGTATTTAACATGATGAAAGGACTGTATTTATCGTAATAGCAAACTTTCTTATCTCTGCTATGATAAAATTAAAAGAAAAAAAAATATTTAAAAAGAGGAACGAAGAATATAACTCAACAGTTCAATGTAATTCAAGAATTCAAAATAATATAAAAATAAACGAGGAAATATTTAGATGGAAACGACGAAGAAACTGTTACTGTTTGAAATACTTGCAGTACAAAAATACATAGAAACTCGATATAATTAAAAATACTTTACTCTCTTGTACAAAGGTAGAAATAAAAGAATTTAATTTCGTATTTATGTACATCACTGTTTTGGCTTCTCACAGCTCATTACCCATTTATTTACACCATCGTTCTTTCATCCGAGCACCAGTTTCACTGTTATTGTTACGATATTCAGAAATATCAGCGGAACTGTAACAAACAATGAATTCGTTAACTATTACGTACAAATAATATAAACATGAATTTGAACAATTTCTTTTAATAATTACTTCGTGCCACTGTTCGTATCGACCTAATAAGATTCAAAATTTGTGATTTCACTGTGGGTGGTTCTCCAAAACCTTGAACATTTTGCCACGACGCCCAACCAACTGTAACAACGTTTAAAAAAAAAATTAAACGACATGTTCCAATATGCGAGCAAAAATACAAATTGTATTTATGTATTATATTTATATATGTATATATAAAGCAGTATGTATAAATACAATAAATAACCTAACCTACGAGATCTGCCACTTTCTTGCCGGGAAGAAATTCAATGTAAAGTAATGAAATAGAAATAGAAAATACTAGATGACGAGATGACGTACCTTTCGCGAGAAATCTTTCTTCATTCAAGACGCAAATTGCGTTTAAACAGAGCATAGTAGCCTCGAAAAGTGCCCAAAGTGTAAACGCCATGTTACGCCATCAACGATACGAAAGAACAACATTCAGTGCTGCAGACAGCGCCACGGACAGAGAGAGAGGTAAAACAGTTTCACGAGTATCGACCAATCAATTTGTATCGATTGGAAACCGACCTGCCATCTTCTGCAGTCTGCTGAAAGCTAATGATTAATTGAAAATCGAGAATCGCTTTAAGCGGGAAATTTGAATTTCACTCCAGCTTTTAAAATACTCCAGCTTGGAACAATCTAACGCGTTACAATGGTATTTAAGATTTAGAAAAGATGATAACTTTCTGCAAATGCTTCGAGGAGCGACACGTTTCTAGAACGTAGAGAAACTAATAGCCTTAAAACGACACTCGAAAGAATTTTACAACCAGCTTGACAGCGCGATAACACAATGAATAGTTAGGAGCATTATTCTATTTATGATAATTGAACGATAAAGTATACCTTCGCGGCACTAACGCTTTTGGAACCTTTGAACCGGAGTGCAGACGATTTCTAGATGATTCGACGCTCTCTTCTCAATTGAGTTACGTTAGCAGTTCATGCGTGCCGATTTAGTTATAGAACTTGGAGTTCATTCCGTGTTACCCCGTGATCGTTCATGACCTCTATCATCGTTTCATCACGCGGCATGCATAGCACACGTTTATCACATGCAAGGAAATCGTGATATGATTTTACGTAGGTAAGGAAAAGTCGGAATCTTCCGTTAGCAACAAAAGTCGACAAACGTCCAACGTATGCACGAATTTTTTCTATTTGCGATAAGTGCATTAGCCTCGGGCCAAAGTACTATTACCAATTGCAAGGTAAAATAAATTCATCGAAGCGGAAAGCACGCGAGAATCCGTGTTCCGAATGTCTCATTTATGCAACTTTTAGGAAATGCTGCACTAACGGAATTAGGAAAAGTTTGAGATAGAGCGATAATTTCAAGAAGAGGCTATAGTTTGCTGTACGTTCCTCCTACGCGTGTGATATACGATATTTCATTTAGCAACAATACAATATAGGAAAATGGCTTTGTGCCGAAGCCAGTTTTCCTCGTCCAATTCAGATTTTCAACGAATTCGACCGTGTGATTCATCATCTTTGTAACACAATTTCGTTTAAACAAAAGGATGACAGTTTTTCTAACGTCAGCTGAACTTTAACTTTCCACGTCGATCGTGGAATACATTTGCTTAATTAATGAGTCATCCAATCGTACGATCGCTGATTTATTTTAAATTAATAAAATTTGTATGCTACGATCAACTGGACGTGACAATATGACCGATTCCAAGATCTCACACGATTCAAAAACCCGAGAGTTTCCACAATGTATACCAATGTATTAAGCTGCTATTTCTCAGGGCAAGTTAATGAATAATTCCAACTCGTTTGCTGATTGAACTGAATAACAGTGAATACAAAGTATTTACACTTTGTCCACCCGTCTTCGTTAAACGTCTCATCGGGGAAATAGAAGAAATAACTGTGGACTTTGGACAGGCCAAGAAAAAAGAGAGGACTTGGCGAACGCCAGATAATAATCGGGGCAAACGTTATTTCAACTGTCACGTAGTCGCAGCGAAATAGCGAATAGCAAAGTTTGCAAGTTTTTTTTCACGCGGGATCGTAAACAATCGTCATTTGCTGTTGCAATTTTGTTTTCGATCCGGACGAACCATGTAATAATCTAATCTGTCGCGGGCAATAAATAATACTCCTCGACTAATGTTTGACATTATCACTTAAGAGACGAGAATTAATGTTTAAGTCGTACAATTAAGAATTACGTGACAGGTTTGCAGTAATAATTTACGAGACGCAAGATCCAACTGTCGAAACAAGGCGGGGTGGGGTGTGGGGGGATGTTTTGGTAGCAGTTCATACGAAACTGGAGCCCAGTCTAATTGAACTCTAACTTAAAGATAGAACAGAGTTCTATCTTACCATCGTTTGGCGAATGAACACAATGACGCCTCGAATTGGGCTAGCTCCTATAATACAGTGTCTAAGTAGAGCGATTACAGTTGAACGACGAAAATAAACATACCTGAGAAAAGCTATAGCGAGCATTCAAATTCGGTAGAACGAAGCTGGCGTCCATGAAAGTTCTAGTCGAGACATCGAATCGATATCTTCGGAGCAATCGTCAATGCTCCACATAGATTTGTGAAAAAAAAAAAATAACACGAAAAATCACACTTTGTTCAAATGCCCCGTGGCGTCTAACAAACAGACGTTTTGTCTGTAAACGCGAATACACTCAACGCGTTTCCAACATGATTGCTGTACCGAGATGGAGGGGGCAGCGAAACGTTGATTGGCCAGTTTCAACAGAGGGCGCCTACCGGGTCCGGGTCGATGTTGCTAAAAGCTGCAGCAAATGAAGGAGCATCAGTCTCTGGAACCTCCTCGACTCGTTCACAGACGTTCTCACTCAGCAACCACGAGTTATCTGTCTCGTTTTCACTTCGCTTCAGTTCACGGTCCCGTGCAGTCACCGTTGCGAAACACCAGCTGGATTTCCAACTACGGTGTATCGAACATTACTGAAGTAAACACGAAGCTGGATCGTCAGGTGGAGAATCCGCAGTCGTATCACCGAGAAGGTCTTTGGCGGATAAAATTAACCTTGCAAACCGGTTGAACGAGAACTGAATACACAGAGGCGATTCCGAGTCGAGTGGTCGAGTGAAACCACGTTGTCGTGGGCGGAAAAGGGAGAGAAAAGGCACGAAAGGGTGAGGTATATAGCTTGCGTATAAATATAACTAATTGTAAGGCGGCGTGGAAGAGGGGACGAAAAAGGAATACCGGCCTGTAAGAGGACAGTGGGGCAGCACTGTGACTATGTAAACTACTAGCAAATACTTGTGGCGCGTGCGCACAGCCGAGCAACAGTCCGTAACGACAACACTTCAACACTTGTATAACACAGGTATAAATTACAGTAACGTGGTAGATAGATCGGACAGATCAGACAGAAATCGGCCAAGATCGAAGAAACAGACGACGAATCGAACAGGATAGTGGAAGAAGAGTTGACGAGAAAGGGGGAAAGAATCGGAGAACTGGGCTTTTCTTCGAGCATAGACAAAGAAGCACGCAAACTGGCTCCGGAGGTGAGGATCAAGCAAATTGGAATGAGGGAGGACCTGTTGTCCATAATACGGCACACGAGCAGCGATCATTTTTCGGAAGAACTTTAGCCGTTCGGAAGATTGAACGACGCAAGGGGCAAAAGAAAGACTAGCGATAGACCACTGCTGCTTTCGAGTATTCCGTACAAATAGAGGGCTCTTGTTTGCTGGATATATATCAAGGAGAAGCGTCTGCCAGCGTCTCTTTTCATTCTCTTCCTGTTCCATTATTATTATTATTATTATTATTATTATTAATAATCCCCGAAACCGATCCATCCGACTGGCCTGTGTCTTCCACGCGGAGGAACCAACCAACGAGCCCAATTTTCGAGCAGTTTCCCTCGCCGGGTTATGCCCTGGGTGATCGCCTGTTTCGATCTTCTGGCGACACCGATACTAAATCACTGTCTGGCCGTGAGAAAGCTCGCGCTGCAAGCCGGCATCCTCGAAGAAGAGACCGACAAACAGGAGGTCGTAGCACGGGCGGCTAACGCGACCAACACGTCGAGTAGACAGAAAGAAAGCTCGTTGAGCGCTGACACCATGGCTCCGAGTGCCGAGGAACAACGCCAAGGTAAAGCCCATTTAAAATGGGACGCTAACAATACCAGTTTCATACCTGATTAATATTGTTTACTCGTCATCACATCACGCTCGGCAGGGTCGCTATTCGGTAGGCGATGGTCGTTATTGAATAGCATATCAGTGAATAATCAAGTTACGAAATATTCGCGACGAGCGCGTTTGTTGTTTCTTTCTTATCTATTAAGAAACGAAAGCGTCAGTTTACCGCGCGTTACGTAACGCTGTCAATCGTCGTAAAAAGTTGGATAGAAGTGCAGTATGCGAACGGAACAAAGAAATGCCAGCCAAGAATACCGGAGACAACTATATGCTTTCCCGTTGTTGTCGTTTCTCTTTCTCGTTGAAACGCGCCATCGCGCGTTCTTCGTCGATTTTGGCCGTAATATCGGAATACGCACGGAAATCAGGACACGGCTTCACGAATCTCAGCTCTGCGCGAAAATCGTAGGTGCCCCGGACTATAAATAACACGCGATACAATTAGACATTCGTGTCGTCTGCTCGGAAATACACGCGACGAATGAAAAAGGCCAAACAGAATTAAGAAAAAAAGTTACGTTATTCCATGTAATCATTTATCAAGAACGACGTAACTTCGCGAGTTCTAATAACCGCGATCTTCTTAGGCATCATTAGTATGAATTTTGATAAATAATATCTTGTCTGTTCCTACTTATCATTTGTCGCACCAATCGCTGTGCCGTTTTCAGAGAGGCGTTTCTCCGCCTTCCGAAGTCAATCCCGGTTGTTGCTTCGAACAAATTCCGCATTGACGGAAAAATTAATTACGAAGGCCAGTAACGACGAAAGAATTATGATAATAATAATAATGATTCTCGACATCGGTTATGTCGTTCTAAGAATCTATTGATTTTCTGAAAGGAAACTAACGTTTCGATCTATTGATTTATGATATTTTTCCTGAGTTCCGATCACCGATCTGACAAATATTTAATCAAATTACGAACAGAGTCACGTTCTTCTTGAGCTTCAATTGGCTCATTTATCAAGTAATTGGTCTGTGTCATTTTTTAAATTTAAAATTAAAATAATTGACGAAGAAACTAAAAAGGAGTTGAAACTTCGTATTTCCTCCAAACGCGACCTCCAGTGTCTAAGCTGTGATTCGCGAATGAATACGGATTGTTCAGCCGAAGGTCAAACAATATATCATTATTGTCGTTCGACGCGAAATAATCGCGGCCACATTCTCGGCGGGATAAAGGCAAATCTCCCGATACCCTGAATTTTTAAATACACGTGTCTGATATTCACGAGTGGAGAATTAGCATCACGTCAAGCACGAAGCTTCGCGTACGTATTTTCATTTCGATCTCGTAATCTAATCTACAACGCAAACGTGAAATTATTTCGAGATAACGATGCGCGTCGACACCGCGGTTAGGTTAGGTAAGAGTTCGTCGCACGTTGCAACGTTTGCCGTGCGAATCGTGAAAGGTGTGTTGTAAATATAAATGCAAGAGAAGGAAAGGAAAGGAAAGGAAAGGAAAAGAGACGAGAAAAGAAAAATTTCTTCAAGGATATTTCACCGAGCTACGGAATATTATCATAGCTTGGGAGTGTGCACGTGATGCACGTTGCATGCTAATAAGCCTAAAAACACCTTCGTGATCGAGGGTGTGCCGATTTTACTTGTGCCAGTGTAGTAGTCGTCTCTCTCAACCATGTGTAGTCGTGTAGTCGTTACACGTGCGTTACTGTCAGCATACGCTTTGATTGTTTACACTGTCCTTGTGGATACGCACTACGTATAAATACACGGAGAGGTAGAATGGTAGACGATGTCAGCTGCACCTTAAAGGCGTTCAACGTTCAGTTGACGCAAATGCTCCTTATCTTGGAACACGGTTCGTTCCAATTCCTTATCGAGTACTCTTTTTCTTTACATATATCTCTCGCGGTTTAAACCATCGTACGAGGTTTTACGGTTATCTCGCTTTATCGAAGCCACTCGAGTGGCTTGGCATTTTTCAAAGGCTCGAGTTTCAGTTCTTCTTCTCGTAAAACTCTGACAGGGGATTTAGAGAATTATATGTCGTTTCACGTCGAGCTCCAACAGCGTCGATTCAAGGATTTTTCCGAGCTTCAGTTTCAACTGTTTTCTCCGCTAAAGTGCTCTCCCCTGAAAAAGCATTCGGAGATGTGGGATACGTTTTATCGAATTTTTCCAAACTTCGATTTCAACTGTTTCAAACTGGCGAAAGATATTGGAAAGATACGACGTATTTCACACCTATCTTGCTTTGCCGAATTTGACTATGGAGCTTGAATTTCAATGCTTTTCTGACGGAATCCCGAACATTCGAAGAAACACGATACGTTTCGTCGAATTTTTCCAAGCCTCGATCTCTCGAATTTTTGCCTGACAAAGTACTGAAGCAAAATTCAAAGAAACTGCGATAGTTGGAAATTTTCCCAAACTTCGATTTCAGTACTTCTCTACCAAGATACATTCGAGGAAATTGCAATACGTGGGTGGCTGGTTGCAGTGGGGTTCTGACGCAACGAAAGCGTTTCCTTCAGCAGGACCGATTATCGATTTTCCGCCATTGACCTTGTTCGTATCCTGCCTGCGAAAGCGCATGGAAATGCCAGTGGCAGAGAGACGAGAGTTTTCTCACACGAGAGCGTGACGACCATACGAGAATAGGAAACCCACTTTCATAATTAATCGGCATTTCCTGTCGGAAACACGTCCCGTTCCCATATGTTTATACGCGGGCAAAGATTATTGACACGGTATTCCATGGAATAATTTTTCCGCTTGGCATTCACGCAATACGTCCGTGTATGTAGGAGTAGCACGTGCGTTGTGACAATTCGACGCTTGAATAACAACGAATCCAGTGACGATGCGTCTTCGGTCAACGCACCAATTGTTAAACTACTACTTTTTTTTTTTTTCTTTTCTCATGATGATCCTCGGTATACAACAGAATATCGTCGGTATCGATCGCGTATCGCGCATGGCACCGGTCTTATACTCGAGGCTGCGCTTTGAATTTTAAAAACAATGTACGTGACATCGTTATGTCATCCGACCATTGGTGTCGCAAGAACTTCCGTCTCCGCTGCATCTTGTTTTCCAAAGTGTGTAAGATTGTATAAACTTTTGCGATCTAACGCGGAGCGTGCATCGGAGCTCTTTGATCCGCGGATCAAAGGGTGTAATTCGTAATTAATTTTATCGACATGGGCTGGCGCGGCAAAAACAGATACGAAGCAACAGATAGAAGAGCAAGTCGGATATCACGCGTGACGAAATCGGTTCGGTGGCGTACGTGCTTTCGCTTATGGTAAAAAATCCATCGAGTTTCGTCAAATTGACTCGATTTTAGATTGACCTTTATCACTCTCCGAGCTTCGATTGTTACGTACGCCGAATTGCGATACCGCACGTTTGACGCACCCTGCCATATATTTTCGCGGACTTTGATAATTTTTTTTGTAATACTGTAAACAACGGGTTAATTATAAACTTTCGTCGAGGTCTTCGTACTTATTTTCGTGTTTGAACTTTAATCCGACTGCGAAGCTGTGACTTGCCCTGAACCGATAAATATCGTATTTCGTAACTTCATTCTCACTCCCTGTGCGAAATTTTGAGAAACGTAGCGATCGGATATCGCGCACTTCTGTTCGAACGCTTCTTGGATATTTCAGGATAAAACGTACTAAGATATTAGGTAGTTTGGGAAGTTTGTAAACTACTAGTTTGGAAATTGCAATCGATGTGCTCTGTGATAAATTTGAAAAGAACAAAGAACGTCGCTTTTGTTCGACGAAGCGGAATGAATTTCACTTTTAAATTTCACTTTGAGTTTCCCAGCAAACACGCAAACGTGTTTAATATTTATTACCTGCATAAGTCGCAAACATATGTAAATCTGTAAATGAACGACAGTTCGCAGAAAAAGTGTAGAGATCACTCGGACACGGATCAGAGGAGAAACGGGCCTGTTTTTCCGCGAGGTTGATACCGCGAAGGAAACAGCAGTTGCAAAAACGTAGCCGAAAGCTCTCGTGCAAAAGGGAAGAGAGGTCTAAATATAAAGTTCGGTAATGCATTTGGTTCGCAATGCTCGGAGCGGAACGGGAAGGCATCAGTACCCGATCGAAATTCGCACGCTTGCGAGTTAGTGTCGATTGTACCGTGGGTTGAACCGTGTCGTTAACTGCACACTCTAGGAAACATGTGCGTGATCGGTAAGGATTATTTTCACCCATTCTTCCGCCGATCAATAGCATACACGAGCGAAAGAGATCTCCGACGCTGTTCGTTCAATTCGAGTGTGGCGCACGCCATCGAGGAACTCGCGAGGATCGACGTCGGACTTATTACATGTTTCGCGGAGATTTGAATATTTCGTTCGACGAAACAGACGGTACGTGTCCAAAGCGACTTATCGCACGCCGTATGGCAACGAGAAAGCAGGGCTTTGCGAAGTTAATTTTCCCTTCTTGGCTTCTTTTTACATCGTAACACAATCGCTGTACGCTCGATGTATATACGTCGCACGCGTTCGCGTCGCTAATGATCATTCGAACGACGGCTGGCTTACCAGCTATAATAGCTTGGCACCGTGCCTGCGTCTGTCTGTCGTCATTGCCTCGATGCGTTTTCTAAAGTTGATCGTTATATATAACAAGTCGCCCGATGCGGACAATGAAACGCTTTGCGAAAAAGTTCCTCGTCTATTTTAATCGCGTGTCATTGTAAAACATTGTCGCGGTACACACGCTCGGGAATTTACAGCAAGATTTTTCGAGATTTCGAAACAGCCTATCTATTTTAATTAATTATATCACTTGGTGTGATCGAAGTTGCGATCGCCATATTCTTACTTCTCGGGAGGAGTTTGTTCAGAAATTAAAGAGTGCTCCAAATTTTCGCACAAAGCGTTCTGTCTGTCCGATCGTTAGTTGCCTAAACCATTCGTAGAGACAGATGCGATCACCGACGAAAATATACGACTGATTGCGCGATGATTCACCGTGTTTTCCCGTGGTTTCCAGAACCCAAGGATAAAATAGCAGTGAGGACGCCGGGGATAATCAAGTCACCCCGGAAGTTCGCGGGGGTTGTGATCGCGATGTGCGGCCTGCCAGGTCGTGGAAAAACCCAAGTGGCTCAGTGCCTTTCGCGCAGGCTCAACTGGAACGGCGATTCCACCAAAGGTGGGGAATGCATGCTTTGTTTAATTGTCGATTGCAAAGGAAACTTGCTCGTTGAATCGTACACGCACACACACACACACACACACACACACGTCTAAGACGCGCATTTTGCAATTATCTTTTTTTTCTCTCCTTCTTACGATTTTCAACTTGCCACCTCACGATCGAACTATGCGTGCAATTTACGAGTCTGACCATTAAGCTCCTGTTTTTTTTTTTTTTTTTTCATTTCCTATTACTTCATTACGCTTGATGGGCTTCTTACGTAAATCAATATTTATGACGTTAATGTTTTTCTTTTTCAAGTCGCGTGTCGTAATATGCCATGCGACGATGCTTGTCTTGCCGATCTTTTTCTGGACTTTTGCAGCCTACTCGCTTTTTATACTTAGACAGTCGTCCCTAAATTTACGCGTACGATCGATCAGAACCGATCCTGGTTGTTTGAGCCTTCCTTTGAGACTTTCTCACGAAACTATCGTAATTGTTCTCTGCAGCTATTTCTGACGAGCGTTTTCGAATGCGAAATTTTCTTTCAGTAATGAGGGTCAGCGACTACCGAAGGAAAAGGCTGGAACCGTACGGAGAGGCGGTGTCGCACGAGCTGTTTCGCCCGGATCACACGGCGAACGCAGCTCTGAGAGCCCTGGCCCAACGAGACGCGATGCACGACTGCGCTGCGTGGCTTGCAGCCGGGAATTCCGTAGCTGTAAGCATCACCGGCAAATTAGACACGAAGCGAAAGACGAGATTAGGCGGCGAAAGCGCGAAATTGCCATCGATTTGGAGATGAATTCAGCATCGAAACGGGAGCAGGCGCGAGCCCCTTTGACCGAGAACGATCAACTCAAGGATTGAGAAAAACTCGACTCGATGAACAAGAACGGACATTGAATGGAAAATGATCGAAAGAGAGGAGAAAAAAAGAACACGTGCTTTTTTTTTTTTTTTTTTTTGTTCTCAAAATGTATTCACGTCGGATTAGAAGGGGCAGTAGTCGTATTCATACGTAGATCACGCTAACGGCGGACGACGCGATAAAACGGAGGCCAGTCAAGCCAGTCTGCCTTTCTCCGAGCCGAATCGAACCTCGTCGTGCAAGTTTTGCTTGGTCAATATTTTCAACAACGTGCACTACGGTTCCACGATGGAAACCGCAATGGTTCACGTCAGTTCGTTACTCTGTAGATGGTATATGCGTCAGAAATAGTCGAGAATACTCGGGCGAACAACTTTGTTCTCCGTTGGCGAACTTCTGAAACAAATTTCACATTCCGGAGTTAATTCCAAACTCCCCTCGATTGTTTCCAAAATTAATTCGGCCGTCTGCCAAAACTCTGCGAATGTTTAAAAGACTTTCTCTTTTTCCAAGTATATACCACGTTATAAAAAAAATGTTCACCAAGTAGTAACATCCAGATCACGAAATCAAGATAAACTCGTTCGTTGTACATTTCAAAAGCAAATGTTGCTTGACCACGACTTTATTTCGTGTGTCGAAAAGCGATTCAGTACCAAATGTAGAAGAAAAAAAAAAAACAGAAAAAGAACAAAGAGAAACGAGATTGAACATAGATGCCTGTTCGAACGAAACGCGTGGAAAGAGATAGATCGAAACTTGCACTTGCGAGCCGCCGCAACTAGTTTTAAGAGTTTTCCTGTTTGAAGATCCTGGACGCCACGCTGGTGACACGAGCGCAGCGCGCCGAGGTCTTCGACTATTTTTCCGGGCAGCTCGGTTATCGCGTCCTTTTCATCGAGTGCGTCTGCGACGATCCGGTCGCGCTGGAGCGAAATTGCAAGGAGATATTGCGCCACAGCGCCGATTACGCTGGCACGGATCCGGCAAGAGCCGAGAAAGATCTACAGCTGAAGATAGCTCACTACGCGGAATCCTACGAGCCGATGGACGAGAAGACCTATCCGCGTATCCGCATAGACACGGCGAGCATGGACATCGAGGCTCGTAAAGTGTCAGGCCACGTGGAGACGAGCGTTCTTGGATACCTTGGAAGCGTCACGGTCAAGCCGCACACTCTTTACTTCTCTCGGGTTGGTAATCGATCAAATTTAATATACACACAGTCGGCTGGTTACTCAATCACCCTAGTCTAGTTTCAACGATAGCTTCGAGCCTCTTAATATTTTTCAACGATAGCAACGACGATGTCGAGAGCAGATGTTTTCAAATGGCAACGTGCGTCACTGAGTTGAGCCAGGTCGTGACTCGTTGGTAATTATTGCATCGATTAACGTATCTATGCGAGAAGTATCTTCATCGCGAATTCTTTGCAACGCGCGTTGAAAATACGAGCTCGTGTTTCGAAAAACTGGTTATCTTATCGAAAATGTCACGTTCGTTCTTCGATCGAATCGGACGATCTTTGTCAAATTGAGATCTTATCCCGAGAAATTGATATCTTTACTCTCGAGTAAATGTCGTCAGACCATATATATATAATAACGGTAATCGAATCAGATCACTCGGTTTTTAGCAATTAAAAAATTGAACAATTTTATTATTAAATATTTGCAGATTTGAATTTTATATTTTATATTTATTAGCCCGTGAAAATAAGTGTTGCTTGAAAAGTGAATGGAAAATTGAGCTTCTGTTGTGTTACAGCACGGTGAAAGCGAGTACAACGTGTTGGGTAAGGTCGGCGGTGACGCGGTTCTGAGTGCACGCGGCGAGAGATACGCGCAGGCATTAGCCACAAAGTTCAACGCTATGCGTATTCCGGACTTGCGCGTGTTGACCAGCCGTCTCCGAAGGACTATCGCCACTGCTCGTGGCGTAGAGGCGCCTCAAGAACACGTGGCAGCACTCAACGAGCTTCACGCTGGCATCTGCGAGGGTCTCTCGTACGAAGAGATGCAGGAGCATTATCCGCAGGTAATTCGAGATCAGACACGAGTCCATCTCCTTAAAAGTTTAATTGCTGTTGCCGTTTCGAACGTTGTTGAGTGTTTATCACACTCCCGATGGTACAGTTCGATCGAGCGTTACGTGGAAAAGGATTGTTATCTCTCTGGAGTGTTAGTTTCTTTGGATCGATCTAGAGAACTGATTACTACAAGTACTTGTTTATTTGGGTATTAAATTATCTCTTTTTAAAGTATTGATCTGGAGAACTAGATGTAAGTAGGCCGCGCTTCACATTTACTGCGTATTGTTTTGGAATATTTGAGGAATATAAAAATACACATCTAATCCATTTGCAAGCGATAATGGTACAACGCGATCCGTATCTCAATAATTGAATACGCGAATCAAGTTATTGCACAATCTAAATCTCTATAATCTATTACATAATCTGCAGCACGAGTCACAGAACTGTTTACCATCGACCAGCCTTAATTTGTCATTTGTCTCTTCGCGATAATTCTTGCCGCTCAAAATGCTAATTAAAATTTTACACCGCGAGAAGCTCATTCATTCTTGTCACTGCTTACAATTTGTACAAAAGAAACGAATTCGTTCAAAAATTTCATTCAAATAAACAAAGTTTCTGATTCTGCAATTGTAGCTTATATCGCATCCCACTTTTGACTTCCAGTCGTTTAATTCACTCAAAATTTATACTAGCTATATACTAAATATACCCGAATATGCTAGAGCGATTCACTCACGAACTCTTCTTCCCAGGAATTCGCTTGGCGCGATCAGGACAAGCTGCGTTATCGTTACCCGTGGGGCGAGAGCTACATCGACGCGATGCAACGCGTGGAGCCGGTGATAGCCGAACTGCAGAGATCCAATAACATCCTGGTGGTATCGCATCAAGCTGTTCTTCGCTGCATCATCGGCTTCTTCACCGACAAGAAACCAGAGGAGCTGCCGTACATGGAGGTCCCTCTGCACACCATCATCCGAGTGAGCAGCCACGGCTACAATTACAAGGTCGACTTCTTCAAATTGCCGATCGAGTGCGTGAACACGACGCGCGTGAAGCCGACGAATTGCAGCGCGGACAGAACCGCCGACGATGCACTGATCACCGTGCCGCCGCACTTCGACATACCAGATCCGTGGAGAAATCCTGGCAGCGGACCGACACTCGTGCAACAACACTGAGGAACCGCTCGACGATCTACGATCACGTCCAAGCTTCGATCTCTATTCGGTTGCAACAGCTGGCGATTTCAACGGTGACGTCTTCTTGGGATTCTTTCTGCTCTTGAACTCGGAAAGGATGAGGGTAGGGGGATGGGGCGTGGGTGATGAGAATGTTGGTAACACCGTGCGAACGAAATTGATAGGAAGGATAGTTTATAGTACGTATGCATGTATGTAGATCGTTTTAAGATTAGTTTTAAGCGCAACAGATTCGATGAGACGGGAAGTCAATGGACGTTGGTGTCGACGAGGAGCAGGAAACTTTTGATCAGACGCAAGTATGTGGAGGTGTTCGAAGATATTGACGTGTTAGATAATTACGAGTCTTTACAAACTATAAGATACCGATTGTACTTGTGCTTTTGAAATAACCCTGGCAGATGTGAAATTAGCAATTTTGATTCCATCGGCAAAACACATTCGAAACAATCGAATACTTGCGTTTTGATCGTGAGGTTGTTACAAGAGGTACTACTTTTTGATAGATAGCAGGATCGCGTGAAGACCGAGGCTCGAAATTTATTTCGGTAATTTTTTTGAAATTGCGTTTGAAAACTTTGGTCGTTCGATCGGTTTATCGTCGAGTTTCGTCGCTTTTACGAAAAGGTTCTCTGACCGTCACAGGTTTTTTCCTTCGTCGATTCTGTTCCAATTGCATTGGCAGCAATTCTGTATCCTGCTGCTGGAGCCCTCTATACGTTACGATTTAAGCAGTTTAGTCTTAGTAATCGTAGATCAGGCTGTAGATGTTGTATTAGTTTATGATATACACGTTAGAAACGGTAGATCATACGACGAGTATCTTGATTGAATATGTGAAATATTATCGGCGAGAAGACAGACAGACAGATTTCGAATCGTAGGTTTGCGAAGCACGTCTCACTCGTATTAATATTTTTTTATTTCCATACATTTGGAGCAACGAATACACACCAAGGACAATTATCGTCGATAGAATCTTAGACTTACGTATCTTTCGTTTCCTCAGTTCCTAGAGCAACGACTTTTTGCTTCGAAATTTCAACGATACTAGGACCTTTGTCGCTGTAATCGAGACATAGCGTAGCGTAGCGTTGATCAAACTGACTGGTCATCGTTGTTAACAAGGGAGTGACAAACATATTTGTAGAGTGAAAAAAAAGAATTGATCTGTGCATCTTTATACACAGAATCGGCGATGATACAACGCCACGTTGTTTTTTTCTTTTTGGAAGTGTTCAAGCGGTATTCGCACAAAGTATTTTCTCTCTATGATGAAAAACGCGAGAAACGGTGGAGACGATTATAAGGATAGAAAGGACTGACGTTGCTATACGAGAGGCGCGTTCTTTTGTCAATGTACTACTGCGTTTCAATTAGGATTAGATCGTAAACCGCATATATGCATAATAACTTTACTAGGCATCACGCGGAGACCCTCGAGAAATATATCTACTTTGAGACATTCTCGGGGATTCGCGAATGCAGAATGCAAATAGAATGATAAGGAAAAAAAAAGAAAAAATAAGATGAATAAGCCTTACGAAGCCTATTTACTATGGGACTCACGACAGAGTATAAATGAATTTTTTTATAAAAGTCGAACGAACAATTATTTGTCTTTTGTCTAGTCTATCTATTGGCGAGCACTCTGGTGTCCTTGTTTTCTTTTCCTAATTGAGAAAATGAAAAGTTGCAGAGCGTTTTTTAGGTGTTAAGTCGTATTGTAGATACCTTTCAAACCCCTTTGTTCTTTTTTTTCTTTTTTTTTTTAATTGTACATTATGAATAAATGTTTTTTACTAAAATGTCGATGGTACTCTCGTTCTCCAAGTCTCGTAACTCAGTTATTACTCGCTCGATAAATAAATTCACTCTAGGATGCAAGTTACACTAATATATAATCGTAGAAAAATAATTTATATAGCGTGACTTCATATTTGACGACTTGTCTGAGTGACTAGAATGATTCGTAAGAACCAGGTACTATTAATTAGCTTGACTAGGTGAAAAACGATTGCTAAATAGACTGCGAATTTTCATGCACACTAAGAAATTTATAAATCTATAAATTGCAGAAAAGTATTTCTACTCTTTATGAAAATATAAATTCGCATAAATATCCGCAGTTTGTTAACACATCAACTATTTCCGTGGTCGTTTATAAATATTTTGCAACGAACAAAGTATGACTTAATAATGATTTGATAATACTACAAAAAAATGCGCATTCATTGCACTTCTGTTGTAACGTAATATTCCGCTTCGCGAGGCAGTCGACGTGTTAACAAACAGATTGCGGGTTTTTATGCATGTATGGGAACTTTCAAAGTGCAAAAATGCATACACTGCACTTTATATTCAAAATACGAGACCCCTGACGACAGTTAATTCTCCACCTACGTTTTCTAATTATTTCCATAGAGATACAAGGTTGCATAAATATCCGCAGTCCGATCTCAATAAGCTCTCAAAAAACCCTGATTATAGAAAGCCTTGATAAAAAAGAGACATCTCGGGCATCTGCCTTATATACCCGATCTCATCAACTTGGCGGTGTAATCTCTTTGTTTACTGGCTAAATGCAGGTCCAAACTTCTCAGCATTCTGTCCCGAATCTCTTGATCGCAAGACGAAAAACTTCTCCGTAAGCCAGTTCTACGATGCGCCACCCTCGGCTCGTTCCTCGAGTAGATACCCAGTCGAAATCCGGAGTAACTCGAGTCAGACGACTTGCCGTCTCGCCTCGTCTCGCGAGCCACGTTCTTCATGAACTCGACGGCAGTTCTGCGACAGGTATCGTAGCCCAACAACTGGATCCTTTTACCGTGGATCGCGTCTAACTGCGAGTTGCTCGGTTTGTTTTTCGACGCTCGGTTCAATATTGCCTCGGCGGAGTCTGGCGTCCCGGGAAGATTCTTGAATACTTTACGAAGAACTTCCTTTGTCAAGTCCTCCTCGCTGCTGGATTCGCCTGGCGGAAAAATTCCGTGCATTAACTGCTACAGCTCCGTTTAACTAGTCACGGAATAGGTAAGAAGGCAAACGGAGCTACGTAATTTCGAGTAATTAATATTGATTTGACCTGTTTCGTTTTACCAGCTAAAGGTTTTTTCTATGGAAGTTACGAAAAACGAGAACCAACGAAGGTCATATCAATTTGGGTCATTTTAATATTTGTCAACGTTTATTTACTTCGATACTCTCTCTTGCTTTACTTAAATTATTTTAATAATATTCGTTAAAATTTCTTTTAGACGTCGCTTCTGAAACGTAACGAAGAATCGGAAACATTTCCAGCCCATTGTGTACTTGGGCGTCGCTCTTATTTCTTTCGTACTAATTATATCATTGAAAGAACAAAACTGTCTTGGATAAATAAGAAAAGACAGGAATCGAATAAATAGAAACTTTTATGTTATAAATGAGCTTGCAAGCAACTTATGTACTGGAATATCGAAGCAGCTCTCGATGATGGACGCGAGAAAAACTCTGAGAAAATTTCTAAATTCTGAGAAGCTAATTCTGGTAAATTAACGATCACGCGAGAAAACGAAAGAAGACGCTGCAAGGATCGTGTAATAAGTTTCTAAATTAACGTTACCAAGATCGCTGGTACGGTCGGTGGCGTATGTTCCGTCTTTGATCTCCCGTTGCAGCTCCAAGATTCTGGTCAGCGCCAACTGCAGATACTCTTTGGCATTCGGTTCCTGCATAAACACCACGTGTGCACGCACGCTGTTAAATACCCGCTGTTTACACGCCACGCTCTCGAAATGTGAGAATAATTCACTGGTAATCGGAATTTACCTCCATCGATCTGGCTCGCTTCTTGCTATCGTTGTTCCGATCCGCCAGACAGGGGGCCTGTTTCACACCGACACAGCTCCGATTAATACTCAGACTCGCATTGCCTGAAGAAACATAGCTTCTCCAACCACTTACCGACGAGTATCTTTTCATTCTTACTGAAATCCTGTCGAACCGTGGAGCAACCTCACCATCGATCCACCCACGCGACCTTTCACGAACGATTTCACGTAATAACACTCTCCTCGTCGTCTTTTCACTCTCTCTCACTCTCTCTCACTCTCACTCTCATACACTCTCTCTCTCTCTCTCTCTCTCTTCACGAACGAAACGAACGAGTAGCCGAAAATAAATCCCGTGCCCTTCGCTTAAGCTTCCGTTTCTTTTTTCTTCTTCGCCGGATCAGAGATGCTTCCCCTTCGAGCTCTAATGGCCCTTTTGTCCGCGCAGTCCCTCCTCGCTTCTTCCCCCCTCCCCCCGTCCCGAGAGGGAAAATTCGTTTCCTCGTTTCAGGAAACGGCTCGTTCGAGAGGCAGAAAGACCGTTGACTGGCGTCGATGGGCATCGACTAACCAAAAACCTAGTGCATAGTAGCTTGTCGCAGGAGAGACTGTTGCGAGGGTGACGGTTTGCCATGGCTTCACCCCCTCTCCAGTTCTCATCGGAACCCCTTGCGCTCGGTCTCCCCTGCCCTGCAGATGCGGACCATTGTATCGCCGGGAACCCCTGTTTGCTCGACGCGTGCCCTGCGCCCGATGGAAACGGCTGGCACGCGCCCCTTGCACGAAAACTTTCACCGAATACGTTACGAACAAACCCAGAACGGTTGCAATGGTGTTTTTGTTCCTGGTTTTACCGAAGATCGCGGGGATAAGGCTCCGATGAATCTCGCTCGACCGGTTACTTGTCGATTCTTGTGTAAATTGAAATGGGACGCAGAGGGGAGATTTTTTTTTTTTTTTTGTTCTCTGTGGGAATAAGGTAACTTTCCAGGAGCAAGGTACTGAAATTGGGCTCCTATTTTTGTAATAACTTTGTTTAGCTTGTTGCTAATTTGAAATTTACATGCCGGTGAAAGTTAGCGAAATTTATTATTGACGTAACAGCTTAAACTAAATTCTTCCAGTTCGTCCAGGCACTGGCACTGGCACTGAACATTTCGCTGTCATTCGCGTCTCTCTTGCACTCAGTTGCAGAAAGGAGGTGCTTGGAATTTCGTAGAAAAGGAAAGCTGCTCGAGTAAATTGCCAAATAAAGTTCCATCTGGCAGCCAGTTGCTGAAGATTGCATCGCGCAAATTCTCCCATTCGAAGTTTGTTTCTTCGACGTTGTTACACGTTGTTATCGATCGCGGCATGATTTAACTCCTCCCATTCCTGCTTTTAACCAATCTTAACCTTCACTCGCCTTCCCTTTGAGCGAAGCTCGAGCACTCGAAACAATCGTTTTATTTATTTTCTTCGTGAAAGTTTTTGTTGTTTGGAGAATACCGCAGTTTGCTGAAATGGCTGCTTGACCGTCAGAGAAAGTCATAATTTTAATCATCCTCTGTTATCTAATTTCTGTTTCAGATTTTTTTAACTCTTGAGAGTTTTCAATCAGAATGTTTCAATCGAGCGGGGTATAAATCTTTGTAACAGAATTTTGAGAATTTCTGGCAAAAAGAAGGTAGTTTTAATTTAATTTGTCAGACTTTTGAATTCGAGGCTTCTTTCCATTAGAAGTCTCATGGCTAACAGGTCTCCTAGAACTTACCACTTTCGTGTAATTTAAAAGTTGCGCATCTGTAATTTCATTTCCTCTGCTCATTTGATAGCTTTGTTCTTCAATTTCATCAATGCAATATTAAAAAGAAAAAAAAAGAAAATATTCAATGATCGTTGCTTCTCAGATTTTAAGTAAAGTAAAACACGATGAATGAAGTTTGCCCAAAAATCTTTGGACAGTATCAGCGACTTTCTCGAGAGATTCACCAGCCAGCTCAGCACGCTGCGGGCCTGCACCGTACCGAAATAACAAAACCCTCTTGTCCCGTCTCTTTTGAATGAATTTTTATTCTCGCCACACAGAAAGATTGGGGTAGGGGGAGAGTAGGGGAGGGAGGAGGGGAGAGTTTCTGTCGCACACGGCAGAAATTGGTTGTTTAATACACACACTCGAACCTTGTATCGATTCACTTGGAAACGCTTCCGTCGCTGCGTGGCCTAATTACAGTCATAATAGGGAGTATCGAGAAGACGTCCAGGCGTTATCTGAACGACTATAACGGGAACGTCTATAACGTACGGAAACGCGACGGCCAATAGACGTGCGGATGCTAAATCCTGTTAACAGGGGTGCACGTCAAACAGGAATTCCCGATTAACAAGCGAAGGGGGCAAGGTCGTCAGACAGAACACAATTAATGCACAGAATCCCCTCTATTCGCCGTCTCTAATTAAATTTTGCCACGCGATTCAATAACGCCAGCTTCTCTCTCCTCTCTCTCTCTCTCTTACATTGTACACTTGGTCGCGATACGATCCATCGGGGCCAGCTTTCGTTCAAGAATCGACGAACGCTGATAATCGCGATAAGAGATGGGGATTGGCCGCCGTAGTGGGGAGAGAAAAGAATCGCAATTGGCCAAGAATATCGACAGGTTGGTGGTGAATTAATTCCACTTGTCATCGAGAGCGACTCGAGAACAGGGTAATCAAGGTTCGATGGAACGGAGATGGTTCTTTTTGCCTGGAGATTCGAGTTTAGATTACGATCGATTTTTTAGTACCCTCAACGACGCGCACCGGAGGAAACAGCGTAGGTAGCTACGTCGCGGACGATTAGTCAAACGGTCGAAAGATAATTGTTCAAAGCGATCTGAATGTTAGTTACTGCTTGCCTCGGGAACGTTCTGTTCTGTTCGTTTGTTACTTGTTACTCTCAGAGGCAATTGGTCGAGAGTGTCCTTCGTAGCGATGACTCCGTTTCAAGAACCGGTTCCCCTCGACATTGAACTAGCGATTAAAATATCAGCTAGTTTGTTTGCGTCGAGATTAATAATACGCGTTGGAACTCTCTAAATAGCTGTACGTTCCTTCGTGGATCGATTAAAAAATTATCGCGATTGAAATTATTGCGTAGACTCGTGTCGAAAGTTTTCTCGTTTCGGGAACCGGTTCTTTCCATCGTTCGACGATCAAAATGTCGCCTCGTTGTTTTGCGTTGAAATCCGTAATATCAACGACGTTGAGAATTCCTAACTTAGGGTTCTTTGAACCTGTACGTACGTCTGTTCGTTGATCGACCTGGAAATTAACGCGATTGAACGTCTCGAAAACACGTTTTTACTATTTTTATTTTCAAGAACTAGTTCCCCTCGTCGCCGAATCGTCGTTCACTCGAGGATCGAAGTATCGTTTCCCTAAAGCTGAAGCTGCACGACTGTTCTTTGATCGATTAAAAAAATCATCGCGAATATCGCACGTTATAATGAGAAGTTCATTGAAGTGTTGCTCAAGTTATCTATTACTTGCAATGGTCCTCTATTCTCGACAGCGTCCATCGTTGAAGTTTTCTTCGTTCGTCTTCGCGTTGCGCGATCGTTTCCCAGAAAAAAAGAAAAAAGAAAAAAGAAAGAAAAAAAAATTGGCCAACGATCTAAAGTTTTCAAGTGGGCCTCGTGGTCTCGTCGGTCAGCTCGTAGAGAGCAGTCGTGTTCAGTTCTTGAGTGTCTCTACGAATCGTGGAACCGAAGCTGGTCTCGTTGAGGGTGTCGCGGCCGCCGCAACGCCGCCTTCGCGAAAAACTCACCCCTCGGCTGCCGTTCCTGTCCGAACTCTCTATCGTCTCTGTTCGACAAACGCCGCGGCTCCTCCTCGAGGACACGCACCAACAAAGGTATCTGTTGAATCTATAAAAAAAATATCCGTCATCGATCTCTGCTGTACGCACGTACACTGCGAAAATTCGTATTCAAATATTACGAGCGTTGTTCGTTTCGTTGCGTATTTTGTTCGATCACAATTTTCCCGAATTTAACTTCAACAAACTTTTTCTGTCTCCTTTTTTTTTTCTGTTGACGAACGCATTTGTTCTCGGCTATAGTCGTTTGTTTCTATCTGCGGTTTTATAGTTGATTACGATATGGACAACGGGAAAATATATGAATACGAATGAATATGTATTTATATTTTTTTCTTTTTTTTTTTTTTTTTGGCAGGTGCACAACAATGGCGAGATTGAAAATTCAAAGATTGCGAGAATGATAAAACGTGCGAAAGAGTGAAACGCAAGGATCGCGTTGTTGCTTTTTACGGATAGCGGTCGGCCTCGTCGAGTGTCGTTGACATTCGATTCGTTCTGTTATACTCGCCTCTTGCGAAATGTCCCGCTGACAAAGTAGAGGGCAATGGGATTAACGCAGCTGTTGACGAAACTCAAACAGAAGCCAACGATCCTGAAGGCGTGCCAGAAGTCGTCAAAGTCCTGCTCGGACGACGGAGAGAAGTGGAACCACAGCATGAACACGTGGTACGGCAGGAAGCAAATGAAGAAGATAACTACGAAGGAGATCACCATCTTTCCGACCTGTTGATCACAGCGAACGAGAGAGCCCTGTTAAATTGAGATACTTAACCAGCAGTGTCTGATCTTTCTCGACTGAAAGTAAACTGGGTTAATCGAATGTAGATTGAACTTTCGAACGTTTTTTTCTTCAATCAGCGGCATTAGGCGTTTGAGAAATTTCCCTCGAATCGACTAAATGTAGATTAGACATTTAAATATTTCTTCCTGGAAGCGGCAAAAAGTTTCTTCCTTTCTTTCTTTTCTTTCTTTCTTGCGCTTCTGAACTTTTCCCTGAACTTTTGTCCCTCGCTTTTTCAGTTTCTTCTCTTCTCTTGCTTCTTTCGTCTTACTTGTCCTCTCTCTCTCTAGTTATCGTTGACATTTCTATTTTTCTCTCTTTTCTATACCTTCCTCCTCAATTTTTTTATTTCCTTTCGCGAACACAAAATTCCAACTGAATTTGCTCTCCTCCTCGCGCCCCTCCGGTTTTAATCTCGCAACACGTTCGCTGGACAACCTATAATACGCCGTAACGTTTGAAATATTACGTTTGAAATAAATCCATTCAACTTCCTCCGCAGAAGTCCTTCTTATCCGGAAAGATAAACAGAGATTAGTCAGTAGGAAGGGGAGGTCGCCAGAGGTGAAATCGTTTCGCTTCGCAGTCTGTCCTTGCCATCTCTGGGAAACAAACGCGGCGACAACGCGATGTTCCATCCGATCATTTCAGTTTCGCGCGCGCCGCGTCTCCGAGTGGATTGTCGACGAACAAATTGAATCTCGTCCCAGCGAGATGGATAACTCCCGTTATCTCCGAGCGATTTGTCATCGCTGCTGTATTTACAGATTAGTCGATGATATTATTTGTATGGATCGAGACTCTGTTTTCGCAAAACACATCGATCGCCATTGTCGTCGCCGTCGTCGCAGAACCACGGTCTCTGTCGAACCGTAGATAACGCAACGATTGAATGCTTTCGCGAAAAAGTTGGGGGAGATTAAGAACGGTGATTCAAAGTTTCGTCGTATCTTCGACCGACACGCTTCGATGCCACCTTCTGCCGGGTGATTCCAGGTGAATCGGAATATCGAATTATTTGAAAAGTCGCGCTCAAACTGCACCGATAAGATAGCACTCCCTACTTTCGTGCAGACAACGTTGCACGTTGGGAGTTGGATAATTTTACATGTAAATTTTCCTTCGACCTACTTGTACAGCGCGGTTCTTTTATCTCTGACCAATTAAATAATACTCGGAACAGGATAAAGAAAATTGCAGATAAAATATGAAAAACGTTGTTACGCTAACGTTCGCATTGTAAAACATACGCCAATGTCGTTTAATCATTTTACTACCTGCTACAAACGCTGTTACAAGCGATTAAATCCACATTAAACAGCGAAAAGTGTCCTAAATCATTCGAGCGAGAACGTTTTTAACGTTGGATTAAGCACTCCAACTTTTTAAACTAAGAGCCAACGTTGCACGAAAAAACGCAATATTTTAGCTGCAGTTTCTTTTATCACGTCAATTACACCCGGAATTGTGAGAGGGAATTCGCTCGACCCGTTCAATCAAGAAAGATGAAAGTTAAGCAAATCGTCGGGATATTTTTTTCGAAGTAACATTTTCATCGAAATAAAAAGTATTTTCGTACTTGATAATACTTGACTGAAATGCGCGAAGGGAAGTGCGAGCTTCTGCAGAGAATGGATCGCGCGAAGGGAAAGCAAGGAAGTCGAAGGGTTGCTTCAGCAGAAGAGAAAGGAAACTTCTGATGATGGTCGATGGCGTCGATGTGATTCAAGAGAATCGATCATAGTTCGCTACGAAAAGTGTAGTAATAGGTTGTCCTGCGATATTGCCTGAAAATTTCTCTACGATTAATTCTCTACCACGCGTTCTTCGCTTTGTCGGACTTGTTTCGTTTCATCGATGCTTAATCGTTAACAGCGCGAGTTTATTGTCGATCGTATCGAATATTACGTAAGTGGAGGACAGTTCTGCCAACGACTCGTCTCTCGCGCTAAATTGTTCGCAATTGAGCCTCTCGGAAGATACGTTGATCGACTCCACTTTTTTCTTCGTTTCGTTACTTGGCTGCGTAATTGGCATTGGTCACTTTCTTCGGAATAAATAATTCCATCGATGAAAATTAATCGAGACGAAATTGGAGTTTGTTATTTTCGAATAATTAAATTCGTTTCAGTTTCGTCGAAGGTTTTTGATTTTTCGGTTTTTTAATTAATTTGGCGGAAATTTGTTAGAAACGACGTTGTGTCTCTGACAAATTAATAATCTGTATACTTTTTGCAATCCAAAATTTTTCACGCGAAACTACGTCGCTCTGTAAGAGTAGCAGACACACAGAAATTTCCAACTGTAATTCCACCAGTCTACACCTTCTCGATCGGGCAAAAACTAAATTTCACAGAATTCACAAATTTTCGTTATTTCGCGAAAGAGCAGCATGCAAACGCCATCGCAATTTCAAGATTTTACCACTCTGTGTGCCCGTTCAATCGTTCGCAAATTTAATCTCAATCGTTCGAAACTCTAATCGCAGATCATGCAATTTCACAGAAAAAAAAAAAAAAAACACATCGATTCGTCGGTCGTACCTTTTTCCGTGCTCTGATCTGCTCCATGCGATGACACCCGGTGGACAACTCGCCGGGCATATTCCTGGTGGAGAGCTCGAGGTGTCGTGCCATTCCCAGATAGAATCCAGTTATCACGAGAAGCGGTATCGCGTAGTAAGCTAGGAACTTGAACATCACCATCCCCTTTTGATAGCTCTCGCCTGCGTCCCGGAACGAGATATGAAATGTACGACTTCGTGCGTATGACACGTGGATGAATGCTCGAGTGGGAGACCCGTGAGGCGAGCAACAATTTCACTTTCGATCCGCGCGCGGGACACGCATCGATGTAAAAGATCGATGTAAGTCAATATTTCGCCTATTTACCGAAACATCGCATCTCGAAATCACGCAATCGTGATTGTGACAGATATATATAACACGCAGTTATTGCATTTTACGTTAAACTTTCGTTTCATCCCGATTTACACCGCTCTTGCGTCAAATGGTTCGTGCTTCTGGCAACGGACGTTTCCAAAGAAACGGAGGCCCAAGTAGAAATTCGTTTCGCGCGTATCACGGCAAACGGTAGCCTGCTTTGAATGTTTTACACATTTCTGCACGTATCGTCTACGCGCCTTTAAATTTCCCAAACGCGTAAAAATCTACGTATGAATAATGAACAGGCGCTGGTCCTCTGGCGCAGTTGGTAAAGAAACAAAATACAAAAACGTACCGACGTTAATAACTTGTTTCTCTCTTTCTCTCTTTCGGATCGAACGAGAGGTATTTTTCCCTTGGCAAAGAGAGCGGAAACGAATGCGAGGTTACTCACCGAATTCCTCGGGGAAAGGGCTGCAGATGAGGATGCTCTTGTTGTGCAGCAAAGGTACGATCGGCACGTGGGAGAAAAAGGCAGCTGGCATCGCCAGAATAATCGCCAGTATCCAAATAAGGCAGGCTATTAGTATCGTTAATGGTTTCGCACTCAGTCCGGCTACGTGGCGGCGAATGGGATTTACGATCGCGCAGTACCTACGGATGCAACGCCACTTCTTTTTGCCCGTTCGGACATGAATTTTTACGGAAACTTTAACCCTGGAGTACTACAAATGGCGTATACTTAAACTCGATCTCTCAGAGCTGGTTGTTACTACGGATTATTTTTGACAAACGGCTGTTGCTTACACCGTGCCGATAACTTGTACCACCTCTAATTTCGTCGAAATTCTGACAAGTTGGGAAAGTTCTAAATCACTCGCGCGCATTTCCCTCCCAGTCTAGGGTAAACTTGTAATTCGCAAGATCGCAAGTTGATTTGCGTTGCACTCGCAAACGAACATTTGTGCCAGTTAAGTATCATACTTACTCGTAGCGGCCTAGGATTCCTCAACTACGAGTTGCGCACACTGCTTGCTCAACGTCGGAGATCGGCTTGTGCCAGTCGGTGTTCGAAACTCGATAAAAATTCGCCGTTTCATTATTTTCGTCGTTTATCAAACTTCGTCGTTACTTGTGCGATCGAAGAACGGAGAAAATCGCAGACTCGAAGAGTTCGAAGAATTGCATTTGTTTCGAGGCGAGTCTCGCGCCAATGAGATTACAATTTCCCAAGATTGCGGTATCGCCCAGGATTAAAGTTTCGCCGCGGCTCAGTCGATCGGTTCTTCGTCGTTTCAGTCGTTGGGACGATTTCGCCAAATTTCGAAAGTCGAACGTTTCGGAGCATCGCTTGGATTACTGATTAAACGGTCGATCGATCCATTAAAGGGGCGGGAAACTTGGACCAAGTTACGACGGCGAACCAATCCCTGAGACAACAATTTCCTTCGAGCATAACTGGATTTGACAACTTACCTCTCGGCTGATAACGCGGTCAAAGTGAAAACTGAGACGCCGATCGAAATATCCTTGGCGCACTCGGACAATTTGCAAACTGCCAGGCCCCACGGCCACGACTCGATCGTGTAGAGGAACGACGTGAACGGCACGCACGTTATGATCACCTGAAACACGTCGTGAGAGATCAACGAGAGGGGGGGAGGAGGACGCAGGAGGTGAGGGTGCAGCGGGAGAAAAAAAAAAGTCACGTATTCTATTTCCACGCAAAAATCGTTGGCCGGTGTTTGTCGGCGTGAATTTTATCAAAATTTTCTATCAATATTTGTCCGCGCGTCGAGGAAATTTAATTGGTATATCGATTCGTTGCGAACGATGTGGACGAGTCCGTTTCGACGAGTGGAGGGTAGAAATACAGAACAATGAAATAAACGACATTCGATATGATATTCGATATAATATTCGCGCGAATATCGAGCGAAAAATGAAATTATTAAAGAAACATTTGCCGGGAATTGCCCGAGTTATTACGTCTGATCAAATTAAAATGGGCAGATGCCCCGCGCCAACTGTGCTGAAGATATTGAATTAAAAATACCCGTGATAAATTCGCTGTTATTCTTTTAACGTATCGCGTGGCATTGACTCGATTTACGGGGAAAAAAAACTACCTTCATTAATAATCGTTGAATTTCATCCGATACACATTTCATGTCTCTCTAATGAATTCCGCAAACAAACGAAAGAGCATCAAATGTTGTAACAAACCGTGTAAACAGATATTTACGCGCAAGTGACCGTGCAGATTTGTATCTTTCGTCGAGGTGTTTTTTTTTTTTTTTAATTGGAAATCGTAACGAGGGTTTTGGACGTTCGATCGATTGTACAAATTCTGTAAATTGTGTAAATTCTCTGCACCTTCCAATTCGACCGGAGCGAATCGAAGATGGATTTTCTTTGCAATCGAGATTATTCTGTCCTTTTGATTCCGAGTGGTCCGCAATCTGATAATGTTCCAATCCTTTCAGATTCTCGCGTCTCGACGAACCAATAAAAACCGCCTGCGAGCCCGCAGACGCTTTCGCGAATCCTATCAATGTTCAGCGATAAAATCGACGACGTAGAAAAGTAGAAAATATTAGATATCTTGAACTCGCTCGCGACAGATTTGTCCGCACGATCTGACAGTCTGCGTGAACTCGATGTACCGCCAACGTGTCGCAAACGACGCGAACAGACGGTGTCTAGCGAGGTTTTTCGATCGGCGGAACGTCGAGGAAGAGACTCGAGACGAGGGGAAGATTTTTCTCGTTTGTGATCGTCAATTCCCGATCGTCTTCTCGGAATTTATTTATTGCATTTGTTGCGTATTCACGGGTGAACAATAGAGCGTCTAGTGAAATTTATGAACCCATTGGATCAAGATTTACGACCTTCACGCTGCTGAACTAATGAATAATTCGCGATCGTGGCTTCCGAGGATGATGGATCGCTTGATTCTTGTGGAATTAATTCTTCGTTTCCGGAGGAGGATCATTCGCAAACGTACATCATCGCACACCACGGAGAATAATTACTCATCGGGCAAAAGTTTGGGCAGACGTTCCGTGTGTAAAATGCGCAGACCCTACAAAGTACGCACAGAGGCTATGGAATACGTATTAATAGCGACTTTGTTGTGTGCAGAAAACGTGTGTACGTGTTGCACGATACGGATAAAAACCATGCAGAAATTAACACGTAGCGCAACACCGAACTAACTAAATAAATATGAAATGCGAAAACGCAAACTTTTGGCCGCTATTGTGCGTTTATCAAATTTAACACACACACACACACACACACACACACACACACACACGTTTATATGTATGTGTCCTTTTTTTAACATATTCTATATTTTATGAGTGAAAAGTTTTGACTTGCTTTGCCCGAATCTAAATATCTGTCTGTACGCATTCCTTTGGGTCCATCAGAGATCAAGCACCACCTTTTTTAATCGTCAAAGAGATAATTAGACGAATTACACTCTGCGTTCCTCTTACCAAAAGATCGCCCAAAGCTAGAGAGAGCACGTATGTGTTGGGCACGTTTCTCATGTTGGCATCACACAACAGAGTAAACACCAGGATTCCATTTCCAATTACGCCGACCACCAGGATTAATAAGAATACCACAGGTACTATATACGTTTCGGGTCGTTGGTCGTACGGTACGTAACCATCATCCTCCTCCTCGTCACTTTGCATCACGTTCAAAAACGTCGTGTTCCGAACCACCGCCATCTGTAAAAAGAAACAGCATTTCCGTCGCATTTCCGTCGTCAGTGTCACAATTGCAACGCAACACCCGCCCGTCTCGCGTGGGAATTTGATTTTTCGCTGAAATCAAACACGACCTTCGTTAATCGGAAGTTGAATATTTCCCTGACGTCGTGCTCGAGTGGTCAACCATCGAAAAAAATAGTTGGATAACAATTTCTCGTCGAGTTGACAGACCGTCACCTCTGGCGATCGATTGGGAACGGCGCCATTGGAACGGTGTCTTTCCGTTTAAAAAACAACGAGCGTCAATGAACCGGGCCAACAAGTCGAACCTATCGTTTCAATCCAGAAAGAAAACGTTCCATTTTCCATATATTTTCACGGACGGAGGATACGTCGGACGTTACGGACAAAAAATAACCGCGTTAAAAAGACTGCGCGTTGATGCAGCGGAAGGATAATTGAACGAATTACACTCTCTTTTGATGTTTCACAAAAGCCGGATCGACACTTTTCGAACAAATTCGTACGGTCGTTTTGACCTTTTGAAAATTCGTCGCGCCGTGATTGTTGTAAATTTCGTCGAAACGAACTTTTTAAAGATCTCGATAATTTTCGTGAATTACACAACAAAGGGAAAGTGCTCGCGTTTTCCAAAAATTTCTTTCCACTTGTTCGACTTAAAAATTACAGTTCGTCTGAATGCTCGTTGGAAGGGAATGCGAGACTCGGTTTTTAGAAGAAATTTTACATCTTGTACGTACATATGTACGTTTTGGACAAATGTTAAAATTAGGCGAAATTTTAGCGTTCGTCTAGAGAATTGAAATTCTGCGTGTTTCGTGGAGGGATAAAAAATGCAACGGCCATTTTCCCCAGAAACGATGAGAAAGCTATGAAAATTGCGGTTGGAGGTAAGCGTGTGATCGTGGTTATAACTCATTTAGTTGCAACTTCCTCGCCTCGTCTTTCTTTTCTCGAGCAAACTTCCGCTTGCGCGAGCTAAGCGAGGAGATGCATCATTCTCTGCGAAAAGTTTTTTCTTTTCTTTTGTTTTTGTTTCTGTTTCGTGTGAGAAAGGGAGGGAAAAAAGGAAGGTGTGCCGTTCGCTGCATAGTACGGAAGCGATTTCCTTCAGTCATTGACGCTCGGCGCGAAATCACATTCTGTAAACCCTGTCTCGACGGTTTAATATCATTCGCCGACAGTGGCGCGAAAAATCCAATGTATATTCTTGAACACGGAGAGACGAGGAGGAAAGAAGCGAGGAAAGTGGACATGACGCGGAGCGACAGGTGATATTTCATTGAAATACCAGAGTTTCTCCGTGAAATGTCCTTTTGCGAACCACCGCGTGCGTCTGTCTCTTTGTGAGCTCCATCAGTTATTTAAAATATTTGAATCCTGAATAATTGAGAGACCAAAAGGGAGCGTTTTTCTTTCGGCCACTTCGGATTTTCCGCGATATTTTTCGCGATATTTTTTAGCGTAGCGACATCTCGCGCGGCCGGTTTTACGCCGCGTGGCAGATATTTCCGAGAATTTGCAGACCTGCAAAAGTTCCGATGCTGCATCGCCGTATTTTCGAGTTAATTTCGAGTCGAATCGTTCGCGCGAGGTAAATATAAATCCCCTCGTATTTTCGCTTAGAAAGCGTTTCAAAGTCAGCTTTCTTTAATGCGCTCGTCGTCGCTTTCGAGTGGAAATCTACGGTGGCTTCAACGTTCATCGCGACGAAACTTTTGCGCTTGACAGCTTGCGATACAACGGCCGTGGATTAAAATAAACCTAAAAATCCCGTTTCGAGGGGTAATTTCATCTCCTGCGAGGTGTGTAATTGCGACAGTTGTAACTTTTATCGAGTCCCGCTGCAAATGTCAATTATAAAATTCTACTTTTATATTTTTAAAACTAAGTATACGTATCCATTAACATTTTGGTGATATTAATGCAAACAGATCGAAATAATGAAAGGGCATGTAATATATATAATACGTATATGATACAAGATTTAGTAATTGATTTAATAGTCTACGTAAATTGGGATTACATTGAAACATCCCGATGGGGAAGGATTAAACATCGTCAAAGATATTCAGATTTTTCTTTTTTTCATACGTCGCAAAGTCATTAATTCATTATCGTTGAAACCTGTTCCCTCGCGAGACAAACAGGGGACGAAGCAACGAAACGACGAACAACAAAACCACGAAAAAGTCAACAGTTGGAATTTAAAAAGGCTTTAAAATTTCCAACTCTCTTTTTAATCGCGCGAACAATCGTGAAATTTCCATTGAACTCGCGGCAAATGAGATGCGAGCGTTGCGGATCCCGCGTTTATGGATCGGGCGGGAAGATTAAGTGAAACGATGGCTGACGCGAACGGGCAAACAGCGCGCGCGATTGCAAAGATAAGGCACGAACGCGCGTGCGAAAACTGTGACTAGCGAAATATAATAAGCGCCGCGGACTGTACGGTTAGAATTGCAAATCACGGCGGTGTATCTTCGTCATTTCAGAAAACTCGTCGAAAAGGGGGGGAGTTTTTACTTTCGACCATCGAACGATTCGAGGGTGAAATAATGAAACGATATTCATACAGTTTTCCCCTTTTTAACCCCGCGTTTCTTTATTCTTCTTCACTTTTTTCCCTCCCTGTTTCCTTTTGTGTCGTATCGCTCAAAGTCTCTTCGTTCGAAACAAAAACAAAGAAACAAGTCTATATAGTGCAATTTCTCATTTTACGATGGCGCCGATCGTTCCCTTTGTCCCCGTGAAACCCGCGTATCGATATCTGGCTGCTCGATAGCGGATCGCGTCACAATAAGAATTAATCAGCTCGATCGCGGTACCATCTGACCTATCGATCATCCCAAATTGAAATAAACTCGGCGACGACGATCGTTGCGACGTTCGAAAATAAATTCGACTCGAGAATATTCGCCGATTCTAAAAAACCATCCATTTTCTTTTTTCTTTTCTCTCTCGGTAAGGAACTGTAAGGAGTTGTACAGACTCCTGTTATCGGAACGTTATTTTACACGGAGAATAATTGATTAAATTTCTCTTCCTGATTGATTTCCGGTGATTAATAATCTGTGCGAGTACCGAGCACCGGAAAAGGTAAATATTGGGACATCTGCGTTTGGGCCGCGATATATATTATTCGGTACAAATTGCTTTCACTTTATAATCATTATGCTGGAAAATTTATTACTTCGCTCGCATTATCGGTAATTTCCAGACTTTGACTTGTAGCTTAATTCAGTTTTATGGTTGTGACCGATCAGTTTTACGGTTGTAAAACACGATTACACGGCGATGGACGAAAAAGGGTACTAATAATCTGTTAAATAATGTATAATTCTTCGTTGCATCAGTGATAAACTAAAGTTAAATTAAAAATTACCCATGCATTTTGCGATAAATGAAATAAAATTTGTTCGATCACTTTGACGGATGAATCACTTCGAGTTTGAGAATTCAGACTGACCGGTTTCTCACAGTTTCGAAAAATTTCTAGAACGTTCGCACCGAACTGGACAGAGAGATGAAAATGGCGAGAGAAGAAATAAAGTTTGATTTTCTAAAAGGGTTTCCTCTCTGCAGTATCGACGAGAATTTCACGCGGCACTCTCAAACTATGGATTTGGAATAGCGTATTCCATAACGATTCTTTCGACCGTGAAATCGTCGCCAGCCTGTTCAAGGAATGTTTCATCAAACTGATAACTAAATACAAGGGAAATCGAACGAGATCCGTGCTCGTTGCACAATCGTTGCAACTTCATTATTTCCCATCGTCAGACATTTACACCGTCGCTTCGCGGGCTTCATGATCGATGGCGATACATTCCTCTCGATCTCGGTTTATAGCGCTTTGGCGCGATGTTCCCCTGTCCCATGAATCATGTCAGATTTATGCTCAGAAGCGTCGAGCGCGAAAACGAACGACGTGCCACGCGTTAAAAGTGTCCCACTTCGCGGTCGCGAAACGGAAAGCAAAACCGTGAATCATTACGCGAAATGGTGCACAGTGTGAAAATTGCGGACGAGATTTGTGGGGTTATCGCGATTCCAGACACCGCGCGACGACCAGAGAAGCTTACGGAGGAAACTGTCGTTTCGAAAGCTCGGCCCTTGGCGCAGAATGAATATTCATCCGACAATTATTCGAAATTCGCTTGAAATTTCCCAACGTTTAAAACACTTTTCGACATAAATCTTTCTACAAACAACCAATGACTCCTCGTCCAAATAAATTCGTAACAAATTTTTTACTCGACCGAACAGTTTCGGACTTTGAACAGCTTGTTTTTCGTCGCGTTACAACTTAGCCTTAGGCTAAAAACAGAAATACATCTGTATTTCTGTAGCTGCGTGGATCAATGAATTTCCCCCTCCCCTCCAAAAAGTGTTGTTCACTGTTCGTTTTTTAAGCTAGAAACAACATAGCCTGAGCTCAGAAATACACCTACGTAAATTTATATTATTTGCACGTCGTCGTTAATTTCTAGCGTAGAATTGAATCGATATTTTCCTGTGTAAATTTTGCTCATTGTCAGTCTCTCTGATGCAACGAAAATTAGCGATTGGTTGATTTGGGTCACGTGATTCGCGAGGGGGCGTGGCACAGACCTCGTGTAGGAGTGGCGTTGTCCGATACTGAGCGATCGCGCCTGTAATTTGTTTCGATTCAAATGTTTGCACATCAATAAAATTTTGTGGTCAATAAAAAAGTCGTCTTCTGGGCTTTTGCTGTATATTTTTATCACTCGGTGAAACGCTAAAACGCTAAAACGCTAAAACATATTAAAGACGAGATTGTTTTACTTGTCTACGATACTGGATAAAAGGGTAGCCAAGGGTAGAAACGTGTCACGTTCCTTTTGCAGAGTCGAAGGTAGGGAAGCTGGAAAAATGGCTCTTGTCTTTGCGATCGAAACGTTCAATTTGCTGGTTTCAGCGTCGTTAATGGAACCAGTGCCACGTTCTCGAAGTAAGATATATCTATTCTCAATATCAATTTTCCCCGTTCTTATGCCGAGATAAAATTGAACCACGGTTTTCGAATTCCTCGGCGAGAAAAAGAAGCGATCGTGACGAGCTGTCGTGACGTACATTTACCTGAATTGTGTGCAGCGCGTAGAATAAATCGATGGCAAACTTTGGAGAGGAATTAAATTACAGAAAATATTAACTTCTCTTTATATTTCCTTTTTGCGTTATTGCAAGTTTAACACAGTTTAAAAAAGCTGAAACATTCTATGAAGGAAGAATCTAGTAAAAATTTAATAAAGAGACATAAAATTTAATAAAGAGACACCCGAAGGTTGAACGTTTATCGCAAGGTATAAATTTTCTGCTCGTGGCCATGAACTGTTCGTTCGTAAGAAATTAAAGCGCAACGCGAACAAAAATGTACAAAATATCTAATTTTTAGTGCTTATCCATAATCTCTTGCGCGAAACAATTCTCTGCCGGTTTTTAATTTTAATTATACCGTTTTAATCGTATTCCCGAAAGTGTAAATTTGCGGAAAAAATCCGCAGTTTACTCGTCGCATTTGCAACGATTTACATTAATAATATATAAATATCACTCGTTCTGTCACGACGAGTGATAATTCCAAATTGCTTCGAATTGAAATGGGACGAACTCGTTGGAACGGAGGGTAACAGGTGTCATCCTGTTGTCGAGCAAGCGGTAATTAAAAGTAACTTTTTGATAACGATAATTGCCGTTGGTGTTCGCGAACGGTGGTAATTATGGCTGCGGTGCGCAAGTTTGACGTCGTAAAAATACATATGTAACGTCTGTCATTTACATATTCCGAGAAGGTGGAACGAGACGTGACCAATTGCCAATGAAGTGTGACCGAAAAATGATTAACCACACGTTTTAACGCGTGGATCACGCATATTCATTCCCATAAAAGTTCGATCAGTCGTGGCGCGAAACGCGATTCAACCACGAAAATTTCGTTTCTTTCCCCCCTTTTCACGGTACCTCGTCTTCGTTCTTTAACAACGAACTGCTGTTGACATTTTTTTACCGATTATTCCTTCGCATTCAGTGTGCGGATAAATATATAAATGTGCAGATAAATGTGTGCATGCACAATGAAATTTCAGTGTTGAAAGAACGCTGCAGCAATCTGATTTTCTGAATGAAATCAGTATCGTGAACAACGAAAGCAATCGTCACGAGTTTGCGAGATCGTTTAATGTGCAGCGTGTATGGTGAATATTTGAACAATGCACGGATTATTCCCTGGTATTCGGTATAAAGTGTTTTTCTGTGAATGATATCGGTATAGATGCAGCTTTTACGAATGATTTCGTAAGATTGTTTCTTGTATTTTCATATATTACGTACGAATTTGTTTCAACCTTTTGGTTTGCAATTAATCTCTCGTAAATGTGTAATCGGAAGAAGGGGACGATTAGAATCAGATTCTGATATATCCCATCCTGATTCGATAGCTTCAGACTGTTTCAACGATTAATATAAATGATTATTTCTCGGATTAGGGAAAAAGAATTCCCAACAACAAGAGGGAATTTAATACAGAAATCGAAACATATTTCGAAAACCTATTTAATTTAATGGAACGTAACATATAATTTCGAACTCGATACTCGTCGGCAGATTATTTCTATACAGTGTTTTCTCAAAACGCCTTGCAAATGCACATTTAATTTAATTGAATATATAATTACAAACTCGATACACGTTATTGTACAGGTAGATTATGTATATACAGTGTTTTCTTGAAACGCCTTGCAAATGTACATTTAATTTAATTGAATACATTTCAAACTCGACGCGCGTCAGTATATTATTATAGACACGACGTCTTACTGAAACATCTCGCAAAGGCAGGTTCCATTTAATTTCAGTCTTGAAATATCAAATGTGCACTGATGGTGACGAAACGAGAACATTTCCGATTTTATTTCCATAAACTGGCGCGGAAAAATATTTGCCAGAAGCTTCCATCAGCGCGAAGCCAGCGACACGAAAGCTCTTAGACCATCGTTCCTCGCGCGCAAGGAGATACACGCGCAATCGAAACAGTGGCGCGGCTCATTAATTTCGGGATAACCAGATAATTTCGGTGCCCGGAAATTGGAGATTGCGATTTAGCTTCCGCTAATTAATGCGAAGCTCTGTGTAACTTCTTGATGTATCGTCGATATCGCGACCAGGGACGAATTGGTATTAAGTAAATTGGTGTCGCTAGATACTGGAGCGTTGCTATCACCGTTGCCACGCGTATTTTAGAGTTGTCGCGCGAGTTTAACGGTGGCTTCAAATTCCGTTTAAAGGTATTCCGGCGCAGAAAAGAGCTATCTGAAGTCTCGCGAAATCGAGTTTCCGAAGGTTTTACCGCTGTTGAAACCGCCGCAACGAGACGTCATTCCAGGGAGAAGGATGAACATAAAGGAAACGAATGTCTCTTAAATCTTTAAGCGTAACGGAGAGAAACGTTTCCTTCACGAGCAAGAATTCCTTCCGCGTATTTTTATCGATCGTATTCTTTTACGAGTCGCGGTTCACGATGTGACGATCAATTTTTGACGAATCTCTCGGTGTGTAAACGATGAAAATATATTCGGATCTCGAGAAAAAGGTGGCACGAGATACAAATTGTTTCCGAGAGAAGATGCGAAAACGAGGAGGAGGAGGAGGATTTTTGAAAATAATTGTAGCGGCCTGTAGGATTTCTCAACTGCGAGTTTCTTACCGATCTCCGACGTTAAGCAAGCAGTGGTGTGCGGAGGATGGGTGACCGGGGTAGCCCGAGGGGTAGTTACGACAACAAGCGTTTGGGGTAAGGAGTCGCTGCCATCAGCCCCACTGATGATGAGTTTAGGCAGTGACTTCGAGACGAAACGCTTTTCAACCACTTTCTTCTCCCAATCAGCTAAAAATCTCTTCCATGTAGTCTTCCGTGCATCCTTCACAACATTCGTCCCTTCGTAATCAAGCTCGGAAATTTATCCAAGAAAGGAGAACGAACGAATCAGTGGAAAATTAAAGAGTAATGAAATTTCGTTTCCGAAGGAATTTAATTTTCGATATCCTCGAGAACAGTTCTTTCCCAACTCTTCGTACGAGATACATCGCGAGTTTGTTGGTGTTTTCAACGAGTGACGGCGAGCGAAAAGATCCAGAGAGAGGAATGACGCGGGTTCTTTCAATTAAATCTCCCGATTTGAAAAAAAGTAAGCGCCTCGACAGGCACGTAGGAAGGAACTTCGTAACTTTCTGGTTACGTTCCGCCTCATATTAGATCTCCTCCCAGCAACTAGGGAGAAGCTATCGCGACTGATATCGAGGTATGGGGTTAATGAGAAACTTTGCAGATTCGCGACGAAGACTCCGGGATATAACTTTTCCAATTGACTGCAAAATTCCAAGTTCTAAATCGAAATCCTTCCTTCCAGTTAGTTCCCTGTGCAAATCGACCGAGCGGGGAGAGGGGGGAAAGTAGACGCTGCCTATTACAATTCAGAGTCCGAGAGGGATCCCGTGAAAATAATTCACGGAACGTCCTGATTCTTAAACGCGTCGCTCGAGTCGTTCGTAGTTCTAATTTACCTCCTTAAGTCTTAACTTCCGTTTCGAGGGAATCGTTCGTCGGAACAGTCGGACCTTGTCGCAATTTGACAATCATATTTTTAATTACGCTTCTGCTTCTCGAACGGAGTAATTAGAAACAAAGTATCGTCTGTTCGTGCATTTGAAATAAATTTTTAGAGTATTATAAATAACTCGCGAAATAGCTCCGAAATATCAACGTAATGAAAAACTTTTGCTTAAGAAAGAGGAAAAAAGAAAAGAAGATTGCTCGGATAATGCGAAATTGAGGAACTTCCGTGCGAAGATGAGATCGGTTTCGGGACGTCGCAGTGAAATTTATCGCGCGCACCTGCCATCGCTGAAATTGGCGCACGCCCGTCGCGATGTTACGACGCTGTTTCAAAAGAGTTTCATCGAGAGTTTCATCTTCGACTATCGTCAGAATCAGAGAGAATTCCCCCGCGGCCAGCTATCGCGGAATTTGTCAATCACGGTGGTAAACGCGTCGGTGTAATGTGATTTGCAACGACGATCGGCGCCGCGTTCCGATTTCCCAGACGAAACATCCATTTCCATATCAATTTCAAATCTATCTGGCTACGATACGGCGAATGCTCTCGATTGTTTAATTTTTATAAAAAAAAGAGAGAGAGAGAGAGAAAACTCTGTTTACCTCAGTGGCGTGTTTGCACAGACGTGTTGTGACACTTTTCCCACTTTTGTGCTACGAACGATATTATTGCGAAAAAGAACATTTATTTTTCTATTACCTCTTTCCTCGCGAACAGGAGTTATTTCCGCAGTTGTTACAATATATTTGTTCCATTTGTTAATTCCTCGATTCGACTTCCGGATATTTCATTCGATCCTTTTGCACTCACTTTCCAATAAGAAAATATCGCTTGCTTCTTGATCGTGACGGATAAAAATTTGTAAAACTATCGAGGCAAATTTCGCGTTGAACTGCGTTTTCACCAGGTATCTGTCGCATAGATTGGTCAATCACCGTTCACTTGTTGTCATCAGTCACTGTCGGAACAATAGTTTCGCAACTATATCGTAACGGATCGCTTCTAGAAGCCATTTCTGGTTTCAATTGCTTTCTTGAGCAAAATCCGTTAGTAAGATCAAGCAGGGAATAAGCTGCCGTTTCACAAGGGGCAAAGAGACCGCTGCAATCTCGCAACTACTCTCTTCAACGGGTCAAAATTGTTCTCGTCTGTCACTTGATTATCGCGAAAGTTCCTTCCTGGTTTCGCGTACTTTCGTGGACAGTGTCCACTGCGGATCAACAAGGCGAAATAAACTGTTCGGGGCAGAAATCGACGGGGAAATTTGCCCCGCCGGACGTTCAGATTTGACGAGAGGAAGGGAGGCAGCGAGAAGGAAGAATCCGAGGAAGGAAATTTGGTAAAGATAAATTCCAGCGATGAAAAATCAGAGGTACTTGCAGTGATTGAAAAAGAGACTAAAGAAATTGGGGTAACGATTTTCGCTCTGGCAATGAAGAAAAGAAGAAAGAATGTGATTGAATCGGTGAAAAAAAAGGGGAAAACAGCGCAACGGACACTGAAAACAAATTTCAACAATAAAGGTGCGCGAAAGCGGTGCAAAGAACGGAATTCCTTGTAACTGCGTGCAGCTTCTATTTCACGGGATAGTAATTCGTAATGTATAAAAATTTGTCTCCACCACGATTTAGCAAAATTTACAGTTCCGCCGGAAACCCTTAACTTCCACTCGACTTGAACGATCAAGTACGGTTAAGAGAGAGAGAGAGAGAGAGAGAGAGATAGATGGTCTCTGGTTTATATCTTTCGTAGAAACAGTCCGCTTCGTCGAGGCTATTTTTTCTGATCATCATAACGCGCTGATCCTCAGCGGTGCTTCGCGGTAGTAATAAATTCAGCTGGTTTAAGAAGGTTAATCGCGCTGACGCACGAAGCTCTCGCGATATTTATCGCTGAACAACGCGAACTGCATTTTACATCTCTCCGCGTGTTACGCTTCTTCGTCTTCTCAGCGAGTAAGCGAGGCTGTATTAGCAACGAGAATCGACGATTGCGCGACGGTGACAAATAGACCGTGGATATCTATGCAAATTTTTCTGAACGCGATTAGAGAAGTGGAACTCAAACAAAAAACGCCATCCTCCGAATTCTCCCAGTAAAGTGCTCCGGGTATTTTACCTATATTCCGCGTCCAGAAATTTCGAAATTCGAATAGATGAGTTCTAAATCTAAATCTCTCTCCCGTGTAAAATTTTGGGTGAAATTTCCACGTTACTCGCTGGAGTGTAAGAATTAGATCTACAACTGTTTGCGGATGTTTGCGGAACGCACGTGAAATATGCAAATACGCGCGAAAGACGTGGAAATGTTGTTCGTGCACGTTTGCCCATTTTTCCTGCATTTTTGCCTGTTTCTCACGTGCCTTACGAAACTGTGCGTTTGTTCAAACATCACGATGGCTTCACGCGCTCTCGAACGTCGCGCGAACATTTTCAAAAAGACAGATTTCGAGTCCGCGTAGACGGAGGATAAAGGAAGGAGTAGAAACGTCACGCCGTGCTCCAAAAATTGAAACGTCTCGAGAACGGAAATTAAAGGTACCGGATGAACGTTTCTCTTCCCTCTGGAGAAGACGCATCGACGACGATTGTTTACGGGGCCCTCGACTGCTTGCCATTTCAGGTCGAATAATATCACGTCCACGGAGAGAACACGGTCAGAATTAGAACAACCGCGTTATTAATGCGGCAGGTGGCGAAGGTTTAAATCGAAATGAATCGATTCGTCGATTCATTGTCTACAGGGCACCGTAGGCCGGCCGAGTGGCGGCTACTTTGTCAGGGGAATTGCGTCGTCGGCGGACGACGACAAAAGAGCTTCAATCCATTGATCGTCGTTCGGTTCGGGCGTAACCGAATTCGGTGACAAGCACGCGGTAATTAAAAAGAACGCCAAGCCGCTAACGTATTTAAGACGCGACGAGCAAGTAATTCGTTTACTTTTACCCGAGCCGATGAGGGTGAAGGTAAATATAAAAAATGAGGACGGGCGTCTCCACGGGGGTAAATTCGTTTACCGATCGATCGACCGATTGAATTTTTTTTTCGGTCGCGTGCTGGTCTGACTTTCGCGTCATTCTCCGCGCGTTCGTGTACTCCAACTTTCCGCCAATTACCGTCCCGAAGAGAAGAAGAAAGCCGATTACCGATCCAAACGGTAATCGGCCGTCAACTGACGTGTCTGATTCGATGACTATCAACGCGGTAATCGCCCATTACGCCTGTAAACGTTCGTCCCTCGGCAATATCACTTTGACGCAGCTGAATCTACTTGGATGTTCTCTGTAGGATTTAGCGTAATTAACGTGCTGTCTGAATCCATCCCTGCGTATCGGATCCATTTGGCACGTCAGACTCGATCAAAGACGAATCACTTTCTTTTTTAATTTCCCCATTGTTGGGGAAATTATTATTATTTTTTATTTCGTAGCAAAAAAGAACAGGGAAGATTCTCTTACAAGGTCAATAGGAATGTACGAACATTTGCAGAAATTTACTTCGAGTACACCTCAGTAATTTTCGTATTCCCATAAATTTCACAAATACGTTATTTGCTCCGTGAAATTTGAAAAATGTACGTGGAGATCGCAGGACGTTTGTGAGATTGCTCGTCGGTCAATTACTCTCGTTTCATCGATCATTAACGCTGACGTTGATTCTTTCAGACTGGTCGCAAATTTTATCAATATTGACAAATATTAATTTACCGCGTGAGAAAGAAAAAAAAAAAGAAAATGAAAATTTCACTTTCTGATCTTTATTCGTTGATAATAGATCGTTATTTTGATATTAAGGAGAGACGGTCACACGCAGGGAGTTTCTTCGTGATTCTTGTTCTTACGGGTCATGTGGTCCACGTGGTCCAGGGAAAAATTACAGAGTAATTCCGGTGGAATCCAAGGGAAGCAGCTGACGGCGAAATGGCCAGTGTCGAAGAAACATCACGAAGAAAAACGTGGATTCTTCCCTTCGGTGGGAAAGTTATCGATGGAGAGCGAGATCGAAGCTTCTCCTGTCACGATTAATTACACCTGGCTCCGAAAAAACGTCAAAGCTGAAAGACATCGGTCTTTAGAAACTGCTCGACAATCGAGGAAATTCAGCGGAAAATATCTACTAATTCCTAAAGTTACTTACCTATATCTGTACACCCACGTTTCCATAATTTTATCCTGCGTGTTTACTACATATATGTTTCATTAATTCTGAGTAGTTAGAAAATCTTTTCTCTTCTAACACATAATAAGTGACAACATTTCAGAATGACGAATGATCGACGATCATCGTCGACGAGCAATTTTCAAATAACTTTCAGACGAGAGACGCACATTGTTTTTTACCACGTGCGTTGTAATATTCTACAAAGCATTCAATATTCGCAGGCGGAAACGTATAAATTTGAAAAAAAGTGCAGCGTGTATATTAATTGTTTGCCACGGGCCAGGGATACTCCACGTGCGCGCGAGCGGAATGAAATATTCGAGAAAGTGGCGATAAAACGAACGATGTCTCAAGCTCATTGATATTCCACGCGCCCGGATATACTCTCCGGGGAGAGAAAGGATTCGCGTGTTTTAGCGTGTCGTCCGTTACAACTTCGACTCGACGCACCGTGAAATAAAAATAAAAGAGGAACAGGAAAAATAAAGCTGCCGGAGAGAAGATATAATAAACAGAACGGAAAGGGGAGAGGAAACCAGCGGGAGAAGCAATCGAATCATTTTAATGTTAAATTAATCGAACGTTTCCTTTGAACTGCTCTTCGACCGAGCTTAATAACGTTTTACATTCGCGACAACTGACTTCGTTTAATGGATTCCCCCGACGACGAGGGACGAGACCTGGAGGAACTACACCTCCTGTTAAGTAGAAAATCTTTGATCATCGCGGAGACGCGATTATGAAACGGCGCCCGGGCTTCTTGCTCGCGGACAGAGTCGCGTTTAATTAAAACAGATCGTTTTCACGGGGCGGGCAAACCTCTGCAACAGACGTTACGTTTAATCCGCGTCAGTTGTCTCCGATCGGCAATTCCATAGCCTTTAATGCCGGATCGAGTTAAACGCTTTGAACCACTTCGTAAACTAGATACCCAACGTTTCTTTTCTCCAATTATTATTGTCGACCGTTCTGTTCGACGCCATTCCGACCGTTTTCGACGTCGTACGAATGAACCCACGGATCGAACGAACGGATCTACGGACGCGGACTCTGTTTATCCTTTTTTCTCCGTGGAACTTCTCTGAACGAAAGTTCCTTGCGGATATTCCGTTTCGGAAGCACGAGTGGAGAAATTCATTAAACATTGGGACTTGAAGTTCCTCGCTATGATTTTATAACTCCTAAGATAAGAGCTAATTGTACCAGCTCTGTATCAAATTGGTTCAAGGTAGCGTTCGAAGCGTTCTCCGTACGAGGCTGAATTTTTCAATTTCGTGATTAGTAATTATTAACTGCTTCAAAAAGAAATTTCCAAACTACGTCAACCCACGAGTCTCAGGATGTACGCTCCTTTGAGATTACATTTGAGACTAGATCCATCAGCGCTAAATATTCAATACGAATTAAAATCGAATTACTCGCAACATTAATTTTTCATTTCATCACTTAAGAGACGAGCCGATTGGAACGAGCAGTTGACAGATTAAATAAATGAATGATTTGATGCATTCCATTCTCCGTTCTAATATTCCGTCTAAATTTCATCTTGGAAACATTCGCTGTTAATCAATCCAACGAGCGTTTAACTGAAGAGTACTAGACCCAAAAGACCGCCGAGCGAGCTTGCGCGCTCGGTTACGCGACGACTTATCCATCTCCCTTTATCCAGTCGCGAAGCCTATCGATTAAAGTAATTCAATGCAGAAGCGCGTGATCCTGAGGGGTTCTTCCAAGGAACTCGTTTCACCCAGCTTCCTTGTTCCGTTTCGCCGGAAGCTACGCCGTTTCACCACCGTGAGCAGACCATCGCCCGAAATTGAATGCCGAGGAAAGGCGAATCGTAGCTGAAACCGATCGAGAAGATTCCTCGTATCCCTCGTGTTCCAGAGCTATCGCCAACTGGCCATGTAAATCCAAATTTCCGTCGATAGTCTTCCGTCAATGGCAATTCCTTGGGAGCGAGATGCCCGCGAGGAACGAAAACTTTCGAAAGTTTCACCGATTGGAAGTTTAGATATTGTTTCGGTGAATGGAGGTCGCTCGTCCAGCCCGATTGTCGTAGTAATAAATTTAACGAAAACCTTCTATTCCCTCGAGCGTGTAACTTCGGATTAGTCAGCGAAGCGGAGAGTAGCTGTCTTTTCGGAGGAGTGATTCTACGCGCGTTTAAAAGTGTTCGCTTACTTACTCTCGACGCGACGCGAAAGTGTCATGAACAATCGAATGTGGATATACAGACACACCTTTTAATTGAACGATTAACTCTGGAACAGTATCGTAAATTCTGAGTGTTCAATTTCGCCAATCGAGAGTTTCGATTTAGGAGACAAATACCAAAGTGAAAGCTTGAAGAACCTCGGACAATTAGACTTAGATGTATAATTCCAAATTTCTTCTCACGTACACTCGATATCCGCCTCGGTCGTCGCTGCTTCGACAAATGTCATCGCACCGCAAATTTCCTTATCAATCGACAGTCTATTTCATTTCTGTTTCTAATTCAATTTAGATTCCACTCGAACGTCCAGCTACCAGCAGCTCAGTTGCCACAGTGAGAAGTATGTCGCGCTTCTTCCAACTTGTCCAATTTCCTTTCGTCATTCAAACTCGTTCAAGTCAGTCCTCGTCCTCTCCCTCGCCTGCACACCGTGCTACAATTACCATTTTAATCTAGACTCGCGAGATCTTTGTTGCTTTCGTCGAGATAAGTTGCGCGAAGAGGGGATTGTTTCTGCACTTTCCTCCAAGTTGCACGGCCGCCCCTGTCCCCGACCCAATTTCAATTCCACTCGCCTAGTTGCACGGTAATTAGCTGTCACGTCTGCTCGCTCGTTTCCAGTAGTTCGAGACACGGGGGCCAGTTTCGCGCGAGCTGGTTCTTCCAGATCCATGCCGCGATCACTTTCCCCATTGATCCTCGACTTCCATCGTTCCGCGCCGTATATATAACAGTCCGAAGGATCACGCGTTCGATCGATACTCGAGATCTCGCGTCATTTCCCCGACTGGTTGGTTCCACGTTAAAGTTTACTTGCCAGTTTGCTTGGCCACCGAAGCGAAATTTCGACGACTCGAATCGTTGGCGCGCGTTAGCGGATTAAACCAGTGGCCATCCGTTAATTTTCGAACGCCGTGAACGGCGTGTCTCCTTTATCCTCGCAGTTTAACGTTACAACTCGCTCGTTAACTCTCGCCGCTAACAACCGCGATCGCATTTGCATGCGCGCCGCGAGATTCCTCCCGGCGAAACTTTAGCCTCGCGTCATTAAAGTTAACTCGGTACGCGCGCGCGCGAGGGAACAATGGCCTTTTTACTTCCGCGTGAAGTCAGGCTTTTTCCTCCCGTTTCATCCAATCTTTCCTCTTCTCTTTTCCTCTTCGAGCTTTTCGCTTTCGTCCAAGCGGAAACGAGATTTGTTACTGCCGCGACGCGGGCTGGGACAAGCGGGTCTCGGTCTCCAGAGGTACGGAAAACTCTGCATCATTGATCAAGAATCGGCGCGGACTTTAATTCCCCGAGCGCGCTAAGGGAAACGGATTCGGGAATAATTCACGAACTGGCAGAGGTCTCTCTATCTCCCGTGTGGCCGGTGAATACCAACTTTTTATCACTGAAAGTGATTCTACCGGGGGTAACCCAGAAAATCGGGCCTCCTCTTTCGTGCAACGCTGATGCAACGAAAATTGGCGATTGGTTCATTTGGGTCACGTGATTCGCGAGGGGGCGTGGGCTAGACCTCGAGTAGGAGTGGCGTTGTTTGGTACCGAGCGATGTAATTTGTTTTATATCGATTCAAATGTTTGCACGTCGATAAAATTTCATGGGAAAAAAGTCGTCTTCGTTTTCTAGTCGGAACAGTTGCTTCTGGCCCTTTCAGCGAGACGAATTTTTCTTTCTTTCTTCTTTGCGGATTATTTCGTGAATTACCAAGCTAATGCAGCTTTCAAGCAGCTGCGAGACTGGTTGCTAGTCTGGTGACTAGTCTGGCCTGGCCTGTAATCCGCCACTTGGGAAATACCGATCCGTCGTCGAACGTAAAAAGAGGGATACGCGACAGGAGAAAGAGAGAGAGAGAGAGAGAGAGAGGCTGCAGGATTTTGCAGGCGGCGCGACGAAGAGGAAAGACGAGTCGCCTTCCACGGGATGCGACTTAGTTCCCTTGCTCTTGGTTCGACGAACACCGTTAAAGCGAATTAATTATCTGCCCTCGGCTTCTTGGAAACCGTTTGTTTACCATCGTCGGGATGGTAAGCTCTTCTTTCCACGGCACGATAATTAACTCCTGCGACATCCCCTCCGGAGACGTTACACTCGGCTAATCCGGATAATTAAACGAAATAACTGGAGCCTCCATTCGTTTCTCATTATCGGTATTTCTTCCAGAATCCGGAGGATCCGGTCCAATACCTCCGCGCAACTAATAACAGTACCTTCTTCCGCGTTCCACCTCGATTCCCTTACAGACCGAATTCCCGATCCTCGCCAATTTCCATCTGGTTTCCCGTTTCGACGGCCGTCCTCGCGATCGATCTTTTCCGCGCTAATCAAATCTACCGCGATTTCTCTTACGTTTCGCGGGCAGTACGCACATGTTTAAATAATCAGATCAGATCGTTGGCAGCTTTTTTAACAAAAATTTCAGCCACGGTAGAGTATCTCTCTTTCTCGTCGCGAGTGGGTTTTATAATTTTATGACGTCGAAGCGGATTACCAACCTGGCCCGTTCAAAAAGTAAAAATTCACGGAGAGATTCCAATTTTTTGGAACTGCGCGAACGTGATTTTCAGCTCGGTCGGCTTCGAATTTTTTCAGATCGAAATGTTGCCCTTTCGGTCGTATATATTTCAACGATTGTGTCAAATCGTCGTTTAATCCTTAGTAGGGCTCGTTTACGGGAGAAATTACTCAGAACGCTCGCGATCTACAATCGTTTTCCAATTTAGTTTCCAGTTTTTCCGATACCGTCGCAGCAGCGATGAAATTTTCAGAAATTCTCTGCAACAAGAGTTCACATATGAGCACTTTATTTGGGAGGCATTCTCCGATTCTGAAACGTCGAGGATGCTCAACGATTCGAGTGACTTTTGTCACTCGAGAGAAAGAAATTGAGTATCGGTAATAGGCGAGTGATTGAATCGCGCCGTTTTCAAAGTTCGTGGAACGAAATGTCGAGGAGCTGCAAGAAATGATCATCTTGCAATTTAATCCTCTGCACTCGATTGTGAGGGGGCGTCGCACATTAAATCCAGCCAATAGCTCGGACTTCCTCTTTTTATAATTATAATATCTAGAGTGAAAGCTAAATCAAATTCACGTGAGAAGAACGAAAGAACTTCGGAAGAAGAAATTTCTGAAGGCAGTCCTAAATGAGCCAATAATCGACACTCGATAATAAATTCGCAACAACTCACATAAACTCGACTTCTCACGAAAAAGTTAAAAAAATAACGAAGGATGTTATTTTTTTCAGTGATCGAAACCACGTATCGTTATAACTCTGGCGTATTACACTTGTTGCAGCAAATCCGCAATGCACGTTTTTACGATTGTTTTAATTAATTTAAACGACATCGCATGTTGGAAAGATGGTCCAAAAAAATTTCGTTAAAATGTTAAACACCGTTTGAACGATTATTTCCAGTGCTGTATCATTTCGTTCGAAGCGATGCTTTGTAAATAAATTGCCGGTAGACGATACGAAAAAGTTTTGAAAGAGTTTCAAAGGAAATGGGTTAATCTCCAGTAAAGTAAAGTCTCGCGGAAATCTTGCAATTTGCAAAATTTCGCGCATTATATTAACAAGCTTGTTGTTATCCAGAGAGCGACTCGTAATTCACGAAACTTGCTCCGAAAGTTCCGCGCGCTTTATTAACAAGCTTGTTATTGTTTTAAGCGGAAATTTAATATCGGCAAATTGCGTCCCACGTCTGGCGGAATTTTCGGTAACGAAACCGGCTCAATTGCGCGTGAGAGCTCTCGAATGATTCGAGAAAAATTCGAGAGGCAAAAAAGGAACCGACGACACTTTGCAAGCTCACGTCCCAAGGGGAGAACGCTCCGCAAATTTTTCCCTCGTGAATTAGAAAAAGCTCCGTCCTTCGTCCTTGGTCCTCGGTCCTCGGCTCGCGGAGAATCCGCGCAGCAAACTCCACGCCAAAAATTTTCCAAACGTCCAACCAAATTTTCAAGATTTCTCCTGCGGCTCTCCCCTCTTTTGTCCTCTCTTTCTTCTCTTCATCTTCTCTAACGTTGTCGCGGAAAAGTTTCTGCGATCGCCGTTATTGGCGGAGAAATTTGGGAAATCAGAGAGTCCGTGGTTTCTCTCATTTCGATGGGATTGCTCGCGCTCGAACGATTTCACGTCCTGTGCGAATAGCTCGCAGGAGGAAATTGTTACAACGGCGTTTCTCTCGGATGAATTACGACGACAACTGGTGCTGTTGCGACGAAATAGTCGCGGCACGGTATCGTTCGACTCGCACTAAATTGCGAATTATCGAAAATGCGCGCAACCTCGGGCACGTTTCGAGCGCTTAATTGTCTAATTAGACACGGAGCGTCTTAATTAGACGGAGAGGAGGGTCGTTATTGACTCGCTTTATTCCGCCGGTGCAATTTAGAGAATGCATTACGCGTTGGTATTATCTTCGGCGTCGGGCCGATATTATTTGCCTCGTGGGTTTTGTCATCGTTCGAACGTTCGACGACGAACAGAACGAAGCGTCACGTACTCGGGAATTTACAGTGAGCTTTTTCGGGAAGTGAGATAAATAAAAAAAAGAAAGTAAAAATTACAAGGAAGTGTTGTTTCGTTCGGTAATTTTGTCCACGGGCGCAATCTGTTTTCCAGGGAGAATTTTATTCCGTGTTGCAACAAAAATATATAAATTGAATCTATTTCCTCCGTTATTAACAAAGTCTGCCATTTACATTCTTCGTTTCGTTTTTCGTTCTCCGTCGTATTTGTTATTTCTGATTTCGCGCGTAGTTTCACCGAGCCGGAATCCAAAATTTCTCGACGAGTCCGTTTCGTTTGTCGGAAAATTTAAACGAAACGGCGCGGTTGTTGATTACGACTCCCCTGCGAGTTTATCCGGGTGTTTTGAATTGATTAATCGTCTCCTTAACAATCTGGGTCAGTCATGACATTTCGCGCAAGATCAGCGAATGTTCTAACTCTACTTGCAATGACTGGCATTAGCTTCCGGCGCTAGGAGGAAATGTTACGTACAACTTGGTTGAAACAGTTTCTCAAAAGTGACATCCGCGACAGTGTTCCAGCTCGAGTTCCACATTGATTTTCCAAGAGAGAATTTTCCGAAAATGAGACAGATCTGCGAAACTTTTCAAAACATACGCCGACGTGTTCTCCGAACTTTCCCCCCGGATAATTTTTAACAAATTTATCGAGCACCCGACGCGCTTATCAGGTCCCATATTTTGCGAGTTCAATACAAATGCCGATAAGCTACACCACACGCAAGAAACTTAAATTAGCGTGTCAAACTTGGTCGACACGCCGAACAACCAAAGTACGCCCAGCTGACAATCTTCATATACATATATATTACCTCTTGACGCGACAATCTCTGTACCTAATTTCTTTTTACTCGTTTTTCTCGTCTCTTTCTAAAATCTTGAGTGTCGAGCAACCAGTTCCACAGATTGTGGAACCAGTTGTTTCGTTCCAATGAATCAAACTCGTCTTTATTTCAATTGAAATTTCTCCCATCGATCTCATTCTGAGTAGTAGAAAACACGTAGTGGCAAAGTTATTTCAGAGTCATCAGTCGAATAATCGCCAATGTTTACTGCGGTCGGAGAAGAGAAATTTTCAGATTTCCGGTGTGACACTTTTTCGACTTTAAAGTCGGTGTTAACGGTGTTCTCGCGGCGCGAGTTTTCGCATATTTGCTCCGTAAACTGGAAATTCTTCGCGACAAGCTGCGCTGATTATCGACGAAACTCCTATCGGGGCCCGATAAGCAGAAACTCCTTCCCCCGTCCCCACATATTCATTCGATTTTCTCGCCCCTCTTAGAAACGCGTCACCGTATCGATCATTATTGACAAGCCTTCCTTGCCGTCGTTTCTCTTTGCCTTTGGCTCGATCGAACCTCCCTCTTCGCCGCGCGTTATTTTCGCCACGGATAGGTGGCTACGTTTTGTCCCTCACGCAGGACCTCCGTGGAGCATAATTTATTCGATTATCAGCTCGACGGTTCACGTTCGCAGAAATTGTTCGACCGTGTTGCAGGTGCACATCGAAAGCCAGCCGCGATAAAACTCGCCCGCCTATCCCTCTTCATAAACTGCTCGCGTGCTCCTGCGCGAACGCGGCTTAACGTGTTAATACATACGCAATTTCGACTGGAATACAGCGGCTCGCGGAGGCGTCCGATCAATCAGCAAAGAAAACGTTCGCGCGTTACGTAAGGCATTTTCGAAAATTAGCACCGCCAGGATTTTTACGCGCTGTTACGTTTTCACAAACTGCGCGCAGCCGTGAAACGGAATTTCTGTGATATTCGTTTCGTCCAATTTTTCCGCAAATTCCCATTTTTCCGAAGATGATGAAAAAAATGGGTCTATTGCGAACCTAGTCGTGAAAAGTACTGTAATTCTGACATTTTATATGTTATATTTTCGTGAATATACAGTCTATCTACTTTTGTGCGTTCAAAATTCCCGCAAACTGCGCGAAAAAATGAAATTTCAGGAATTTCTTCGGGTTTTCTGCAAATTCAGGTATTTCTTTGAAGACGATGAAGACAGTTCTGTCGTGAACCGATTATGAAAGATACTTTGTTTCCGATATTTTTTATTTCTATTTTCGTGCATGTGCGTTCTACGTATTTTCGTACGCTCAAATTTTCCACAAAGCGCGTAAAGTTGAAACTTCTTCAGATTCGTTTCGTTTAATATTGAAATTATAGTTTTTATTATAGTTTAACCGTGAACGATAACGAGTCGATAAATGTGCATTCTACGTATTTCTTTTTTTCACGTTCGAACGTGTAAAAGTTCACGGTCGAATGACGAAACACGTACGCCACGACTGTATCGGCGAGACTCGAGACCAATTTCAAGACGTACCTGCAATTAGAAGTTACGAGTAATTTATTCCAAACTCGTAATTGTTTTCAGAGGGTACTAGAGTTTCATCCCTGCAAATCGTTTGTTTTCCCGGAATAAAAGGCGGTTTCGCTATTAGCGTCAACCGGGCTACATTTTCGCAAAGTTTCGAATTATCCGGCCGACGAGTTTCCCCCCCCCCCCCGTTAGCGAAAAATCGTGCAATCACTCCCGGCGTGTAATTAATAACAATCGTCATTTCGCTGCACGCTATAATTCATTAACCGGGGAGGAGAGGAGTTAATCGGTTCTCGTTCAAATACTTTGACGAGCTAATTGATGATTTTCCACAAACGGGGCGGGGAGGGTGGGAAACGAGCGTTTCGCAGCTAATACAATATTGCATTAATTTAACGCGAATCGTTGACTAAAATTGGACGGACGCAGCTTGCAAACGATCGCGCCGTTAATTCGAGGCGGTGTTAACAGTGCCGTGATCGGTACGCGTTGTCGGATCTGAGGCATTTAAAATTCGAAAACCACTTGTAGGTCTGGCGATGCGCTCGCATCGCTGCAACACTCTGCCCGGAAACGAGAAATGTTTGCCTATCAATTATTCGCCACTTCTCGTCCCGTTACACACCTACGTGCGTCTACGTTGCGCTGTATTTTTACCCCGAGCCGTAAAATCCTCTCGCATTTTCGTGAGTACGAGAGTATCGCGATTCCTCGAACTGGCGATTCGTTAAATCGAACTGCAGTCTGCGTGCGAGTAAATTTAAACAAGCGAGAGAGTTTCGCTTTTCAATTACTGTCAATACCTTGCGCTAATGTCGCGAAGGACGACTCGTGAATGTGCGTTTCTGTAAAAATTTAGATACACTCGCGAAATATTCTGCACGAAACGTTATTTCAAAAATTCCGAAGCATTTTTATAGACAGCGTTGGTCCTTAATTTCGAATTCTACTTGGAAATTCTTTCGAAGAGGAATACACATTTCCCGATATATTTCTACGTTGGTTTCTCCGTTGGAAAATTCCTTGCTTCTCGAGGATTATTTCAAAAATTCACACACACCGGTTACCAAATTCCTACGTCAAAATCAATCGCGCAACGATATTGCAATTTTCCTTTTCGCGTTTAGTTATCTCGCGAAGTAACGTCGAACAGAGTAACCCGTCCCGTTCGTCGATAACTCGATTCGCCAGAGACTCGGTAAGTGATTTACCTTTCACGGCTGCCTTCCCCTCTCCGCCGCTGCGAATTTCAGCCTTCTTAACCGGTCCTCTCAAATTCGTCGCTCGTTCGTTTACATCCTCCGTTTCAACGAGTCTTCGTGCTCCGTCTGGCAAACATACGGTGCACACTCACGCGCCATTCACTCGTGACTTGCTCGTCCGTCGAGTCGACGAAATACCCTCGTCCGCCACATTCGAACGAAAATCTACGGAACAAAGGGAGAAGAAAAGAAAAAAAAAAAAAGAAAAATGCAAAAGAAGTGCCGGTAGAAACTCGTCGACTTTCAAATTTCAAACTCCCGTGAAAGAAGGAAATCCAGATTCATGGTTGCCCGTATTTTTCACTAGAAAATAGCGTACGGAAGAAACTGACGGACCCGCTCGGCGAGAACATTTACGAAAATGATTCGCGCGTTTTTCACGTCTCGACGATCGACGATCGTTCGACAGGTAATTCCTCAGGATCTGTCTCGTTTTTGCTTTCGGGTCCGCTCAGGGTCAACAACGTTCGTTACCGCGAGGCGAGAGAATTTTCAGAATTTTCATCGGACGGTTGGACGTGTTCACCACGAGATATCAATTCGGCGAAATCGACAGCGCGCCGTAAACTGAAGCGAAACTTGGATTCGCGAAGGATCCGCGCTCCCTCGACGCAGTCGCAAAACACGATGCATCGTTTTGTCTACTCTTTCTCCTATTTCGACGCCTGACACCTCTCTCCCCTTTGTTCCGGCCGCGGGATGCGCCGCCCCTCAACCACCCCGTCATTTTCCTTTTTTTTTTCGAATCAGGAACACGCCGACTCAATTTAAAGCGAATGTTTCGCATTAACGGTCGCATTTCCTCTCGACGACTTCTTTCCCCCTTTGCACGCCTGCCACCTCGAACATTTTAAACACCTTTGGAACATTTTGAAAACCGCAGTTGCCGAGTGTTTCGAACGAGCGGACAAACGAGCGGACTCGCCGCGGCGATAAATACCGGTTTAAAAGTGACGAGAGATAATTAGGAATCGGTGGTGCGCGGTTAAACAGCGGCGCTAGTACGTATCTAGTTGCTCAATCGATTTAATTACGTTGATACGTTTGACAAGCGTATTCGCCGAAAAACAACGGAATTTCGCTGAATCCTGCAGCGTTTCGATTGTTGCGCCGTTGTTGCGCGTTTGCAGGAAATTCGGCGAGCACGCAGCGAGTGTTTCAAATTTCTCACGAATTTGAACCAGTTGGAGACTGTTTGAAAAGCAAAAAAATAAGCAACAAGGGACGATCTTTTTTCGAATCTTTCGTTAATTGAGACCGCGATGGTGAGAATCTCGACTACTCACAAACTACTTACAATCCTTACTTTCGGCTCTACTTGAAAACGTTTAATGGACGAGTCGAGTATTCCGTAACTGTTGGAGAGTTCCAAGTCCGTATCTCGTTCTTTGACGAAATTCTGTTTGACTTTCGAGAACAACGAGTCCTTCCTCTCGCAACGCAAAGAGATAGAAAATCACTTCTTCGAGCAGAGATAGAAAATCACGTTGATTCATCGATGCCAGGTAAATCAGAGCTAATTAGAAATTCCCGGTTAAATCGTAATTGAAATATCCAGTTGCTCAGTCGACTTAATTACTCCATCGCGAGTCGCGAGTCGCCGTGAAACGAATTTGCGCGAACGAATTTGAAACGAATTACAACGGCGGATGTATAATCCAACGAATAAATTCCGCGGTCGACATCTCGCGAGCGAGAGAGAGAAAGAGAGAGAGAGAGTGGCTCGCAATAAGAGGCGGAAGACCTTCAGGAATGCATCCGTTGCAACTCGATCGATTCGCGTTAAATCGGTGAAACACAACAGCGAGAAACGTTATTTATTTCGACGTTCGACGTTCGATGCCGGTCAGATTGGCGAGGCGGTCGGAATTTCTGGAAACGTCCAGACAACCGGCGGCGGGATTACGTTTGCGAATCCACTTGGAATTCAATTAGAATTTCCACGGTAAGTGACAACAACGAGCCAACACACGTCGAATCGGTGAGGCCGTGCAACGCGTTTCAAGCTTCTGTCGGTGATCCTTTTTCAGTCAGCGAGTTGCGATCGCCAGTTGCGATCACGCGGCCGATTCGTCGACGCGCGTCAAGGTTTCAAAGTTTCTCCAAACGTTCGACAACGCCGTGAAAGTGGAAACGGGAGAACAGAGTCGTTTGCGCGACTGTTTAATTTTCAGCGTGACTCGAAATTTTGTCAATTTCTCGATCCTCGAGTTGCGTTTGTTGCAACGTGTTCGCGTTTGCGAGCGACTCGTCGATACGCGGCCAGAGATTCCAAGTCTGACGACTTTCGCCGAGAATTTCGTGCTTTCGGAAGCGATAAAAACGATCGGTACCAACCAGCAGGTACCTTTCCGCGAGAAAGAAAATGAAATTTCGTTAATCTTTCAGATCGATGATTCGTAGCCAGCCGATCCTTGACGAGATAGGAAATCGCGTTAATTTTATCATTCGGCTTGTTTCTCCTCTCGGTCGAAAAAATTTCCATACACCGTCCGCGTGTGTTCCCGGATAATCGACGAATTAACAGACTCCGCCTGTGAATTGCTGTATAAAAATTTCGGCACTCGTTCGTACCAGCGTCGCTGGCACTGTGATCCCACTCCATCGAGAGCGTCGATCAATTTTCCCAACGTGAATAAATCATCCTTCGAACGTTGAATTACCCAGCGGACAGAAATGGATGATCCCACCGATTTACGGACGCCGCTGCTGGCCAGTTTCATCGATCGCCGCAAACAGACGAACTTTTAATCGCGAGGAGCGGCGCGAGAACAGCATCGATTAGAAGGAGGAGATCTTTGTTCGACAATCTCGCAGGTACGCGGAGCTATCAACCTCTCAGGTCGTTGCAACAACAATCGATCTGACAGCCCTTTTCGTCCTGCTTCGTTTCGACCCTGTTTGTTCGTTCCTTGCCATCGCCTGCACGACCACGTTTCATTAGAACCTCGGCCAATTTCAGCGGTTATTATTTTTCTATTTAAATAATCCGAGCTTCGAATCAAAATTTAAATTTTCAAATTTTCATTCTCCGTTCCGTCGAAATCGGGATTTTAGAATTTATGAGCAATGAACGATATTTCCAAGCTTTTGTTCAAACGTTTGCGAAGCATTTCCAAACGTTGGGAAAACAATACGAGGCCGTTGTTAAATATCTGGAGTATCGATGTTCTTGAAATCTCTTTTAAATTGGCAACCGAGATGTTTCGTTCCCTCGAACGTCCCTTCCTTTTCACGTACCATTTATTTTCCTTTCCAATTACACTCGTCTCCACTGAACAAAGAGAGAGAGAGAGAGAGATTCTTCGGTAATTTTAAAATTCAACACCATCTCCCACGGATCGTCCGAAATTCTACCAACCTTTCTGCTTCCCCTCTGACAGGAGGGGATTTTGGTCTAAAACCAAAAATCCCTGGTAATCACTGTCATCTTCATGACTCACGTTCCTCAACAGCGAATCGAGGCTCGTCCAGATTCGTCGTTTATTTACCGATCGTTATGCCGTCCAAGGTTTCCCCCCGATCGAGTAGAAGACAAACTGAAACAGCCTGATTCGGTTGGGATTTCGTGGAAATTGCGATGAAGAAGTACAGGGTTTGTCCTGTTCGCCAAGCCGCAGGAAATAGGGCACGTAATGGACGAACAGTACGAACGCGAAATCTTAGTGGACCTGCATGATTCGGAAATATATACAAAGCTTTCGAATGTGTAATTAAGTCGTTGCATCATGATATCGAGTTACAATCGCGCTGTGCATTACGGATTCAGTACAACGAAAATACATCGCATTCGCGTTGTAATTTCAACGCGTTAGCCGAAGCTCCGATTCTACAATAATAGAATCCTCAAATCTAAGAAGCAGAACTACCGAACAATGTTTCATCAACAAACACACATCGTTTGCAATTACGCCGCGAACGTTTACGCGTTTGTAGAAAATTTCGAGGTGCAAGGAATTAAACGCGACATATAGCTTTCGTTCCTTTCATTTTCGAGAACACGCACGCCATACTTTTAATAATACTCTAAACTCTGCCCGATATAATTAAAAATGATTTCCCCCGGAAATTTTCATTTCCACGAATTCGCTGCTGCTTTGCATCGCTTCGTTTCAATTATATTCCTGTTTTATTCCTGGCTCCTCTCTTGTACACGCGATCCCCCTAAAGTACAACGAGTCAACATCGATCAGATTCGCCCTCGTAAATTCTCCCTGAGGTGGAAAGGAGGAAAACGAGCCGATAACACGCGTGACGTCGAGATACTTTAATTTCACGAATCAGGTCCTAGTCGAACGCATCGGGGATTCCTCTTCAATAATTTCGAACGCGAGATAGGCGCCAGTGTGCCACCGTTGAACGCGATAAAACCAACCGACATTGTCGTACGGAAAGTTATGAATTCCAGGCGGCGACAAGTTCTGCTAACTCGACCTGTCGTGTAAATTAATCGCGGGGAACTTCGAGTGGTCGCACTGAAAAGTTGCCATGTAGAACTTGCATCAAATTTCGTATCATTTTTCCTCCCTTCCGTAATGGGTTCCTTTTCTTTCGCCTTTTTCTTTTTAGTCAACAGAGCGTGCACTTTATTTTTCATAAAAAGCACTCGGACACCTTGCTTCGGCTTGCGAATTTTATGCAAACGTGCAAATTAACAGAGAAATTTTCGTTGCACTGAAATAGTTCGTTTTGTAACTTGTTCGATTCAACATTGGCAAGTTGTAAATTATTAAATTAAATTGCAAATTACTAGCGCGAGAACTCTGACTCCTCATCTCGCGTTACATCGCGCTCGACGCAACAAAATTACTGCAGCAACTAACAAGTTTGACGTTACACGCTGTTTCAAAGAAACGATCCGTAATTTATAAAATTCGTACGTCGTCGGGACTTGCCACCGTCACGCGAGAGAATTCATTAATATTAACAGTTCATTCAAACTCCGCTGACGATATTAGTTCAATCGTGGACCTTGCAATTGCGTTGTAACATCTCCATGCAAATTAGAATGACATCATTTTGTCTCGCGCGTTAAGAGTAACGCACGGCTGCGAAGGAAACAATTCCGCAGTCGAGCGAAACAGGGCAGAGGGGAAAAAGTGGCGTGTAACGAAATTCAACGTGCGCCATGTGGAATTTCGGAATGAAAGTGACACGGTGTCTGCGCGATACGACCGTGTCCGAGATCGGTGATACCATTTGAACGCTACAATCGATGCAATCAAGAACATTTAAGTCGACCGGTGCGTCGCTAGAATATCAAACGGTAGCAGTCAAATCCAACGCCAATCGATCGCAAACCGATTGTCGATTTCCAATAACTCCGGTCGAAACGGCGCGGATTTTATGCAGCTCGATTCGCGCGTTCGTTTCCTAAGAATTTCCACGTTTCCACGTTCCAGCAGAATGTTTGATATTATATATGTTTGTTTCATCCGTAACGGATAGTACCGCGGTATCGTAGGAATTCACGATACTTTGGATAGGAAGTGGAATGATATGCGTTGCTAATCTGGCTAATCCGGTATTTAACTGTATTTAAAAGTTATTCGACGAATATATAAGTACGTCTCTTTCGAATCGTAATTCGACAAAAGTATGCCGTTCGTACTTATTTTCGCGACTATAAACATTTTTCGCTTGCGAAACATTTCACTCGCGGCTGGATTCCCAGTGGAATGTCAACTCCCTTGGCAAGATGATATCTCAAACGTTCTTTCAGAAGTCTTTCCTTCATACTCTTTTTCTAATTTAGCGGTGATACGCTAGACCAAATTAACAGCAGATATTAAAGCCATAAATAAGACCTCTACTACTGCGGTTCGTAGCGGCGGATAGAGTTTCAAGAAATATCGACAATACGCGCGATGATATTTTCTGTTAGAGTCCTTCCAATAATCCTAAAAATATCGTTCGCGATATTTTTCCAATTTGCGTGTTCGCGATATATTTCAAAACGAACATTCTCTTTCATATTCTTTCAAATTCAATTAAAAGGAAATTATTTTTATGCATGGAAATACGACCTTAATTAGGACTATCTTTTAAAAGCGTGACGATACTGAAGTGCGTTTAGTGTCCATAGCAATTTTCTTTGTTCATTTTTCCTTTTGTTGTACCGCGCGATCCAGCGACAGTTCACGCAGCAGTTTGGCTGCAAGCGCGGACCAAACTTCTCAGCTGAACGCCCGACGATAAGATTAATCCTAGTTTTCACTTGCTAACGCTACCGCCATCTGACGATCGTTTGGCAAATCATTCTTCGCGCGGGAGATTCTGATCGATGAAAGCCAGAAGCGGCACGTTCCGTTATCGCGAATTGGTAAGAAGAGTCGCAGCTTTTTCCACCGTAAGAACGAAACACGAGAGCTTGAATACCCTTTTTATCGCAGGCGAGTTTTGCTGCTTCTATCTTCCGCGGAAATCAAGCTTTAAACGCCATCTGATACCCGTTCTGTTCAAGACAGCAAACGCGAGATCTTTGCTGGTTTTTTGCTACCGACATCTACAGAAGCTCGTAATTGGTTCAAGCAGACTTGTTAATTAACCATGCAAATCTCCCATTCGACGCAATTTGTCTACCAGTTTCAACGTTAAATCTCGCGCTTTGCGATAGCACGTTAAAAATTTGCTCCTCAGCGAGTTTGTTATCTGGCGCGAAACTGCTATCTGGCGGTACAACTGATTAATCTGACAGATCTATAATCGGTTTATATTTGCACAGAGATAAAATGGTTTGCACGTGTGCCTTGCTCGGCTAGCCAAACGAACGAGGGCTCGTGATATTTCATATTTATGACGCGTTGCTAATCGCGTTCTTTGGATCATCTTGCATTCAATTCTCTTTCCTCCTTTGACGATAGAGCAACGACAATATTTTACAGAATACTGCTTGTCAAATTCCATTTTTCGAAGAAACGATATAACGAGAATGATACTGGAACGTAAAACTCCCCGGATTTCCGTTTTTCAATAATTATTCAATGGTTGTAAAATTGAGAACCTACTGCGCTCAACGAAATACGCAACGTCGCGACGAATCGACGATATTCTTCGTTCTTAACGAATTAAATTTACTTCCGAGCCGCGATGTAATATCTAACCTTTCAAAATCTAGTGAAAACTACGAGGCACTCGTGGCGGCTGTTTCGCCCTGGGTTCGTTTAACGCCGCAAGAAAAGCAAACAGTTGCTTTTTCCGTCCGGGTAAATTCATTCGTTTCACGGATGAATCGCCATGTACAAAACCGAGCGGCAAAAGCTAAAACTGGGCGTTAGACACTGGCGAAATTTCTTTAAAACGTCCATTCCTCATTCGACCAGGATTATAAAATCAGCGCTGTGTATTTACGTCAAATATTTGGCCAGAGACTGAAATGGCAAGGAGGGGGAAAACAGAGGGCTCTGCTCGAGATTACACGGTGCTACGGTTCTCAGATCCATATTTCAAGAGACGGCCAACTTCCACGTACTCAAACACTCGAACGGAATCGCGATTCCGCGGAAAGGGCTGTTACGTGATCCATGATATTGCCGTCACTGGAATCCTGATATCGAGCCATGAGTCCAATATTTTGTATTCCATCGACGAATATTTTCGAATATTTCATTTCCAATCTGACTTTCCAGCGACTCTGCTCGAGAGATCCGCGTAATTCCAAGTAGTTCCAAAATTTATATTCAATTCGTATCGTTAACTGTAGTTACGTTGGCAGCCACGTTACAGAAGTTTCCTCTCGTGTTTTTTTTCTTTCAATTTTCGCGAAGTTTCAGAAGCGTGGTTCATCAAAATCTAAACTCCTGACTGAGTTACGGCGGGGGTGGGACGCGGCAGGCAGATTTTACTTTACCACTTCTCGCAAGTTTTTTTTTTTTCTAAGAAACTGCGTTTCTTAAATTGATTTCCTCGCAGAGTCCGTAAGGAACTTTTTACGATTTTCTTCGAAAGAGCAAGATTTCTTCGACCCCCCTCCTTTTAAAAATCCCCCGTGAAACCGTCGAATTTTCCACAATCACTCGAAGAATCGAATTTTTCTCATTTCCAATGACGGACAGCTGTTGACACTCGAATCTATGGAAAGCTTTTTCGTTCGAAGGTGATCGTTCGTTTGTTTGAAAAGAATGACACGCGCGAGAAACTAAAGCAGACGCGACAGCGTCTCGATCGTTCGAGAAATCGTGCCGGATCGTTATCCAGTCGGAAGGGATGGCGGTTTAAGCGACCGCGAAACGAGTTTCAACCCACCGGCCGACTGTGAAATTTCAAGGCGGCTGTGAAATTTTAATTAAGGTCAGCCGATGGCGGGCCGAACGCTGTGGATGTTTCTGACGGTGGATAAACTCGAGGGGACTCGTCCGAGCGCGTCAACTCTTCACCTTAAACCGTTTTAATTACGGATGGGGACGCGCCGAGTGGAGGCCGCCAAGTCGATATGTGCAAATGGCATTTGACGCGCGCGCCCTGAATACGGCCGCGCGAACGAAGTAAGTCTGTCTCGTGGCCCCTTATTCCCCTGCGAGAGCGTGTGCTGCGAATCTCCCACAGGATTCACGGTTTAACGAGAATTACCAGCCATTACCATCGTCTTCCCGTTTTAGTTGCGTGCATCGGGCTGTTGTCTATATCCCCGACTTCTCCGAAAGGACAAACGTAACAGAAGAGCTTCGCAACAAAGTCGCGTCAATATTGCGCGCGTTTAAATACACGGACGAAGGGTAAATTTCTCGTTGCGCGATACAAAGAGCCGTAGAAGCACTAAGACTCAATAGCTCGGGTTTTCACTGAAGTTTCGCGGGCATAATAAACGAGCAATTTAAAAATCCAGCGGGCGCGGAGTGGGAAAAATGCGCAAAATTGCATTATTAAACTCCGAGTTTTCCTGCAAATTTAGATTTTTCATGCGTTGCAAATGTTCGTTTCTCTTTTTTCCTCTCTTATCGAGTATTAACGTATTCTGGACTTTTTATCAATTTAAATCTCGAACGCGTGCACGCGTGAATAATCGGGAATTTCCGTCGGAGCTCAGTTTCTTTATTCTTTACAAAGTGTTTGTCGTCAAAGTGTACGTTTTGCAGAGAAACGAGCGGCAAACCCGTTGACGGGAATTTCAGCGTTTACAACAGAAAAACGGAATAAACGCGATTCGTGTTCTTCAACGCGAAATTCGCTGCTATTCGCGGCGCTTTCAATATTTACCTATAATTCTGCGATGGAACATTTGTTGCCAAACTTTGCGCAATATTTTTCACCATTTCCCCTCCCTCCCCCCCGCCGCTCTTTTGTTTTTATTTTATTTCTCGTTATTTTCAATTCTAGCTTATCTTGCCACGAGTTACAACGCCGGGATAAATTTTTTGACGTCATTTGTTTGGAGAAAATATCGACGGTTATCGTTGTACGGGAATTTCGCGTGAAACATTTTAATTCGCCGTGTCTCTCTCTCTCTCTCTCTCTCTCTCTCTCTCTTTGTCGTTGTCCCAAGCTTAAATCGTATCGCGATTCGTCCCAGCCTGCTTTTGTACAATCTGCGCGGAACAGAATCGTAAAGCGTATAATCCTGAGCAACTTAATGAACCATAATGGCACGCGTGAACTCTGCTGGAATAACAATAGATATTGCAAATATTTGTACTCGTATCTCCGCTCGAACTTCGTACGAACAATTTTTCCGTGTATAATGTCCGAAAGATACCGTTCCTTTTCACTCGCACACGCGCAAATAGCTCGCTGACAACTCTCGTCAGAGTTATCAAGTTATCGGCAAATCAGATGTACGTTTTGAACTTATTTGTTAATCGAATTTCGACGGTCGAGCATTCGATGGATAACCGATATTATTAGTCCGATGAATTATTCATTGCTAACCACCGTGCACTATTCACTAATCTAATGATAATTTACTCGCTTTGAAGTACAATTACGTCGCGATCGGATATTCCGTCTCTGATTCTTAATTCACGCGTAATCTGTGCGTTTCGCCCCGTAAGTGAGCGTGTCTCGCTGTCCAACCAACAATTCCAGGCCGTCCAAAAACAAAGAACATTAGCAATGAAAAACGAAAATCAGTGTACAAGCAGGTTGTGACGATTAAAGGCTGCATGCGTAACAACGAAGTAAGAACAAAATACGCCGCGGCAGTTGAAAAAATACCGTCAGGTCTCAATGTAAACTATGAGGAGACTGTGATAACGGAAAAATGGCAACGGACAAATGGGGGTGTCAGCGCTGAGAAATAGCGCAGGGGTTGCCAAAGGGAATCTCGACGATAAAACGAGACGATCCGAAGAACAGTCCAAGAACATGGAGAAAGAGACGGACTGTTTGCAAGATGTCTCCCTTTGGAAACGAATCTGCAAATCCCTACGATGCTCTAGGATTCGAGGGAACCCGTGCCAGAATGCGTATATAACACGCAATATGAATGGCTTGAGATGAGATGAAATTCAACACCGAGCAAGAGTTTGACTACGCTTTTGTACCTCGTACTTGTAATTCGATATTCGCGTTCCGCGCTAATTCTTGTACATTTTTTTTCAACTGTACAGCCGTTGAATTGAATTTGAAACCACTCGCAATTTTCAGCATATTTTTTTAGTCAAAATGGAATTTAATTACATTTGGAAATTTAGAACTATTAATTTTCATTAGAGTTTTTGGTACATTTGAAAATATCTGCTATTAATATTTTTATTAGAGTCTGCTGGAATCTGCTAGCAATTCTTATTAGAGTTTTTGGTATACTAGTACCTTTGAAAATATCTGCTATTAATATTTTTATTAGAGTCTGCTGGAATCTGCTAGCAATTTTTATTAGAGTTTTTGGTATACTAGTACATTTGAAAATATCTGCTATTAATATATTTATTAGAGTCTAGCAATTTTTATTAGAGTTTTTGGCATTCTAGTACATTTGAAAATATCTGCTATTAATATTTTTATTAGAGTCTGCTGGAATCTGCTAGCAATTTTTATTAGAGTTTTTGGCATTCTAGTACATTTGAAAATATCTGCTATTAATATTTTTATTAGAGTCTGCTGGAATCTGCTAGCAATTTTTATTAGAGTTTTTAGCATTCTAGTATGTTTGAAAATATCTGCTATTAATATTTTCTTTGTTTCATTAAAAATTCTGTTTAGGATTACAGGCTTCCCCGTACATGATCCACCGCGATACTCTCTAAGCAGGGAAATTAGTAATAGATACGTGCGCCGATGTCAGAAGATTCATGCATTTTAGACACGCGAGTTTAGACCAATAGCGTACACTGGTGTCATAATAACAGGCGCGTGTGTAATTCAGTACCACCAACCATCTAGTCGTTCGTCCGTTGGAATAATATTATATTAATTTCTCACGAATATCATCGTGGCGAGTCAAAAATCTGCGTGATGCGTTTGAACGATCGTCAATACCTTATCGTCACAATATTAATTTCCATCGTCGACTGTGAAACCAATGGAATCAATTGCCATCTCGCATGAAAAGCCGGACTACCGGTGCGGCGTTGACGCGCGTGGAGAACGTGAAACCCTCGATCGGGATGAACGACGATCGAAATCAAGTTCGATCGTCCGCTATTCGCGGGGGCGGGGGGCGGATGGGGGTGGGGTTGGACGTTGGTCTGCTATATTCCGGCGTGGATCGGGGGAGGGGGAGGGGTCGGTGGGGGTAGCTTCGTAGGTCGCTCATTCCGACGTGAGTAGAGCAACCTTCTCGCCAGTAGTATCGCGGTGACGAGCAGACGCAGTTGTCTTCCACCACTCTCTCGCGCCGATCTTTCCTCCGGGTTTTTCGTTTCAGTGTCCCGTCACGGCCACCCTCGCACGGCGAGCCAAACCTCCATCCAATCGTGAGTAAACTGTTCGCCAGGCATCACGACCCTACGAAATTTTTCCCGTGTTTGCCGCCCTCCTCCCTCGCGCGCAACTCCCGGTGTGTGTGACTGGAACGTGGAAATTTTATCGCAGGGAGTCACACACAGACAGGAAAAGTGACGAACGTGCGAAAAATAGAAATAGAAATAGAAATCGCCGGCGTTCAGAGATCGACGAGAATAAAATTTATTCCACGGTCGATCGGTCGATCAACGTTCTCTGACGTTGTTACGCTGCCGTTTCGATCGGTCGCGCTTCCACGCTTTGAGTGACGTTTCTTTCAAAACAGTACGTATTTTTCATGGATATTTAACCGTTTTAAATAGTCCACCAGTGAATCGATACTTTCGACGAGTATCTCGTGCCGATATCTTGCATTTTTACGTACCATAATTTTAACCGGACTGTGGATATTTTGTGCAAATTCTCTCAGACATTTTTCAACTACCCTCCATAAAACTAATTTGTTTTATACAAAAGTCGTAGATATTCTGAAGTTAAGAAGAGTCTAGCTTCATAATTTTTCCGCGAACGCGATGCAAGTTTTCGTTTTTCAACTGCTTTCTGGGAATTTGTTGAAATTAAGAAGAATCTAGTATTCTTTGCACTTTCTAATTTACTTTTACGCAGCAATGTGTAGCAAAAAACGACGCCCCGTTGCTATAAAATGTACAAAAACGAGCTCTACCGAAAATCGAGACTCGTCTCGAAATTTTTAAATTTCCTACTCGCGCGAGTAGGAAAGTGGCACGCGGCTGTAGAATAGAAAAAAGCTGCAAAGTACCAGAGCTCGTTAGTACGAGCTAACGAATTTCATCCATTAGACCCGTTTAAATTCTCTGTCCTCTGATGGACGCGTTCCGAGATCGTCGACAGGTTCGAGACTTCGAACTACTGGATTCCTATCGCGCGGAAATAAACCGCAGGGTACATTAACGCGATACCTGTGGTCTCGCGGTTGCGTTATGCGCGCGCTCGTGTCGCTTAATTCGTTTTATGGCTGCCAATCTAAATCGAACGAGTCGGACGAGCGGGCTAACGCGATTAGTTTTAATTACACGGACGCGAAATTTCTGCCGACGAGAGCGTCACGCCAGCTTCGCCGCGCCCGTTAATCCCTTTGTTCGCCACTTGACGTTGCCTCCTTCGCTTCTATTCAAATCGTATGCAAATACGCGCATACACGCCCGCTGCAAAATCGTTGTCGTTCGGAGCGTGTTGCCGTACGAGCGCGACCACGCGACGTTCGAACGTCGCGTGAGAAGCCACGTTTGAAATTCAAACGCGGGGGGCCAGCGAAGTTTGGGTCGGACGCTTCGATTCGTAACTTACGGTTCGTGCGTACGGTGCAAAATCAAGGTGGCAAGCTGGATCGAAAGGTTCAAAGAGCGCCGGCTCGTTTGAAAACGGTGCAGCGTTTCGAAGACGAAACTTTCGGCGGGACAATTAGTCAACGAACTCTCGTCGGTTAACGAGTTACCGCGGTAATTCGCGGGGAACAAAGGAGAACTGTCTTTTCGAGACGAGATTGCGACGGAGAATCTCTCGCAACTCGCATGCTCGCCGTGCGCTGTGTTAATTAAATCTCGCATTTTCGTGCGAAGCTCGCTCGCTGTATTCCTCTGTTACGCCTGCCTGACCTTTCGTTGGTCCGAGCGTGGACAGTAAAGTTGTAATTATCGTTTTCGAGGCGGAATCGTCACACACGTTTCTCGTTGCACGAAAGAAAAACAATTTGATTCGCCATCTTGATTCACCGAATTAACTTCGTTCAGAAAAACGGACATTCTTTCAAAGCAAAGTTATTGCAACGTTCACATCGAACGTTTCATAATCCTTTAACGTTGAAAAGTTTCCCCGTTGTATTTTTCCGTCATTTCCGTCATTAACTCCGAACGAGCTTCGTTTATGAGTTAAATGCTAGCAAGTCTTTGTTTGGAGAAACAAATTAAAATTACTCTTTTCAAGCAGGAAATTTCCTCTTGCAATTAACGATGCATAAATCTGCAGCGGTATAATAATTAAGACAGACAAAACAGGAGAAAGAGAATTTCACAACGATTTGAGAGTCGGCGTTGTCACTCTTATCCCAATTTCTATTTTCTGTCGTCTTGATCATTGAACCTCGATCGATCGATCGAACGAACGAACGTCCGGTTCTAATGGCATTTTAATGCTTTTCATAGTCGCGAGCGTTCCACGGAGAGACAAAGAGAGTGCCTCATTATCGCGTTCAGCCGCATCGTGTTTCCGCGGCGATCAATATTTGGATCGTCGCAATGCTTAAGGTTAGATTAACTCGTATGTTTTATTCGTCGCCGAGTCGCGTTATCGGATCGCGCACCTTTTACGGCCAATTTCCCGTTCCTTCGTCGACGACATCCAGCAAAGCCGTATTTACAGCGTCGAATCGATGGAACCGTAACAGCATTGGAGTCGCGAAGAATTCCACGCGTAAGAAATTCCTCGGGCCGAGTTTTATTTTTCGGGCGAAACTCGTTAACTTGAGAGCTGCTGCTTCGCGTTGTTCAAAGCAATTGCGTTCTTTAAAGAACCGGCGTGCATTCGTAAACGCAAACGTAGCAGCCAAAGAAGTTTTCCTGGATTTTCCTTCTCTTCTCTAATTTCATTCCCGAGACGCGGGAAATTCCGCTTCTTTCTTTCGCAGTTCCCCTATTGTCGCGAGGATCAAGGGCGGAAAAACGAAACCTCATTACCCCGGTGATCAATGTTACAGTTCAGAAAATTGTTTCATCAATTCTGCAGCGAAAATTGCCTCTCGCAAATTGCCTGTTTCTGGTACCAAGCATCGCGTATTACCTGTTCGTCCCGTTTTCTTAAAACGTTCATTAAAACAGCGATCGCCAGAAATCGCACAACACTTGATACATCGTTGTTTTCATTCCCCTTTGTAATTTACAAATGTGAAATTAATTTCCGCGAGCGTGATTAAAGGGACGTGCTGTACCTCGGGTACCTCGCGTCGCACGCGCGTTGCGTGCGTTTTTCCTGCAACGTTCGATCTCCCGTAATCTCATTGTTGCGAATCATTTAATCCCTCTCGCTGGAATATCCTCGAACGCAACGATAATATTATAATGTGAAAAACTGACTGAAACGCGGATCAAAGGGAAACGGAGGGAAAAGAGAATTCGTTTCGTCGTCGTCGTCGTCGTCGGACAGATCGGGCTATTTTTATCGCAATATCGAACATCTCGAATCTCAATGGAATTAGCATATCGTAATACCTCTGTAACGTCTAATGTTTCGCGGCGCAACATTATCGATATTGAGGATCCGTACCGCGCACGTACCGCGCGCGTAATGTGTTATTGTGACGCGTTTTAAGACAGCCCTGCTTCCAAATTAAATGCGAATCTGGCGAATCGGCCAGTTAAACGTGCGTTGAACCTCATTATAAATAGGTGCTACGTCTTTCGTCGGTCCACGTTCTACGCTGGAAATCACACACGCGTCGAAATTTATCGGGCTTCTCCCAAATTTAGGTCCGCGGAATTTTTATTCTTACGTAAAGCGTTACGTTCGCGTAAACCCCCATTGCGGGGGTTACTCGAACGCCATTTTCGAACAAAGCCGCTCTAAATTACGTTTACGTCCACGTAATATCCCCTCTTCCTCCTCCTCCTCCTCCGATCTTCGAACCAGCTGGCACGAAACACCGCTTAAACGGTATCGCGATCGTTTAAGAACGCGGTAATTTCGTCTCGAGAATGAATAATGCAGCGGCGTTGTTTGATCTTCAGCGTCACGATCGATCAAAACTTTGCGAGTCGACTTTTCCCAGCCGCGAGCTGCAAAGTACGCGAAAAATACAACGCGCAAATGAGTTTGACGATTTTCTTTCTTCTTCCATGGGATCGGGAAAGGGGAGGTGGAGAAGCTTTTAAAACACTCGCGCGGCTTGTTTCTTCAAAATCGTCCGTTATCATTTTTCTCGTAAAGTTCAGCAGCAATTTAAAATTCGTTTATTCTTCGTAGAATGCAACTTTCTTTCGAAAAGTGCAACCGAGAGGCCAATTCAACACCGTTTTGTGCCTTGTTTGCGTCATTCTGGGTTACGATGCGATAAGGTTTCTTTTTCTTCTTTCTTCTTTCTTTCTTTCGACGTTCGTTTGCAGTAAAAAGGTCGACGCGTTTGAGCGTTCGAACTGGTTTGCCTGTCAGGTTACGATAGAACGTTCTGCCAAATTGATATAGTTATACTTTGATAAGTCGTGTGCTGGTATCTGGTATATCATTCGCGAGACACGCAATTTCAGTTTCATGTAATGTGCATATCCCTGGTCGTAATACACACTGGGATACTTAGAGAAAGTTAGACGGGACTCTCGAAAACGATTAGAAAGTTGTTGGAACCTTTGTGAATTGTTATTTGGTCTGAACTTTACGTAAACGAGACAACCCGCGGCAACAGTGAAGAAGTAACATTTCCACAAAGAAGCAGCTTTTGTAGTTTCTTGAAAAGCGCGGACGCCTTTGTTTAAAATTTATTTAAATCATACGTAATCGCACAAAAATTTAGGTACTTTTAGATCTCGTGGATTTTTATGCGCTTCTAGTTAGAAAATGATAGTTCGACAATAATGTGTGAAAATGCTACGAGATAGCTGACACTTTGTTCTATGAAATTTAATAACGTCTGTTAATTACTAATTTGAAAGTTCAATAATTGACTGGAATTATTTAACGATTGATTAATTAACCATTGGCCGAAATAATTTCCAGGTTGACTAATTAACAGTTGGCCGAGATGATTTCAAGGTCAGTTTACGAGGAAACAGAGGTTTTGAAAGAAACACGAAAATTCAAAAGAACTTGAACTTATTGGACAGACCTGTCAAATAATGAATTCGTACATTTGTTTGTTCTTGTTTAATTCCAAACTGATTCGGATTTTGCGAAAACCTCTTTGAATGTAATTCAAACGAAATTTGAGAGATCGCGCAGGCCAAACACGTTCGAGCACATTTTTAATTCATCGTATTTCTCTTGCAATTTATTTTTCCACGAACACTCCCATCGTTATCTTGAGTGAATATGAAATTCCGAGTGCGAAATTTCAATCGCGTGTCCCTGACGGCGATTCACGCGTTGCGCGACAAAAGAAATCTATAGTTGCACGAAAAAGTGCTGTCAATAATTGTATGAAAAATTATATTTCAAAATGTTAATGGGAACTGTTTGAAATTTAAATGAAGGAATTCGGGAGGAAGCGTCGCGTTGATCTCGCGAGAGGCAGAGCCGAACATTTTCGAATAATATTTGTGCATTGTTAATACGTCAATCGATCAAACTGTCCACGTGTTCACGAAAAGCGGTGTATTTACAACTTGGTAACGTAGTTGGTCGGTATCTTATTCGACGAATTTCCCTCATTTCCCGACGTATAACAGTCAGGCATTCCGTCAGCCTTATTCTATCACGACAGCGACCCACATCAAGGATAATATCGGAATACGAGTTCGTTTGTAAAAGAACCGACCAGAGCGCTGTTTCCGTTTCAGCGAACGAATAAAACGTACGAGCATTTTGCTCTTTTTTTCTCTCCTTTCCTTTTTTTATTTTTAATCTTCCTGAGAAGATTCACAATTTCGCCTTTACTAGTCATTGCCGAGTTATACGCGGCTCGTTCGCCGGCGGGGAACACGAGCGTAACAGAGCACGCGGAACGCGTTACCAGAAGATAAAAACGAATTAACGGCACTTTTGCCGCTAAGCGACTTAATTCGCCACGAGGGAAACACTTCTCTCTCTCTGTTCGAGTGTAAAGTCCGTGGAAGAGAGACTCTCGGAGAAAAAAAAGAGGAAATTCTGCGTGAAAATTGAGGTTGCAACGATGCCTGAAAAAAAGAATTTAATAAGTTTCCTCCGGGGGAAGAAGAGAAAGAAAAAGAACGAAAGAACGAAAGAGTGGCGATCCTAAATATAGAGATAAATTGTCAAACGGTGGCAGAGATCACGTGTCGCGCGAGAATTTCGTAAATCACTTCGAAACAGGGGAATCGACGAAAGGCGAGAAGCGAGAACAATAAGAGAGAAAAGGAGTGAAAAAGAAGGAAAGATTCCAAGAGAAACATCCCGGTGAAATTCGCTTCGTTCGGCTTTTGACTTTCTTTCAAATTTGCTCCGCGGCAACGGTTTGCGTAACTTTAATTTCGTTATCCGTCCGACCTGTCGTTAATTTCGACCCAATTTCCAATTTCCATAAAAACCACGGCGAACGAAAAACGCGCTGACGGAAGCTTTTTGCCGAGACTCGCTTGAAAATTCTCTGGGAAAGTTTAAAATTCGCGGTGGTTCTCCGCGGCAAGAGAGGAGAGGGGGAACCCGTAGCGCATCTCTTTTTGTTTACCTTCGTTTCTTTCAACCAGTTGCACGCGCAAAGCGTGTTGCTTCGAGGCAACCCTCGAATTACGCGACTCGTTTGTAAAACAACCCTCGCCCAGTTAAGAATTCACACGAGAGTTCGAAAACAAGGATCGTGATTCTCAGATTTCTTCAAATTTTACCAGATTAAAAGCCTGCAAAAAAAAAAAGATAATACACGACTCGTACCTCAGCACTGAAATGCCCAGAAGCAATTGTTCCGATTAGGAAATAAAGACGACTTTTTTGCCATAAAATTTTATCGATACGCAAACGTTTGAATCGATACAAAACAAATTACAGGCGCGATCGCTCAGGACTAGACAACGCCACTCCTACTCGAGGTCTACCCCACGCCCCCTCGCGAATCACGTGACCCAAATGAACCAATCGCTAATTTTCGTTGCATCAGCGTTGCACCTGAAGAGGCCCGATTTTCTGGATTACCCCCGCTAAAATCATTTTCAGTGATAAAAGACAGTTGACAGATTAATCATCGTCTGTTTCAATTTCACGGATCAGTTTTCGTCTGATGTTCGAGCACCGTTCTCGCTGCGACGATCGAGCAATTAGAACGGCTGACTGACTGACTCGATAGAAATTTCGCGTGCACCAGAGAAAGAACTCCGAAAGTGGATTTTCGGTTGTTTGGGATCCTCTGTCTGCCTCGAGGGAGGTTATCAAGGTTACCATGATTCGACGCCTTTGCGATTCCTCCCTCCGTGACTTCCAGCTCGCTGAGTATTTCACTTTGCCCCGAGGTCGTTTCTACGCGTGTCCGTGCCTACGCACAACCGAATCCCGAATCGGCGATTTGTCGAGTTTCCCCCGGATACGTAGACGCAATCCTCACTTACTCAAACTCACTTTGGCCCAGTCGTTTGTTCAAATTTGTTGAAATTGGACAGAGTTGGATTGACCTCTTCGAAATATTTCACATTCAATGAAAATAATTCTCTCTCGGTGTTCATCTTTCAGCGATCACCGATGGAATTTTATCTTCAAATTTAAATTTAATTAAATCATCGAACTCAGTTTAATTTCCCAACTTTCGCGATATTGCGAAATACTCTGGAGGTAACGTTCTGCCTAATTTTCGGTGAAATTCAATTTTTATACGTTGTTCTCGCGCTGGAGTCGGATTTCCAAAACAATCACAACTGTCTGCGCACGAGCAAGACAACGGAAATTTTCTGCTTGTCTCAACGCATACTGTCAGTTACCTTCCGTTGGAACAACGAAATTTCTCCGTCGGAATCCAAATTCGATAACTCGAGGGAGCTACAGGGAGGCGAGCATTGATAAAACATTTCGACTGACGTGGCAGAAGCAACTTCCATATCTGTCCGTATATTTCATGTTTCTGGACGTGTAATTTACCGGTCTCGCGCCGTCTGTGAGAAAGCACAATGCTGCCCGATTCCCTGCCCTGGCCTTTGCTCGCGCGAACTTTATCGCCTGCTGTTTTTGATTAAGGCCAGGGATACGGACGTTGAATTGCGACGCGCAAGAAATGAAAGTAAAGTGAAAATAATCGTGCTTAATCTACCCCCGAGTCTTAATAGCGAGATGATTAATAGCCAAAGAAATTTCCGCGTATTTTTGCTTGCCGCGATGTTGATCCGATAACCAGAGCACACAGAGTTGGGGAGTGGAATTTCATAGCCGGGGGATAATTGTCAGAAACTTCCTTTTGCCGATCGATCGTCTTGCCAGGCGTCTCGACATTCTTCGATACTTACACACTTCGTACTTATACGGCTGCAAGAATTGCGTTTATTGCAACAATTATGTGTCGTCTAGTGCGTTTGTAGAAACATATGTTGTGAAGGATGCATGATGGAAGGACGAATGGAAAGGATTTGAGGTAGTTGGGAGAAAAAAGTGATTGATGCGTTTCGTCTCGAAAGTCACTTGCCTAGAGACTCATTCATCAGTGGGGCTGATGGCAGCGGACTACTCCTTATCCCAAACGCTTGTTGTTGTAACTAACTACTAACACCTCTTAAAGGCTGGTGGTCCCCGGTCACCCATCATCATCCTCCGCACACCACTACTTGCTTAACGTCGGAGATCGGTGGGACCCCGACGCTAGGCGCGCAGCCACTTGCGGCTTGTGCTAGTCAGTGTTCGAAACTCGTAGTTGAGGAATCCTACACGTTAAATCGAGTACGTTAAATTTCATATCGTTTAATAGTTCTGCCGTGAAATGGGAATAAACGAATCTGACAAAAGACGCGTCACTGAAAAACAGGCAAACATCAGATAAAACGAATACACGTTTCGAACTGGCTCAAAACGAGCGAACGGAAATTGAAACCGTTATCGGCCACTGTCGGTGAACATTTTGCAAGTTTAAATTATCAGTAATTGGATTTGTTACAAATCTATTCAGATTTTACGTTGTAGCGACACTCTCTCCAATATCTCGTGTTTCTGTCACAAAGCTTTAAATAAGCATGCACGTAGCATCTTTTGCTCGTATAGAATAAATTGACAAAATTTGATTATCAATAGCCGGGCTGCGCGAAACGATCACTTGGCTGTCGGTAAAATTCCACGTTCAACAATCGTGCCAATTTGTTTCGATGTTAATTAATTTCGTCGCGCAATTGTGAAATGGAAATATTTGGATTAAATGAACGACAAATTGATAGCTTTGCGAAGAATGTTTTCAAATGGGAAGGAACAGCCGGTGAGCTGTCTCCCGAACGAAACACGAAATTTCGAATCACGAAATGTCGAGTGTGGTAACGTTTCAGCGCAGCGAGAAAATAACCCCGTGGATCCGGGGGTTAATAAACATTGCCATCGAAATGTAGGGAAGAACATGTAAATACGTTCGAATAAAGGGAACGTACGTGGAGCGAGATGAAACAGTCGGATATTTCCTCGTGCGTGAGCGAAAAATTATGAACATCTCGCGCGTCTATCTGTTTGCAGAACAGGTTTGATAATAAAAAGAGGCTCCAACGTTGGAGCCTGGGCACATTTTATTTGGAAAAAGTAAAAGACAACGTTGTTATTTCAGAGATAATAAATATGGGAGTATTTTATTCGGGAATAAATGTATATTACTATGTTGTTACAAGGAACGGCTTTATTTAGCGCGAGACTCAAATAAATTATTGCGAAGCAATTTGCTCGTATTATTACTTAAATAAAATAACAAGTAATTTGATACGAAATTGTCTGAAATTAGACAATGTTTGAACAAAGATTTATTCAAACAGAGAATGAAATACATTTCGTTTGATCGTGAATAATGAAAAATCGCTGAGAACTAACGCAATTTTATCTTAAATACCACATCTGAATACGATGTTGTTCCATTATTAATTTTTGAAATATTATTGGCAATTTACTATTATCGCAAATGGTCCATGTACCATAAACGTATCAATTATATTTGAACATTAGTCGTTTGTTTAACGCTCACAAGGTTCTTTCAACCGCGACACAGCTGGAATTATGACGGAAATTCGAACAAATCGCGTAATTGAAGAAAAGATCGCCTGTACTTGTGCACGTATTTTCTGTGCCAAGAGAGTTGTTATATTTACCTCGCGTCGGGGCGAAACTTTCATAAGTAACCAGCCCTCTGGAACCTGCTAAGTTGACGTTGCTCGAGAAAATATGATTTTTTATCAAGTCATCTCCCAAGTTTCGAAAGAGCCCCTTTCGGATGAAAGCAGGTCTTACTTCATTTGTATCAAAAAAAGATTGCATCGCGGTACAGGCGGGATCCAAGGATTTTCGCGACAAAGCGGAATCTCGGGTCGAAACACCGTGGAGAAAAAGAGAGAGAAGGGGTGTCATCTCTCTCGTTACGTTCGAACGATCCAGCGCGAGGAAGAATTTTGTCGCGATTGATAGTATTGACATAAATAGAAATACAAATGTATTGAATGTTTCAAATATGTTAATGCTGAATGTAAATGTATCAGAGGAATGGGAGAGAGTTTATAGCATAATTTATGACGGTGTTTTAAATTACAAATTAATCTGTCTTATCACCTCTTATCAATAATCGTGGCGTTGAGCTTCTACGGAACGAAGCAAAGTCGCAACAGAATTCTCTCTCGTTCCACCAGAAAATATCGAGATCAATGAAAATCTCATTCGTTAACGGTGCGCGAGTTTGGAACTCGAACAGAGTGAAAAGAACTGCCTTTCTAAAAAAAAAAAAAGGGAGCGTTCGCCAACGATCACCTTTATCCACGATTTCCCTCGAACGCGGTGATTTCTTCTCTCTGGAATACAATTTATTAAACTTCGCCGATGACAATGTGACAAACCGTGAAATAAACTACCGGCGGAGCGGAGATCCATTATCCATCCATTCTTTCCCCTCCGGAGCAGCGATAAAAATCGCGCAAGGAGAGATTCAGTTGCATCGATCTCGTTGCAACTAGCAGGCTGCAACGAGAGACACGCGAAGACGTGGGAACATCCGCGCGATATTATTCATTACTGCGAGAAGCAGTGCATTTTCCATCTGATTTTTTCCGGTAACCGGTGACGTAACCGGTGCTCCCGAGGGACAATTAAAAAGAGACACCGTCGAACGAGATTAATGATCGTAACGACGATGTAACGATCGTGTCTTCAAAGAACGACGTACCAATTAAAGATCCATTTATATACACTGCGAGCAAAAAGTTCTTCTTCCAATTGCGAGAGATGAACTGCTCTGAGGATTGACAGCCCGGTTCGAAAAGATTCGAGCAAGCGACGACTGGTCGTTTCGTAGATTCTTCGAAGATATTATTGACAATTTAACGAAATGAACGTTTGTCGATCGTTTCGCGGAAATTCGTTCTACAATAATTGTAGATTAAAACACAAAAATCTCTGTAATTTAAAATTCCGAGTTACCAAATTTAGCTTCGCAAACGAAGTATTTCGGTAGAAAGTTCGGTAGAAAGCACTTTAAAACGGCGAAGATCAAGAACAGAGATAGCAGGGATAATTAAATCCGAGAGATTAAGGCACTATACCCAGGATCTGATGACTCAAGAATCGTAATAAAGGAAAGGATAATATCTGTAATAAGGACAAGGAACAAAGCAAGAAAAGAAATCAATCGAAGATGAAACGCAAGAATTACAGTCTACCAATTTAAAATACACAACGTCAACGATGTTAAATCGCATATTTTTAACAGAACACTCTCAAAGCGAAAGTTCCAAACTAAAGTTCCCCGCTCCCACGGAACGCGTAGGCAGTCTCAAACTTCTGACTGACAGTGTACACAAGTGTCGAGATATTTTTCTAGTTAACGCCGAACTCACGAGTAGAATTAAGAGCCAAGGGTTACGCATATCGATTTAGAAGAGGAGAACCGATGTCCCATTTGCTTTCTCTTTCCTCTGCATCCTCTTCGTCAACTCGGTACGTGGAAGATCTAGTCACCTGATTAGAACTTACCTACTCTGATGCTTCGCGTTTGATAGCCACTCTCGTTAAGACTTTCAATTTCGAAATGAATCGCGAGTTCGACCGGTTGGCTGTCGCGAGATCGCGGTGCGACATTTGACGAAAACTTGGAAAGGAAAGATAACAAACCGAAGATAACAGAAGTTTGACTCTCGGACGGTTCAACGAAGCGAGACGATGAAAATTCGAAAATTTTTGAAGCGCTTCGCGATGCGATTAATTATCGCGCTGTCATCGGTACAATCTATTAGAAACGATTGACCTCTCCTGTCGCGATTACAAACTCCGCTATAAATTATCGTGGCAATTTATTGACCGACAGTTTCGAGAGAAGCCACCAGCAATTTGTCTGAAAAATGAAATTTTGTTTCAGTGAACAAAACCGGCATGGTCCTTGGATATATAGCTAAGGCCACGGGAGGGGATCTCATTTGTTTTTGTTTTTTTTCATCTCCGTGATAAATTACCGCAGGCATCAATAATCCAATATTTCAGAGTCAAATGCGATGTCGGTTGGGCTCGTATATCAAACAGGAAGCTCGTAATATCAATTTAATTAATGTTACGTGGTTAATGTTATTCATATATTCAAGCAACAGGGTGACAGAATCGTATTTCACATGTTTATTTATTTATTTTCATATATTTCATCTTAAAATTCACTTCGACACTGGTAGGTGTAATTTCAAAATTGTTTCCCTACGAAAGACTTGCGATGGCCTTCAAAGTGTCCCAGATCCACCTCGTATCCAAAGAGAGATTAAAACAACGGTGTATCCACATTTAAGAGAACACTTTTCGAGCGGTACGTCACGTCGCTGGGATTGCGATAGTTGTTTCTAACGAACAACCGAGTTAATTGACTGTCAAATGGATGTATTTTGCTCCTGCAGGAACGTTGTCATGTTTGTTGAGACGCGAGTCCCTTCACCCGCGAAACTTTGACTCTGACGTTTCATGACGATTGTTCTTTGTGTTGCGTAATGTTCCCGGTAAATAGCTGTGTGAGGAACTTGTTTAGTAAGAAACGTGCTTGAGTCGACCCTGTTACTTCGTACGTCATTGGGCTCCAAGTGACGGGAATGTTTCGTGACAGAAGATTCGCCAGAAAAATACACGTACATAGGTATTCGCACACGGAATGCATCGTTCTCTTAAATATTTCAAGAAGCGCATACACGGCGAGAACGAGACTTGTCAAGCTTTGAAGAATTCATTGGGGAGAATGCAAGAATTCCTGAAGAATTTCTTTAATTTTTAAGAGTCGCTTTGTCACCGTTTCACTTCTCTTCTGCAATTTATGGCCGGGAAGAAAAGTTCAGAATGTCGTTGCTAAACGAAAATTATTGCAATCGTACTAGTCGGAAATTAAATTGACGACGACGATGTTACAAAATTTTCTCTACATTCTCTATAAAAAAATCTTGCCGAAACATGCGTTAAAAATATTGAAACGGACATTGTTGTCGAAACAATCCACGATGAATATTCTATCGTTACTCGGAACGAGGGCGGAAATCACGAGAAACGATCGTTTACATCATAATCCCCTCGATTTTCAATGAAACGCCAGAAGTCGCTTTTGCATCAGCCAGCGAAAGTGTACCTCGACCATTAAATTTATATCGATATTTTCGCATGATCGAACAATTTAACGAACAGAAACTATCGGCGGAGAACAATTCGCACGGTAATTCACCGCCGATTCGGCAACGTGCTGGATTTTCACGTGCTGGACGACAACGAGACGATCTCTTTCGCCATCAAGTGTATATAATATATATATATAAAATCACTGAAATATAATATACAAATATATATATTTATATCATCACTGAAAGCGACTTTAGCGAAGGTAACCCAGAAAATCGGGCCTCTTCTTCAGGTGCAACGCTGATGCAACGAAAATTAGCGATTGGTTGATTTGGGTCACGTGATTCGCGAGGGGGCGTGGGGCAGACCTCGAGTAGGAGTGGCGTTGTCTGGTACTGAGCGGTCGCGTCTGTAATTTGTTTTCTATCGATTCAAACGTTTGCACATCGATAAAATTTTATGGCAAAAAAGTCGTCTTCATTTCCTAGTCGGAAGAGTTGCCTCTGAGGCTTTCAGTGAGATGAATCGAGTACCGTACTGGGGTACAAGTCGTGCAGTTTTTTATATACTAACCTGGTCGGTCTTCCCGTCACGGAACGGGATTACGGAAACCGGAATTTGCGTTCCCGGCGTTCCTCTCGTCGACGGACCGTCCATCGAAAATCCATAAAGCACGAGAATCACGTGGAAGAGTCACGTTGAAAGAATCGCCATCATTATTCTCGTTCCAGTTCAAACGTCAGTTTGGACGTCGTCTCGTTCCATCGAGATCGTCCCCACCCCCACTCTCTGCAGCACCTGTCATCGTCAAACGTTCGACGAATAGATCATCTGGTCCTCCGGCCCTTCGATCGAGAGCCTTCAGCCTCTTTTCGTCCATTGTCTGGCAATCCTTTCCTCGACAGTCTATTTCCAGCCAAGTCTATTTCCAGAGTCGAGCAGTTAACTTTCCTTTTATCCTCTTCGATCCTCGATTCTGATTGCTCGCCCTAAAGGAAGAATCGTCTCTAGCTCTTTCTCCAATTACGGAAGCGACGGTATTCCGTTCCGGTCGTTTTAATTCGAAAGCGCTCGGAAATCGGAGCTTAAACGTTAAACGCGATATTAAAAATTCCTTGGCTCCCGTTCGAGTCGAGTTGGATAACACTTTGCTCACGGACAAAGAACACGCAATCAAAATGGCCACCGCCGGTGGTGGTAAAAGAACAGCTTGAATGGTATTCGAATAAAGGTTACGATCGAATCCCGACCGAATCACGCGTTCGCGTCTGTTATTTTATTCCGCCAGCTTTCTCCTTCGTTTCTCGTCGTCGTCGTCGTCGTCGTCGGTAGCCAAAGTGAAACCAATGGCTGAAACGGGTGAAAAATTAACGACAGAGACGGAGGGCAGATCGATGGGACGCCGACGTTGGAACGAAAGACGACTGCTCGAGAGAGAACTGCTCGAAGCAACGATGATGAGTAATTTACCGATCGCGATGCTTCAGATCTCGTTACGCGATTAGACGTCAAGTGTTTCGCCTATGATTGAATAATTCGCGTTTCTGGTTGGATCGAAACGGTTCGATGAAATTAGAAGTTGGCTCGGTTCACCTCGTTCGCCGGTTCTCACGGTGCAACTGAAATATGCGGAACGGTTGCCCGTCGGTCTCGGGACGGATATTGGATCGTGGAACTTTGGTATTCTCTCGAAACGATGGACGAAATGTAAATATATTGGCGGCTGATGTGGAAGGACCTATCAAATAAATTCCAAGCTGTCCGGCATTTAAACTTCAAGTGTACCAATCCATACCGTGTTGAATTTTCATTTGTTAGTCCGGAACAATACCCGTTTCACTTCGTTTTTACACTTCTCTAGTGTTTTTTTTTTCTATTTTTATTTATTTTTTTTTTTTTTTTTTTGCTTCTGTTTCACTAGTATACCGGTCCAAATTGGAGTTTCCATGGATGGACAATTGACATACTCTGTTTCTTCTATTTACGCGAACGTTTGTTTTTCCCATTTTCGAGGCTTTTATTTTCAACTGGGAACGAAGTCTCCAGGTGATAAACGCGGGAACGCGTTTGACGAATTTTTCAAATTTAGGATCGAGTCCTGTAGTTTTCCACAAAGAAGTGACCTCGCTCCTGCTCGCTTTCGTTTTATCGAAAGTTGGGTCACGTACCAAAGTTGTTGGACGCCGGCGCGGCGCGACGACAACGATCCTTCCAGGAAGCAAACTTTGAAAGAACAAAGGAACGCAGCCGGTCTCGGAATACGTTTCACGAGAGGATTCGCCGGGGTTTGGCATCCGGTTTTGATTCGCAGAAGTTCACAGCGAATACCAACGCAACTATTTGCTTCCGCCACGGCAGTTCAGGCAATTTTTTGACACGATGCAATTCAATCGGAAAAATTATGATTTTATTCTTCGTGGGATTTGCAGAGTTTCATTACTCGAATTCTCCTCCTGCACGTTGCAACAGCGTTCAATTGATAATTTTGCAGTTTCGCGAACGTCCTGCGCATTTTTCTATCTTAAAATTCAGACGTAGATGTATAAAAGTTCGCAGCCAGTATCCTGAAATTTATTGTATACACTGGATCAGGGGAGAAAAATTTTAAAGCTCTTAACGTCGTTACTTTTCTCTACTTTTCAATTTATACGATTGATCGGCGTAGCTTCTCACTTGGCGCTCTGTAATAAAACATTCTTCAAAAAGCTCTTTATCTTCCTCGCGCGTAAACTCTTCTATTGTCCGTAAACCACCAGCCAGATTCTTCGAAGAAGAAACTTCTCTCGAGCATCGTTAACTTTATTTCTTGCGGTATTATCTAAAACCAACAGATACATCAACGTGACGATGCAGTTCATTCCGAAACAAGTTCTTTCGACTCTACGAGTATCGGCGTAGTTCTCAGAAATTTTACAAATTTTCGAAGCTCGTCTACAAATAAAACCTTCGTTCAGATTTCATACGACTCCGCAGTTGAAACTTACAACCTGATAATTACAATAATTTTCACAGCGGCGCAGACACTATTAACGGAAATCTATTCGCGAATCTATTAAATTATGCATCCAGCATCAAACATGCCGATCGACGTACCGCCCGCGGGTATAGTTTAATTACTCAATTGAGATGTTGAAACGTCATACTGACATTATTGACACGCAATTTCGATACCGCGCGGAGTATCGAAATTTCACGGCGCAGTAGCCGCATAATGCTCCGTGGAATAATACTCGACGATCTAAACAACGGGGGGAACGTGCCACCGGTGGTGGTGTACTCAACCCTCTATTGGCGTAGTCGTAGAGGGTGGATCAACGGCGTCGACGGTCAAGAGCAACCACTTTCTCAACTTTACGACCCTCCCACTCGACCTTTCGCTTGCCCCTCCCCATCTCCCCCGTGGAAATAGCTTCAACTCTACGAGAGGCTTCAGTTCGATGTATTTACGAGAACGATCATCGAGCAAGCAAAACTCATCCCCCACCGCGCGCGACGCTAATTACTCGCGTCTCATTTATCTCGGAATAAAATTACTCCCACGCGTTCCGCAATTATTCGAAGATCAAACGCGCATCACTGTCTCGAATATTTCTCGCGGATAATAACACTGAGAGGAAAAGAGATTGAATTAAATTAAAACGTTTTAGACGTGCGAGTGATATCTATTTAAGAGAAATATTTAAGAGTAGCGGCACTGAACGCAGCACTGCGCCGAAAAGTGTATCTTTCGGTGCAGCCTCGTCATTCTCCGGATCGTACGATTCTCTAACTGTTATACAACGACGTATTTTGAGATTTTGCAATTATTATCAATAAAAATATATTTAAAGATATATTTAAATATGAACAAATGCGAACAAACGAGAGAATGAGACAAGTGTGATCGATGTGCGGTATGCGTAAAAATAAAAACATGGCGGGTCTCATGGTCAAGTGCTATCACGCTGACGTCGTCTATAGGCGACGCTCGTAGCGAAAGGGTTAACGAAATACTTTGTCAACTTTGATATAATTGCGAAAAGCAATGATCCGCTGGATGCGTTCGCCAAGTATTATACTGTGGGGATTGAAAGATGCGAAGGATGCATCGAAAGGATTTGAGGTAGTAGTTGGGAGAGAGACAGAAAGCGAAGGTTTCTCGCAAAGGAATCTCGGTATAAAATTTGAGAAGCAAGAAAATCACGCTAATTTTTTTTCTCTCCCTTCCAGAGAGAGAGAGAGAGAGAGAGAGAGAAAAAACCCTCCGCTGCGGGGACGAATGGAACTATATTCGACTCTGTAAATGGAAATTTTGGCGAATTGAACTTACCGATCAGTCGTGTGTTAAACTCGCGGAACTTTTTCGCGCGGCTCGCCGGAAAAAATTCGGGAGCCTGCTTTTTTCGAGTGTTAATATTAATTAAACAGTGACAGTAACGCGGTTCGCGTGATTTTCAGGCCGGCTCTTTGTTGTTCAAGCTGGAATGTATTAATTAACCCAGCGAGCGTGGAACGTGCTTGTAACTTTTGTCGCGGCGCAACTTCCTCGGTCGCGGAGATGCCGTTTTTAATTTACCCTCGTCACGGCGGGTTAAACCGTAAATTCATTTTTCCCGCGTTCCCTTCGTCCGGGGCTCGAGGTGAGTAAACGCCCTCCCCCCGGAAACAGGAAATCCAATTCGATACGCGATAGGACGCTGCGTTTTCCCACGGTTTTTGTTCAGTCTCGTCACGGGATCCTGCGGCCTCAAGCCGATCCGGGCAGACCGGAGGAAAGGGAGACGCGTGAGAGAGTTTTTATCGTCCGCGAGGAAACAAGGTGACAGAATGCATCCAATTAATTCTCTTCTCGAAACGAAAACCCCCCATCGACAGGATAGTTTCTCGAACGAAATTATGTTTTTCTTTCTTATTTCTTTTTTCAACGACGACGCGACACCTGTGGGAACTCTCGCCTTATTGAAATCGGATACAAAAATTGTTCCTTTGAACAATGTACACGTCGGTCGAGAAAATAGAAAAAATTGCACTTTCAGTTCGACGCTCGACGTTCAAGTATCTTCGTTCTTCGATATTATTTTCACGACAGTCGAACGTTTCGTTGGCAGGAATTATAATCGAAATTTTAATCGCTTTCGTAAAAATCGTAGCGAAATAATTTTAAAAACTTTCTCAGTGTCTTTATTCACGATTTAAAAGAAGGAACTGGAATATCTGCAGGCGATTTGTGAGATTTATGTCACAAAATATTTCAACAATGAATGTCAATTACGTCCAAAAAGGGAAATTACGTTTCAAACCTAATCTAACAAGTTAAAATCTCCGCGCCGATGCGCCTTAATCCGCAAAAGGGTCGTTCCAGACGGAGGGAATTAAAACCCGGGGAAGTGAAATCAAGTTAAACGATCGTTGCGATTATTCCGGTTAATGACGTTCGTTGCAACGAATGGAAACTCGCACGAGTTCAGGACTAACCATCGTGAACAAGTTTCAAGTTACAGCGATCATCCGATCAGAGTTCTCTAAATGAACGAAGAATTCAATTTGTTTCAACTCTCCGTTCGTACGTTTCTCACTATTTAACCTAATGCGATGAACGGTCGGTACGAGACGAGAACCGAGCGAGGTAGCTCGAATGCGTAATGGACATGGACGAACTTGAGTGGAATAAGTAGTAGAAACCGATATTGGTCAGACTTGCGGCAAAAGTGCTCGGATAGCTATCCAGCGAAGTAACGGGCAATTTTGTACCCTCAAAGGAGTGTTGCATAAATATTTGACGATTGAATTGCCCTTCCTATTTCTCCTCATATCGTGATTTCGATTCGCCGTCCAGTCTCTTGAATAATCTTTGTCCTCTCTCGTCTATTTGCGTTGTTACTGGCGCTGCTCCCTTCCTCGTTGCTCCTGACGCAGCAGATACGAGATCTTCTTCGTACGCTGGTGACGATACACCACAGTATCGTTTATCCGAAGAACGGCAAAGCAAGAGCGTGCCGCTTCTACTACTTCTCGTTACTTAGTTGGTAGAGCAATAGAGCCGAATCAATCAGTCATTTATCAACGTTGATAAATTTTAACTTGAATATTAACGTGATATCAATTAATAAATTATTCGTCGTTATTTATCAATACTATGAACGTTCATGAATTATAATCTTCGTTCGAAGTTCGACGGAAATCACGGGCCCGTCTAATTAACTCCGTTCGATGCACGGTTCAATTGCGAAAAATGAATCAGTAATCTATCAATTCGCCGGTAATTCATAATTTATTGCGCGAGAGAGCAAAACTGCCGTCGCGCCGGTGTCTCGTTGTTCCGTCACCGGCACGTGGAATTTATTCCGAATGCAAACAAACGATCGCGCATATATTCATTGCAAGGACATGCTTTCGTATAATTGAAATTGCGTGCACTTAACCGTAATTCAGATAGCAGAAGTTATAAATCAAGTTATTCGTACAAACAACCGGGAAACAACGTAGGACGAGTCTGCGTTCTTTTTTTCTCTCTCTCTTTTCTATAGTCGTTACATTTGTTACATTTGCAAAATAAAGTTGCGGGATTTGTTACGAACGTCGTTTCTGTGTGCGCAGTTAACTTGTTCGTCCGTTCGTTTCTCGCTGCACGTTCCGCACTGCGTCCGCGAGCATGTTCGGCGCGAGCAGCCACAGTGCACTAAGGCTTCGGAACTAGCTCCCTTTCATTCGAGTTGTCGATTCTGTAATTATTCAGTCGCTGGAAAAAATTGGATTGTTTCTTTTCCGCTTGTATTTCCGATCTTCGTTGTTGTTGCACGTTCACTTTTGCGTGATATTTTCACGATGCCGAATGACAGGAAACTTGACTCGTCAAATCTTCAAATTACTTTTTCAGCCGTTACATGTCATAAACGCTTCGTAACTGTATTATATCATTTTGTGTTATTTCATTGTACGTCGTATCATACATATAATCAGAAGCACAGTGTCGACTCGGCGAGGATATATTTGGATCGAGTTAATTGGTACGCAGATACAAATGTTACAATAAATATATAACGAAGCATTAATCGAACGGACGTGCACGCAAGAAACAGAACTTTTACGTAAATAAAACTTCACGTGATATTTTTCAAGGCGACAGGAGAAGGAATCAAGGCTTTCGCGAATCGATACGGCCGCAACCAGCGATCATTTACAAATTTAGAGAGCAAATCAAACCGGCAAACTCCAGCCTGACTGCGTGCCCCGATTACGTATGATTATGTTGTTCCCCGGCGTCCCAATTACAAGTCCCCGTGCGATTCCTCGACCAAGGAAAATCGTCGAAACACAGCGCGCGTAACACTTGCGGATATCATCGATTTTCCACCGTGACCTGCCACAAGTCGAACAAACAGCGTACAATCGAATTCAATCTCCGTTTCGCCGCCCGTTGAAAAGACTCTACAACCCTCCCGCCGCGGATTGTTCGTCGCACAAAAGAATCCGCGAGATGTGTCAAAAATGGTTTCCGCGGAATGGCGGCTCGTCGCGCGCGTCGTTTTGTTTCGCGACGATATTGGAAAGAGCGGCGCGTTTGATCGTTTCATTTCCACCGGCACGGGGAAAATCACGAAACGAGGCGGAACCGGGGGTCGAGGGGGAGGGGAGGCGGTGAATTACATAACGGGCAGCGATATTACGCTAACAGAATTTTCAGCCGTGATGGTAATTAATCGATTTTGCAGCGGCTGTTTTATGAAAACGGCTGTTACGTGACGCGAGTGTGCGGCATCGCGCGAACGTTGTGCACGCGCCCATTCCCTCGGATGACGCGCGAGCGATTAATCGCGAAAATATCGAGAAAACCGCCGCCGTGGTCAAGATTAACCTCCCTCCCTCCTCCCTCCCACCTCCCGTGGCAATTAACTCGGTCGGAGGGGAATTCAACGGAGGAAAAATCAGAAATATCAATTGATCGCGATCGGCTAGGATATCCAACCGTGCAAATTGCTTCTATCGATACAAACGAGTCTCACTTCTCCTGCGTGAAATTATCCGGCTGGAAATTGGCACCGTGATTCGAAAATTCCGCCGCTCGACGGAAAATTAACGTAGCCTTCGTTACGTTCTGCGGTCCGTTCCCCTCTATTGTGCTTTGAAATTGGATAAAAATGGAGGGACTGTCCTCGAACCACTTTGACTTTTGCAGACGACCGACGATCTTTATTTTCAAAACTATTTCAATTTTCCTCGACTTTGTTCCACTTGGGAATTTTAAGTTATCTTCTATTGAGTTCTTTCTTTTGCTGTTGGGAGATTCCTTAAGCTCGAAGAGAGTGAAAATTAAACGAAGAAGATCAACAAAGTATGTATTTCTTTCTCTGATACTTTTTCGTGTTTTGTTTAATAAGTAGAAGGGAGTGTGTTACTTGCAAAGATTACTTTGACAGATCCAAATTTTCAAAACTATTTCAATTTTCCTCGATTTTATTCCACTTGGGAATTTTAAGTTATTTTCTACTGAATTCTTGTTTTTTTTTTTCTTTATTGTTTTTGAAGATTTCTTGAGCTTCTGAAGAAAATAAAATTGTTCGTATCATTCAGTTATGTTACGTCCAAGAAGCTACAATTTCTAGAATTAGTAAGACGAATTTCTAGAATTTCTGGAACCATTTCCAAATACGAAGGAATCGTTATCGATGCAAGATAATTTCATGCCGCGATCGAATCCCAAAGCAAAATTCAGGCACGAGAGATTAAAGACGAACCTAAATGAAAATAGAGCCGGGAGAGCAAAAATCATTGCGATCGCTCGCTCGAAACGGATGCAAATGTGCCGATTAAGCACGAAATTTTATGCCCGGCGGGAGCAGCGTAACCAGCTGGCAAATCGATAATCGAGGCTTAACAACGCCAATGACATTCCGCTGGCGTGCGCGCCACGTTCCACAAAGCTTTCCGATCTGCCCAACGAACGCACGCGACAAAAAAACAAAAAAATATCCCTCTCGATATTTCCACCAGCTGGAAGAACTGTCGTAGACTGTAATTTTCACTTACGCCGCGCTAGATCGAACGGCAGCTGTTTAGCTCGATTCAACGAACGTTCCTCTCACTCGCTGTCGTTTCATCTCATTATTTTTTTACGCGAACGCTCAAGACCCGCCGGACTGTCGGAACATTCGGCCATTACCATCTCGTGTCGCGATAGTAACGCTTCTTCCACGTAAAAATTCTTCTCTGGCCCTCTGTTATTAGACCTCTGCGTGTTTTTAAGACATTTTCAAACGCGGAGTACCGTTTCGGAGACTAAAGTATTTTTGCGATAACGTGTATAGCGGAGAATTGCTCAGAATTATGTCTCTTATATAAATACATAATTCCGGGTGAAGAATAATCTAATCTAATCTAATCTATATAATTATCATTCAAGCTCTATTAAACTTCTTTTGTTGAATAGAGCTTAACAATATTGGTTTGTAACATGTGTATATATGAATGTACGTACAATCCATATTTACTCGTCATTTTAATTAACACAATCGAAAACTTTGTTATTGAAATTTTCGGAATCCCATATTTGAAAAATATGGAAATAAACTTTTACGACACAAACATATAGCAATGTAATGCATATTCTACGTATACAGTGGCAATTGATCATTGTTGTTGCACTTAATATACGAGATTTGATACAAAAATTGTTAATAATTTTTATACCAACTAAGTAAATGATGTTTAACTAACACATCACAGACACCACGTTTCACAGACCTTGTGACCGTTCTTTCTTGGGTGGTAATTCAGGAACCAATTTGCATTTAAATTAAAAAAGTCACATTTAATTTGTGCCCAACCGAGACTGTTTATAAAACTTCACGGTTGGTACAAGTACGTAATATGATTCTGCGATATTTCCGCAAGATTTGTTCGCCAATTTTCCATCAAAATTCCTTCCAAATAGATAGACAGACGAATAGATCTTTGTGCAACGCATATTTTCTCAGGACGCGTAGTATAATGCCAAAGTTACGAGACACTGGAACGGCCTGTACGTTCGTTACGGGCTTAATTCAGTAAAAACGCGAGTGCACACGATGCACACCAGTCTGGCTTTCGCCTATATGCCGTCTAATCCTATCACGGCCGCACTTAGCCTCATTTAACGGTCCTAAACGTCCCGATGCTGGATTTACGGGCTGTTGGTCGTGTCTTGCCAAGCGCAGGATCGGCCGTCCTCGCGAACAAATACCATCGCATCGGGCCAGCCTGCGCGATTGAAACCGGTGTTATAAAATGGTTTATAGTCGACGAGTCTGACCTTTGACAAATTACTTCCCGTTTCGTTCACGCGACCAACCTCCCGTAAAAAAATCGGCGCGCACGGGCGAACAGAAGGCGCGAGAACGTTCGAACGCTTCACGATCGGAATTTCATTATTTTCATACCAATCGCGAAACGTGCAGTTAATTGAAGTTTATTAATACAACGGACGACCGTGTGCCTCTCTTCGTAAAACTGCCTCGCGTCAAATTATCGGTATTTGTCTTCGTTTCGGAAAAATGCGAGAGGTGGATCGACTGAATCAATGATCGACCGAGTCACTTCAAGAAGCTTTTGACGTACAATCTCGGTGTATCGTTTCTCCAGTTATCGCACCGCGTCCTTCACCTGGGACGAAGGTTTAGGTTCTTTCATCTTTGAAGCGAGATTGCGCGTCAGCCTGTGAAAGATAGCGGAGTTCGAGCGTGTCGCAGCGTGAAATTATCAGGTGATTAAAGTGGCCGGAGATCGGTTTACTCTGGCTGACTCTGGCGAGTTAAACCAGTCACTCCGAGTTTCGTAACGACTTCGTGATTTACAGCCTGGACATGATTTCGCCGTCTCTCGATTTGCTGACATTTCGAGTTTCAATGGGGGGGTGATCTTCTTCCGGGGAAATTGCGAAACGACGCGAGCAGGTAAAGTCGGCTAATGGTGAAAGGTTTGCAAGCTACAGAGGGATCGGTGCGGAGTTTAGTTTAAGACGCTTTGGCGGGCATAAGTAGAGGTCTCGCGAGAGATCTGGGCAAGCTTCGCTTTCTGACTCGTAGGTCAGAGGATCTGTTCACGTGGACTTTTACATGTGGAATCCCGAGACGTAAATGCGCGAAATAACAGAGTAGCTGTAATAGTTGGAAAAGACGAACACTCGCAGTAACGAGTCACCTTTCACCGATATATTTCGACAATTGACGCAAGTGGGAAATTCGTCCACTCGGACGAGTGGATTTAATCGACGAGAGTACAGTTCATTGCTCGTCGGAGCGAATTCCGACGAATTTTAAGTGGGGATCTAAAAATTTTTGAAACAACTTGGGACATTTCTGTCTTGCAGACAGACTAAATATTTAACTCGTTGGAAAAATGATGCGTTATTGCCGATGCACACGTTTTCAAAGCAGTACTCGTCCTCGTTGGACGACGAAAGAAAAGTTTCGGAAATTAACGATGGCCAGCTGGGAACGAAATCGATTACAATTTTCCACCAACTGTACGAATTCGCTGAAATCCTTCCGCTGGAGCAACGATTCTGTACATGTCGCGCAAACACGAGATTGCATTGTCTTTGGCGGACCCAGGCAACGATGCAGCGCGCTTTTACTATTACGCAGCTGACAAAAAGTGTCTTGCTCGTAGCTGAGCACTGGAAATGTTCGAGTGCATACTCCTCTTACCCAAGACATCACCCAAGTCCCGTCTGTTTACGGAATTACATCGGCGCCCCTTTAATTAGATGAAGCGCGCAAATAAATCGAACGATGTCTTCGTTTGCCGTCGTTCTCCATCCGAGTCGAACACTTTCTCGTCAGCGAATTTTCCACAATTGCAAAAAAATATCAATATCGTTGAATGGTCTGTCTCTGTTGATTGACGAAACGATTTTAGAAAACACTTTAAAAATGAAAATTATGGATCATCTTGATTAAAGAAGGCTTTTTCTTGACTGAGACTGAAGCAAGACTGGCTTACGTGAAAAATGGAAAGAAGGATCGGAGAAGACGCTTTAAAAAGTTTTCTAATATTCTTGAAACGTAATTTCACCGTGATTGCGCGTTAAAAGATCAAATACTCAACATTTTACGCTTAATCCGAAAAACCGTAGTCGAAATGATTCGCAGTTTCTCTTAGCCCCGGCTCAGCGCAGGCTTGATCCCTTAATGATCTTAACTGCAGCTAGAATCGGTATTACGTTCATAGGTCATAGGGATCGAGAGAAAGCGAAGGATATTTTTGTCGCTTCTCTGGTCATTGCTATTTTCTCTAATCAAATTCTTCTAATCTCGAGTCTTTTGCTTTCGCACCATGAAATTTATGGGAACATCGGGACACGCGGGCAGTCGTTAATTTAGTCCAGGTTCTTCCATTTAATATCCTCCGAGCAGAAATACAATTATACAAACTGTCAAAGTTTCGCGAATCCTATGATTTTCTTATTTGATCGAAACTTTTTTTAACGAGTTCCGCAGTGCCTTCTTTAGAACTGTATGAAAGTATAAAAACGCGATTTCATCATCAGTTAAATAATAATGTTCGCCGTCAGAACTAGGTATTCTTGTACGATTGTATCCAATCTTTAGCGGTTTAAAGCTGACAGAGCCATTCCAGATCTAATCAAAACAGAATTACCGATTCCGACGGACTAAGTTCGCAGCCGCTGCAGTAATTTATGCATTGAACAATCACAAAATTATTTACCAAAACGGTAAATTTAATTTTCATGGCGCTCCACTCTCCGAGCTTAAACGTGAACGTAGAAAATCCACAAGAATATTTTCATAATTTATATGGGCCAGTGATAATTTAATAATCTTGTTATATTTATTGCGGCATAATTTCCTCGCATATTTAATCTCCTCGATGTTATGTTATTTGTTATATACCACATATACGCGATGTATATAAATTTCCTCCTTCGTGGTAATTAAGTCCGAGCCAAGCTGACCGACTGCGTTTTGAACGAAAAGTTCTCAACTTTATCGACCAAACGCACGCATCGATGTCACCTGCTAGACGCAGAAAATTGCGTAAATAAATTGTTTTCGTTACGTTTCGATTAGCTCAGCTTCCGAGCGACTCAATTAACAAGGCGGAACGAAACTTGATATTAGACCAGTAAATCTCGAACCTCAAACAAAACGGTAGCACGTCGCGTGCACCGGCCTCATTATTAATACTCCACAGAGTAATAGCACACAGCGTAGTAGTCGTTGTTTTCCAAGCAGTCACGAGGCGAAATCTCTTCCTCGTCAAGGGCCAAGCTTGTTTCCACCTCGACGTGGACCACGTCACGAAGGAGCAAAAGGTGGAAGCGAAACGGCTCAGCCCACGCAAAGGCGAACAACGTACGCGAGAAATTACGCCGCCGCACCGATGTCGGTGAAATTACGTGTACCCGAGCAATCTGTTGGCTGGTAATCCACCTGCTGGTGGAATTATACAAGCACGAAAGAATAGAGGAAGAAAAAAAGTACAGTCGCGAAGAAAATCGTCGAGTTCTGTTTAACGAGGTCACGTAGCGCCGCCGTTATTCTTTCAGTGGAGTAACAGGCAGAGGGGTACGATAGAAACGCACCTTTCTCCCTTCCGCCTTGAAATTATTGATTATTGATAACGCTTTTGTACAACGCGCGCGAAGGCGTAAGTGGCGAGACCGTTTCATTAGACCGTCCTCGGCCGGCGCTATCGTCCAACGAATCCCTCGTTTCACCATGCTTGTTAAACGTCCCTCCGTCATCCTCTTGCGTGTTGTTAGCTTGGCAGATGTTCGGTTGTCCGCGCGAAAGCTCGCGAAATTTCAAAGAATTATTCGAAAATGAAAGTTTCGAGAAACGTTTGAACTCTGAAAGAATTGCGGACAATTTGCATAAAGGCGAAACAACGAGGAAGGCAACGAGAAGATGGAAGATGAAACGACGGAAAACTTGCGAAATACAGTGTAACTTTTTTTCGTTCTCGACTATCAGCAATTATTCCCCGTCGTGGTACTTGCGAACCGAACAAAATAAAATTCCCAAAAAGCATCACGCCGGAGGTTACGGTGTTAACCTCGTTCTCCTTATCTCCGTTCCGCAAAAAAGAAGACACTCGGCTCTCCTGGATATGAAAAACACGTGTCTCCGGGGCGCAATTTCCCTCGGTGGTGGCGGTTCCCATGCCCCTGCGGATCATTTCCCCATTTACCTCGCCGTTCCGCTCCATTTGCTCCGAGCAAGTTTCGCCGAACGCTTCTAAACCTTCTTTTCCAATTTCCAGCGACGCCGGGGCTCCCTCGCAGCTTCCTTGAAGAACGGCGAGGACGATAACGGCTGCGCGGCGGTCGGCCAGCGGAGACCGCGACCTCGAGATGTGATACGGCGACGCGTTCCAGTGTTCGCGGAACAGGGGAGACCACGCCGAGACATGCTGAGGGTTCGAGCCACCGTTTCTCCGTCGTCGTTCCTGTCCGCACTGACCACGCCGGCGGCGTCCAGCGTGCTCAGGGTCACGTCGGCGGCAGCCTCGAGCACGCAGTACGCGATCGACCAGATGATGACGGAGGAGAGCGAGGAGCCGACGAACTCCACCGAGGAGGAGTACACGCCGTACGAGGAGCGACCGGAAACTTACATCGTGCCGATCGTGTTCCTGCTGATCCTCGTGATCGGCCTGACGGGGAACGGCGTGCTCGCGCTCACCATACTCCGGCACAGTAATATGAGAAACGTTCCCAACATTTACGTCTTCTCGTTGGCGCTCGGCGATCTCTTGGCACGTGTTTCACTCTCTCGTTCCACATTTACCCCACGAATTGAACGCCTTCCTTTCACTCTCGTCTTTCAACGAGCACTCCAACATATTAGTTTTTTTACTAATTACCAGGGCGACGCAGTTTTCTTTCTCTCTCTTTTTTTAGAAAAATTCTTAGTCTCTTACGCAGCAAAGATCTGTGGTTAACGCGCGTCGAGATTAGATTGTTAATAGAGATTGGACTGTTTGAGCAGCAAAGCTACAAAGTGCGAAGGAGAAAAGTATCGAACGGAGCAGAGCGAACAAGTATCAAACTTCCGTTTTGAAGCGTTTCCCGTGCAATTTTTATTATACCGATATCTATGATCCTGGATCAGCCGGGAGTTTGTTCAAGGATCGATTTTTCTGTTTCAAACTACCGTCCAGTAACGCGCGCAGTAATCCGTTTTAGTCTCTCGGTGCAGGTTTTAAGATTGAACTCTCTGTTTTCTTATAATACATACAGAGAAAGAGAGAGAGAGAGAGAGAGAGAGAGAGAGTTCTCGTTAAGCTTTCAAGATTCCTTTCTTTTCCCACGATTCCCCGCTCTCTCATTTGAGAAAACGAGCAAGCGATTATTGCACACAATAAAGAATCTTAATGAGTATTCTTTTTCAGTCCGGCGCGGTCAGAATTTCGCTCGCAATCAGCTTGGAGTTGAAATTATCGTTAAGAGAAAATAACAAACCCGTTCGTAATTAAATCGTTGACGACTGTTTTTCTGAGACTGTTTTCCTTCGATGTCACGCTGCAGGTGATCATGACGTGCGTGCCGTTCACGTTCACCCTGTACGTTCTGGACTCTTGGCCTTTCGGGCCTCTGCTTTGCAAGTTTTCCGAGTGCGTCAAGGACGTATCCGTCGGCGTCTCCGTCTTCACGTTGACGGCGCTGTCCGCTGACAGATTCTTCGCCATCGTCGATCCAATGAGAAAGCTTCACGCCACCGGTACGATATCTTCGATTTCCCATCTTCTCGTCCCTCCGGAACCCGCAGAATTAAGATCAAGAGAGTTAAGACGGGAGGACTGCACTTTCACCGCGCTTAAGAAAAGAATCTAGTTCAAAATTGTTAAAAAACGTTATAGAAAGTTTCTTTTGAATTGAAAGAATTTGGCCGGTCAGTCGGATCGAAATTTTGAACGCGAACTAGAACTGAATTGGTAAAACGGGTCGTACCAAAGTTAAGTTGGGAATTAGATATCGGGAATGTTAGAAAACGTTTGAGAGGATACTGCAACTTTTAATCACAAACGAACGAACAAATGGACAAAAAGTATCCGAAGCGTATCAAAGACTCTTTACTTTCGCCTCCTTTTGCGATCGATTCGCGATTCCATTCCACTCGGATTGAAGAAAAAACATTTCGCGGCCGACTTGAAGGGAATTCGAGCAATAACGTTCGCAGGTTAAAAAGAAAAAAAAGAAAAAAAAAAAAAAAGGAAAAAAGACAGAAACGTGCCACGGATAGATTTTCCACTCGAAGCGGCGTACTTCCCTGCGTGATTTTCCTCTCGCTTTGAAAGCGTTCGCCACATCTCTTCACTCGGCGATCTAATACTCAAAGGAGATCAAAGGCGGCGAGTTCGGCCCTTTTCGTGCACTCGCGAGAGCAAGAGGCGCTCCTCGGTATTCCGAGAGCCCCCCATAAAAAGAAACTGTTCGAGCGGATATCTAGTGTCTAGTCGACGTAACCGACTTTTATTGTTCAAGGTACGGGGAGGCGAGCGACGCGTTTCACGGTGATCGTCGCCGCCATGATTTGGCTGTTGGCCATTATGTGCGCTATACCGGGCTCCTTCTCCTACATCAAGGTTTTCAAAGTGAACAGCAACGTGAGCTTCAACGTAAGTCCCTTTGCCGAAACAATTAGTTTTATCGATCGTTTATACGCGATACGCTGCTCCTCGCCTCGTCGATTCTCGATTCCTCTTCCTGTTTTCCTTGGCAGCAACCAGCCAATCGCCGCTCCACTTTGTTACCGTCCAAGCATTACACGTAACGCGACGCACTCTATGCTCGTCACTCTTAAGAGTGACTCTTGACTTTTTACTCTGGGCTTAAATCGAGATATGATTCAAAGGTCTGCTATCCGTATCCAGCGGAATTCGGGCCGAATTATCCAAAGACGATCTTGGTCTGTCGGTTCTTCATATTCTACGCGGTGCCGCTCAGTATCATCGCTTTCTTTTACATTCTCATGGCCAGGCACCTGATGCACAGCACTAGGAACATCCCCGGCGAGATGCAGTGCCAGGTGAGTGGAACAGCGACGAGAAAGCTTTTCGAGACGAAGGAGGATTCATTCTCGAAGGTGTTCATCGTTGATTCATCGTTGATTCAAGTAATGGACGCGCACGTTACGGGCAAGAAGATTGTAAGATTGGATTGTTCAAATCATTACGCCGATCTAATTTGGAAACATACATATACGGACATAAACTAAATCTAACCCAAACCCTTTTTTAATTAAATATCTAGTTCTAGTGACATAATTCACCAGTGATTGTGACAAATATTCCATCGTCAATAATTTCAAATTTAGATTTGATAATTAAAAAATGACATTAGCGAATATTATATTGTAGTATAATTTATAGTAATATTATATTATAGTCTGCAACAAACGAATGAAACCTCATTTATTCGAAATTCCATGGAAAAGTTAAGGACTAGTGCTACCAACCATAACGACCAAAGCATAAAATTTCCATCGTTAAATGGATAAAAAAAAAAAGGAGAAAATATTTACGGTACAATAGGATACACAAGCTTTTACGATCAATCATTCAAATCTCCAAAAATACATTGTTCTGTATCTATAAAATATCTAACAGAAATATTCAACTGGTCGTTTTCACGTTCAAAAACGAAATTCAAAAGACGTGATAGTATATATATATATACAGCTTGCCTGGAACCTAAAAGAGGCTGAAAAAAGCTTTCGACCAGCCTTCCTCTCGAAACATCCGAATCGTCTCTTTTTAACCCATCGAGCAACAATAGCCTGCAATCAAGTATCAAGTCGGTTGCAAACCGAGTCTTCGTTGAGTCTTCCCAATAATCTTCGTCGTTGCGCGAAACTTGAACTTTAACAGGCAACCAGCGGCTCGCTTAAACATTCGTTAAAATCGCAGACGCGAAATTTTCAGGGGTGTAAAAGGGAAATTATTCGACGAAAAATGTTCCACTGTAAAAGAAGCATATCGAAATACCATCGAGAGTCAAGAACGGGATGATCGCAAAAATAGTACTCGACGCGGCAGAGTTGCTCCCTAGAGTTCTAGTTTCCGCGAAATTCGAAACTCTCGTCGAGAGAAAGAGAGAAAAAAACCGTTCGAAACTCGTTTGCATACGAAACAGACGCGCATACACGCAAACGTACTTCGTACGACTTTTGATTCGCAGGTGAAACAGGTGAAAGCGCGGAAAAAAGTGGCGAAAATGGTGATGGCGTTCGTGATCGTTTTCGCGGTGTGCTTCTTCCCCCAGCACGTGTTCATGCTGTGGTTTTACATCCATCCCACCGCCGACAAGGATTACAACGCTTTCTGGCATTACTTCCGGATTCTCAGCTTCTGTCTGGCTTTCACCAACAGCTGCATCAATCCCATTGCCCTGTACTGCGTGAGCAACACCTTCAGGAGATACTTCGACAGGTATGCCTGTTTGTCTCGAGTAAATTCAAACGGTCAAAACAGTCAGTTGGTCGAAGAAATCAAACAGTCAAGCTAAATAAATTAAGATAAATCAGAGGAGTAGCAAGATCCATCAAGGGAATCCCAAGGGATGTCCCAAGTCGTGACTATCCTTGACAGATAATAATTTCAGGAAAAATTCGTCGATCAATGGGTAATAAATAGCTGACTGTTGAATCGTGACGACAATTAACTTGTCGCATATTTTACCTTCTTCTTTGAAAATCAATCCCGGTTTAGCTCGCTCGAAAAACCCAGGCGAGCCGCTCGTCGCCATGAATATTTATTGCCAGTCCCGGATGAAGCGTCAAACTATCTTTCTCGCATTCTATATTCCACACCTATCCAATTTTGAATTGAACGCTTCCAATCACGTGTATTTTTCCAACTGACGCTCGTGCAAATTTAGATTCCCGAGTTAATCGTTCGGAACGTTCACCGTTTGCGTTTCGAACGCTTACAATTGCCATTTGCAAATATCCGAGTGTTTTAACATTTGAGTTCTGTCAGACTGAATTGTTCCGCGGCTTCAATTATTAAAAGATACGTTCATCTTGTTTGTCACATGCGCTGTTGCCTGTATTTAAATAATTCAAACGTCGTTTAAACTGACTGATTGCTAGGTTGTTCCTCTTGAAAAGACAACGATAAATCTCGGAGGGCTGAGTAGCCAATCAGAGTTGCTTCTCGTTAACAACTTGTGTCATGTAAATGTTCTTTTGCTATTAAAATGTCGGACGACGGAACGGTTTAGTCAGTATATAACATAATTATTACGATATTGCAAGTAAATTGTTCGACGAGACGAAAGGTCTCGTTTGACGAGGAAAGCATGTTTGCACGGAAACTGAAAATTAATCGCGCCGATTAGTCTTTCACGTTGATTAGAACGTTCCTTTAAAATAATTTTCAACAGGTTCATCTCCATTTTTCTAATTAAATAACATTTCTATCGATAACGATAGAAATGTTCAGGTTCTTTCGAAGGAACCTCGTTGAATCGTTGAAAATTTATCACTCGAGATACCGGCCGCAGTTAAACTTAACGAGCAAAGTGAAGTAATAGCCGGTTCATCCCTTTCTTATTACCTCGCGCGAGACAAACGCGTGTTACAACGTTACAGTCAATTAATAGAACTGTGGTCGTTAAACTGTGTCAAACTTCGCTGCAGGTATCTACTTTGTTGCATACCGAGGCGAATCCGCAGGCGACACCGTCGCTCGTCGGACCTCAGCTCACGCCGGGGCCAAAGTTTCTCGCTGATGAGCTCCAAGAGGTACGACTCTCGACGACAACGAAGCACCATGCACATGTCCATCCTCGGGAACGACGCCAAGGCGGGTGTCCCGATCAAGGAACAGGAAACGACCATTAGCCTGGCAGCGTGTCCAAATGGGATTGAAGACGGGCTGAGAAGTCACCGAAACTCGACGATAGAGCAGCCAATCGGTCACGAATGCGCGTTGACAGCGTGCAAGGACTGAATGTAACTCGTTGTCAGTGGATCTTTTCCTCAAGGCAGCGAGTGTGTGTGTGTGTGTGTGTGTGTGTGTGTGCTTTCGTTGTTCGAAGAAAGATCATTCAGCGGCAGTGGACCAGTGACTCTTGATCAAAGATCGCAGGTGAAAAATATGTGGAAAATCTCGTCTCTCATCCATTGCAGAGAAAGTAATCTTTGAATTCTGAACGTCGAGATTCTCATTTCTCACTTTGAGATTAATCCGTCGAGGTCCGATGGTTTTTTCTCTCATTAGTTTGTTCATCGAGTGTTTCCTCGTCGACTTCAATTTCAGCTTGGTAATTTTTCACTCTTTGATATCGCGGCCGTTAATTGAAAAATTTTGGCAAAGTTCAAAGTTCATTGAAGTATTTGTGATTGGTCGGTAATGTGCTTAACCCTTTGAGTGTTTGGTCTATATTGAAATATTTCACGAATAATCTTACAATAAAATGACTAGAGATATATATATATATATATACTGAATAAGTATATCGAAAGACAAATGTTCAAAAATAAATGCGCATTCTCAGTATATTGTATGCTTCTCGTTCAATCAAATTAAACTTTTAGACTTTTAGACTTTTGTTTTTAATTTTAAACATCCAAAGGGTTAAAAATTTGAGAAATCATTAAGGGAAAAATGACGAGATAACACGTAAAGGTAAAAAAAGGTATCAAACTTGTCAAATTAAAAGAAACGCATTAAAACAAGAAGTGCAAAAGTCTACCATAAATCAGAGACGCAAAGTTTTGTAATTTATCGCAAGATCTTCAAGAAAAAAAAGATTTCTCTCCGTCATATTTTTCCCGTGTGCTCTTCGAATCTTAAGTTTCATCTTAATGTTCGATCTGTGAGAGAGAAAAGATAACGAACGTCCACGTCCAGTGCATCTCTCATTTCCTGTCAAATCTTCGTCCAAAATCTTTGTTTCCTCGAATGCACGAACATCGTCGAAACTTGCGTAGACTCGTCAAGTATGGTTCGTGGGCACAAAAACTGCGACACTTGTAAGTGCACCCAAATAGAGCGCACTGATTTTGTGAATAAAATTCAGACGTTCAACCCTCGACGTTATATTCACGGATCCCCCCTTTTTTCCAATTTGTACACAGTAAGCAGGTAGAGCTCTCGTTTTTCTATCTTTTTTTTCGAGCCTGTACAAAGCGAAATAAAATAAAAAAGAAAAGTGATCGAGCGATTGATTTGATTCAAACTCCCACGACTTTGAGACACAAAGAGACTGTGCAAGTAGAGCCAGATACGAAGAGACCAATATACGTATTTATAAAATACACTTTGTAATTTAAAGCTTAAAATTTAAGTTAAATTTAAATTAAAGCACACTGATCTTGCGAGTAAAATTCAGACGTTCGATCTCCGTCACTTTTTCATTTCTTTTTCGTCAATCTGTAACCTGAAACTAAATAACTGGCTATCGAGCCAATAGCTTGATTCAAACTTCCACGACTCCGAGACCGTAGCCCGAAATATATAAAATGTGATCCGCAAACACACAGATACGAAAACTACGACACCATTGTACATAATAAAACATCCAATCGCTCTCCCGTTTTTCTCTTCAATCTGTAACCTGAAACTTAAAAATAATGAAAAAACGAGACGACAAATCATCGAGCCGGTTGTTCGATCTAGAATCTCACCCAGTCCAGTACGGCTCGTGTTCTCGTGCCGTTTCATTGAATGTTTCATTGAACGTTTCATGAAACGTTTCACGCAACGTTTGAGGAAATCCTCGGACGTTGTTATAGCTCGCGCGACAAACTGTCGTTTAAAAGTCGACGCGGATCCAACTTCAGAGCGTCGTGCGTTCTCCGGACAAAAGCGGATCGATGTCCTCGGGGGACTTGTCCGCGTTGCGCAAGAATCTAGCTCGACTTGCTCGTTTCAACTTCTGACCTTCCACGGCCGTAATCACTTGCCGGTTGTGCACGATCGTCCTGGGACCGCGGAGAGATGCCCGGCAGACATGTATTCGAACGACTACGACGACGACGGAGCGCTTATGAATGCCTATATTAGATGGAGCAAGAGGTAAAACGCCTCTCTCTCTCTCTCTCTCTCTCCCGTTTCTTTGTTTCTCTCGCAGTTGCGACGATTCGCGCCGATTCGGGGTCCAGATCCAACGAGTCGAGTCGATTTTAACAGACAACAATTTTATTACGCTCCGTGCAGGTTAGCCAGACTTCATCAACGAACTCTGCGGATGTATCGAGAGAACGAGTACATGCACCGCGACGACAAAGGTAGTTTCCGTAGTCCGAATCGAACTAATTCCGATTTTTTCGCTCGCACGAAATGTGACTAGGTTAAAATTCAATCGCGAGCGCGATATCGTTGGCCACGGTTGACTGCGACTCGAGTCGCGTTCGATCTGTCCGCTTCCGAATTTTTCCGAAGGTATGAAAGATTTATAAGGATCGCGTTGAATGGATTTTTTTTTTTTTTTTATTCGTCGGGAATTGGAAGGGCCGAGAATTGAAACCGGTGATCGATCAAGCTCTATTTACGCGTTGCTTCTCCACGCTCGAAAAATTTCGACAAACTCACGCCCGCGTCGTTCGGATTTGATCAAAAATTGAAGCGGAATTTCAAAGATATATCGCGACCTAAATCACTCGCTCGAATCCCCTGCCCTCTATATTTCACGCTGCGATCGGAGCAGCGTGAAGACTATAAATTTAGTAATTAAACGCGCAAGTACACCGCGAACGGAGAGATTACAAGTCTGATTATAAATCGAAAATTTTGACACGCGGAAATATTTATCGCGAGGAAAGTTTTGCCAAACCAATTTTTGTTTCTCGTCCTCGGCTTTAAATCAAACTTCCCCCGCCGTGAGATTCGAAATCGATAAACATGCCTCGAGATTAAAGTGAAAAAAATTCATTTCGCAAGCCCGGTACGATATCAACAATTTTCCAATTATTAAGCCGTCCACTTTGTTTTATCTCCTCCTCAATTTCCCTTGATATTAATATTCCTTGTACATCCTTTGTACCTCGCGTTCCCGACCGTAATAAAATCATCAGCGACGTTATCGCCGAACATCCTCGTGAAACTTCCTGACGAACAGCATACCGGACGCGGACTTGAGCTGCACGTTCCTCGGATTTCCCTGACACGAACGAAACGATATGATCTTGTATGTTCCCTTGGTCCGTGGAAACGGAGGAAAATCCGGACGTGGACTCGAGTTGCTCGCGCGCAACGTGGAGTCCATTCGTTTTCATTAATAAAGGGGAAACTGGCTGTAACTGTTTAATCTTCGAGCAGACAAACGATCTCGACAGAGAGCGAAGAGGTGAAAGCCGGCGAGGGATTCTGTTGGAAATGCAGAGGCGAGACCGCAGACGCGGATGGGAGCGCGGCCTCCTCGTTCCCTCACATTCAGGACCTCTGTCCCGCTGACAGAAGAAGGATAGCGCTGCTAGTTAAGCAGTTGATTAAGTAAAGCCCCTCTCCAGCCATTTTGTTTCACCGCGCGTCCGTAATTAATACACCAACAATGCCGTTTTCATCCGATGCTTCCTCTTCTTGCTGTTCTCTTGCTGGCCCCGAGCTACGACACTCGTTTCTTTTTCGAGTTTCCCACGAATTTCGCTCAACTCCTTTCTTAACTTTGTTTCTTCGCCTGCGAGAATCGTCGTATTCCGTTGTGACGTGATTTCCTGGGGATTTTGTAAAATGATTAAGAATCGATCTCGCGCGTCTTTCAAGTTCTAAAATCGCGCTCCCGTGTAAGTTTGAATTTATAATGTTATGACGCTTAACTTATTAATAATTGAATGCGATCGCGTTTGATGAAATTTAATTTCTTTCCCCACTTGTGCACAGTCTGCATTTAAATTATTGAATTTAATCAATTCTGAGATTAACATTACGAGCTTTTTTCCTCGTGATTTTCATCAACGAAATTCAATCAACCACAGATAATTCTTTATTTATACTATTTATACAAGGAATATCTTTTTTATTAAATTCTTTTGAATTGATTTAAATTTCTCCTCCGATAATCACGTTCAATTGTCATATTTTAAACGAACAGGACCGTACATATAAATTATTCTCGCATTCAGTGAAAAGGTTTACATTATTCCGTTCGTACGGAATGGCTAAAGAAGATATATCTTTTGGCTCCATCGAATCCCACTTAAAATCGCTTTAAAATTTAGAAATTTAAGTATCGAAACGCAGTGCTTGGTAAACGAGAGGCCAAACGTATGGATTGGAATAGATGGAAGTAAATATCATTAAATCGCTGAAATTCACAACAAAACTACGAATAAAATGCACAAAGCGTAGATCATAGACCGTTCAAAGCGCGATATTTCATCGCGGCGAATTAAAAGCGAATCGGTACGCGTTAAAGCAGATATCAACAAATCACTAAAACTCATTGAAAGAGCTATCAATTTGCGAGCTGGGTGAAATGGATAAAATAAAACACCTGTAGGTTGCATTTCTATGGAAATCGAGGGAATTAATCTAAATTCCTTTCTCAGCCATTTCGTGTCGCCGTACGTCAGTTAGTACCGACCAAAGCGATGTGTTTCCATTCGCTTGATATTTTAAATACATATATATATATGTGTGTGTGTGTGTGCGTGTGTGTGCAGCTGCTAGAAATTTATTTCTATTTCAATTTTTCCACGATCAATATTACTTGGCATCGACGAACATTGTCTGGCGAATCGAACGAATCCACATTTCAGAGTCATTCGGCCGCTTTGTCACCGGTGTTTTCTTCATTTTCTTCGTCTTCATCGCGCTCATTTCTCTCCATCATTGGACGGACACCGAGATATACGGCGCGAACGAATGAATTATAGCGGGCACGATTACTTCCTACGGTTTGCGATACATCAGCCGGACGGTTCGCGCCGAGATTTATTACGAAAAATGATCAGAATATCAAACGAACGGTCGTTAAAAGTTCGAGGGGATCGTCGAATAATTCGTCGTCCAGCGTGGAAAAATAATCCTCCGGAATTCTTTGTGGCGCTGGATTCTCGCGCGCAAACGGCTGAAAAGGAGACTTTTCTTTCTTTTACGACAAAATCCGCGCACTGAGGAGTCGCAGACGCTCGATCTCAATTAAGCTAATGGCGATTACGGTAGCTCGGTCACTCTTTCTACCCGCGAAAGTTAAAAAAAAAGAAAGAGTTGCCTCGAGTCGCTTAAGCTTTGCGGCTTATTTGATACAAAAATTCAACGTCGAACTTTGAGCAGTGAAAAAGCTCGTTGCACTTTGCGATGCGCCGTTGGTAGTGCCGTAAAGCGAAGTAACGATGAAAAATCGGGGGAAACGTCGTGCAATTAGCTTTCACGATCGATTGTCAGTGTCACAGGAATTTTCATTCCCTCGTATTTGGACTTGTATTTATCACGACGAGGGACAACGTAAATTTTGGCTGTAAATTTTAGAAACAATTTCAAAAGAGTTAATCTTTCCAAAAAAAACTCCGATTAGCGTGGAATCACACGAGCACGTGATATTTCGGTACATCTCGCAATTTCGTCGGGCGATTAACGAGCGCAGGCCGAGCACAAAAATCGCTCATCACCCAAATTATCGAGTTCGATTCATCCACGTCTCTCCGGTTGCCTCGAGCCAACCACGATTGATCGCAACGGTTGTTCCACGCTCCAAAATAAATACCGTCAGTTTCGAAAATTACGCAAACGGATTAAACGGGAATTTAACACGCGATCTCGCACGTGCGCAACGGAAAGGGATCGAGTTTCCACTTCCGGCCAAAGTAAATTGACCAGCGTTCAGAGCTCGTTTCACGCTGTGTGTAAGTTACACGCGCAGTGTGTAACTTCCCCGCACGTTTCGCGCGCGAGAGAGAGAGACCTTCCTCCTTTTTTCTCCTTCGCGCAGATGCGCCAAAGAAACGCGCGACGCCAAGTCGGAGTTGACGGTGAGCGAGTCGGAGAAGGAAGCGATGAGAATCCAGTACGAGAAATCCCTGGATCGTCGTGAAACGGAGAAGAGGCAATTAGAGTTCCAAGTAATACAGTTGTACCAATTCCTCGACGTTGCGTCCCTCTTCCCTTTGTATTTTTCATTTACCGGCGAAAGAGCTAGGCAACTCTCGCGGGACAATCAAATTGATAGTCTTCGGGTTTCTATGGAAATTTTTGAAGAAGATCCGTCCCTCCGATGAGAATTGTAACGGATATTCTTCTTTGTTCTGAAGTTTCTTGTAAATATTCATAACAATCCGAGGTCTAACAATCAAGCAACGAATTCGGGAATGAACAATCCCAGAGAGGAGAAAGTTGTACTTCAGTTACATTTGGCGACGAAAGTGCAACGACTTGAAGATTATGGCGATGTAAGCTGAGATCCCGAGAATTTGAATTTAATCGCGTCGGTACTCCAACTGTTGTCATAAGTTTCTGTAGTTTCACAGTTAATTAAGCAGTTAATTATGCAGTAATTTTCCCCTCTGTTTTATTCTGTTTGAAAAAAGAAACGATATGACGTTATTTTACGAGAAAATATTAATCTCCCAAATTTTAGATTTTAAAGGAAAAAATCCAACAATTCAAAAAACTGCACAGGCCCAGAAGCAACTGTTCCGACTAGGAAATGAAGACGACATTTTTGCCATAAAATTTTATTGATACGCAAACATCCGAATCGATAGAAAACAAATTACAGGCGCGATCGCTCAGTACCAGACAATGCCACTCCTACTCGAGGTCTACCCCACGCCCTCTCGCGTGAATCACGTGACCCAAATCAACCAATCGCTAATTTTCGTTGCATCAGCGTTGCACCTGAAGAGACCCGATTTTCTGGGTTACCCCCGCTAAAATCACTTTCAGTGATAAAATAAGAGAGGGTTGAAACGAGAAAAAGAACGTCGACGTGATGAATAAGGACGGAGTGTGTGAGTTTCACCCGAGCTCTAGTTGTCAACAGAGCTCTAGATACAGATTAAGGTGCCAAACTTGCTTTGCCGTTGGTCAAGTAACTTTAAATCAAAATACTTCTTCGTTGCCACGTAACTTCGAGGCTGCGACATGGTCGCGCATCGACGTGGTGCGATGTAATAGACTGGGAAAACTTGTGCAAAAGGACCGGTATTCCACGAGCCAATATATGAGAGCTTGCCTTAAGGTATCGTTCTAAGTAAACTTTCAATCATCAGGCTAACATTGCACGTGGTTGCTAAATTAGTTTCACTTCAACTAATCACGAGGCCACGTTCTACGCAGTTTAACTCTGCCGAACAAACGCGAACTGCGGCACTTTGGCCATTCACGCTTGAAATGAAAACAGCGGACGAAATATTCTGGCGGTTAATCTGATAATCGTTTAAAATACGTATCTCGCGTATCCAACGTTTCGTTTGCGATTCTTTTCAATTTCCATTTGAAGGAAATCTATATATTTCTTTCGCTTTTTGGCAAAGTCGGATGTTTGGTGGCTCTGACGCCAGAAATATAAACTGAAAAATTGGAATCAATTGGACAAAGGCGTGGATTAAAGATTAAATATTATTTTCCTCGAGATAAAGTCCGTAACTACGGAATTAGAGATCCACGAAATGACTTTCGGCCATCGGAAAACTTTCAAAAATGTCCGACTGTCCACGTTCTAGCTGATAACCTGACGATAAATTCTTAAGGGAAGAGGGTCGCATTCGACCCGATGTCGCGTGTTTCACGATCTTTTGTTAGTTGAACGAGGCACGAGGCGAGGCGAGCGAACTGAAGATTCGAATTTCACGTATCCTGGAGTTGTTGACGCGGCAGATCGCCATCCAGGAAAAACAATTTCTCGAGCTTACGCGGACGGTCGGCGATTTGGCGGAGGAGAAGTCTCGATTGCGAAACGCCCTGGCCGAGAAACAGACGGAAACCGATGCCCTGGAGTGTGAATTTCGGAGAACAAAGGAACTATTGGAGAAGGCAACGAGGTCGGGACGGTGCAAAGATGCCGTGAGAATGGCTCATCGAGCTTGTCAAACCGAGGAGCTTAAAATCATCACGTAAGGAAACAACGAAATAACAATCGCGAGGTGGCACAGATGAGAAAAATTTCATTTTCTTCGTCGAGGAAGGATTTATCTCTGTAGATTCTACGGAGAGAATTAACTCTGTTCTCGAATGACGAATGAAGCAATGAATCAAATTGTTGATTTTATAATAACAACTGAAGTTTATTAGTCAAACTTCACGTTATTTTCTTTTTTTTTTTTAATTAGTATCGTGGCTAAATTGGTTTTCATCTCTTCTATTCATTTATTATCATCGTGGTTCGACTGCTAAGTTCAAAATTATAACAAAATTATGTACTCGTTGCTTCAACGTCTACTGATAAGTTCGACGTCTACTAATATTTTTAATTCGGAAAAGCAACAATTCAATTTCTGGGAACTGAAAATTTTTCATTCATTCTACAGCAATGTTCCATCATCCAGTAACATACAGGAGGAATTCGACAAGGATTCCATCTCGTGTTCGTCCACAAAACGTACGGATCAAGAGTAAAAACGACCTGGACGAACCTACCACCGAAGGAACTTTATTGAGGGAGCTGTTCTTCAGAAAACCGAGCGTCGAGGAGAGCGGAAGCTTGGACATTATTCCAGTTCTGTCGGAAACTGACCAGCAAACCAGATCTACCAACTCTGTCCTGCTTCCTTAATGTTAAACAACGTTCCTTTTATTCAAAAATTTTCGATGAATTCTAATTGTTTTATTTTCCGAATAAAGCCTCGTAAGAAAACTTTGTCTCAGATAAAGTGAAGATTGTATCGTTCGTTCTTGTAGCAAGTTTGTCTGTTTTAACTGACTGACGGTAACTGAAGCACTCGAGAGCAAATCGGTAATACAGAAACGCAGATTCCGGCATTACTAGCGCCACAGACGAGATCTTGTATGGATGCGTTTATGATAGATGTAGGTTTAGGTTTAGGTTAGGTTTACATTTTTTGACGTAAACACGTTTCGTTTTGAAAAATTTTCGAAAATTTGCAGGTGGAATTTCGATAATTTCATTCACTATTTGATCAACCTCGATCGTTTTACTTGCTGTAATTCCCTAATTCGCTGTTCTTTAAACGTAGAGTGCGCTAAAGAATCATTGATTTTTTATTATGTCGGTATTTCAGATCCCTGGCCACGAAACTCCGTAAGGTACTAGCTCTACTTGTATCTCTCGAACACTTTGTATACGTAAACTGAAAATTTGTTACTTTTTTTTTTTTTTTTTTTCTTTCAATGAAATTTTACCATTTTCATCACGTTGTCGGGGTCATATCTTCTCGCGTATTCGTACGCGACGACGTCCGTTAGTTCCGTATCCTTGATGCAACCTACGAATAATTCGAAAATAATCGCGTCGCCCGTGGCTGGGTGATTCGTACGACTAATTTAAATTAAATCGCCGCCACGTGTCGCTGCGTCTCCCGTGCATGCCATAATTTCCTGCTCCACTTTCCACGATTGCGTCGGATTTAACGCGAGATAACGAATTCCAATTATTTGGCAGTTTTTTTGGATTTCGCGTCGAACGTGCGATTCTAATTTTCGACGGTGGACTGTCAATATCATAATCAAGGAGAAGAGTCTTTGGATTTTTTGGAAATTTAGAAATTTGCAAATTTTCGCGAGAAATTTCTAAAATTTCGAATTTCTCTTTTCTTAATCTTTCTCGCGAACTTAAAAGACATTTGGAAATTTTCTTCAGGTAAACGTTCGAACGTAAAAATCCACGATTTATTATAAAAACCTGTTTCGTTTTTGGTCAGCTTCTCGTTCAATTCTCTCATTTCGTCGGTAGTTTTTGTGATCATCGATGAAACGAAGCTCCAATGTAGATAATTCGCTATTTAAATAGCGAATAAGTGTGTATAGGAACAACAAGTGAATGAATTTCGAAAAAATCACGAATATGTCTTACCTACAATCCGACTTGGAGTTTCGTCAAATAGGGGAACTAATTTCTCATAGTAAGTGGGTGAGGCTACTTTCAACATCGTGTCCTCAGTGATATTGATACCTGATTCTCTAAAATTCCCTATTAGCTTACCTACCCAATTTACCTGTAAAAAAAATTCTCTCTCTCTCTCTCTCTCTCTCTCTCTCTCGTTAAACCTACAGTTCAAAATTTCCCAAGAACAAAATCACACTCACTCTGGCGTTCTCTGTACGCGGATTGAAGTTATCGTACCACCCCTGAAACTCTCTCACAGCCATGTTCACGTAATCATCAAGCGAACTAGATATCTGCAAATTATGGTTCCAGTCAACAGAAAAATCTCCGATTTCCCCAGAAAGAAAGAAAATTAGAACCTCGTAGAGCCTCCGTTAATTTCCATTCGAAATTAAATATCTCTTCCAACTCGTCGAAACTATTTTCGAAACTATCCTCATACTGTAATTCCAATAATTCGAATCCTTTATGCTGCCAAGTGTCTGATTGTCATCTGCATTGAAAAATTTCTTCAACGTCCATGAGTATGGTGGCAACGTCGGGAATGTCCAGCTGAAAGACAATCGGACAAACGAACTTTTGCAAAGTCGTTGCATCGTTGTAGGATCGACGCGACGACACTTACAACCGCGGACTCATCTTCGGGGCCGTACGTCGCGACCCAGACGTCGTGCAGCGAATGAAACCCGCGCAAATGAGCGTAATAGTCGTCGATATTCGTTCCACTCGTTTCGCCCGGTCATTATCGACCATCCACATTCACGCTCTCTACGAACAGTCGAGAATCATCGAATCGACGAGACACGTGCGCATTTCCCTACGAATTTGCCGCGAATATTTATCAACTCTTTCTCCATCCTTTCAAATCAAAGTACAACTTGCGGTACTTTGTTGTTAACATGAATCGTTAACTGCCCCCGGGGAACATTGAAATTTAACGACGTCTGTTAAATTTAAATCTTCTAAAATTTACGAAGCTTCTCGCAGGAATTTCAACAGTTTCGAAATTTCAGAGGCTAACCTACCCGTTACATAAAGATTTTACAGTTTACGAAGTTTATAAATTCCTACATTCTTGTTTTTCGTTTTCAACGTTCCGCGAAGCTGTTGCTCCCGAGACTATTTTGCGTAGAAATTCCTAGTATCTCGCGGGAAGTTCATAATCTCGTAAATTCCTACGTCGTGAAATTTGACCAGATCTGAAGGTTTCAGCCAAAGGCGAAAATTTCAGCTGTTTCTCCGTGCTTCTGTTATACTTTTTTTTTTTTTTCGAACAAATCCTCCGTACCGTGAAACGAAACGATTCAAAATTGATGGTGTCTACCTGTGTCCAGGCAAGTTTTGCACCGCTGTTTGGCAACGTTGACCAAGGAGGAATCTCGTCGCCACGCAGCCCCTCGTTCAACATCTCTGCAAAATCCTTCGTTCGTTATCTTACGAAACGCGAGTGTTTACCTTTGACTCTTCGTTTGTTCTCGCTATCGGAAACCGCTCGTATATGGCAGATCGCGTCGGACTTGGTTCTCGGCCAATTGCCGCATGCATATTCATAGAAGTCCACACACGGATCCGCCGAGGCGTTCATGTTCGTTAGTATCCTCCTAGCTGTTTCACAGCGTCGTAAACGAAAAGCCATCTCTCACCCCCCTTCTGCCCTGTTCGCGAGCAACGAAATTTCGAACGAGACTTTACCAAATTCTTTGCACTCCTTCGTTGAACACACCGAGAAACCTCCGTCATTCCCAAGATCGATGGTCGCCCCAACGTCGACCAGAATCATCGAGGAGAATCTGCGTGGTTATTATTAATTAACAGAATTTACACAACCATCGTAATTGCACGTACGAGTCGGAACAAAAGCGAGCAAAATTCAAAGCTATTCACGTACAGGCAAATTTCGAGCAACGTCCTCGTCCGTGGCGTTAATGCTCGATACTAATTACCGAACTTGAATTTCCAGAGAACCGTTACAGAGGAGGCCAAATGTCCGGGCGATAATTTTATATCACGGAGGCGGTGTGCGATATCGCTATTAACTGCTGGTCCCGATGATTTGCGCATCGACGTTCCCCTCTGTATTCGTTGTCGATAGAAATTGCAGAAAACACCTCTCTATACTCCACGCAGAATCAAACAACAATTATTATCGAACCACACGTAGTTGTGGTTTGTTGCGATAAGAGAGAGATCTCTATAGTCGGAGATTGTAATTTTAAACCTAGGATTAGTAGTTTCTGCAGATATCTCGTGCAACGTTTCTCTCGCGAGCACTGATAAAGACTGATATCGTTCAATTACGTTCGTCATACTGATCGTTATACTCGGTTATACTGGCGGTCGTCGCTAGTAATTATCTGAAATTGGTCTGAAAAAGAGAGAGAGAGGAGGAAGCAAAGCATAGAATATCAAGCTGACGTCAGCCGAGCGATTCAGCCGACCGTTTTCAAACTGTTGCGTTTATTTACATCAGTGATTGCAAAGAAATAATATACATACGAAGCATCGTTGTAAAAGTCTGGTATTTTTTCTTTTCTTTTTTTCTTTTTTTTTCTCTTTTCATTTCTCGCCTCGTTGTGCCTTCTCACCTGTCTATCTTCGATACGTACGCGTGCGTGTGTGCGTGTGTGTGTATGTGTCTTTTTCCCTCGCGCCGCACAATCGAACACCACGAAACTTGTCGTCGAACTGGTTTATTTTAATATTGCATCATCGAAAATCGGGCGCGATCTTAAGCTAGTTAAACAGCACGGACGTGCCACCGGTCGCTTCTCAGTCACACGCTTTTTCATCCCTTCGTTTATCGGTATTTTATTTCGATCGTCGCGTCGCTCGAAGTTCACACCCTCGAACGCTGACGCAACGACGATAACTCGCTAGCGTATGCGCTTCGTACATAGTTAAGGCGTTATTGGACGATCGTTGATACAATCTTTCGACGATTTACGAGCACGTCGCTGCTTATCGTTTTTTAACGCGTGTCTAGAGAGGAGAGACTCGTTTAAGGTAAGTCGATAGAAAAACAGCTATGTATCTAGTAGAAGGTGATGGAATATTTTTGCTCTTAGAGTCGAAAGGAAGAGGCTAAGCGAACTGGAAAAAACGAGAAATGGTTAAGAGAATTGATCAAAGTGATTGCAGCAAAAGTGCAAAAGAATTAATCGGAAAAATATTGACGAAAATGATTAAAAGCGCGAAGAGTCGTAGAAAAAGCAGGATCGCTTAAAGTACTCTAACAAAATGTATATGACAAAATAAAAAGAAGCTAAAACTACAGATTCTCAATCCAGAATGATAGATCAGAGTGAACGTAATTTCTCGAATTACTCTCCAAAAATCCAAGAAAGAAAGAAAGAAAGAAGAGAATAACGATCGTCAAATTGCACACTGAAGTCATAAAATCTATACGTGAAAAAAAATATATACATGTATTTATATAATATATATAAATGCTTTCTGAAGGAAACGTAGGTTTGATTTGTACGCACGATCGTGGAACATCAGAGAGGCGTGGAAGACGATTTCTTCCGACGCGTCTCGCGCCAAAAATCGAAGTCGTGAGCAAACGAACGCGGCATTCCGGAAGCGCGAAATTCCTCGAGAGAACAACGATGCGAACTAACTGGCGCAAGCTGCAATCACCTGGCCGCTCTTCTTCGTCGCCGATTCACTTCGATACTTCAGAGAGGGGGAGGAAGAATATCTTATCATAGAAATGCCATAGTATTTACAATAGAACGACGTTGACGACAACGTCATCGATGACGCGTGATTCGTGATTCGTTCGAGAACTCGATGAAACATCGGTGGGAACTACGGTACCATCATTTCTTCTTCTTTTTTTTTTTTTTAATTTTTCATTTCTTTTTTCTTTTTTTTTCTTTTTCTTTGATCTAACCCTATTTTATTTTTCCTCTTTATACGAGACGGTCGCAGAGAACGATTTCATGAGCAGCAACGAAAAAAATGAGAACGTTTATACACGCGTAGGCGCCAATGTTTCGAACGGTTCGAGCAAATTCATCGATTTTAATTAGCTTCCCTCAGCGACGCAATGTCTCGATGAACGCGCAATGTGAAAAACAGCTTCAATATTGCGCGTGATTGCGCGAGAGGTCGTTGAATCGAGCGTCGTCGTCTAATTGAATCACGAGTAATCCGTTTAAGGTGCGGCGAGTCGAACGAAATTTTCTTACTTCTCTGTCCCCTCCCCGCTGACGCGTCAACGACGATTGAAATCTTAAAACGATCGACAGTGACAGTCGTGGAGCGACTGTCTCAATTGGGTCACCGGGTAATCCATCACCCCGAGATTTCAACCGGTCTCTCGTTCCTCCGTTCCGATTCGCTTCGTTCCGCTCGAAACTATTTTTTGGCGCCTCGTCGCCTCTTCTCCCCACCGGTCGTTGACCAAACGTTAGCAGATAAAAGTGTCCTTCTTTTCTTTTTTCTTTTCTCACCGTTAGAACAAAGAACTATGTTCGAGGACAGATTTCCTCGCGCGGAACATAACGTGGCGTTATATTTAGAAACAGTCGTCTCTCGGTGCGCGAGAAACATTTGTTTGAGAAATGCAGAGTACGCGCGGATCTTCAACACGCTCGCTGCTACAAACAAAGCCAATCCCTTCGAGTCATTCCGCGACACGCAGAAACTCCAAGCAATCGCGTCGGAAGAATTGCTTGGAACTTATCCATTGACGATTAAGTCGTTGATTATCCTCGGACAATTGCAGCGATGTAGCAGCGAGAGTGTTAAACGCGACCAATATATCCAAACGATAGTGAAAACCGGTTCGATCGTTCCGGAAGGGAACGTTTCAAGGGAGGGAAAAGCTTTACGGATTCTCTAAGGTTTGCCTAAGTACGTGGATAAGGTGTTTCGAACGCTATTCGAAAGGAGAGAAAGGAATTGATAATTAACAACGTCTTATGTACACGAGATCGTTTTCGTCGTTCATCCATCCGCATCCTTTCGACGCACTCACGCCCATTCGACGATCACTCTTTCGTCGCGTTTTCCTCCTTTTTTTTCTTTTCATTTGGTTTTCTCTCTCTTTTCGAATCGAATTTATATCCACTGTCAGCGAATTATCCTGGAACCACCGCAGAGCATCCTCTTGAAGGCTTGCCTGAACTCTGGTGAAAATACCGTGTATATCACAGGGTTCAGGGTGCTGTTGAAGTAGCCCAGCCACAGGAAGACGCTTGCCATCAACTCCGGTGGCTCGCAGGCCTCGCACGTGGCACGCAGCAACGCGACCAAGAAGAAAGGCAACCAACAGGCAACGAACGCCCCGGTGATTATCGCCAGCGTTTTCGCCGCTTTCCTCTCGCGTTTCGACTCGATCGTTTCGCGTGTCCTCTTGCTCGACGACGTGGTCGAGTGGCTGCAAGAAGGGTTCGTCACGGTGGTGGTCGTGGTGGTCGTGGTCGTCGATACCGCCGACGGTGTCACGGTGGTCGACTGGGTGGCGTTCGCGCCGTTGTACGACGACGACTTCTCCGGCGAGATGGACGAATGGTCCGGCGTGGATCTCGTTATGGTGAACGCCGTCGACTCCTCCCTCGGTCTGAAATTCACGCGAGATTAAGATCAGGCGGTGGCTCGTGCTGTTTCCGACCCTTTTTCTCTGCTTTCAGAAAATGTTGCGATGGGAATGTTTATAATTTGTTACATTTATAATTGCGTGGACGCTTGGTACGTGACGGTTTTTGCTAGGAAATTACAGAAAATGGAAAATCATCTCTTCGATTCTGTACTCGATTCAGTGGTCCAAGATTTAAGTAGAAATATCCTGCACTACTCTGACGGTAGTCCGACAGTCTACGAGTAATCGGTTGTTTCCGGTCTGGTTAATTAACTGGCTCGTTTTGGTTCGGTTAATTAAAGTTTAATTACCTACAAATGAGAATTAAAATTGTAATTCACTGCTGCGTACGAATCTATTTTATTTTTTACAGTTTTTCGTAGTACCTAATTCGTTCTTCGTTTCAATTGTTCTTACCGGATAGGAACGTTAATTAATTCGCCTATTTTTTGATACCTTTAAATGCAACGTTTAAAGCGTCCACGCACTTACGACCAACAACGTAAAATTTCACCGAGAGGAGTTCTTTTTTTACCGTGATGATTAAAATCAACGTGACGTAACGTAGCGTAACGTAATGTTAACCAGCTGTACCGCGCCGGTTCAGCAACGTAATTAGTCTTGCGGCGCGCAAGAAACGGGTTTTCTCGTGAAAATCACGAGAAATTCACGAGAATGGAGGAAGGATGAAGTTAAGGCGCGGCCGCTAACGAGTCTCGCAAACCGTGTATCTATTCAGAGTTCTTTGGCTGGGAGGAAGGAGAGCTGGGCAAGAGGGGTGGCGGGGGAGAGGAGAAGCGAAACCTTCTTGTGACGAGTGTAAGGATGCCTCTTCTTTCACGGGGTGGTTGCACGATAGTTCCCGGTCTCTTTCTGATTCGCTTTCGTGCCGCCTGAAATATCCTCCAGTACAGGAATAGAATAACCAGCAGGGGTAGATAGAACGTGGCGCAAGTGGCGAAAATCTGCAATGTATTTTAAGAAATTCCCACCGTTAAACATCCCCCTAAATACCATTCTAAAAATTATCTCGCTGCACGCGTAGCGCATGTAGCGACCGTTGCTGGTACAACGTGCGACATTACTGGGAATAATATCGTTATGGATCCCAATCGCGAAACAATCGAGATTACCGGTTTACCGGCTTTCTGTCGCGGTGAATATTTTGCAATCAGACGGCTCTACATCTGGCCTCCTCGCCAAATTCCAGCGAAGGCGATCATCGTGCGAATTGCTTTACGATTGTGTGTTCTTGACAATCGCCAAACTCACCAATTTCACGAAGGGAAATTTTGAGAGCGACTTATTTCGAAAACGGCGTAAATCTGTTTCCCTTTGTCTCGAAAGATGGTGAAACGTTCAAGTTCGCGTCGATCAATTGCAATTTCATTCAGTGACGAAATTCTAATCGTTTGAAACGAACAGACAGATTCATTACAATTTAAATTGTATGTCTGCGAATGTTTGCTTCTTTCGTCAGTTTTCTCGGACAGAAACTACACCATTTTCGAAATATGTTTATGTTTCTTTAAAAGTCCACTTCTTACAATCCTCTGACAATTTCGTATCGAGACAGATGGAATTTTAATACGCTCGTAACACTGTCCTCCGATCGAATATTTTCAAAGAAATCTTGCGCAGGAGAGATCTTACTTAAATAGTCGTGTAAAAGTAATCGGATTTTACGTCGAATTAATTAATTAATTAAACCAGCGTCGTCAGATTCGTTCGTAATAGATTAATGAAGCTGACAGATGTAATTTCGAAATAACTCGGGGAAGATTCTGATTTATCAGGGAGCATGTACCTGGTATGCAGGATCCTGTGATACGAGACACGTCCCGTCCGCTATACGTTCCAAGTAATGAGGATCCTTCCAGCCAAGTTGAGGCGCCAACGAGATTCCTAAGGACACCACCCAGACGGTGACGATCAACATACCGATCCGCCGTGGATTCCTCGCCTGGAAGTAAAGAAATTCTTTCACTGGCTGTCCCACCCCGGTGGGAACTGGCGAGTCCTCATAACTCCGGGATTCCTTTTTCTCTCGAAAATATTTTTATAACGCCCGTCCGCTCGAGATTAATATTCAGATCGAGGTCAGGGTAACTGCGCGTCAGGGAAGCTACTCTGTGATTGCGCGAAATGTTCGCGGCAATGGCGAACAACAAAACAGATCAATTTTAAATTTCCGAGGAGCAAAAATATTATAAGGGCAGAAGAGAGATGCAAAGAACTTGTACCGAGTCGAAAGTCAATTCGAACGACGAGGGAAGATTCTCGATTGATGCTAATTTCTTTTTTTTTTTTTTCTTCTCTTGAAAAATGAAAACGCTCGTCTTTCGCCGCCGAATTAATATTCCCGCGATCAAAGCGAAAGTAACCTCGTTGGTTCGAGACAATCAGCTTACTGAACTGCAACGGCAACGTCACGACTCTAAATCTCGGATTCCGCACATGCGGGCGGCGGGATATCGTGGGATTTAGGTTCGATTAGTTATTGACCGTCAGTGATAGCACGGGGGATTGATTATCAGACACGAGTCAGAAATTTCGAACGTTCTCAAATAGAATTTGCATGAGGTATAACCCTTGGATTAGGTCAACCAAGTAGATATACTTGAAAGCATTTATTAATACGGGACACTGTTAATGACAAGAATCTGTGACAACGATAACTCTCCATTTGGTATATAACGTTTTAAATGAGAAAGAAAAATCACAGTTTTACGCAAACGTCTAATTTCTTCGACAATTACACACTGCACAGGGTAAATCGCGCGTTGCCTCGCGACACGGCGCGCGAGTTCAATGGAATCCGGTAGCGTGAAAAAGGGGGAGGAGGGAGGGAAAGCAAACAACCGTCGCGAAATGTACACGCAATAACCCTGCTAATTGCGTCGTCGACTTTAATGATCTCTGATGGTACAAAGGGCGAGCGGGTCATCGGAGCTCGATTATCGGAGCTACCCGCGTTCTAGGGGATCAATATACGAGCGTTTCCACTTCCGTCTCCTAATCTGTTCCTCGATACTGTCATCCCTCCGGGGTGCATAGCCCACCCGATCGTGACGTAAGTTCGTCATTCGTTCGCCGTTCTAGTCCCTCTGCAGGAACTCTACCTGCACAGACCGCGACAGTGTTAATTAACCTGTATATAATTGAGATCGGTGACTGCCCAATATCTGTCGACCGCGATAGCCACCAGATGCAATATCGAGGCAGTGCAGCAGAGAACGTCGCTGCTAGTCCACATGTCGCAAAGTTCAGGCCCCAACGACCATCCGGAGTTTATCTGTAATAAACAGAATTATCTGTTAGTGGGATGCAGCGTGCGCGTGTGAGTTGTCGCGATGTGTCGTTCGATCGATCATCGTGCGACAACGGGGGATCCTGAAGGCTGTAATGGGTTCTCGCGTGCGTCGCACGTCAGTTGCACCACGCGGTACGTTAACGTCTTTTTGTTTTAGTGCCACGAACCACGTCGCGGTCGACTGGGATTTTCAGGGGCAGTTGAAAAATTTGCAAAACATTGGACTTTACATCCGAATTCTCACTTTCCAAGTTGTATAACTTTGCTTTTTAAATTAATTGTTGGAGAGACTGAGAACAATCAAAAGGAACAAACGGAACATTTTTTCGAAGGAAAGTTAATAGCTAGCAATTTTATATTGTACAATTAATATTCTGCATTTTAAATAAGACATATGTGTATGTTCATATGACTATTTTGTACTCTCCACCGATAAGACGTTTCCCAATGGTGAATGTTCGTTAAACCACTAAAGAAGTAAAGGAAGTAAAGAAGTAAAGACCACTGAAACATTATGGAAGATTGTCATTCCAAAGTCAGCGATCGCAGTTGCAATTCCCATTTTCCAGTTAAATGCGAGATGAATTGATTTTTCGCTTTTATTACCGAGACGGAAACCGTTTCGTTCCGCAGTTGTTAGTTCGCGTGTCGCTCGCGTCTCGCGAGCAATATTCGAAACGAGAATAAAGCCATTAGCGGAACGTCATCTCAGCTACGCCGGTGCAACATTCCGCTACATTTGATGGGAAACTCTAATTACAAAGTCCCTCCCTCTATATAGGGGGAAGTGTAGATACGTTCAAACGAAAGCAAGAGAAACTGTAACATCAGTTCTCTCCGACGATGGAAAACTAATAATAATAATAACAGACGACATAATGGAAATTACGGTAGACTCTCGACGCTAGAAATTCTCGGTGACTACTGGCCGGCGAGCTCCGAAGTAGAAGCGGCTATCAACTGACATGAAAATCCTCCTCCCCCGCCGCCCGAATCACCAACGTGACGAGCGTAAACTATGTGGCACACTCATTTCCACTTTGCCATGCGTTGAAACTGCCGATTGTAAATAACACGCGTCTCGTCGCAGATATACGAAAACTTTTCCCTGGATTCGGCATTCCATTCGCTGTCCGCCTTCCGCATTGTGTAAAAATGCAAAAAAAGAGAAAAAAAAAACACGTGCCGCGAGAGCGCGTGCGTATGTATTTTTCTTTGCATTTCGTTCGACAAGAGAGGGAAGGGGGAGGTGGAAAAAAAGTTGGGGAGAAAAAATATCTATCTAGAGGTGGAAAGCCACTGCAAAAATACCAGGTTTAATGGAACTTATACGTTTTCGATCGAACGTAGTTTCTAATTGAAAAAGAGAGTTCCACCAAATAAAACATTCAAACGAACATGGATACGTATAGAAGAATACTTTTACCTTAAATACTTGAAAGCGTTTATTAACTTTATTAATACGGAGACCAGCATGAAATACGTGTTCCGCGATAACGATCAGCGTGGAGTGATTTCAATGAGACAAGCACGTCGCTACGATGCTACAAGCGTGAAGTCGCGAGATCAGATAAATTGCCACGTGCTTTAAGCCTAATGTACGCCGGTCAAGAAAAGATTCGCATTCTCTTGGATTTTTCATTTTAATTTCATTTACACCGTACACTTATACTGTAGGAGGAGAGGTCACTGTCTAGATGACAGTATCCTTTGGGCGGGATATATATACAATTGGGCGGGACAGATATATACAACTGATAGTATGGTGTGCGTGTGCCTTGAAGACGGTCGCGTGAGGAGTGCGTGCGAGTGGAGAATAGAACAGCGTAACATCAGAAAAATAAAAAGAGCGTAGCGTCGAGCAGGAACGTCGTGCAGAGAAAAAGAGGACAGCGTTGAGTAAAGAGCGTAGAGCGTGGTGTCACAGCGTAGTTGTAAAATTAAATAATACCTTTTATAATTAAATAATATCTTCTTCTGTTGCCTACCAAACATTCCTACAATACTTTCTATTGGAAGGCTTTTACACCGAAACGAAAGTATCACTTGAAATCCCTTTTCTCCAGGTGTTTTCAACGATACTGCACACTTGTTTAACTCTTAAAGCTTCAAGTTCATCTACGTACTCGTCAAATCGCCCGCGATCATATAAGATCAAATGGCAGAGAAGGAGCGTGGTACAAAGTCAGGAGAATACTTTTTAATTCCACTCGATATATCCTCGAAGAAATTAAAAATTTCGTCTTCAAAGTACGCTGTATCGACAGAAGCCTGCCGTTGAATCTCGCCTTCGTTTCATACCGATATCTCAATCGGTTGCGGAGATACGAGCGATCAAAGTGCCCCGTGCAAAGTCCCAAGACGGTGGAAGATGGCGGAACAGCCTTGCGATCGTCGGACGACCTTGACGACGCCGTGACCTATATTTTTTTCCTGGAAATGCGTCTGTCACTGACCAGCACTACTGACGTGGCGTGCGGTAGTCGCTACTACTGGGGCGAGCGCGCGACAAGGACGGAGATAGTAAACGATTAAAAATTACAGTTGCCTTCAGACGACAATATCTCCGAAACCGAAAGTCGTATCGGGATGAGCGAAATATTGCTTTAAAGGGGAGGCTTCCGCGCTTCCATCAAGCTCACTCTCGTTGTCCTGCGACCTTTATCTTTGAGATTACAGCTGTCCAAAGTTTTGGTAATTTCAATCCGATCTAATCGGGTTTCCAAGCGAATTTTGGGGGTAAGTGTATCAATTTTTGTGGATATTTTATCTGCAATAAGTTGCAAGCAGCGTGTCGAAGGCTCTGAATCGAATTTTGGAGTGTTAGTTCGTCGAATAAAGTGGGCTTCGGGCTGGTAAATTATGGTAATTAATGGAGATTGTTCCGCGGGTGATGTTTATTTATTAATTCGGAAATGAAATAGCAGTGGATTTGTACACGTGTGTATTAATATTTAGTTGCGTGTAACGACGAGAAACGAATAATAATTTATGGCTGTAGCATAGTGGTTTATTAACTGCTAACATCATTAAATTTGCAAAGTTTTAATTTAGCGCGAAATAAGAATAACAACTGTTTTATGATTTCTATTTCAAAATATTCATTTGCTTAAACGTTTGCAGTCCGTTAATCGAGCAACGTGTTAAGTTTTACTTTGTTAACAAACTGACTGTAACTCCCTTGTAAAATGATATTGCAGCATTAGTGCTCGACACCTGGGATGACGCAGATTCAAAGATTTCACCTTTGTAATCGATCTGGTTGTTGCTCGCCGATCGTTCATTTCTTTGACAATCCACTCGATCGTAAAGCTCGATCGCAACACGTGCTCGGAATTCCTGTTCCCGACTGAAAGGCACGTATGCCCGACTGCGTAGTCTCGAAGTTATGAGTTCTGTCGACGAAGAGAACAAAGGACGAGGGGGTAATAAAAAGAAGAGCATCTAACTTTATGAGGCGGATCTTTTGCATTAGAAAAGAGGGAAGATTCTTTGCACTTTGCCTCGTACGTACAGCTCGTACTTAAACGGGAAACGAACAAAAATTTGTCGCTTCTCTCATCCTGTCGCTCGCGAAGCTTTTTCATATTAAAAGAAATCACATAGTTAATTAAATGTTAACGAAAGTACGCGTGTCGTAACAGAAAAGGGAGAAGAGCTCGTTCTATCACGGTACATTCCCTGATCCCTTTTAACAGAAAATAAACGTATGTATCTCCGAGTTTTTCGTCACTCAGGAGAGTTTCGTTAGTTTTTCGTTTGTCGGTTTCGGGAGCTGCGTTCATTAGAAATATCTTGTATTAACTCAGCCTGATATCCACGAGTTTGTCTATTTGAAAATTTATCGCCCAAAGAATTTCTTTGTTATTAATAATAATATTTGATAAACTACGCTCTGCCAAGTTACTTATCGCACGTGAAATTTCCTGGAGTAGAAAAAAAATGCGATAAAAACGGCTACCGGATGGTCTCCGCTATGAAAGTTGACCACAGGGAGAGAGGGAGCGAATTTTCTATTCAAAGCCATTCGCGTACAGAGATCCTAAATCACGGCGAGGGGAAAGAAAAACAAAGCCAGTGGAAGTGGTACACTAGGAACGACGATTGATTTAAAACGTTGTCCCATTTTTCGAGTCCCTGAAGAGCGCTCGGCGGTGCTTGCCGAGCGTGTTTCTAAATAAAGCTTCTTCTGCTTCTGTCAAAGTTGCAGAAGACAATTTCGCCACTCTTTCCCCTCCCCCCAGTTCTTCCTTTGCCAAAGCACCTAGTCGTTCTCTAATTTCTATTCGACTTCGTTCGACTTTGAACCTTCAACCGAAAACACTTTTGCAATCGTTATTCAATTACGTAATCTGCTCACCGGTCCACTGCTCACCGGTTCGTTCAGACCTTGTTCGGTCGGATAACAAAATTTAAGAACAAACAGTTTGAGACAGAAGGATACTTTAGTCAAACTCCGAGTAACTTGCATTGAAAGGTGTCGAACTCGTTTCGAGGCGAACGAAAGTTTTCCAGCATTTAAAAACACGTCAAAGAATTTTATTTTGAAACTCTCGAGAACAAAATTACAGTTGAATATTAATTTCAAATTATTGAAATATAATCTCGAACGTTATTTAAAAATTTAACGTAATCTGATATTTTTCTTCCACGATATTATTTGTCACTGGTTACGTTAAAATCTGCAACGAGTTCGATCGTTCTACGTAAAATTCAAGATCGATCTTTGACGTGTTTTGACCATATCTCAAACAACGAAACGAGTACAAACTTCTTCAGTCTCCGCGGTAAGCTACGAATTGAATTCTCATGGAGCAGAATTTGTCAAGTTATCGATAAAGAACATTTCCCCAGGCAACAGATTTCAATTTCTAGGATGAGCGCTATTTTTTTTTTCTTCTTCTTCTTCTTCTTCTTCTTCTTCTTTTTTTGTTATTTCGTCTGCGACCCACTACACAATGAAGCAAGACGATGTCCGTGAACGTGATCGCAACGCTGCGCGTCGGTGTGTTGAACAGCAGCTATCTGAATGCCAAGAGACTGGGCATCGAGCGGCAGACGGGTTGGAAAGCGTTTGTTCGCGTACAATAGAATCTCCGGCTCGGCTGTCGCAACGGGCCGGCCTCGTAAATCATCTGTTCGTGTCAGTGCGCAACATATTTGTAAGAAGATTAGGATCGATACACCGGTATCGGAATTCCAGCAGACCGGCCATGCCGCCGACATTTCCGGACAATTTTTTGTTTTCTCCCACCCAGATTCGAGAGATCTCGATCCGGTGGTACGTTTCTCTAATTATCGACTATCGCCCGGATTTGCACGAGCCTTGGCACTGATCAATCGGCGCTCGTGACATTTTGGCCCGAAAAGGAGGATTTCCACGGTCCAAGCGGATTTCGATCCTAATTCGTCTGATTGCGTTTCGACGATCGAAGCAGAAACTTGCGCAACTGCAAGTGAAACAAAATAAAATACGAAACGACACGGAAAGAAACACGGACGTGAATTTAAACGAATTTTGCTAATTGCAAGTGTTCTTGTCGCTATGAGTTTTCAGATATTTATACATATTTATAAAACTCCAAAATATAAGCTTCGTGATATAATTCCATGACGTTTGCACCCACGAAAGTATAAAATGAAGATGAATGAATTTACGCAATTATATTTCTAGCTGAATGAAATTTAATATTGATTTCGTCAAACTGATTTATTCGTGCGTCTCTCTGTTAATTGCATACAAAAAACAAAAAGGAAGTTCTGAAATTCGTCGTTTTTAACGGTAAATAATAAATGTGAAATAAAAGAAAGAATCTAAATTTTCAGATTTTCAAATCGCAATGAATCGTACGTAAGCTAGATCGGGGATGATTGAAAGCGACCCTTTCGATAGAGGGTGTTCGATCTTTCTAAATCGGCCAACAGTGGCCGAACAGTGACTCGAAGACAAATCGATTCCAATCGAGATCCAGCTCGAAATTAATGCTCCGACTGCGAGCAACAAGTGCCGAAAACTGTCGCTACGCCTGGCCCCGAAACAAAGCGCTCAAAACTCAGAGTTGCAGATGGAAACGTTTAACGAGCAAAGTGTCGAACTTCCTTTGGACGTTAAGAGTAAATATTACTCGGGGAACTTGTTCGTCTGGTCAATTTCTGTAAATTCCTTGTTTCGATCTTCATTCAAGCGCTTTAAAATGCAAACGATAGTTGCTTTCATAAATTAACGTTCGAGGGGGAAAAAAAAGTTTGATCATCGCGAGATTCCAACGTAGATTTTAAAAGACAAACTTCACAGTGATTACGTTTCATTTGTACTTCAATTTCTGAATTGAAGTTGTTTCCACAATCGTGGAATCGAAAGTTGATAAAGATGACTAGACTATCGAATCGCACGTGTATTGAATTCTCTCGTTTGAAAATTAAACTACAACGTCAGTGTCTCTTTGACTCCCTTCTCGAACTTTGTCCTTTTGTTAAATCCTACTGAATTTCGATCAATGATACAATTTATTTTCAATGGAAACGAAACAATTTATGAAAAGTATAATTCTCAAATAAAGACGGACGTACTTTTCTAGTGATATTTTTATGTGCACAATTTGGAAACGTGCGTATTGTTCAAAGAACAGCCGATTAATAATACAGCGATGAAATATTAACGCATTGTTAAAATATTTAAAACGTCTCGTAAAAAAATATCTCGTAAAATCCAGTCGATCGCAGAACTTGCTTGTTTCGTAATTAATCGATCGATAATTCTCCAGGAAACCAGAATTCACGGTCGAAGAAAGAAGAAGGAGAGGAGTCGCGGGTATCGCGCGAAATGACCAAAGTGAACTCAATTTCCACTTACATTCGAAGTTGGTTCGGTTATCTCGGATAAACGAAATCAGGCCGGGCTCGCTTGAATCGAGAGCTGCTCGGTTAAACGAGGCAGGCTACAGAACTGAAAGATACCACGGGGGGATGACCAGAGTGGGAAATTAATAGCACTTGACAAAGGGTACAATTGATGTGAGAACATCTTTCAACGTCCCAGAAGAACTCCTCCCCTTGACGGAGTATCGCTTCTTTGCCTCGCTCCGCTGAAAAATTCAACCGTGCGTCTCTGGAAAAACAGACCGCTGTCCACGGCTTTGTCCGGCATCTCTTCACTTTCTATTTTTAATAACCGTCATCCCTTTACCGTAGCTGCCGTTTCAAAGACACTGTCGGCGAAACTTTCTTTCTTAAAGGAAACGCGAAGGTTACTCGGAAGGAATTGCCACTGGTTTTCCAAACAGAGACCGACGTTTAAAGTAAAATGCTTGAAAGTTGCGTATTCTGGATTGCGGAGTGTGGATAACCTTGTAACAATTTTGAATCGGATTCATTGTCGAGTTTCTGACTTGAAAGTTCTAAATGTGATTGAAAAAATGAAAAAAAGAAACAACTGATCAATTTTCCATGGAAGTCGAAGCTATATTTTCGACATTTTGAGGGGGATAAAAATTTAGTTTAGATCAGTTCTAAAATCAAATGGAAAGATAATTTTGCTTTCAGAGAAAGAATTTCTTTTCTTCCTCTGTTTTCCTTTTTGCAACAATTAGCAGTTTCTTCTAACGTCTCGGCGAGAGGTTTCGCGCGAAATCAGAGCGAGGTCAAAGAATCCCCAAGACAGGAGCTAAGAGATTCGAAGATAAGACAGGAGAGAATATAGGAGTGACGCACGCCTGCTTAAAAGTCCATTCATGGTATTGGAATCCAGCTCCGAGAGCCAATTGACTTTTGTCTTTGCCGGTGACTCTTATCTCTCCCGCAGCCTTTTCACGCTTCTCTCCTCCTTCGCCTCTGATCAACAATTTGTTCTGGAAAATCTATCGAGATGCCCGCTTCCAGGGAAACGTGCGAAAGCGTTCGAAATATTTCATCGGCATCTCACTGGTACTTGCACGTTTCCCAAAAAATCAAAAGTTCCAAGAGTCGATGAAATTTGCAAAAGATATCGCGAGAATGAAAAGTTGCATCGCGCGTTGTATATTTGCATTGAACGCATTTATTACGCGATAAACATCTCGAAACTTCGGCAAACATTCCCAGATTGATTTCGGACACCGTTCCGCGATACTCTCGCGAACAATCCTGCTACACTCTACGTTCCTTCTCTTTCTTCTCTCGTCGGATAAAAATTGTAATTTCTGATCGAAAAATTCGCAACAGTGTTTGTTTTGCCGGTATTGTTTCGAACGGTCAGCTTGGAAAATGGGCAGGAAAATAATTGAGAAAAATACAATCTGCCGTACAGATGGAATAAGAGGGATTATATATATACAGTGTGTGTGTTGGTGTGTATACAATATATATATATATATATATACATTCGGGGGCCGAGATCAGCAAAAGTGGAACGAGTGAACAATAACGAACGGTACACAAGCGTGCCGAGGTATGGAGGGAGGGAGGGACGCTATAGAAAAGAAACTGCGTCCTTTTTACCATGCGCATCGAGCGATTCTTTCGAGTGAAGAAAGCCGGAAGTACCAGAATGCATCCGCATTTAGGACACGTTTAACAAAACCGTTGAACGCCGCCTTTGAAACGGTGAAATTCTTTCACGGCTCCGCACGGACGAATAAAATGATTATTCCTCTCTCTCTCTCTCTTTTCCTTTTTCTTTGCTCCTCGCCGGAAAGGGAAGAAAGAGGAAAGAAAAAAAGAGGGAAGCAACAAAGCGAAGTCCTTAGACTTCGTTGATAATTCCGTACGGTCGGAAAGCGCCAAGTTTTTTAATTTTCCTGAAGTTTCTTCGAGAGAGGTGAAGTAACAATCGGCGAGGAGCTCGTTCCTCTTTTATCAGAGCCGAGTCCTGGTCGAATCGCCTCGTTGCGACCCCTGATTTGCCCTTTCGCGTTGCCCTCCGTTGTCGTTCCTTGCGAACGTCGTTTGCAACACGGCTGAATTATCAACGAGTAAATAATCTTTTCTCGGAGACGGCCGGGAAGCTTTGGGGCGTCGTTTCTCGCGTAATCGTTCGTCGGTACGCAAAGCGTCAGAGGAGGGAGCAGGGGGAGGCAGGGCATTTTCAATAAACCTGCTTGAACGCCGACGGTGAATGCTACTTTGGTTTTATTTTATCTTCGCGAGCTCCGCTCCCTCCCCACTTCTGCATCTCCCCTCGCAGACCTTTACGCACACGGCGCAATCAGCCGGCGAAGGCACGCCGCGTTTCTTCCCGCTCGCATCGCTCGATCAATAATCTTTCGCTTCCGCTCCGAGGCTGGCTGCCAACGTCACTTGCCCTCGCAACAGTCGCACGCAATCGCCGCGAATAACTTAAAACTCGGAGAGCAAGCGAAAGAAACAAAGTTGGCGGCTCGATTCGACGATTAAGTATTTTTCTCGCAATTCCGCCGCCGGCGAAAGGGCGAGACAAATATTGGCCACGCCTCGCGAAATTTCGCCCCCTTGAAACGTTCGAATTGAATTTTCCCGGACGAAAGGATTCCGCAGACGTTCCGGCCAACGCGATTCCAGGCGACAGCGGGCGATCTTGAATTTTAGAAACGTTCTCTTAGAAGCGCTTTCAAAGCTGTTTTTCCTCTGACGATTTCCGAAGCCGGAAGTTTACCGAACGCTGGAAGTTTATCTAAAACGAGTCAACTCCGTAGTCAACGGGATGCTTCATTTGTAATTTTTGCAAGATGTCACCTGACATTTTTTCGGTCTTGTCCGCGAAACGAAATACTTGATAGTTAATAAACATATCACAAGGCGAATTTTCCGTTTTGTGATTATTGTGATTATTATTTGTGTTATTTAAGGTTCATTCGTCTCGTTTTAATTACTCTAAAGTATTTAGAATAATACAAATAGAAACGACGGTCGTCGCGTTGAAATAAATTATTCTGACAGATTCCGACTCGAAAACGCTCGTCATCCTTCCATTTTCCAAACAGCGAGTTTGTAACGGAACGAGTGGTTCGCGAATTTTCTGCGAACGACTTTGCCAAAAAAAAAAAAAAAAAAAAAAATTTCAGTCATGTGCAGCCATGACACCATCTATCGAGGTGCCTGGTTCGTTGCATCGAGACAAACGACGTCATAGAAACGAGCAATTTTCCAGGAGATAGCGGGGACACGGTCAAGCGTATCTTTCAGCTGCATGCAGGAAAAGAACGTGACACGCGACGAAGCGGAAGAACGTCACGCGATCGGACGCGGACCTTTCAATAACCAGATGTTCCGGCACCGGGGCCGAAGGATCCAACGAGAATAGAAACGTCAGAACGTATAAAGGGTGACTTGGTTGGAAAATAAGTAAACAGCAAAGACCAGTGGGTCCTTTATCGTGTTCGCCGCGAGCCAATAAATCGAGATTCCACGATTATTTGTAAGAATTGTGCAGCGTTCGTCTCTCTCTGGTCTGCTCGTTCCGAAGATTCGAAAATTCAACCGAGGAAGAGGAAGAAAAAGGAGAAAAGGAGAAAAGGAAAAAGCGTCACGATAAATCGCGCGTTTACAGATTTGCCATCAAGCGTCGTGCACGTTTCGTTACGTTGAAATAATTATTTTCATCGATGGAATTGTGCGAATTGTACAATGGAGATTGCGTTTCAATTTTCGATATATTTGCAATATTATACAATACATTTTAACGAAGAAAAGCGTTTTCAATTCTCATCTTTCGATTGTTTAACATTCACTGAAATGCTGAATTGGTTCTCCGTTCAATCGTTAGAAATAATCTTTCGTTTTTCAATTCTTCACGTTGCCTCTTTGAAATAAAATTTAAAATAAAAAAAAAAATACGAGAAACGAGACAAGATCAAACCGCGATCATTAATTTTATTAAAATTTTCAAAATAATCCTCTGCGCACACGCCTGTCGACAAAGCTGTAAATTTTTCAAACAGACAAGATTGCAAAGTCGGTGACAGAAAAGCGACGAGATGGCATTTTGGATTATCGTCGTGTTTACGACGGTTTTTAAAACCGGGCAGTTTCAACAGGTTCAACTTGATGAGATGGCTGTAAAAGCTGATGAGGCGCGACTAAACCCGCGGAATCTCGCGAACGTGTGAAAAGACCGCCGCGAGAAAGCACCGGCTAATACGAAAGTATTATTCTACTTTTCACCTACCGAGAAATAATCTCGGAAGAACGTATCGACCTAACAACGCTCAGAATTTTCCAACTCGTTATCGTTATTCCGCACCAATATTTTGTTACACGATACACGAGTACACACAGAATCATCTTCATCTCATCCGTTGTTAAGTAAAAATTCTGACCAAACAATTCGGAACAGTGTTCTCGTACAAAGTGGACTAAAATTTCCTTCCCACCCATCTTTCCTTCGATGAAACATCACAAAGTGTAAAAAAAAAAGAAATAATTTTTTAAATCTTAAATCAAACTTGAAATTACGAATTTATTTCAGTAGACCATTCCTAAAAGAAAAAAAGCGGTGTATATTATACTCGAATCGTCATTGAGTTTAAACCGAACCGAGAAGTTTCCGAACGAAAGGAAGGAATGTGCGCGGAAGGAATTTAGGCAGATGTTGCCAAGGGAAGTTACTCGGACGGCGAGTAACGCGGCAGGTAGCTGCGAAACGAGGTGAACGTCCAACCCAGGGGCTCGTATCGCGAGAAGCCAAACGAAAACGAAGGGAGATATCGCGGTATCGTAACTCTATCGACCGCGGACGCGTCGCACCTCCGAGTATTTGTCGAGAGCTTCCCGAAGAATGGGAAGCTTATCCCAAGAGGGGGAGACCTTAGGTCCAAGATTCGAAAACCGTGGCTGACGTTGAAAATTCCAAAATCTCCAGGTGCCGAGAAGAAGTTTATCCAACCGGAAGAACTTTCCTTTCCGCGATTACGACTTACTTACGACGAGGTCATGCTGCAGCGTGCGCGGGCGAGTTCGAAGCTCGGAGGATTACGAGCCCCGTTGATCGTCGGTCTCTGAACGGAATTCGTCGATGGATTTTATTTGGCTTTCGCGGAGCCGATCGCGAGTTTTATACCTCGCCGGGCAATCGAGATTGATTGCTGAGATTTCGAAATGGGAAAAGTGATTTGTTTCGCGCGTATCTGTGCGAATTTTATTTATTACGGCGGATGATCCATTTGCTCGACGGCGAGAGAAGGGGAGGTTCTAAGGTTTGCGTACATCTTGCCAAAAGAAGGAATGACCGAGAACAACCGGAAGGCTCTCAAAGGATCCGGACGTTTATCAGCGAATCCAGCTGGAAGCCATCGAAGGACGCGATTGAAATTGAAGGTCCTGCAGTCTTTAAAGGGCTCGATACAGACGCATGTGAAACTTTTCTGATTCGAATCGGACTCCCGACCGATCGTTTGATCCCCGCTATCCCGCGCGGAGTTTCTTCTTTTGTCTCGCGTCTCTTCCACCGTCTACGACCACGTCTTACCCCCGATATTATCGATTGGAATTCTTAGAAATGTCTATTGACTGAATCGTTGAGAAAAGACCAGAGGGTTTCAGCTAATTATCAGCCCTGAACAGGTTTCTACCCCAGTTGGAAATAATTATACTTATTTTTGCCTAGACTCTCTTGCGAATGAACGAATGAATCTGAAACACAATATCTAAATTTTTCGAATTTGATCGGACGTGCAACTTTAACGGAGAAGAATTTTCTACCAACCGATGGACATTTAGCATTTTTCAATTTCAGATATTCTTTGTTTCAACGGCACACGATAAATTGTACCGTATCTTCGCTTCGATCGATAATTTTTAGTTTTTAATTTCACTGCTTGCTACTTTGGAATCTCGGAACCTTGAGAGCCTCCAACGTTTCTCAAATAACTGTCTGACTTCGAAGCTCGAGGTTTTCAGAGTTCTCTTCGAAGTGACCTATTAATTACGAAAAATGTTCGCTGAATTTTCGTTGCATGCAACGATTTGTAACACGCTGTTACGACGAAGCAACCTTACGGATCGTTCGAGAGAATGTGTACGAACTCGACGAATCATTTTTCACCGTGGCAACACGGCACTCTCTCGCAAGTGAGTTTCAGCGTAAACGCTCGTTAACACTCGAGAAAGTTCAATCAAATCGTTTTAATTTCAAACGGGCGAAATAATTCCTAATAATAATTCATAGCAAACACCGAAACGGCAAAGAGTTTGCGTGTGGTGTGTTTCATAAATTTCTGCTTGATTTTGAGTTTATCATTTCTCTCCTGTTTCGGTGTTTGTTTGCCGACGTCAAATAGCAGCGTGGCGCGGTTATGTACAGTTCGATATCGTTAGTTAAACCGGCTCGCTCGATCGGCTCGCAAGCTTCATAGTTGAAAGATTCATGAATCGAGGCAGCAAGCTTCTGCGACTGTACCTTCGAGGCGGTTAAAATTACACAAATTGAACTGGTGAAACGTTGGAAAGCACTTGTATGTAGAAAGATCTTTAACAATTGAAGGGACAATTAAGCTCAATTAGTGATCGATAAACTTTCCTAAAATGGACAAAGAAATACTTTACGTGCCGTTTAAAATAGCAAATCTATTTGAAAAAATTTACTATAGTACTATCCAACATCTTTGCTAACGATTCTTCACAACACAGAGCAACACGAGTAATTCACTACACAAACGCAACTCGAAAGAATCGTAGCGAAAGTCTTCTACAGAGACGTGATACTCGATCAAAGGTACTAAAGTCGCTCGTGATATTTAATTTTTCACGACACCGAACCATCCAGCAGGATTTGTACATTGCTGTCGCGTAACTGCTGCGATCTTTCATCCACGAATTCTCCGACGACGAGACACAGCCAGCGATAACAGTCACGTATCGATAATTTACTGGAGAAACGCGGGTTTCTCCCCAGTAATGACGTTACAGCGCGATCATAACGAGGGGGGGGGAAGAAGATCGAGAAGACCGCGCCTTGCAATTTAAAGACGACTGTCTCGGAATATCCGCGGATATCTCTGGCACCGCCACGACCACCGTCGAATTTCGCCAGCAGTGTTCGAAGGATAATCGTGAAAGAAGAGAGAAAGAAAGAGAGACGACAGACTAAAGAGGGAACGTAAAAAGGAAAAGCGAGGGCAGAGAGGAAGAAGGAAGAAGAAGAAGGGAAAAAGAAGAGAAGAGAGAAGAAGAGCCACTTTTATGCGCGAGAGCATCCTTCCGTTGGAAACGCTGGCACAATGTGTGCACTGGCACGCCCACCGAGGGGGAGCTAAATCCTTCGGCAAACAAATGGAACAGCTTCGCGCAGGAAGGTGAAGATGCTGGAAGCAAACGTTCCACCAGTATCGCGGCGAATGCTTTTTGACTTTGCATCGAATTTAATATTCTAATACGTTAAAGCGTGTGGAAACTTATACTTATCTCTCTCTCTCTATCTCTCTTTGTGTGTGTGAAACAAGAATCATTTCGCTAGGCTCCCAGTAACTCTTTTCCGCTGAAAGGCCCAGAAGCAACTGTTCTGACCAAGAAACAAAGACGACTCTTTTGCCATAAAATTTTATCGATGTGCAAACATTTGAATCGATAGAAAACAAGTTACAGATCGCTCAGTACCAGACAACGCCACTCCTACTCGAGGTCTGCTCCACGCCCCCTCGAGAATCACGTGACCCAAATCAACCAACCGCTAATTTTCGTTGCATCAGCGTTGCACTTGAAGAGGACCGATTTTCTGGGTTACCCCGCTAAAATCACTTTCACTGGTAATATCGATGGAATATTTGATTCGATAGAATTATTTGACACAGAAAGAACATTCATCTTACGCTAAAAATTGTTCACCTGTAACATTCGAGAATCCTCTGAACGAACCTAAAAAAAAAGCTATGTTATACTTAAAAAAGGAAGACTGTACTAATCGAAATGACAAAATAGTAACGAGAAATGCAGAATACCACGATACTCTCTGAGAAACGAAAACCAGTTATATTCGCAGTGATCGAAACGTAGAGAAGATCCGGCGTATTCAGCCAACTTCTCGTCAAATAAAGTTAATCCGAGTTTCCATCTTGCCGGGTGGAGTAAGGTCGGCCAGCAATACCAATCAGTGTATTAATACCGTTGGAAATAAAGGGGAGGGAGGCGGGAGGGTGTCGATGGATACAGCGGAGCTTTGCCGGATCATCCGATACGCGATGGGGGAGGTTCGAGGCGAAATGAAAAGGAGAAACGGTACGAAGGGCGCGAAGATGGAAGGGGAATCGTAGACGGGAGCAGAGTCGCGACAAATAACCGTACTTCGTTCCAGAGGGCTACAAGAGACAGATTCTTACACGAGGTTAAGCTTCGCTTCTTCAGCGTGAGCATCTCGCATCCCGTGGAACGGGTCTAAAAGCACGCTCGCAATATCGCGAGCGTGCTTTCGAATAAGTGCATTTACCTTGAGAGGCGAGGCAATGTTTCCCCAGCAGTTTCTCGTTTTCCCTTTGATCCCCCTTACTTTTTCTAATTCTTGGCCCTCTCGTCCCTGCGCCGTTTTTCTCCCGGATAGATAGCTTCTCTCGGGGGACGAATTAACGTTCTGGATCTCTCGCTGCGTCGCTCGGCCGAGCGGTTCGTTGACGTATTTGCAGTTGGTTGCGGTGATCTTCTACATTGCCGAGGAGATTAGTTTCGAAATTAAGCGCTATATTTTTTCTTTTTCGAAACGACTGACAGACATTCTGTATTTTGCCGCAGTCACGGTTTCTCTCGAGGAAAGAAACGAAAGAACGCATCGGTAGAATCGGTCCGAAGACGAACGAACGTGTGCGCGCAATTTGCAAAAATACACGAAACATCTGGAGCGCGATATCGAATGGATAAAACGATTCCTCGAATTTCGAGTAACGCGCAACGTATTCGCAGAAGCGTGGCGGTCGGAAGAGGATCCTGCTTTTTTCTTAATGGAACCTTCTCCTCTCGTACGTCTCTCGATGGTTTTTAGCCGGAGTCGCTTTGCAAGACGTTCCAGATTTTGGCCTCCGCTCGCAAGCTCGCCGATACGTTCGCGCGGTAAACCAGTAAGTTCTCCATAAATTCGAAAAAACGCAACGGGGTAATTAAATTACGTAGACTCGCAGTCGGCGATCCGATCAATTTCGGCGTGGCGCGAATCTCCGTCGTTTCATATTCCACCTGAGGATGGAGTTAATCTTTGTCAGGCTAACGCGATTTCAGCGATTTGTAACGTTGTTACGATAACACACGCCGAGCGTTTGCGTTCGAATGCATTCCGAATTAATCCAGCGAAATTATCCATCTTTGACTCTCGATAATGCCCGTTCGAGTCGATCGAGTCGATCGAGGGGCGAGAAAAATTCGCTTTGACGAATCGCGCGACACGCGAATTCCGACGAAGATAACGTTTAACTCGCCAACTCGATGAGCGCGGTGTTAACGAGAGTTGCAAGATGGATGAAAGACAAACGATTCGACAAAGGGGCGAGAAAAGGTAAACTGGATTACGGAGAGAATTCAAGAACGAGAGGAGAAATGGAATTGGAAAGCTCGAGGAGGAAATAAAATTTTCCTCCTCTCGCGCGGTGGCTCGGAGCGCGAGGCGAGAAGATCGAGAATCGACGAAGAAGAAGAAAGAGGAGAAAAGAAAAGGATCCAGGAAGAACGAGGGAAATAAGAAAATGACTTTGTCCAGGAAAGAGTCGCAGAAGGCGTGTAGGCCGATAGAAACGAAACGATGGAACTTCCGAGACTTGGCCAAGTTCTTCGTTAATTCGATACGAAAGGACGAACCAGGTTCCAAGTTCCGAGAACTGTGAAATTAAATTTCAGAACACGGGGCGAAACACGTTCATGGATACACGTTCGTTTGCGAAACCGTGTAAAGTCTAACATGAAATTCGTGGCGGTCTTATGCTGCGAATATTCCTTCGGCCGTCGGGTTCTTTATACAGTCTTTGTAATTTAAATGTACGGCTGAACTTTTTCAGCTGGAAAACTCAGCTGTTTGAAGAAAACAAACGATCGTTAAAAGTAGCGAAGCATTTTTCGCTTAACCGGTGAATCTCGGTGAAATTTTATTCAATTGTACGAGACCGCTTGTTTGAATTTTAGCGGTGTTATTTTTTCCTTTAAACTCTGACTATTCAATTCCACCTCTGTTGTTTATCGACGTTTATTTCCTCGATCTTAATGTGAAATATATCTGGGTACGATGTTCGAAGACTGATCGGCACGTTTCTCTTCCTTTCAGAAGTTAAGCTGGCCCGGTTTCTTTGAGATTAAACGGACCGACGAGTAAACTCGAACAGAGGTTCCAGATAAATCTAAAATATTTATCGCCTCCGGTTTTCGCGGCGTTAGAAACAAATAAATCGAAGATATCTGTAGGAAGAAATATAATATGCTATATAGTAAACTAGTGGTACAAATATAAAATTAAATCTCCAATGGGACACGTTATCCAGTACGTTAGATTTTCTCTAAGAAATCTTTCACGGTGCTATTTATCGAGAAGAAAAAGAAAAAAGGAAAGAGAAAGTTGCAATTAAAAAGCTATAAAATATCTTAACGAGCAAATTTAAAACGAGAACTACAATTACATCGCGTGTAGCTAGTGGTGCAACCACATGTATGTTGCGACGAGACATCTCCTCGCTTCTTAACAAATCGCCCACAGAATTTTCCCGCCCCGCTTGCTTAATGCGATCCAACTATTCCTGATAAAATTCGAGCAAAACGAGCTGGCCGAGCTGTGGGGTGACAATAAAACGCGGAGCAGCTGTCGGCGGTATGCAAGTGGAACGCGTCAGAAATTCGCGGACACCGAAATTCCCCGTGAAACCGAACGTTGCCGGAGGGAAAAGCAGATGCTCGGTAACCGCTGTACGCTCGACGAGCCGGGGGTATACTCAGGCTGGCCAGGCTTTCCAATTACATTACCGCGGTGGGGACGAACCGGCCATCAAGCGGAAGGACGACGGGACCGACGTCGGATAGCAGAAGAAAAAGAAAAGAAGAAGAAGCGAGAGGAAACGACTCGCCATGTTTCCACGCAATGTGCTTTAAACGCGGCACCCGTAGTATTCCTGCGGGCAAGGAATAGAAAATTGAACAAGTCCGCGCGCCTTTCTTGCTGATGTGCCCCTCTCTCTCTTTTTGTGTCCGTTCCACTCTCTCCGAACGCTGCAACGCGGTTGAGATAAATTGGCGCAAAACATAGAACGGATCGTTGCTACTTCACGGAGGTAAACGTATATAAATGGCGAATGATATTAAGAGTGGCGTGGAGTTGAGATAATACGATTAGAGAGGGAAGGTAAATATACGAGGGAACGATTAGAGGGAACGGTGGTGAACGAAGATCAAACGGAGAACGTTTGAACGATCCATAACCGGAATTTACTACTTGCTGTTCAGAACGAAGATTGCTGCGAGTATGGATCTTTGATAAAGTAAAGATCGATGAAACAATGAATGGACAAAGTCTTTCAAGTTATATGATATTAAATTTAACGCGAATAATCATCCAAATACGTAATTGTGAAATTATTCATATTACAGTAAAATTCAGTCCATGATATATATATATATATATAAATGTATTAAATATTATAGATTGTAGAATAATTTCTTAAATATCTGAACTTGCTTCAAAATTGATTTGCGATCGTCGTTCTTCCTCGAACGAAAATCCCGCATGATCTGGTAAATGCAATTCAACTCGTTGCAATAATAATGAATAATGAGAGTTACATTTCTATCAAATTTTCACGTTCAAAATAGTAACAACAACGCGAATGAATTAAAAGTTATACCGTTGTTATATTAATTCTCATTAATACAGAGGATAAAGTTAAAATTTTGCAAAAATAACGATAAATTCAAAATTGGAGATTATTGAATAAACAATACTGTTGATTTACGAAGTTGCTCGATTAATATCGATCGTGTGATTTTAATCGATTCCATTTTCATCTCGGAATTCATCGTTTCCGTTCCAGGTCAAACAATTCTCTCTTTCATTTCCCCCCCCCTCTAAATTTTATTACTGTTACTGTACTATAATTAACGCATTTAAAATTTATATTTATAACATGCGCACAGAGTATACAGTGAAAGCACAGTTGTAATATTTGATACAGTGAAATAACTGGCTAATATATTTCTTTTTTGTCTCTCGTAACTGAAAAATGCATAAAGGTCCGCAGTCTAGTTATAAATTATCTTCAATTTCAATTTCAATTTATATTTCAATATCACTTTCCAGTTTCAGTATATTTTAATATTTTTACCGCGACGGTAAATTCTTTTTTTTTGGACTTCTTTCGCTGTTCGTTTGCGAGTGATGAATTGTGAACATTTTGCAAACGTACGCGTCAAAGGGAGAGTTTCCTTTGTTTTTTAAAAACGAACTGAGTAGACTTTTGTGCGTAAAAGAGTAGAGTGGTTGACGACGATCTCCACGCAGCAACCTCCACGTGATGAGATCCGGACAATCATTGTTATTCGTTACATAGTTGCTAATTAAATCGTCGTGTGGTGTAATTATGAATTGCACAACAAATAACGCGAGCTAATTGGCTGCAGGTTCCAGATTTAGTTCTTTTATAATTAGCAGATTCGTTAGATTTCTCGCGATTCTCATTATACATATTAATGGCGAAGACGATTACATAACGGGGTGACGTTCGTTAAATCTGGAAAGTTTTTTCTCGTGTAACCTGTATATCAGAAGAGTAGACAGTCTTTCTCGAGTATTATTGAAAATAAAACTTGTTCCCAACACTTCGTTGTACATTTAGTTTTTTAAAAATTAATTTTAGAGAAGTGGAGAAATAGAGAATTTTCTAATTTTTCTAATTCTTCTATCTGAAGTATATCTCACAAAACTGAACGCGCAACGAAACTCTCTGCAAAATGGTACATACCGTTAAATTCATCGTTAAAAGAACACCAATTTCATCGATTTACACGAAAACGATCTTCAATAATTTCCGAAACTTACGGTAGAGGGTAGTTTTCACCCCTTCAACATCGACGATGGGAAGGAAATGAAGATGATTTTTTTGCCATAAAATTTTATTGATGTGCAAACATTTGAATCGATACAAAACAAACCTCCTACTCGAGGCATACCCCACGCCCCCTCACAAATCACGCGACCTAAATCAACCAATCGCTAATTTTCGTTGCATTAGCGTTGCACCTGAAAAGGCCCAATTTTCTGGGTTAAATCACTGATGGTATTCAGTAATACGGGTCAAATATTTCTTTGGACGCTACATTTATACCAAGTTTCATCAAAGTCGATGATTCACACTTCGGTGTGATGTCTCGTTAGATCCAAATTTCTGAATTTAAAGGACTTTCGTGAATTTACTCATCGCAGAGGTATTCAGCGAATTTCAGTCATGAATTTCGCGGCTTGTTCAGCGAGCGAATCATTTGTAATTGTGTACGAAAGCGCTCAGACGTACATACGTACGAACGCGTCTAGTCTATAGCTGAGAATCATTATCGCAGCCAGTCTGCGTGCACGTGAGGATAGAGCCCTACGCTCAGGTCTGCACGTCAGAACAGGGGGAGGACACCGTTGAAGGTGTTGTTTGCTAGTAAGAAAGGCGCGAATTTCAGCGAGCCTGAGCGGTAGCAGCCTAACTTAACCGTCGGAATGGCAGCAGCAACAGTCAAGAAGTCGCATGTAAATCATGCCGAAGCGTTGAGCGCGGTCTATAATTTCCAACACAATAACGTTGGAGGAGTTTCTTCGGCTAATAAGAAGCTGCTCATTGCGACGTTTGACTAGGAAGCTGTATATATCCGTCACGCGCATTACGGAATGAGGAATTGCACGAAGATTGAGATCGAGCACCTTCGCTTCGCGGGATTACAGGCCCTCCGGAATTTCTCTGATATATCATCCCTTTGATGGATAAACGTAGACGCCTACTTTAGCTAGATTGTGTTCTACTGCTTGAACCGGCTACGCTTGAATCCCTCCACCCGCGCAAAGCGTTTGAAAATAATTCCTCTAAAACACGGGGGGGGGAGGCGAGTCGAATATCGTTGATGTTTCGTATTAGTTGGAGAGAGATTTAATTAACCTCCGGTTTCAACTGCAATTCGCAAAAACTATCTGCAGGAAATTGCAGGAAATTTCTCTTTCTGACGCGTGTTTGACGTCCATTTCAGGTGGATTCTGCTTTAAATTCGAATGGTCCTCGTTGAATTTTCCACATGGAAAAACGTTGAAACGTCGTAAAAGTGGTGGTGTAATAAATGGTGATTTTGTTTAAAAAAAAAAAAAAAATAGAAACTTCTATTTTTTCTGTTTATCTTTAGCATCATTTTCGTCCATGCAAGCAGATTCAACCAGCGGAAAATCCGGCCAAATAACCAGAGTTTATACTAACAGAATTCTACTGTACAATGCAATGGCTTCCAACTCCTTGCAGAGTTCGGATATTCGCAGAACTCCCAAGTACGGAGGCTCTCGGGTGCCATGAAGTTTCAAAAAGGAGACAAAACAGTAACCATGATGCTCCTACGCAGCGCTGCGAATTCGTCGAAATCAGAATCAGTGTGTGATTCTCATGGAAATACGCCACGATTTAATCTAATCTACTCTATCGTTTCATCTTTTTCTTCTTCTTCCTTTCTTTGCTAGCTCAATTGATAATTTTATTGAGATTTTAGAAATAGTTTTTCCGAGCAACGAGACATCACACTTTTTAGTTGAACGATCAAAGTTCAACTCGCAACTAAGCTTACGAGTCTCTGAGATGTCTCGATAGAAATTTATTATTAAGCTAGTTGTTTTTTTTGGATTTATCAGTCTCAATAACTGGTTACAAGTTTCACAATCCTCGAAGATAGATACTCAATCGCATCAGGCGAATTTCGGCAGAATGAAAGAGCGGAAATACGCGACATCGATGGAAATACATTCGAAAGTAGCAAGGGTAAGCGATTGTGTAAGTCGTCTGATAATCGCCTTACCAACTTCGAAACGGTAATTAATTCCCAAAGAACTCCCGGCGTAACGAGTTTCTTACATAACGGCCGGCCCGTTTTAATTATACATCATCGTCAGGAAGCTTCCCTCCCTTCCCTCTCGCCTCCTAAGATTTCGTAAATCCGTTGGAATACATTAAAGCGAAACAATCCTGCCGCTCTTCCGGACGACGAACCGACGAAATTGAAATTGAATGCGGCCCGGAAAACAGCTCCGAGCGAGTACCACGGTTATCATAATCGTCGTTCGAGTTCGTTTTCGGAATGACACGAGCCCCTCCCACTTACCCTTCCCCTCTGAAACTTCATCGCAACTTCATCTCAACCTCTCGTTTCCAACTTGTCCTCCTTATCTCTCCCCCGATTTCCTCTTTTTTTCTCCTTCTGTAAAGTTGAACCAGTCTGTCGTACCGAGTTCATAAAGCGAGCGTTTCTCCGAGTCGACGAGAGTTCACCACGGTTAATTCTCCGTTAAGTCGCGAAATTTAATCGCCGCACGAGCTGTATCGAGGGAGATTCGATCGTCGATAGCCAGCCTTCTTCCAACGATGGAAAATGAATCCCTTATTACGCGCGTGGCTTCCGTTCTTGAATTCCGCCAGCCGCTTACCCGAGATGTACGTAAGTGCTCGAATAGTTGTAGAAAGCTAACGGTGGGCACACGGCGCGGCTTTGTGCGAGAACACAGTTTGGAATTTCATTAACACTGTAACTAGAGCTGGCCATCGTGATTATATTGGGAATATTTGAGGCCGATCTGAAAGTCTGTAACGGATAGAAGCTAGGTATTCGAGTCTAGGTCTGAGCTCTAAGAAATTTCGAATATTCGAGAAATTTAAGACGAAAGTATGAAATATATCGACAGAAAAAATTTGGAATCATCATCTGTGAAAAGGTATCTTTTTAGTGATTTTAGCGGGGGTAACGCAGAAAATCGGGCCTCTTCAGGTGCAACGCTGATGCAACGAAAATTAGCGATTGGTTGAGTTGGGTCACGTGTTTCGCGAGGGGGCGTGGGATAGACCTCGAGTAGGAGTGGCGTTGTCTGGTACTGAGCGATCGCGCCTGTAATTTGTTTTGTATCGATTCGAGTGTTTGCATATCGATAAAATTTTATGGCAAAAAAGTCGTCTTTCTATGCAAAAATACGTGAAATATCCAAAGATTCCATTTCTTTAGTTTACATTCGCGAAATATTGCGTCCTTAACACTTGCTGTAGGTTTTCGTGCAAATTTCTTTTCCGACTTGTATAAGCATTTTCTAAATTTCGCTAATATAATCGAGATAGTCGCACTTCGTTGCAACGTTAACGATTAACTAGAGAACGTTTTATGCAACTGGCGCTACTCTCGACCACTCGTACGCGGAGCCGCGGGACGAGTCCGTTAAATTACACGTCGAGATATACACGGTAACTGAATTTTCGATGAATTTTCTGAAAAATTCTGGCCATCAGCAAAGAGATTAACGAGCCGGGCTCCCTCATCCTTCGCCGTTTTTCGGCGAAAAGCGTTCATCAACGCTTGAAATTAAAATGAAATTCAACCTTGCTCGGCCACGCGAACGCACGAAATAGAAAAATTTCAATTAGGGACGTTTAATGAAATTAGAAGCGCGATCCATTAAGATTAGAGACATTCTCTCTCTCACTCTCTCTGATGTTGTGAAGCTTTCAATTCTCAATTACCTTCGAGGAGCGATTTAATCGATTTAAAGTTGCGTTAAACAAGTAGATAATTTCCAATTCTTGAGATGCAAACGACTTGCTTCCATAATTTTTCATTCATCGCGAGAAGGTAAACGTAAAAATGCGGTTTCACCGTGGGTCGGTGTTAATACTGTCTCAGTGTTGCATAAAACACACTGTGTGTTAAGGATTCAGTGTATTGCATGAATCGTAACTCATAAATAAACTGCGGTTGTTTATGCATTTATGGGAAACACGCATAATGCATACCGTGTCCAATTTAATGAATGAAACATATCTCTCCTGTAAATATGCTTTCTCCGTCAATAATTACACGCCAGAATAATTCGCTGCCAATACGAAGGAAGATAGATCAAGTAAATACCTCGAAAAGTTGAAACGTTCAATCGAGGAAACTCTAACGAAAAAAAAAAATTTGCTTCCCGGTAGGCAGAACATCGGTATTTAAAATTCTATTTTTCAAAATTTAACGTGCTATAACATCGTCACAGTATGTTACGTTTCGGGAAGTACAATTCCTTTGTTTCGTTTTTTCTGTAATACGTTGAATCGAGTCTGATTATCAGAATGAAAACTGTCCACTGTCCAAGAGTCAATTGCACGATATTTAGAACGACACGAGTTTCTCGAAATGTCTGTAATTCATTTTTGTAGTAGTAAAAACGATTCTCGATACCTCGTAAACTGCACCGAGAGGCATGACCAGACAGGCGACCATGAGATCAGCGACGGCCAAACTGACGATCAGATAATTCGCCACCGACTGTAGATTCTTCTCGAGCAAGATCGCCGCAATCACGAACAGATTCCCTGAAACAGATGAAGATAAGCTCTTAGAAGGCGAATACGCTTCTCGCGGAAACGGACGATCTAAGCACCCCGGATGATCGTTCGTCGGGAAACTGTAAACCGGAAACAGGCTTTTCGAAAGGGCATTTCACAGTCCGTTTCATCAGCGTGATGAAATAGACAAGATTTCCGCCTATCCACGCGATTCCAGCGCGTGCTTTCAGGTGGCTCGTCGCAACTTTTAGGTTCGCAGGCAGCCGCTGTTTTAATCGTTGATCCGGTTAGCCGCGCCTCGGTGTCTCCGCGGCTCGCGTAAATAATTCATAAGCTGATTACCGAGGATTCCCGAAAATCACGAGGCCGGACGATCCTCCCGCGTTCCACTTCCCGGAGAAAATTCCGCGTATCACTTTCTTCGGTTGATAACCGGCTGCGGTGGACGCACGTCCCTCGGAATTTCAATTTTTCGAATCGAATTAATACTCGATACGGGATGAGAGGTCATGGATGCGGATTCCTGAGAATTCGTCGGATATTTTCAAGCACGAAATTATCGCAACAATGTGCAATAAGTCAGGAGCGTCTTGAACTTTGTCAGAGTATTCCAAATAGAAAAACAAAATAAAAATCCATAAATTACGATTGAAATATGCAAAGTGTAACACGAACATCTCTTATTTTGACGATACAAAGCTTGCACCTTCGTCAACTGAAAAATTTCAGTGACACAGACCAGAAATCGTCCGCCGATTCGCGTATTTCGTTTCACCTGGAAGATGTATCGTCAACTGTACTGTGCTTCAGTGACTCGGTGAAAATTTCGTCGCGTCCAATATCGAAGTTAAATATCGAAGAATGTTCGCCATCTCCGGCTCCTCATCTTGCTCGCCGCGGAGCGAGCAAAATGCTCGACAATTTTCAGGCTGAATTGCCCCGCAGTCAACTTCATCAATCTTCGTTATCCTTTGAATTTCTGTTCCGCCGGCGGATAGCGGTTACACTTGTGCTAATTATCCGCAGCCAGTGGCGAAGGTATTGCAGGTATAGCTTTCATTTGTCAGCAAACGTGGGACGTTGAAGCTAGGCCAAGCCGGCTTGTTACATCCCGACGTAATTAGTCTTTCGACGCTGTCGCCGCTTTGAAGGCTTAGCAAACGTTTTGACAATCGCGTAATCAGTTTATTCGTCCGCCAGGGACTGCACCTTCAAACAAGACAGATGCACACACACACACACACACAGAGATTCGCCGAACAACCATCTCAACCGAACATGTTCATTTTCCGCCTGTCTATCTGTTCAAACGTTTTTCATTCTTCTCTCTCTCTCTCTCTCGCGCGCGCTTTTTTTTTTTGCAGAAAAATTAATTTAAAACGCGACACGACGCGTGTCGATCTCTGTCCGAGCGAACGTACGACGAGCAATCGACGTAAACACTCGCCGCGGAATAAATTCTGGCGAAACGCGAAACGCACATCCGGGTTCGTGGGTATCTCCCCATTGAAAATTCATCGACGTATCCGTCGTTTGCCAGGAATCGAGAGTGCTCGGACGTCGTCTCGTGAAACTTTAACGTCTCAATCGAGGAGAGACAAGAGTTAAACTCGTCGCTCGAATTCCGAAACTTCTCGTTTCGAGTTCTGCGCGTGGAAACGCGTGAAATGACTCGAGCGTTCGATATTTGTCCACGATCCGAAACAAGTGTTCAGTTGTGGGCCGGCGGGTAGGTAAATTGGTTTCTACCGCGGTTGAAATTTGTTTGCGACGGTTCATCGGCGTTTACGACTGCCGCGTCATGCGATTTTTTCTACGCCATTTGGGCGACCGGCGCTGGCTAATGACGTGGCACCGCAATAATTTTTGCACGGTGCCGTGGTTTAAATCTCTTTTTACGATCGTCCATCTCTCTTAATGGACGGATATAAAATATATCTGGAAGTTTGCTGTCGCTGGAATCGCGGTACAGTCGGATTCCGGCAAAGTCCAGCTTGAATTTCGAGAATTCATTTTGCGAATCGACGATGAACTTGAACGAGAGTCGAGCCTACACGGTACACGCGTGTTTCGAACATCATTTTCCCCAGAATTTCATCGATTGAATTTGATACATTATACATTTACGAAAGTGTCATTAGAAAATACCAACTTCACCACCAAAACACTATCAAAGGATGTCTGATAGTAATTAACACGTTCGTCTATGCTTCGTTACATTTTCATTTCTCTTTTCTCAATTTTCGTTTGATCAGTTTCGTGTACATTTTCATCGAACCCGGAAAAACAACAGGTAAATAGCCTGACGTTTAAATTTCTCGATTTTTTTCAAAAGCAGAGTGTTAAAAGAAACATGTTACGTACATGCACATGTACACACGTTTTAGAATTAAAATTACAATCAAATGAAATACACGACGAAATAATAAATACGAAATCGACGAGGACAGTTCGAAGAACAATTCGAACTGTCGGTGCTATCTTTTTAGTTTTTTTCAGTTTTGTCACGTAGAATTACTCTCTAGTCAGTCGTATCACGATTTTACAGTCTGTAACAACGAGAGTCGTCGATCTGTCACACGCGTACCGGAAAAGTCTCGTTAAATCCGCGGATCGAATGGAACGCAGTTTCGTCGTGCGCGTACTATTTTCTTTTTCCGTTTCCACGTTGCATTTTTCTCTATTTCGCTCGTCGACTTGACGAACTAAATCGTTCGAGCGACCGGGAAACCGTGCCTCGAAGCCATCACGAGCGTTTTACAGCGTAAACTCGAGGAAAACGCCGCGTAAAACGTTTAATACGAATAAATGAACGGTGCTTGGCCAGGCGCTTTTCAAATTAACGCTCGCGTTTCTCTTCGTTTACACCGAGGACGGTATTAAAATTATTCTTCGTTTCGGACACGTACGCGTCCCTGCCAGAAGAGAATTTTAGTCGAATTCGAGTTACGAGGCATTATTTTTCTTCTCTTCCCTCCTTTTTTTCTTTTTTTTTTTCTTTTCTTTTTTCCTTCTTTTAGAACTTATGGCGTGGCGTAAGCTCGGTAATAAAGTCGGTAGAAGATGGCGAGATTTTGCGAGGGTTGCAAGCTCGGTAGCAAATTCATTTAAACCTAGAGATCGCTCGAAGATCGCGAGATTAAAGTCAAAGTCGTTACCAAGATTCTGAACCGTGTGTAATCTTGGAAACGTAGACTCCATCGCTCGAGGATATATTGAAATAATAACTTATTGAGAGTAATTCATAGATTCAGTGCGTAGCAAGAATATACATGTTCAAAGAGGAAGAAAATAATGTGTGTAACAACTGAAAAAAAAAACATAAATGGCGTGGGAATTTTGACGTAAATTTTTGTTAATTCTGTGAACAGGTCTACATTTAATTTATTCAATGGTTTCTTTAGATAGGTGTTACAGTCAATTGAAGTAAGAAATGATGGATTGGAGGGATTGAGAAATTTAAAAAAACTGAATCTCGAAAGTGACAATTACATTCTCGATCAAAATAAATATTTTACATAATGATATATTTAATCTATGAAAGAAAAGAAAAAGGAAGATTCTCGTTTCTTCAAGAGAGAGTACTCGAACTCTCGCCAGTTGCACCGACGAAAAAATAAACAACTGCAAGTATCAAAATGACGTTCGTATCTCGCGAGCCGAAGAAAAAATCACGCTCTTTCGACAGGATGATCTCCTTCCTTCGCCGTTTCACTCTCAAAAGTCCAAGTGGTTCAAAGACTTTCGCCTCTTCGCACACAGTCGCGAGCTCGTCCTCCATCTTACCGCGGCTTCCTAAATAAAAAAAAGGAAAGCCCAGGAAACACGCACTTTCCATCTTTTATCCCCATTACGCGTTCGTATTCGTACTCGGCGTAGCCTCTTTCGCGTAACAAGCAATCCGGCGGTTCGTTAGGCGCATTGAACCGCGGTCGTTAATCGCGCGGCGCCGTCTTTTTCTATTACAAATGAACGGACGAGACGACGACGACGGACGCGTTCCACGCACGGGAATACTGAAAATTCGTGACGTGAAAGCTGAACGCTGGATAGACACACAAACGCGCACATACATGCGAGTTTAAACGAGATGTTGCTGTTTCTGCTTTCAAGGCGAACCGCACGAACGCAGACGGAATACGTAAAACAGCAAACGGCAGTCGAGCCGGGCCGTTCTTCTTAAATTATTCAATTTCTTCCTGCCGCGTGGAATACGCATCAACTTTTCCCAATCGACTCGTCGCCAAACTTGTGGCAAGTGGAGAACGATCGAAATGGGCGAGTGGAGATTGTTCGATGGAAGCACGAGTGAACACGGCAGGAGCGGTATGAAAAATAGACTGTCATTGTTCAAGATCGAGAGGGTGAGACATCCTCGGGGATAACGAGGACGAAAGCCTCGATCGTCGTCAGACAAATTCAGAGAGCGGCGTATTGCAAAATTGCGGCAGTCCGAAGAAATGGCGAAACGGTGATTGCCTGAAATTCGATTCGGAGAGGGATAAGTATCTTTTTAATGGAGCGGAAAGCGAGATCGAACGGCTATTGACAACCACAAGGGCAATTAGTCGCAAACAATACGGCGAGGTATCGAATAGCCGATTCAATATTTATTGGACAATAACGCGCAGCTTACGGCAGCGTATAACGATACGTACAACTACGGTTGAACAGTTTAAGCAGTTTAATGGACAATTACTCAAGTACAAAGGCTACTCGACGTGGTAATCGTGTCGAAACAAAAACGCAATTTTCTGGCAACAGCCACGTGCCTGATAGCTGATATTCGATTCATTTCTGCTCGAAGCGAGCCAAGCGCGTAAACATCTCTCTGTGTGTCAAAGCGCGTAAAGTTCGCGACACAGTTGGAATTGCGAAACTGTGTGGATTAACAATTTTGAGAGGGACGATAAAATTATACGACTTCGAATGCGACAGAAACTGCGACAAAGTTTCCAACGTTTGGACAACGTATTGTTTCCGGAGCTTGAAAACAAAAAAATTCCGCGGAACCACGGTAATCAGAGCCACGATAAAACATAGAAGAAACAGGATTCAATGGAACGTTGTATAAAAAATTCAAGCGGCACGGAGCACGCGGGATTCAAGAGATTCTATAAATCGGTAATTAGAGTCCCGACAGAATGCAGAGGAACAACGAAATTCAATAGAAACTCCCGATGGAATTGGTTAATAGAGTTCAAATAGCGCAGCTTGCGCAATTTGAAAAATTCCATGAAGCAGTAATCTCCGTGGAACGTGAAAAGAGGGAAATTCGATGAAATCTCAATGAAACGTTAATAAAACCCAAATAGCGCGGCTTCCGCGGTTGAAAGAATTTCACGGAACGGAACTTTTAGACTTTTCCGGCGGAGTAAAAAGCCTCTCGAAATATCAGTAAAATTTCATCAGAGAGACTTCCCAATGATCACTCGTCGCTCCCCTTTGTTCCTCCGAGTTTATGGTTAAGAAAAATTCACGTGAAATCACGGAAGACGACACGAGCGACTGCGCTCTCTTCTTTCGCGAATGAAAAGAAGGTCGAACGCACTATCGCGTGACAGCGTGTGGAGATTTCGGTGATCGTCAAGCGTCCGTAAAATTGCGCTAATTCCGACAGCGCAGCAATGTTCAACGGGCCGTTAGTTACGCAGTGAACTGTACTAATAACAGAATTCACAGTCAGACAACTCGAAGAAAGACCGAGAGGAGGGTAGGGGGTAGAAACTACGGTTTACATATGAATATGTATGCCGGTCAAGCAACGACAAGCAACGTCGCTCTTAGACGCTAGTCTAACTAATCGAGACACTTTTCTGCCTCGAGTTTAATCGCGTTCGACGGTTCTGACACAGAGCCTGGACCGGCGAGCTTTGGGAATTGACCAGGACCGGGAAACTTCGTCCCTGCGGTCCGATTCAATTGGTACGCGATCATTAACGATGCAAAAGTCGGTTACCGGTCGCCGGTTGTAAATAACCGAAACTTGGCCAACCGAAGTTTTCAAACCGAAGCGAACTTCAAGTTGATTCTGATAACTTGATCGGCCGGGTGAAATTCGAGCAATCACCGCGGGGTCCTCACTCGCGATAGTCCCCGATTATCCGTGTTACTTTATTCGCGCTTGAAATCGTTCGCTCGAAAGGTACAAAGTGGTATTATCATTAGTGGTACAACGTTGTTTAATTATCATTAGCAAATCATTTAAGAATTAAAGGAATATTTCATTCGACAAATTGACGAATATTGTTTCTTGCTTCCAGCTTGAATGGAGTAATCTGCAGATATTTTATTTGTTCTTTAAATTGTAAAGAGAAATATTTTAAACAAATAGCACAGAGCGCGAAAAATAAAATAAGAAGGAAAATTTTATCAAACAAGCTCGGTATTCTCATATTTAATTTTGAATTAACGTGAATATACTTTTCTAATCAACGTAAATGTTGTTTCAATATCCTCGTAAATAATACAGATTACATTGCGTTTTAAATTAAATTTAAATTAAACTTTTGTTGGCCAATGAGGCCCAGAAGATCTAAAAGGTTCAACACCCGTGCCATAGTAATTGGTTCCAGCAGCTTCGTTCAAGAGTCGTTCCAAGTGACGTTTTTACCTTGCCTTTTTATTTAATCTTGTCTTTATGCATATTTATTTCTCTTGATAATACTTCCTAGGGCGGCAGACGTTTCAGAGGCATTGCAGAAGATACAGGCAGTGGCAGGGAATTTTTTTTCTCTTTTTGCAAGTTATTTGAACAGGCGGCTATTAAGCAGGAACTTTTTATTCCGTTGTAATCTTTAATAATACTTTCGGAAAGTTTCAGAAATTATTTTTATCTCCTTTAACCACTGCGGGCCATTACTCGGAGCTGCGCTTGTCCTTCCTCTCTTCAATCCTATCCTCTTTCTTTCCTTTGCGCGGCGTTCTTTGAGACAGGCAGCTTATTTATCAAGAATACAACTCGTTACAAAATTCAGGAAATTTAAATTTCTTAATTTTGCGGAAGCAACTTTTCAAGCTTCCCTCCGTTCTGCGTTCGCTGCATTCCTCAGGATTTTTCAACGTCGCTTTCTCGCAAGACAAATTCAAAGGGGAATTGCATTCAACTTCCAAATTGCAAAATTGTTGCAAAAATTCTTATCGTCCGGGCAATTTCTTTCCTACTCCCCGAGTTGTGCAAAATTTCCCCCACAATTGCGATTTTCATCTGTTCAAAACCATTTCTGTCACATATTGATATTAATTTCAATTCAATTTCGGAAATAAATAATTCGAGTTTCCTACAATTAACGTAGAACTGTTGGAAACATAAAAATGGAATTATACATTATATACATGAATTAACATAACAGTCAATCTAATTAATGTAATAATTATGTATGTGAATTATACATCAATTCCGTTTCTGTATTTCTAACAATTCCAAATTGATTACAGAAAATTCAAATTGTTCGTTTCAAATTACGAAGCCAGCCACAATGTTCGACACAGTTTTTTCCAGGAACAGCCTCCGACGTTAGAAAGCTTTCCAAACGACCAAATTTCTTAATCCGACTCCCTTGGAATCTCCTGATCCCCAATATTGAATTCCACTCTCATCAATTTCTCTGCAAAGGAGCGTCTTGCTCGTCGGCGACGCAATTTAACTCGGCCCGTGACGAGCAGGAGGAAGAAGAACAAGGGGCAAAGAGGCAAAAGGAGATCGGCGTAGGATATCGCGAATGCCCGTGGGAGAGCAACGGAACGAGAAAGGAGAAGAAAACTTTCTTCGGGGGTACGAGTTGCGATCGCGAGTCAGCTTCAAATTAGAAGAAGGATCTCGGGGGTCGGGGGGAGGATCGTGAAATTCGCGGGGAACGTTAGGCGAGATCGACGAGCCTTGCCTCGCAGGGGAAGGAATCCGAGGAGAGGGGGCAAATATTCCGCCGAGAAGCGAAACGAAACGAAGACCTTTTTCCGGGACGTTTGTTTAAGCCGGCGCAGGCATGGAGGAGGGAACGCGGAGAAGAACAGCGAGAATTCAGCTGCATGCTTCAATCTGACTATCATGTTCGAGCAGGGAACGTTGTAACGCGCCAGTGAACGTTCCACGGAGCCGGAAATAAATACGACAGTAAGTTTCCGGTTGGCAGTTACCGGCGAACGCTCCAACGCACATCGCGCGCGCGCCGCGTCCTCCTACGACCTGGATGTTCATTTCAGCAAGCGTATCGCCGATTCGCGGCGAAAAGCAACGCTCGCCAGTACGTACGAAGAATCCTGTCCAGCCGGGCGTTGATAAATCCAGGCGTTAATCAGAGTGGGCCGCCCGTTTAGAGGTACGTGCGAGGGGAGAAGATTTTCGTCCCCGACTCTGTCCGAGAGTTGGCGAGGCGCGATCGCTCTCCACGAGAGAAACAATATTTACGCTTCAAGCCGCCGGTTTCGAATTTTTCTTCTCGTAAATTCGTGAACTTTAGTTTGTCGTATACATTATTCAACTGTACTTTTAACGAGACGAATTATTATTTGAAGTATACAACGTCGAACGTTGAACGATTTCTTTGATACTGCGACGAGCCACTCAGTTGATCGAATCTTTGAGGTTTTTAACGTTGTTAATAACGTGGAATTTGATCATTTACGTGAATCCAGCGAATTCAATGCGTTGCGTCGACTTAACAGCGTCGGAACACCGTGCGCAGACTGGAATCTGGACAGCATTGAACGATGATACGCGAGCACAATGGTTCACCATCCCTTTCTATACAGGCTTAAATAGGCCGTACAGCGTGCTGGACGACTACTTTCTTTCTACTTGGCCATCGCGGACGTATAAAGAAGACAGCGCGTTTCTCCTCGACGTGGAAAAAGCCGTCCTCAGAGTACGTCATCTATGTATATATACAGGGTGGTTCACGCAACTTGCACACTTGAAGTAACTTTTTAATTATGCGTCTAATGAAAAGTTGCTCATTATGAAAGTTGTATGGTTTTAAGGCAGGCAAAAAATGTCGATTTTTGTGGTCACCTGTTTCTTTGAATTAAACTATATATTCTTTTCGTCAAAAATCGAAAGAATATTAAATTTCAAGTAAAAAGGTATTAACCCACATTAGTCCTAAACCTAAGAAGAGTGGTATTGTCAAAGGATACACACACACACACACACACACACACGTATATTAAGGAAAAATCGTGACTTTGTTCATATCGGTCTCTGACTCGGCAAAATCGAATCTGTCGCTTGGAAGCAGAAAAATTCTACGATTTGGAAAAACGAGATTAAAGAAGAAGAAACGTTCTTCTATTGACGCGATGCGATAAGCGACGTCCTGGACCGCGAAACGGAGACCGTTAATGTCGTTTCTTTGCTATTATCCTCGCCGAAAGAACATTCTGCCTTCAAAAAGGAATCTGAGGAATTAGAGGAAATCGGAGATTGAACTGGCGTCGATCGAGGGGAGAAAAATTTTATTCGCAATTAGCGCGATTTTTGGACAAAGTGCCCCGCAATGAGACCTTTCGGGCTTTGCTCGCTTCGCAACTTTTTCGACAGCGAGTGGTTGATTTATTTTGGGTAGAGAGATCGATGAATCGATCGTCGGCTCGTGTTTCAATTAGGTGCCCTGTGACGTTCAATATTTGATCGTAACAATCTGCTAATGACGAGAGGAATTTCGCTTGCGAAATGAATTAATTAATAACTATTCGGTTTCAATCTGCCAGCGATGCTGACATAGTTGGTGTTTGATCGTTTCTGTACCAGGTGATTAGTGTAGTCGAATGAAACGCGCGTTACACTTTCGTCTTAATTTTACTATGAAAATCTGAAATCTGACTTTTATAATTTCAATCGTTCTTTTAGTTGAACTTTGCTTGGAAATAAAGTCCGTCAGAATTTCTTCCAATTTTCATTCATCGTAGAAAAAAACTTTACGTGTTGTACGAAACTTTTTGAGACTTTATTAGTATTCTTATTTTGACGAGATTTAAAAGCAAATTTACATAAAAAAAAAAGAAAAGAAAAATGACAAAATGCAAATGTACGTACATTTAACAGAGGAAATAACGAGATTTAAAATTGAATAGCAGATTAGTTTAAATAACAATTACGATCGCACGTAATGGTGTACTAATGGAATTTTAAAATACTCCGCAGCATACGCGCGATACATTTACAAAAGAATTTCTTTCACTCGGTGCTGGCGATGCCGGTGCAATAATCAAATCTCCATAGCATTGTTCGAAGGTGGCAGTTTGAGCCGGAAATTGAAGAAAAAAGGAAAAAGAAAAAAAGAAAATATCTCGTTGAAAGCAAATGTCACGCGAATTTTCGCGACAGAGGAGTTTCGTAAGCAGATTACAGACCGGCGAAACGAAAACGACGAAATAAAAGCGAATTTGAAAACAACTGCGGCCCATTTAACGATCGAATTGCCATTCTGGTTCGGTGGCTCGGTTTTTGACCAATTTCGATAACGCCGTTCCCTTCTAATCGAATTTTCTTTTAATCGTTGACTCCCTCCTCCCATTCCCTTTCATTCCAGTCTCTCTCTCTCTCTCTCTCTCTCTTTCTCGATCGAGAGTAGAAAAAGGGCTATCAGAAGATTGCAGATTCACTGGCAGAAAAATGTAATTAACAATCCTCTCAAGGTGATCCGAATCTCGTTAGTTACTCTCAAAAACGGGAAATTTCAAGGATAAACTGCGTCCCCATTTTGCAGAAATTAAGCAATCTGCGTCGCTTACTTTCAGATTACACAAACTGAACTGTGGATAATCCTCATCTTCTGCAATTTTCGTTTCGAAACGAAACGAATTTCAGTTTACGAAACGATAACTCTAAATTCGAAATACATAAATTTCACAACGGAGTGTAAAATTGAAGATCTGTAATTTGGAATAGAATTGATTGAACGTAGTGTTTTTGGAACAAAGTACGAACGATCGAGCTGAAGGAAGTAGGTTCTCTTAGTTAACGTCAGCACTGATTATCTATCTGGTTTAAAGCCAGAATCTTACCGTCAGCTGATCTTTAGCGAAATTCTTATTTACGCAACAGAACGCGTTAATTTATTAATTAATTAATGGTAACGTTCCTTGAGAACGAGTTGCAACGTTCGGTTGTAGATTCTCGTTTCGCTAGCAAAACTTCTAACCACCGTACGAGAGAGAGAGAGAGAGAATGTGCAAACACGCTCGCGCTGGAAATTCGTGACTCGTAAAATTTTACTAATAATGCTGGTTCAATTCTGCAACGGAGCCCTGGTGTATTATCGACCGTATTCGGTACGAGCGTTAAATACGATCCCGCTGAATATTGGAGGTTCATTAAATGCTTCTGCAATTTACGTGCGGAATAATACACGCCGGGCTAAATACTTTGCGATTCCTACTCTGTAAAATGGAAACGTCAGGAGTCTTCTCGCAGTCGGGGGCGGAATCGAGTTAAACGACACGTAAATTAACACGCTCGAAACGCGACGTTTCGATACAGTCTTGTAAAATCTTCAGCTCCGAGTCTCGCTGAAACATTACCGATCACTTCACGGTTAATCGCCAGAGTGTTTGAAATGGAACGGCGTCGGCTCTAAATGCTTCTGCAAACGTCACGGGCGACAGCTCTACGAGCGGGGAATAATAGATTTTTATTGGCACTCTTTTTCGGAGACATTAAACAGGCGTTCGCTATCCGCAGGCGAAGGTCTCATGAAATTTTAATCGAACCATTAACTCGCCGACGCGGCAGCCCGATAACTCTCGCAGCTCGTTTCGTCGTCGTCGGATCGGATATTTCCTCTCCCGGATATTTCGCTATCTCGCGCTACTTTACCAAGCGCTTCTGCCGATTCCGTCCGCGTGAACGCGCACGCGTGCAAACGTCACGCGGTTACCCTCGTCATCCCCCGATGATACATCACGCGGCATGGATACGCGTCGGCTTTAGATTAATCTCCCATTGTGCGGCAGCGTTCACGCGATCCGCGAAACTACACCCTGACAAACCCATTACACCAGCCGAAACAGAGAGACCAGAGCTTACGCGTCGCAACTCGCTGATATAATAGTCGGAGGGAGAGCAATTAATTGATTAGACATTAGTAACCCGATCGCGATGTTGCCATTTATTGGTTTCCCGAAAGTTTGGTGGTTTTGGCTCGACCGTTCGAATCGATCGAGAAGAAATTCGAAAACAATTAATGTTTCGTGGATGGAGCTCGAAGCTGGATTTTAAACTGTGCACGTTTTATTTGCGACTGAATTGAGACAGAGAGACGCGTGATATTTAGGAAATTGGAAAAAATATCTGCGAAGTGAAATTATTTTTGATACGGAGATTCGACGATATGGATCGATCGAGAAGTTAACTCTCTCCAGGGGTGGAGAACAAAGTTGGATTTTAGATTACAAACGATTTACTGCGTAATTAAATTGGGATATCTAGAAAGATACGCGGGTACTTGGGAAATTGGGAAATTTATAAAGAAACTTTGATAATGAATTAACCCTGTTTAACTCAACGCGTCGAAAACTTTACCGTGGAATTCGTTCTGTATCTCACGACGTTCCTCCGTGAATCAGCGTGAAACTCCAGAAATCATTTCCTTTTGGCCAACCTCGGAACATACTTTCCCCCGAATATTCGCGACGATAAATTTGATACGAAACTCTACGTGGACTATCGGGATCGTGAGTAAGTTACCTCGTTTGTACCCGATACTTTTTAACGTGTCACTCTGCACACACCTCTGTAGCTCGACCTTGTTCGACAACTTTTATTTTTCCAGTTGGAAGTTGGTCGATAAGCGAGAACTGCGAAACAAATAAAACTTTGGCCGATCGTTCGTAACAACCTATCGAATTTCTTCGCGCAAGTGTCGCAAGACGATCGGAGATAGAGAGAGAGAGAGAGAGAGAGAGGAAGTGAAACAGAATTGAAAAATTTTATTCGAAGTAACAAATAATCCCAGCAAAAACTGTGGAGGATACAAGCTGAAAGATTATTTCACTTGACAGCGCAGATAATCGAATGATTTCGAGAAAAATTATAATAAAAAGAAATTATTAAAAATTATATGTTAAAATTTTTATGTATAAATCGTCTATGTAAATTATTGTCTGACAATGACGTACCAATGAATCACACGTGTTTCATTCGCGCTTGATACGTACCAACAACGGTGACGAGTATCAGGAGACCGAGTACCAGAGCCCTGAGGATGATCGAGGCATCCGTGAACGCCAACCCGTCGGTGGACAAGTTTGCAGCCTGGTTCACGTGTTCCTCCATGACGCACCAGATATATTATCTCAGCCCGTGTCAGACTCTTCAGTGTCGGTCGGTTATCATCTCCTTAAATAATGTACCATGGTCCGCCGTCACGGTTAGATCCGCGAGATATGAATCCTCTGTCGCGAGGCGTGTCGTTGGCTGCACCGTCACCGAGTTAATGTCTGTTCGTTGAAACCTTGACGCAACTATCGTCCGATGATGTTCTCGCTCGCCGTACCGAGTTCTCGACGTTCCCCATATTTCGCGGACGGACGCCCCTGTTCTTCGAGTTCTGCCACTTTTTTCCCGCGGATTGGCGATCAAGTCTGTAACAAGCAGAGAGACGAAGTTTTAATTGGAGCGCATGAAGATCAGAGTGGGTACGTAGGTTGAGACGAATTTTAATGGAATAACGGAGAAGTTGTAAATTCAGCATCTTTGAATGTTACGAAATTATAGATTCCTGGTTGGAGATGTAATGACGAAAGGAATGTTGAACATTTTTTATCGGTAGCGATACTGTAAATAAATAAAATTGCGAAAGAATTCTCACCGAAATATCGTCGACAAAAAATTCACACTTCCTCGAGATTCGCAATGAAACAGAAATGTTCTAATTTCTCGCCCATCTAACCATCGTTTCAGCACGAATTATCCGTTACACCATTAAAAATTTCCTCCGCCTTTTGAGCAGAGATCTGTGCAACTTCTGATCGAATTAACCGTATCGGCCGGAATCTCTTTGGCAAAAGAGATGGAAGGAAATGAACGAGAAGTATCACCTTCACGGTGGCACGCAGAACCAACAGAAATTGGAGTAATCGATCGACAATTATTGGAATTGAAACGCTGACTGCCGGTGAACCGGGTTCAGGTTATAAATACGGGCGAAAGAGAAACGAGGCGGAGGAGCAGAATATAGAAGAGGCGAAAAAAAAAAAAAAAAAATTGTATAAAAAGTTGGAGGCAGAGAGGTGGTGATGAACGAGCATCATAAAAATTGCTTGCCGAGGTCGCGTGTGCTATATTTAATTTTTCGATAGACACGTTTCATTAACTCTCTCTATCTATCTATCTCTCTTTGGGGCTGGATTGAAAAACGATGCTGGCTCGCTGTCTAGATTCAATTGTCGCGCACAATCGAATTGACGTTCTCTCCCTGAATTACCGTTTCGCGGATCCTCGTCCACGAACGATGACACTTTTAAATACTTCATCAGATATCCGCCATCCATTTGTCGGTCGACCAGCGGAACGCGGTGAAACGCGAACGCGCGTGCCACGGGCCCCGTAGAGACGACGACGGGGAGAATCGTATCGCGCGGAGAAATTTCCACTCCTTCGAGGCCATTAAAAGTTAAGGGCGTAAGAGAGGAGGAAACGGAGAAGAACTCGTAAATGTGTGCCAGATAAAACAGCTACTTTCGCGGGTTATTAAATAAAATTCATGGCGATTCGCGCCACGCGAGCAACCTCGTCCCCCACAACACGTTACACGGAAAAGTGTAACCTCCTTCATTTCCATTTTATCTTAATGAACGTTGATGCGTTTCTTTACTCCCTTCTTTTTCCCCTCGATCTTTCTGGTCACTGTTCACTTTCTCCTTCGATTTTCTTCTCCCCTTCCAATCTGTTTTTCCGTGTCAAATTTTTTACACTCTTCGCTCATCCTTCATTGTACATTCATGTTACGCATCAGGTGATTCTAGCGAGGGCAACCCAGAAAATCGGGTCTCTTTAAGTGCAACGCTGATGCAACGAAAATTAGCGATTGGTTGATTTGGGTCACGTGATTCGTGAGGGGGCGTGGGCTAGACCTCGAGTAGGAGTGGCGTTGTCTGGTACTGAGCGATCGCGCCTGTAATTTGTTTCCTATCGATTCAAATGTTTGCATATCAATAAAATTTTATGGCAAAAAATTATACTGGAGTACAAGTCGTGCAGTTTTTTTCTTTCTCTTCTTCGTCTCAACTTTTATCCTTTCTTCTTTATCATACTTTTTTTTAGTTTTTCTTCCACGTAGCTTCCTTCTCAGTGTGAGATTTTCTATTTTCTATTCCGTTCTTCTTTTCTTTTCCTTTTTTTTTCTTTTACTCCGAGTTAAGAGCGAAATGACACATTGGAAACAACGACACGGTGGGAAAATAGCATTAACTTCTGCGTTATTCGTAACTATTGCATATCATCACAACGAGCAATGGACAGAATGAAAAAGTAATTGAAATTCATTTCGAGGACGTTCGTCAAACAATCGGGGTTCGCATCAATTTTACGAGGAACAACGCTAGAGGAGCTTTTTCCAACTTTCCCGACTTCGGCCTCTGCCATTAATGACCACCACGAAGATCTCCTTTAACGATCAGCGTCGTTTCAGCGAATCTGCCAGTTCATGGATCATTTGTGCCAGTTTTTCTTCAAAGCGAACATTTCTCTCTCTCTCTCTGTATATGTTCATCTATCTATACAAGAGTGTGCCAAAAATGGTGATTTCACACGCAAAAATATAGCAAAAGAGAAAAAAAAAATAGGAAAACAACGTTCAAGCTTCGTTTCGGAGAGAAATAGCAATAAAGCGGGATTAAGTTGAAAAATCGAAAATTAAGTAATTTCAAAGTCCTTCTTCCGAACTTCACCTTGAAGTCATCGTACAACTATTTCGAGTTCTCAATTCGAATTCTTCTTCTTCGAAAACCAATCGTTCAATCATCGTTCTCTATGAAAATCCGATTCATCTTTGTGTCAAGATCCTCGAACGTTTCAGCCGTAGGTGGAACAATACACGTCTGTTGCGACCGGTAGAGGGGAGGTAGCAGAGCTTCGTTGAAATTAGATGAAACGGTGTGGGTAGTAGCATCGATCGCTGGATATTTCAATAATAATTTCACGCGAGCAGTCGATTAATCCTACGTCCGGAGTGTTCGACGATCGTGACGCGACTCAAAGCGAGAGGAAAGACTGATCGTTTCACGCGATGACGTTCATTTCCGTTAGTGGAGATCCGGACTCGTTAGACGAGCTGAGAGGCTCTCAGGCTCGATAGCTCGCGGAATAAACTAATTAATGCTCGACTTCTACAGCCGAGTTGTTACTTTATTCGATTAACGACATCGTCCGAAACAATGGCGCAATTAAGGCTCCCGCCGCTGGAACAACCGTGCGCTTTGCTACCGTTCGATTTCGTAGACGAAACCTTTGTTTCGTTCGCGTTTCACGCGGAACTTCTCTGCACTCGCGAGACACGTATCGTGGAAACAAAATTGGACAAGATACGCTTTGGACGCGAAAGTTTTGGAATCATTACACATGATAAACACATCAGTTGTATCGAAAGTATACTACAAAACTGCACGACTTGTACCTCAGTACGATTCGTCTCACTGAAAGGCCCAGAAGCAACTGTTCTGACTAGAACATGAAGACTTTTTTGCCAGACAACTCAGTACCAGACAACGCAACTCTTACTCAAGGTCTATCCCACGCCCCCTCGCGTGAATCACGTGACCCAAATCAACCAATCGCTAATTTTCGTTGCATTAGCGTTGCACCTGAAGAGACTTTCTGGGTTACCCCCACTAAAATCACTTTCAGTGATAAATTTTATTTCTATTGCGTACTATTTCATTTTATTTTCATCTCATTGCCAATTTTTGTTACGAAGCATGTAAGATAGAGTCAGACACTTTAAATTTTAATAATTAAACAAATGAATTAATTAGATTCTGTGACTAGAATTTAAGAAAGCAGAATTTAGAATCGATACGAAAAAAAAGATCAGAATCGTCTATGGACTGCAGATATTTGTGCAAATTCATACCGAAGTAGAAACTAGAACTCGGGGAACTATTTTACTCGCATTTCTGCGTTTCCGAATCTCCCCTTGAATTCATGAAAATCTCTAGTCTGTGCGCGACTAGAGAAATGGAGAAATTGTCAACACTATTGAACGAGGAAATTTCTTTGGAATTAGGAATCGTCGGTCGTTCGAGCAGAGAGCAGGAGGAGAGGAGAGGGCGTTTCTAAGCAGCTTCGAGTGGCCTTCGAAAACTAAGAGCCTGAGTCAGCCGGTAATCCGCGGATTTCGCAAGCTTCTGTGAGCGGCGAGTCCTGCGAAGAGGAGGGAAGTTAGTTACACGGAAGCTAATGGAAGCCAGCGGCGGCTGGCAGCTAAACAATATGGACAGCGACACGGTAACAAAGTTGGCCAGGCCAAGAAACGTAATTAAAGCTTGCAGAAGTTAAGTTAATTTGGAAATACCAAATTACCCGAGCCGTCGGCTCTGGCTCACTCGTAACATTGTCTGTAAATCACTTCGATGTTATCGTACGCTTTGGCTAGACGTGACTCGAAGTGTTCGTCGTGTGCTGGAAATATTCGTTGAACAATCGTTCTTCTGCTTGCGACAACTTGCGATACCAATATACCACAGCGTGACGAAAATTATGACGAATTATTGAAAATTGTCCAATAAAATTTATCGTCGCAAGTTAAAATATGGATGTCTCTGAATGAGACGAGAACAATTTTAAAATTCAACACGTCAACTGATGAATTTTACACCATCAATTTTTTTCTGCATGGAACGTTTAAAATACAATACTCGCTGCTCGTTAAAGTACATCGTGCCGTACATTAGTCTAATCACGATTAAACGGCACGATACTCGTGAAGGAACCGCGCGCAGTTAAGAAGTTCATTCGAAGAAAACGAAGCTTAATACTCTAGAGCGAGCAGAAAATGGAAAAGAAACGCGCAGGCACAAATAACAATAACAAAAACCAAAACGATCCTCCTCTAATTGTTCCGCGAGCAGCGTTGCAAAACTCGCGGCGATATATATATATATATATATATATATCACGCTAAGCGTTCTTCTTCTTCGGGGCCAACTGTTTCTAATTAAGCAAAACGTCGGGCGCACGGCTGTAGGCTAATACAGATTAATGTAAGAACACTCGGCCGACGTATCGGGTCAATGAAAGTAATCGCGTTAATAGCCCCCGGAGCATCGAGGATGTTCGTTATCCGGAGGAACCGGTCATAAACGATGAAACTTTATTTTCCGCGTTCTTGAACAGCCGGAATAACAAATTCTCCGCCTTGCTGCATCCACCGCCACTGGGGCGCAACTTTTAATTAAACGAGAAACTACTAAATCGCGGCCACTACGTTACGCCTTAATCTGGATTTTGCGAAAATTTCCTGGCTCGGCTCTAGATAGACGTGAGCCCGCGATAATTTTCGAGAGAGAGAGAAAGAAGGAGAGAGAGAGAGAGAGACAATCCTGGTGACCATCCGAGTCTCGTTTGCTAGTTGTAAGAACTCTAGATTGAGTCTAGATACTATCGAGGTTCTGAAGAAATTGTTTTTAACCCTCAGACTCAATTGCAATTGTAAAATTGTAGGATAGAATCGTCAAGTTGCAAACTTTTTATAGTTGTGCAACTGTAAAAAAAATAGCGATTTGAGAGACTAAAATATTTAACGAAAGAAACATCCAAACAGAAACGATTGTACGTTCTCTTGAATTTATTCAACAACAGCTTGAAAATCCAGTACAAAAGTGTTCCTTCAGGCGCATAAGAGAGGAGACGCGTCTCCGCTATCGAGTCGCGTCTGAAATTTCGATACTTCTGTCGTTCCTGAACAGAATGTGGCACTTTGTAACTTACGGTTCATAAAACGAAATGAATTTCAATATATAACAATTAAACCGAAACGCGCAGGTGGAGATAAAAGTCAAAGTGACGCGGGCAAACGATCACCGCCGCTTTAAAAAAAAAGCTAATGGCATCGAAACTGCGAAATTCTTGCGCGAATATTCATCGAACAAATGTTTTTTTCGACAAACACAACGATCTTCCTTTGCGCGTAATGCACACCAGGAAAATGTGTTTTTTTTAAACCATTAACAATTAAAACCGTTGAAGCTGCGTTTCCGAGTTTCGCCGGGAGCGGCATTCGATTTGACTTGTGGTAACGGCGGGAAATCTGGGGACCTGGAAAAAAGGGCCGTGAAACGCTAGGGCAACGTTATTGTCGCGAAACATTACAGCCGGCCGCAATATTGCCACCCTTCCCACGGGAGAAAGAGCCTCGGAGAACGATACAAAAAGAGAGAGAGAGAGAGAGAGAGAGAGAGAGAAAGGCTCGCGAGAAATCGGAAGAAAAGCAGTACCGGTTGCGCGTCCCATGAATAAAATATGAATCAACCGGCTGCGCTGTATTTTTAGCGAATGAAACGCAGCACTCGTAGCAAGGGCGGGTTTTCATTTCGTGTAATTTTTCATTCGGCCGCGCGAACGCAATAAAGGGTATACGCAGGCGCGCGCGATCCTCAACACGAGCGATAATTCTCGGTCGTGAGACAATCAGACGAAGAAGAAACGTGGTCGTTAATAGTTTCCAGCGTTTCGCGTGTTTCTTCTGCTCAAAAATTTTAAAACACTATCTACGGAATTTCTTGTTCTCGGAATATTCAACGTTCACCGACAAAATTGTTGAATCGATTCATTTCACACGTCGTTCGTCAAAAATTCCTGTACTTTGTAGCACAATCGTATTGACGCACTAACACAAATTCCTCAGTCTTGAACCGAAGAATTTCAGTGGGATGCTGTAGATTTACAAAGGGAGAAGATAATCTGTTACTGGCGTGAACAAGTCAGAGAATAAAAAGGGTATTACGGCACTGAAATATTGCTTGCATTATATCTTCGGTGTTTGTAAAACTTTGTCAATTCTTGTAGTTAAAACTTTGGAATGAGGAACGATTCGTTTAGAGATTAGATTTATGACGCGTCCAGGAAACGAGGGGCGGAGAGGATGGGAGAAATGTGGGCAGAATAAGAATACAGAAAACACACACAGCAGGGGACTGCGAGACGATAGATCGTCTTCCCCTCGTATATTCTCCGGCGGATACGTAATACGTGTTTCTCGGGGGTTAAAACCAGCTCGAAAATTTACAAGCTCGCCAGACATTGAACCACCAAAGTTCCAGTTTCTTTGCAATCTTTGTCCAACTCTCAAGTTTCTCCAAGTCAAATCCACTTTCACCGAAATCTGCTCGAAGAGAGAAATCGTTCACTGTTGAGCCACGCTCTGTCGACGAAAGAAAAGACGCGCGATGCACGATGCACGATGATGCTGTTAAATTTTCCAGCTAGGCTCCTCGTTGGCCCTTTCAAAGTGAACATCAATTGTGACAAATAAATCTTCTGACTATATCAGTATCAGTGGTACACGGAATAAGCAAACTATCTCAATGTCCTAATCCAAATATCCAAGCGAAGTAAGATTGGAGAACGGGGGGGAGAAGACTGGTCGCCCCGTTATTGACAGAGAGATTCGTGTCCCCTATCTTCCCTCTGTGTGCGCGTACGATGCACGTGTGTGTGTGTGCACGTCTTCTCGTTCTCCTGATACCAAAGTTGCTCGCTTAACTAAGTTCTCGGTGAATGCGCTTAACAACCACGAGACTTGTCCCGGCGCTGGCTTGCCCCACGCCGAACGTCTGCCCTATGATTTAACGACAAACTTTGCGGTCTTACGGTGTAAACGCGGTCAAATTAGCTGGATTACGTATTGCAGCCACGGTTATTTAGACTTACGCCCGACAGTTTTCAAGTTTCCACGTTACGTCACGTGCATATATATATATATATATATATATATATGCGACGCGGAAGCGAAATTTTACGGGGGACAGTTGCAAATCATGCGAATCCTAGGGTGCAAGCGAAGATTCGCGAGATTCGCCGAAATTACACGCGGCAATAGTGCCTGGTACTCGTTAGGCGAGACGTTTTGAGAATGATCAGATCGGATGAGAGAGGCAACCGGATGCAAATACGCGACTTTTCTCCTACCAAGGTCGTCCGTGGCAAAGAATGTCTTCTCATTTCGGGAGAAAGCTCCGTACGCGATGATGGGCTCTGTTCTACCAGCGTTGCCAGATCTTCGAAGAAACAAACACGTATCTCTCTTTTCTCTCTAATTACCTTCCTTCGCGCTTCGATCGCGAATACTCAAAAATATTGTATTTCACGGAAGTGTTTGCTGCGTCGGATCCAAGTTTAATGTACGTTCGTTTATCGTTTAGTTTAGTTTTTCATTACCAGACGATCGACAGTGTTGCACGCCGACGTTGGATTTTTTGGTATTTATGAGAAATTTGTTTAACAAATATTTAATTAATAAATATTTAATTAACAAATATTATTTGTTCAGCAGCACTTTTGTGGAGACAATCATTTTACGCGCAACAATTTTCATCTTTGACAAATATTATTCAACACGCAACCACAGAATTCCGAATGATTTTGCGAAATCAGCCATTTCACGCGCAATGACGAAACGCGTTCGACTGCGAATTAGAGATCGATGCGTGCGTACACGTTCGTTCCGACTTGCATCAACAATGATATTATTTTTCAAGCATTCTCGACGAAAGTTGCAGCGGAATCGCGCCGATCGCGAGAGCAATGAATCTTCCAGCCTCGTTTGGAATTCGTCCAAGCACGAAAGGATCGCTCAAAATTCTCGCTCGCATTGTACGTGGCTCGTTTTTACATTCTACGTAACGCAGATGATTTATTCTCGCAGCGAGATTACAGCCACGTTTCCTTAATCGCCATAAAAAAAGGAAAAAAGATACGCGGCAGATAACGAAACAAATCGAGCCCGCCGTGATTTATCGTGCCTTAATCCAACGATACCTACCGCCGATACACGGTGATTTTTCACCAACTAAACGCCGATCGATCCTTGGAAATTCAGTTAATACGCCAGTTTCCGCTTGCAACGCGATTCGTTGCAAAATACGAAACACTCTCAGATGTAGCAGAGTATTCCGTTCAACTTGTGTTTCCGGCCAGAGAACAGAAAATGAAGCTCGAAGGTTTCAACGGTAATAATTGTAAAATTGTTACCACGAATGAGTTGATCAATTTACGTAGCTTCGTATTTTTGCAAAAATGATCAGAAGAACAGAATTTAGATGGAAGAATTTGTAACAATGAATAAGTGATGTATTTTGGAAGGTTTATATATTTTTGTCAACTGTGCGTATCTTGTAATTATTCACAAACGCACAAAAAAATGCCCGGTCTATTGATTCTTTTATCTAGTTGCAAGAATCGAAACTTGTAGCATTACGTGTGATACGACTGAAGAAAAAATTAGACATTACAGAACCGAGAAAGAAACCGTACTTTAATTAACTGATAAGATTTCGTTTCGAAGCAAGATGATATCGTACTTTGGCTGAAATTTTCAGTATCATTCGCTACGTCCATTGGACGTAGGAGACTTTACGTAATTATTTATACTCGTTCCCATTAAACATTTTCAACGATGAAAAATAGAACAGTTCTAGGACTTGAGAGCTTGAGCTCATTGTTGAAAAAATAATTTCTCGAAGAAGCAAGAAGAAGCTCGACAGAAAACCATGCCTTATTCAGTGAAATACCATTTCGACGTAAAACGTGCATTAGATCTCTTTTAAAATTTCGTCTTAACAAAATTCGACGCTAATTTTGTCTAACAAAGAGAAAAAAAAATCAGTCTGCAAGATATTTACGGTTTTCTCAAATTACGAAATCTGACGATTAGAACAAATTTCTGTTTAAACTTCGTTCCTCAGTTGGCGAAAGAAAAAATTTGGAACCGGTCAATTTCGAAAAAAATGCAGTTTGACCGTTCTGTCGTTTCGGGCCAACATTTCACGAGCGTATCTACACCCTCATTTTCGCGTTTATCACGGCGGAACATAGTTCCGGGCAAACCTTTCCATTTCCCGCGTCTAATCGCGAGAACGCGATTTATTCGATTCAATTTACCCCCTCGACGAAGTCATAAAGTCGTGTTAATAGGATTATAATAATGCACTCTCCTTCGGCTGCAACATTTATTCGCACGCAAAACAGTGGCTCCTCCCAGTCAGAAACTTGGGACCCACGTTTGCTCGCATGGAACTGCGCGCTTGCGTAATGCGGGTGTTACTCATCGAGGATCGAAGTGATTTTGGCAGAGATAAGGAAGAAGAGACGGCGGTAAAGGGAGGAAGGGGGGCTGAGGGGAGGAAAGATCGGTGAAATTATGTCCGCGGATAATGCGTCTGATATGCAGGAGGAAATTGCACAGACATCACTCTCGTGATGGGATATCCTTACCATAAATTCCTTTTTACTACGTTCGGCTATCGACTATGAAAACTGCCCATTACTACGCTCTTCTTTTCATTAATGCCGCGTCACGTTATGATTACTAGTTAAACTTCGTGGATTCTTTACTGTAATAAATATTTTAATCGGTTGCGTGATAAATTCGTTCGTCCCTTGGCTATTAAAAATATATATCGTAGAAAATAAAGACAGACAACGTATGAATAGATTTTTAAAATGTTAAAAGATTCATTTGCCATTGCGGAAAATATTGGACTAGTAATCGATATTAAATCGGCTTGAGTTTGTTGAAATATTTAATGAGCTATTAGCATTGGAATATTGATCGTTTCAATAAGAGAGAGACGTCCAAGTAAGGATTATATAATTCAAAGGATGAAAGAAGATAGAAACACACGTGTTACGTAGAATTTTTTGGTAAAAAGACAAAAGCTTCGAGACCGGTTAATTCGTTTGCAAGGAATAATCAATTATACAATAATAATTTTATCATTGACGGTGAAACTTACTGCACGACCTAATATATCCATGAAATATACTAGATTGACCAAAAAGTAATTTTATCACTGAAAGTGATTTTAGCGGCGATAACCCAGAAAATCTCGGGGCCTCTTCAGGTGCAACGCTAATGCAACGAAAATTAGCGATTGGTTGATTTGGGTCACGTGATCGTGAGGGGGCGTGGAGTAGATCTCGAGTAGGAGTGACGTTGTCTGGTACTGAGCGATCGCGCCTGTAATTTCTTCTGTATCGATTCAAATGTTTGCATATCGATAAAATTTTCTGACAAAAACTGGGGTACAAGTCGTGCAGTTTTTTCACAAATGGGCATACACGTATATCTTGAAATGTAACTTCGTTTTAATAGCTGATCGCTTGAGCTTGTTCAAGGAAGAGAATGTGCACGATTTCGTTTGCAGTTGTATGTTCAGCGTCGATTTCAAATTGGCAAATCAAAAGGAAGCAATATTTTTCGAAAAGGAATGAACCGCCGTGCAAGCTCATGAAAAATTATCCGACGTGTCAGAATTGGTTTGCTAAATTTCGTTACTGATCAGGAGAATATCAGATCGTTTTTCAGATCCGTAAAGTCGCGAAATCAGAAAGTTGCCTGAAAAATGGCAAAAAGATAATCAAACAAATCAGTGTATTGTCCAACAAATTTTTGTTTCCCGAATTTTGAAAAATTCGCTTCTCATTTGCACACCAAAATAACACGACGTATCGTTATCTTTATCCCTCCAGTTTTGAAACGTAGCGTGCCTGTTTAGCCCAGCACTTCCGAGGGGAGGTGTGTATAACGTATAATAGAATCGAGTCGGGAGTTTCAGAGCGATGGCTGCGAAATTAAAGGGAAGTCGCAGTGAGGATCGTGTCGCCCGAGCCAGTCGGTATCGAACGTTCACCTGTCACTCGAAGATCACCACAAACTGTGTGTACCTATATTCCCCTGTGCGAATATGAAGGCAATTTTCGTACGACGCTTGCCAAGCTGCAGCCGCACGATGTACTTAGGCTGCTCTATTACCGACGTTAACGCCCTTATTGCATCGACGTGATAGTGGCGGGTAATGGTGGCGTGTGTCGTTTAATTTATGCGCATAATCTCGACGGTTAAGTAAACAGAGAGCCTTAGACTTCCTGCTCGGCGCTCGCTCTCTTTCCGTAACATCAAGTGGAGAGCGAGAGAGAGAGAGAGAGAGAGAGGATCGGAACGACGTCACCGGAGGTGGGATTTATTGTAGAATATATTGGATATCTGACGCGAAGATACACTGCATTAGCGTTAATTAATAATCGATTGCCCGAGGAACGGGCGGAAACCTTGAACTCGTTCAAATTTCTACCATCCTCCTGATTTCGCAGGAAGGATGCTGCCGATTCTCGCCGGATCGCGACGCATCTCCATTAATTGAATCATTTAGGCTGGAAGATCCAGGCCTAAATTTTGCAGATCGATCGTCAACGAAACGAGCAAAAGACTTGGAAGTTTTTCGATGAGTGGAGGATTCCGCAGCAAGGAATTAAAACTCGAGAGTTGGAGATGTTACGTGGGAAACGAGAGGATGATTGGACAGAGAAACGAGAGAGGCGACTTCTCTTTCCACACTAGAGGCAGACGAATGATTTTAAATATAATACATTGCCAAGTGCAACCACTGCGTTTTTAAATAGACGTAGTTTCTCTTTATAATAAAATAACGATAGGCTGTTGCAATATTAAATAATAATTGGAACAATAATCTTGGATGGTAGTTACAGCGAAGTGCAACGATTATTCACTGCGGAGCAAGAACGAAATTCTAACAACCGATAGTTCGCCAGGGCGCGAATTGAAAGTCGCAGAAGCACCCGAGGCGCTGCCAGATAAACTGCAAACTCGAAAGATTCGAGATAAGCCTCGGAACTAATCCGGAACTAATTGGACGTTAGTGTTACTTGCCTCTTTCAATTTGTATTTCATCGTAGTAGACAATGAATAGAACGGGGGAAGGTCTTTGGAAGAGAACCCTCGTAAGAAGGGCAGGCTCCGAATAATCAGAGATAATCAAATGACGCCCGGGATTACACGCGGGATCACACGGTTATCCCGTTCTTTGTCAGACGAACGGCAACATTAGCCTTTCTTGCTGCTTCTCAGCGAGGGTTAAACTTCGTTCGTGTCAGCGTGTTCGTGCCGCCCGTAACCGTGAATGAATGGATACGCTCGTACTTTCCGCCGCGACAACACGCCGGCTGAATTGTGACTGTACAAACAAAGATGCACACAGGTTGATCTGCATTTAAATGATCAAAGTTTGCCGAATGGGTTTCTATGGAAAGGGAGACGCTGGTCTCCCTTAATTCCACGCGCCCAGATACATAAATGCAATCCACGAATTCTATATTCTTTTATATCTCTAGCGTCGCGTCCCGTGTTTTTGCATAGTTTGTAGAAGGAGATCCCTAGCAGAAAGAAGAAATTTGTATAACTACTCGTACGCGAAATTAAACAACCGACGTACAGATCTATTAATTCAGATACATTTTAATTCGCGAATTTCATATTCCTTTCGTATTGTCGTTTCGTGTCTTTTTCCCTTCTTCTTTTCATATTTATGAAACTTCATACTCGAGTCGTGAATTTTATATGTCTTTCAACTCCACAATTTCGTTCGTCTGTGATCTATGAATTCGATTCGTGAGTTTTACATTCGAGCAAAATTACTTGAGACAAATTGTATAAAAATTGTTCTCTGCAAAAACGGTCTTCCGTTCGGCATGTCAGATCGATGCGATTCTACAGACTTTCGTTGAAACAAAATCTTCAAGTAGTTCATCGATAAAAATCGACCGATTACGAACTAATTTACGAAATAAATCAGGAGTAAAACTGTTCGTGTCGTGACGAACGTTATCCGCCAGATTCACACGGTTTTTCCAGCGACAGACTCTTCGCGAATGACACTCGCTGTCGCGGAGGAGACAAACTCACTTCGCGGAAGTTAGCCGGAGTTCCCGCCGGTTTTTGCATAAACCAGCGAAACTTGCAGAGAGATCACGTTCGTGATTTATCCGACGCTGATTCCTGAACGGCTGTCATACTTCACTCGAACCTACTTCGTCCACTCTGACGAAATTTTCATGGCTGCGTCGATGAATTCTCTCGATTTACAGTCAAAAGATGCATCAGTTGTCAGAGAAAAGTTACAAATTTCCTTTAAAGAGAATTTTTCAAAAATCTGGATAAAAAGATTAAAAAGAAAACAGCGAATGACTATCACAAAAAAGATTTCTAGAAACAGAAGCTACCACGAATCAATAAATACGAGAAAATCGTGAATCGATCCCAGCGCGTGATTTACAAGCAATAATTTAATTTAAATACAAATCAACCTGCGCGCGTCTTTTTTCTCTTTCGTGCAATGTAGCGAGTGAATCTCGCGAGTTTCTGGCGTCGATTACGAATTGTTCCCAGGCTAGAAACTCCGAGGCAATAGTTTCCCCACTTCTTTTCAGCGTGGGCCTGTCCCACGGTCCACGCTTAACCCTAAAGCCGTGGAATGTTTAATACCTGCTCGAGCCCCTTAATCAAGAGAGCAACGCGGGTCTGTCCCGACCGCCGCGACGGCTGCACGGCAAGAGGAAATGGCCTGGATCCTGTCTAATGAAACCAGGCGAAGAAAAAACCCCGGCTGGCTTTTTCGCTCTCCGTGGCGTCAGCGTGGCTTGGCTTCAGCGAAGAGAAAAAGAAAAAAAAAAGATAAGGGCGGAGAAAGAAGCTCGTCTTTGCATTAGCTGTGACCACGATGAACCACGCGGACACACGGCTGCGAGGAGGGGCTGCCTTGTTACCGTTGCATTATGTAATTAAAAAGTAGCAACGGTCGATGCTCGGCTCGAAACACAAACTTCGTTCGCCCCGGGGAAGTCTGCACGCGTTACGCGAACCGGTCGGTTTAATAATTTTCATCCTCTCGTGCTTGTCCCGAGAAAAATTTCATCCGGCAGCAGCCTTCTGCCGATAACCCGGGTAGAAAAGAAGATTAAGGATGCGTTTATTCATTCGCGAAACAGAGAGGAGAGGTGGAGGATTGGTTGACGCAAACTCGAGATTGACGACGCCATCTTTGTGTCATTTCAAAATTCTTTTAGCTTCAAAGGAAAGGAAGAGACGATTGATTAACTGTAGCAATTTTTTCAATTTAGAATCCGAATCGTTTGATATTCTTTATAAAGCGCATCGTAGGAAATTTTGAACGAATTTTCCGTATCCTTATTTTTTTGCGGAGAAAACTTCTTCGTACGTAAGAAATAATAATTGAAGGAAGAGAAGGATGTGAAGGATGCATGGTGGAAGGATTTAAAGATAGAGGAAAGAAAGAGAAAGTGTTGTCAATTGCCTAGACTCATCAGTGGGGCTGATGGCAGCGCAACTCCTTAACTCCAAACGCTTGTTATTGTAACTACCCCCCCGTCCGACACCCATCCTAGCGAGGTTCCGACAACACTGCTTGCTTAACGTCGGAGATCGGTAGGACCTCGACGATAGGCGCGCAGCCACTTGCGGCTTGTGTTAGTCAGTGTTCGAAACTCGTAGTCGAGAAATCATAGGCCGCTACATAATATTCCGATTATTATATTTGATCTTTGAATTAATTAATTAATTAAGATCGTTAGAGGATTTATTTACTTGAAGAAGAGGTGCTCTTATCCTGTCTCAACGCCAGTTTAATTCCAGAATATTGGGAGCAGCGTTTCCAAAATGTATCAGCCTCGGCATGTGTCGCGTTATTTCTCGATGAAGATTCTCACCGAGAGAATTTGTACGAATATTACGTTACATTCGGACGACGATACGAGCTATCCAGCTCGGTGTAACTCGATTAAGAGGTCTCCGGTTTTTATCAGTCTACGAGCAGCAAAACGTGAAATGCACGAGCGAGCTCCGACGATCAAAAATTCCAGCTCCCTTATCTGCCGTGTCTCTTACCGCGTTCGAATATCTCGCGCAAAAGAACCAACCCTCCGATGTAATTCCGAGTCCAAATATCACGCGACAGCGCAGGCACGTAGTTCCTATCGCCAGTTTTTGCCTACGGCTACGTGACCGAATTATGAAGCATCGCGGTGTTGCGAGAACCAGAAAGCTGAGAGAAAGTAGCGAATATTTTATTTGGACCGACATTTTTAGCGACCGTCTGTGTTTCATAAATAATTCGGCCAACTTTCCAACTGTCCGTGTGCGGCAAACCGATCCGACGTTGCCTAAAAGTAATTAAACACTTTCGTCACGTGTATTATTCATAAGGCCACGGTGTTTTTCTTCCGCGGTGGTTCCCTTCCGGGCGAAGAGAAGCGACGATGAGCAGACATTGAATTTTTATGCACTTTCGGGGGCGGGACGGAGGGATTTAAAGCCGCGAAAATATATCCGAAAGTGGACCGTCACAATTTCAGTTTCAGACGGCAGAGGTATTTCCCTTCGAATTTGAAATTGCAAATTCGCAGAGTCAAATTGAATTTGGTACGAACTTGGGATTAAAAAGAGTTTTCGCATTTACTTGGTTTCAAACAGCCACGCGATATTAAAATCTTGATGGAATGGTCGAAAATCTGTGTTATTTCTAAAATCTCAAATAACTGTGACAATTTGCACGTTCCTCTGAATTTTCACACCTTCGAATTTCTCATAAATACGTGAAAATCCGCTAGATTTTCAATTTACCACAGAATTTTTAAGAAGCGAACGCCCTGTGTGCTTACCAATTTATTATTTTTCGAAAGAGTCGCGTGCCAGTCTCACTAAATTGTTTCTACCTAATTCTTGATTTTCGTCACTTTATGGGTAACAAAAGAAACAGTCTCGCTGTAAAAAAAAAGAACATGAAGAAGAAGAAAGGAGACAATCGTTTCCCCGTGTCACAACGTTTCAAGCAATAAGCCCGTGGTTGAACACGTGTCAATTAGCGGACCGTGGACGAGGAAAATTGTCGGAAATCTTCCAGAGAGCAGCTTTCGCGAAGACGCGTTTGTGGCAGCTGTAAAAGAACCACGCTCTCGTCTCGAACCACGATTCGTGACAATTCGTGACAATTTCGGGAGAAAACGCAATAATTCCGTTGGATTGGTCATTTCGTTGAAACGTGTGACTCCACTTCCTATCCTCGATGGTGCTAAATATCGAACCATCGACCTTAACGCGTCCGCGAAAGCACACAGGGTGGCCCCTGTCGAAACGATACTCGATGCATCGTTGTTATCGCGGTCCACAGGCGCCGCGTATAATTCAATTTTCGCTTGCCGCTTTGGAATTTCGAGGACCCGTCGATTCAGCTGGCAGATAAAATCCCCGAACGTTCGCCAATTTCGAAACGCTGCTCTTTGTTATTTTCTTCGGGAACAAGTTCCTCTGTTTTTTAATTACCTCGCTGTAACAAACTGCAAAGGCATTCGCTTTGAGAAATTTCGCTAATTAGATCTGCTAACGAAATTAATGAGATTCCAACGTCGTAAGTAATGCCGAGTTAATACGACGAAAGTAACTACAAAGACTTGGCTTTAATTTAATCGCCTGGCTTGTAATAAAAATATGGGATTACGTAGCTCTTTCTCCTTCCTTTCGAGAAAAATTGCTCGTGTTTCGCGGTGAGCACGAAATTCAACGGTAGCAACGGATTCTTTGAGTCGAAAGCTAGCGAATACCAATGGTGCGTGAAATTTTATTTATTAGGTGTGTGACAAAGTTCGATCGCAATTCTGTCACACGTTGAAGGAAACAAAGTTTAACATTCTTCAACATTAGAGAATCCATTTGGGAATATTTTATCACTGTGAAAGTGATTTTAGCGGGAGTAACTTAGAAAATCGGGCCTCTTCGGGTGCAACGCTAATGCAACGAAAATTAGCGATTGGTTGATTTGGGTCACGTGATTCCTGAGGCCTTGTACTGAGCGATCGCGCCTGTAATTTGTTTTGTATCGATTCGAATGTTTATGCATATCAATAAAATTTTATGGCAAAAGAGTCGTCTTCATTTCCTAGTCAGAAGAGTTGCTTCTGGGCCTTTCAGTGAGATGAATCGTACTGGAGTAGTATAGTCCTGCAGTTTTTTCACAACTAAATAGAGGCATTAAAGATTCAGACCTGTTTGCACGATGTTAACAAAGCTGTCGACTTTTAAACTCCGTATTTTTTTTTCTTTTTTCTTTTTTTGAAGGAAAATATTACAAAATGCTGAAGTTATTCACTGCGTCCGAAACCTCTTTTGCTAGAACATCGAAAGCCACTCACGGCGTGTAATGGACCATTTAAAATAAAAAATTCTTTTCGAGTCTGCCGTGCAAAATATGACGTGGAGTTTTTCACAGAAGGAAATTCCTTTCCCGGGGAAACGAATCGACCTTGAACGTTTTCGAGAAATCGCTACGAATCGAGATACCAAGAATAAAGTTACAGGGATTACATTCTCTTGAAAATTTATAGAAAATTCGATATCACGGTGAAGGAGTTTCAACGGAACGTTCTTTCTCTAATGAATTTCTCGCATATTTGTTCATGCAACTTTATCAGGGAGTTTAAACCCTGATAAACTGCTTTTGTACAATATTCCGCGAGCCTGAAACTTCCAGTGAATGGAGAGACAATTTTTTAATTCCGCTCTTGAGTTGCTAAACAGAAGCAACAATACTGAACACTAAAGCCACTAATACACGAAACTTTTAGTATAAGAATTAAAATCCTATCCGATGAATTTTTTTAAAATAAAAATACTTTGATGTTTCATTGCATTTTGTTAATTTTAAATTAAATTTAAGTTCGAACGTGACTTTTTCGTCTTATGTCTAAAAAATTATTTCTCTCAAACGTTGGCCGTCGAAAAGCGTTAACGAATTTGTGCTTTTCTCGAGTGAAAAGCGATTTTTGACTCGCCTTGTATAAAATATCTAGGAAGAATTTCCAATCGATCATTTTGATTTTACTTGCGATTTTATTAATCCGAACGATCGAAAGGAACGCAATTAATTTGTCCCTTCGAACCACCGATCATTCCTCTGGATTATTCCTCTAAAACGCTCTCCTTCGCCAACTAATTCTCCTCTCGTCTCCTTGGAAAAATCACGGAAAACGGACGCGTATTCCGTTTCTGCGGTCACGTAGAATCGAAACGGTTCTTCCGTTCGCAAACGGAACGAGCGTTTAAGCCGCGACACACACACACACACACACATATACACACACACAGAGAGAGAGGAAGGGGAGCTTGAAAAGCCAGGCATTCGCCTCAACGGGGAACGTTGCTTTTCTTTCCCGTATCGACGACTATCGTGTCGACACCAGCCAATAGTTACCTACTACGAGGAAAGGAAAAAGTGGTGACTTCGTTACGGATGCTAATGAAAGGGGATTGTCGACAATTGAAGCGGATTTACTCAGCCAGGGAGAGTAACAGCGCGACGTACAGAGGGGCGAACAAGAGGGGCGGAGGGTGGAAATAGGTTTCACGCATTGTACTCCAACTACAAGGCGATGTTATGGATTAATTCCCCGAGCTTTCCATTGTCTGCGACTCCGGAGTGAAAATGGATCAGGATTTTCGGCATTGTTACGCCATTTCATACTACTTCCGTGAGTTTTCGAGGAAATTGCGGAATTAGCGCGCGATCCGCCTGTTGTTCGCTCGTGAAAAGTCGTTGGAAAATTTCAGAAAATTATCGTTCCACGATTTAATTACAGACTCCCCGAATTGTCGTTCGAAATCTTATCCAAATTGTCATTCAAAGTTTCACCACGTGGATTTTTCGTTGACTGCGACTTGTGCCGAAGAATCTTCCTCGAGTTTCTGACAAAAATTACGGAAATAACGTGCGTAATCTCAACCCAAAGACTCGAGAGAAAGGATTCGAAGAAGAGAGCTCTCCGCGAATTCTTCCTCAGTCCGGTGTGTAGTCAAAGCAACGTCGATCAACCTTGGGGGAAATTATTATTCGACGCGACACGGTCCGGCGCGTGGTACGTGCTCGAAATATCAATCAAGCGAAGAATACGCGGCTCCTCTCGGTTGCACTTTCCTTTTTGCCGGCTCGGGCACAGAGGACAGATTCCAAGTGAAAAATGCAGACCGTGGTTACGGTCAGACGTGTTATCCCTCCGAACTCAACAGACTGAATCTTTCACATTTCCGACTGAATTTTCACGTGCTTCGTCTTACGACGTCTTCGGCGAACGAACCCTCCGTTTATACCCTTCGAGCGATTCACGTTCACATTCACGTTCACATTCACGCTCTTGCACGCTCTGTTTCAAACAAATTCGTTCGCCCGTTTAAACGCGACGTTCGTACTTTAAACTAACCGTGTGTGTAATATCAACGTGAAAAGGGGGAACAAAAGGGTGCAATTAAATTTCATAAATTCGCAGCGTCGTGCGACCGACAGACAATGCGGAAAGAGGTGGAAAGGTGGCCGCCGGCAGCTGAATAGAAAACGCGAATATACGAATTTTGCCGCGAACGCGGGAACAAACGGGAGAAAAACGCTTGGCTAAACAAGCCGGAATATGCAGGGTCGCGTGCAGCAACGCGCAGTTATTTGAGCTAGCTCGAGCTAGCTGCTGGTCGTTCTTTTCGAATTCAAATCTCCACCTTTCGCGCGGAATAACGAAACCGTAAGCAGACCGCGGATCTTCGTGCATTTGCGCGAGATCTGAGGATAAAGACATGACGAATGAAACACGCTCGAAAGTGTTTGAAACATTCGTTGTAACTTTTTCTTGTTTCCCCGTTTGCGCGAAACAACGTCACGTTTTTACGAGAAAAAAACGACATCCGTTCTGATTTACCGGATGAAAATTACACAGTCATAGAAAATAAGAAAAAAGCAGAACCTTGGTCGAATTTCATTTGATTTGATTAAACGGAGATTTTCTACGATGCAATAACATTTGCAGCGACATCGAGAATTGAAGTGCGTCGAACTTGAACGTCGCTGAAACAAAAAGCTGCACGACTGTACTCCAATACGATTCGTCTCACTGAAAGACGCAGAAGCAACTGTTCTGACTAGGAAATGAATACGACCATAAGACTTTTTTGACATGCAAACATTTGAATCGATAGAAAACAAATTACAGGCGCGATCGCTCAGTACCAGACAACGCCACGCCCTCTCGCGAGTCACGTGACCCAAATCAACCAATCGCTAATTTTCGTTGCATCAGCGTTGCACCTGAAGAAGAGGCACGATTCTCTGAGTTACCTCCGCTAAAATCACGTTCAGTGATAAAAAAAAACACCACATTCACATCACGTTGTAAAAATTTTCGTTCATTTCATAATCGTACTTGCTTGTTCTTTGCTTTCATCGATGAAAGGCAAACACGGATATAAAGTTGATTCTCGTCACGAGTCCCTTCAATTGTCGTTCGGTTGATAATAACAAAGAACACGCACGGCGATTCGATCTTCTGTTTGCCACGAGCAAACTCGATCGTTTCCCTTCCGCGGCCAATAATCACTGCTGATCGATCGATCGCCAATTCTTTTCAGCCTGCTCATCTTATTTTCTCCTTCTCTCTGTCTCTCTTCCAGATTCCGTGAAAGAAAGAAGCTCCGAGAAGTCGCGAGAAAATTTAACGCTGAGACAATTTCCTCTCGTCACGCGGCGGAACATCGTCGAACGCCGAGGCGCAATTTGTCGCGACCGATGAAAAATGTAACAGTCCGGCGTGTCCTCCTCGCCGACGCGAAGATTTCTCTCCGCGCTGCGGAGGAGATAGAGGCAACCCGCGGCAAGTCAGAACCGACGAGGGAACACCGTATGTAAAACGTTGCTCTCCCATATAGACGGCCATGAATATTTCATCTTTTGTTGTAGAACACCGCGTTTCTCACGAGCTAGAACGACAACTTAATTTCTCTCGTATTCTTGTCGCTGCAACTACCAGTTTTCCTGTTGCCACAGCAATAGAACCCTCGGGACACGGGAAACACGTCTGGCTCACGTTATCGCTGCAGCTGCAGGAGAGAAAAATGAAACGGAAGGAAACGGCTGTGCCACGCTAGTACGCGAGACTCTCTCTCTCTCTCTCTCTTTGTCGTTTTTGGAATTTATTTGCTCAAAGTCATGCAGATTCCACGGTCGCTGAATGTTTCAGAGGATTAAGATTAGAACCTAAACGCTAGAACTAAAGAGGAATGAAAATTAATTTTACGGAAGTTTCCAGAGGTTTGAATAACTTTCAAAGATTTAAATCGTAAAGCTGATATAACGTGGTAAAGGCTTCGTTAACGCTAGAGGACTAAAATGTAACAATTGCAGCGAAGAAATTAAAGTTCAAGATGCAAAAAGAAGCTTCTTTCAATATATAATATTTTATGAAAACTCTTTCTAAAATACGCTGTTATAAATGTGCAAAATTTCCATAGAAAATTATAAATTTGAACTTTACAATTGGTAGTTCCAGCGTTAGGTAATCCAAAATTTTCCCAAGCAATTCTAAAAGTCGTTCAAAGTGAAAAAAATTAGTCGTGGATCAGTGAACGACTCAATCTTCCTATTCTTCCTTAAAATAGGAACAAACTGATGAATTCCAATTGTTGAACAACTCTTATACTCGAGATTGGTATCATTACGCAACATTGACTAACGTAAAATTCTCCAAACTTCTTCTCGTATCGTCAGAAATAACTAAACAAAGTCAGAGAGCCACTTTGAAGTTAATCGAGTCGACCTGATCATTCGGCAAGAAAAATCCACGTGACGTTTTACTTTTCCCTCTCCGGGAACGGAACGTAGAATCGTTTAACGCATCGATTGAAGAGAAGTCGTGAAGGAGCGAGATTAATAAATGGTAAACGTAACAGCGGAGCAAATGGGAACGTAATTTCTACTTTCTTTCTTTCTTTCCTTTTTTGTGTTTTTTTTTTGCATTTCGGTCGGAGAATTAGATTATGAAGTGGATTGCGTTCGGAGATACACTGACAACGGAACAAATGACTCTTTTTAGCTCGCGATAGTTCATCAGACTCGGTCTTCCTTTACGAATTTAATACCGTGGCTCTGCTCGGTCGCGAATTTTTTTTTTTTTTTTTTCCCCCGCCCACGTATGGATCTCCGTAGCTCTCTTTTATCCTGTTGCATCTTCATTTCCCAACTAGTAGGTGCAAGGTATTTCCATCGGTATTTCCAGAAATGAAAACTTCAATCGCCGTTCTCGCAACTTCCCATTGAAATTTCTCCCGATTATCGACGAAACGTCGCGAGTTTTCGTTCTTCCATTTGTTGCTCGCTCCTCTCGCGTCTCTCAGTTTACCAAAGTCGATTGAAATACCGAAGATAATGTCGAAGAGCGATTGATAACATACACGTTTTAGTTCGGGGAATCCTCCGATAACAGAGGTGGACAATTCTCCACGTGTATCAGAGATTTTTGCCTCGACGAAGCAAAGCAAGTTCTTGAACAACAAGTTGTGAAATTTTAAATTTCGTTGCGTTTGTTCCAGGCGAGCTTGCGCATGGTTTATAACGTAATAAAAAAAAACACGAACTTTCATTCGTTTACGCGTAATCACTTTTCAAGTCGAATCCAGGAGAATAAAAATTTGCCCCGAATAAAATTTTTCTCGCAACCGCGAACGATCCAAATTGCCTACAAAGGAGGTTAACCTTCGCTCAAATTTTACCCATCTTCTACTTTAGATAATTCAGAGTCTAAAATTTTTATCTTTTTTTACAGTCTCTGTCAACCTAAGGTATCGTCTCAACGTCCTTTTTGAGAAAGCTTTCGAAGTTTTATCATAACTACGATTTTCATTCATTTACGAGTAATCGTTCAAGTCAAATCCAGAGAGAGTAAAAATAAAACTTCTCTCGCAACACACAGGAGGAGGCTCGAATTTTGCAAGTTTTAGCCATTTTTCGATTCAGAGTTTATATTTCCAAATTTCTATCTTTTCTAGTCTTTAAACATCTGTCAAATTTTCGTTCCAATGTCTTTCTCTCTCTCGAGAAAGCTCTCGAGTCTTTTCATGGAACATTGAAAAGCTTTGAGAAGCTTTCTACATTGTGTACCGTATACGCCGTATCGCAGGCAATGATCGTTCGGAAAGGAAACGTTCGATCGGGAACGAACGATCTATCAACCGATGCGTCACGTCGGAACGATCCACGACGTTAGAAACTCGGGAAATACCTGTCGACGAAACAATCTGCCCCGCGAAAGTGTTGTTCGACGGAGAGAGCGGCAAAATAAAATGGAGAAAAAAGGAGTTATCTGTCTTCGAAGAGCGCGATTTGCCAGCGAGTTGATCGCAGCGTGAAATGATACGTTTCCCTGGAAAACGTTCTTTCATTTCCAATGTTTTTTGCTCCCAAGTGCGCGCGCGCGCGTTTCGATTAAAAGTACCATCGAGTGTACTTACAAACGAGGAGGAGAAAAAAGGAAGGAAACCCGCGGTCGGCGATTGAATGATTAAAAGTATGTAGAAATTGCTTGTAAAAAACAAGCACGACTTGTATCCCAGTACGATTCGTCTCACTAAAAGTTCCAGAAGCAACTGGGACTAGGAAATGAAGACGAAAATTTTTTGCCATAAAATTTTATAGATATGCAAACATTTGAATCGATGCAAAACAAATTACAGGCGCGATCGCTCAGTACCAGACAACGCCATTCCTACTCGAGGTCTACCCCACGCCCCCTCACGAATCACGTGACCCAAATGAACCAATCGCTAATTTTCGTTGCATTAGCGTTGCATCTGAAGAGGTCCGATTTTCTCGGTTATCCTCGTTAAAATCATTTTCAGTGATAAAATTGCTTATTTTAATTTTCATCGTTTTTTGAGAACGACAGCCCGGTATTTGTGTAAAAATCAGTCGTCTCCTCGATATTATTTTAGGAAGAAATTAACGTTGAGAAGATTGGTTATTTCATTTCGTGTATTTTTTCCTTCGCAACCTTACAAGCTCGCTCAAAAGTCTACAAAAAGATCTCGGGAAGAAAGCCTTAGAATTTTTGAAAGATAGAGGACTATACCATTTATTACAATCACACCTACCCTATCGTAAGTCTTAACTCACTAATAACCTGAGACGGTAAGTGTGACCCTAAACAACTGATTGCAATAGTATAAAACAATTGTCCGCTTAAAAGAAATATTCTACCAAATTTTCGTCTTATCTCTGTCACGTCGTACTTATTTCTCTGCAGTTTCTGCACCACAGAAGTGGTTTTCGTTAAATTCACGTCGCCTCCGAAAGTGGCCACCGTCGGTTCGATTAAATTCAGCCAACGTGCCCCCGTAATTCTTCGTTCCCCGTAATCGCTCCTGCTTGTCCGATGGAAATCGAAATGGAAGGTGCCCATCGTCCGCGAGTTATCGATCACTCGTCCCGGACCCGACTTCGCCGCGTAATTCTTTCGAGAATCGTGGAGATCAAGTTGAAGAAACGATCTTCGTTTCTCGTCGTCGAGAGTTTGTAAGAACCGAGGAGGGAGACAAAAATCCGTAACAACGCTTGTTAAGGTCCTCCTTCGAAGGAATTCCGCTTCATTCGAAATTCCGATACTTTTTAAATTTTATAACAACCGGCGAAGAGGAGACTCGCTCGCTGCGAACGAAAGCACAAGAAAGAACAAGATTCTCCTTTTTCTTTTTTCAAGGAACAAAACTCTCCCGAGTAACAAACTTATTCTTAAACCTGTCGGCGTGAAAATCATGTTGAGATCACTGTCGAACCGATCTTCGTGGCAAGAGGAGGAATAACTCGCGGCCAATAATCCCGAGGAAATGGTACGCGCTACTTCCAAAGCGTATTACGACCGCAACACGTAGAACATTGACGATATAATTTCCTACAGGAATATTATTTCTGGCCGGCGATAAGCAGCCGGTTCCAGCGAGACGACGGGAGGAAGGATCTCCCGGTGATCCAGCAAATTGTGTCTCATTCTAGCGGTTCTCCCTGGCTTAATCGACTCTGTCCAGGTCGATTCCAACCTCTTCTAACTATCTTATCTCAATGGACCAGAAGTCTCCCGACGTGGACGGGGAAGTTACGTATCCTTGCTTCATCTCTGATTACTACCGACTGATCTCTCGGCCGAATAAAATCAACCTCGAGTTACATTAATTGAAGAGATCTAAACGAAACGCGTGGTTCATCCAGCAACCAAGGATCGTTGAATCCCCGCGACGAAAGAAGAAAATATTTCGTTCTGTTGAAGGTAAGTTCTTTTTTTTTCTTTTTTGCCAGAGTTATAACAGATAACACGGCAAATAACTGTTCCATATTCTTCTCGAGAATTTCTCATTTCTGCGACGCAGAAAACATTGTCACAACGTTTTCTCTCCGCGGTTAGTTTTGGTCGAGATAACAAAGAAGTATAACCATTGTAACTTGACCGATGTAATTACGACGGTTGTCCCTCATTAATAGACCGCGGGTTTTTACAAGAAGAAGCGCGTAATATTAAAAACTGCATGAAACGTGAAGAGCGTAGCTACGTTCGTTCTAAAGTTCAGCGAGCGAAACAAATTTCCGCTTTGGTTCTGTCCGCATTATTAAACGCAAGTGTTTAATAATGGTACAAACATTCGCGTTACGGTTTCAATAAAGAGTTTTCAAATAACATTTCGCACGACTCAGATGAAAAGAGTATACCGCGATAAATGACAAACTGATCCCCGCGTGTCGCGAAAAATGGCGAAAAAGTGTCTACGCACGTCGCTCGGGAAACATCTTCGCGTTTCTTCCCTCAGTTTCGCTTCTCGTTTCTCGCTTTTCAATTTCGCGACGAGGTTAATCAGCGCGACATTCGAACAATTCTATCCGTCGCTGTTTGCAAATTTTGAAAGGCGGCCAAATTACGGGCGCGAGCGCGATTTAGGCACGCGGGCACGTTTTTCTGAAAATTCGAGAGAGGTTAAATATTTGCCAGTATTTTAATGGCGGCAGCCGTGTCCGCTTCCGTTTCACAATGGCCGTTGAAAAGGAACCTGATTACCCCGCGGAACAAACGGAATAATTACAAGCGTGTTGACGCGGACCGACCATTTCGCGCGACGAGGGAAAAAGAGTAACAGCGCGACGACGACGGCCGAAAGGAGCCAGCAGCGGAAGCGCGCAGCTAGACTTTTTTCCATTTAATTCCATTGCGACGACGGAACAAAAGCTGTTCGCGGGACCGTCGTGTCCCATTTCTAAGCGGCGTACCTTCGCTGTGACGCGACGCAAACGCCGCGCAAATAGTCGCGTTTCCTTTTTCCCAAACGACTGTCTCGCTGCTTCATCGAACAAAATACACAGGGTGATTCACGTAGCCTGCACATGAAGTAACTTTTAAATTATGCGTCTGACGAGAAATTTGTTTAACACAAAAATTGTATGGTTTTAAGGGAGGCAAAATGTGGCGTGTTTGAGTCTTTCTTCTCGTCTCTTTTTTTTTTATCACTGAAAGTGATTTTAGCGGGGGTGACCCAGAAAATCGGGCCACTTCAGGTGCAACGCTAATGCAACGAAAATTAGCGATTGGTTGATTTGGGTCACGTGATTCGCGAGGGGGAGTGGCGTTGTCTGGTATTGAGCGATCGCGCCTGTAATTTGTTTCCTATCGATTCAAATGTTTGCACATCAATAAAATTTTATGGCAAAAATATCGTCTTCATTTCCTAATAATCTAAGTAAACGAGAGTAAAATTTCCAAAAAGAGACTTACTTCCAATTTCCTACAAACGAATCTACGTGTCAAGAAATCTACGTGTTCTACGTGTCTGCGTAAAATATTAATAAAAGTTATCGATCGTCGAGAGTCAGCTACGTTAAAGTTTATAATCAACTAGTTCCTTCTTCCCTTCGATATAGACAGAGCCTGTATAAATATGAATACAAGCAATCATGCAAACGTGGAAATTTGGATAAGTCCAAGAGATAAGATTGGTCGAAGGGTTAGGGGGTAGGCGTGGGTGTAAAATGGGATTTGATAAAACATAAGCGAGATTAAAATGCTGCTTCGGAGATATCATTTTTATCTTGAAGCAAGGATGCACGGCGTTGCTTTTAGAATAATGAAACGTGAGCGGGGCACGTTCAATGAATGATCAACGGCAAACTTTCTGAACGTGTTGAGAACATTCGCGAGAAAGGGAACAGTAAAACTCACCAACATCGAGCTTGAGAAAAAGATATTTAAGGATTCGTGTGCAAGATCGTCAATATTGATAAGCGACGTACACTCGACTGCTATCAGAACACTTTAGCGAATGCGAGGATAACCTTGCGTGTAATTAGAAAATTATTGGAACCACTTTAACACCATAAATACACTCGCCTCTCCTGCCCGCTGTTAAAATACTCGGAGAATGTGAGGATAACCTTATGAATAATTGAGAAATTATAGAAACAGCTTTGAGAGTTATTTTGTTTAAAAATAGACAGACGTTGTAGATTCTTGAGAGATATTTGTGTTAAATATCTCCTCGTTTATATTCACCGAGTTCCCCGATCGTTATTTCAATCAATTTTACTTGTGTTGTTTCAATTTCAATTTCTTCGTTCGAAAGTGTGCTTCAAGTCGCAAAATTTTTTTATCAAAGTTCGGATTGTCGAACTTGCAGAAATAGCTTTAACTTGCATGAAAGCTACAATTGATCGATCGTTTCCTTTTTTCTTTCAATAACTTAACATTGGAGAAAAAATGTAAAAAATGTACCGAAAAAATGAAAATGGAAAATGTATGGAACAATCGTTCTTGAAACTTCTATAAAAATTATCGAGAGATGCCTGGCCGTGTATACATAGATTTATACTACTTGCTTCCTTACGCTCACTCCAACATTCCTTCGAATCAACCAAACATCACTTAAATTCTACAAAAACTATGAAATACGACAGTTATAGTATTAAATTAATTGCAACAATATCTCACGCAAAACCAAGATTGTTGCAGTTCCGATACTTAACGAATGGCTGCCTATGTACGATTCGTGCTACTTGCTCCTCTTCGTTTATACATTCCTTCAGCTTCTATGTCTTTTAAACTTTACTATATAGCGACTGACATGAAATTTAAAAACTCTGCAAAAATCTGCGATTAATTTGCAAAATTAATTGTTACAAGAAGATGATCTAATACTTAATACGAATGTTTGCCTACGACAAACTCGTACTCCTCGCTCCCTACGTTTTTAAATTCGAGATTTAAATCTCGAGAAAGAGATTATACCGCAACGAGGAAGAAACGAGGCTGTTTACGTACAATTCGTTCTACTCGCTCTCGTTATTCCCCTTACCTTTCTCCAGTTCTTCAATTTTAAATTCCTTTCGTTGGCAATTGATGACAATTTGTGCCAATTCAGATTAGTCGAAAGAAATTGATTTTCCGCCGTTCACCTTCCCGTCCCCCTGCGGTTATTTGTAACCAATGGGAAATGTCAGTGAACCATCCTCCCGTTCCTCGTCTGGCTATCGAGGAGATCGATCTTCGCGAACAATGCCGCGGCACAATGCCCGACACAAAGAGCCATTGTACCGTTCTAAGGGTCGACGTTAGTTTTACCATCGATCTCGGCTGGTAATCGACGAAATACGATTACTGCATTTCATGCACAGGCGATCTGATAGTTCCGGCTGTATAGACGTTCGATAGATAGGCTCCCTGTAGGCCACGTCGACGTGAAACACTTGTTGGATAGCAATCCCCCTTATAACTTTAAGGGCCAACTTACGCGACATGTGCAATACGTGGCCCGTGTTGCACGATGGAACGAGCTCGCGTTGCTTGTGCAATCTCGATTAAAGCAACTCCGGCGAAATCTATTCAGCTGCCATCGTGGAAAGTAACGTCGTTTATTCTGAGCGTGTTCCATGATGGAACAATATTTTGGAGACTGAAGATTCGAGCGAATCGATCGTTTAACATTTTTCTTTTTTTTTTTTAGTGTTTTTAGTTGCTAGAAAAAAATCTCTCTCGATGGATATCGTCGTTTGTTTCGAAATTGTTGTTCGAGGGATATTAAATTTTATTTGGAGGAATGTTTTGAAACATAGACGGCTTGCACTTCAATTCTTTAGTATTTTTTTTACCATTGGTGGAGAGTGAAATTTTTAAATAATCATAATCTCGATGTCAGAATTTCCAAGCATCGTAATTTTGTATTTTTAATTTTTCCAGATTTTTCTTCAGCCTGTTAAATTCTCTTCCCCTTTAAATGATCACACGTTCATCCCAAATAAATTTAAGAAATTTCAAAAGTGCAAAGTTGCGAAGAATCAACCACGTTAAATAAAATTCCAAAATATAGTTCTGTTTCTTTAGATTATATTCTCAAAAATATAAATTTACATAAAAATCAATAACCAGCGCAATAATAACCACTTGTAATGATACTTGTACTAAACATTTGTTACGTTTCTCTTTTACTTTCATATCTAAACTTTGAAAAATTACTAAAGTAAAAGCCACGCGAAATGACATTTGAATTGTAAAAACGAGGCGACAAAGGAATGTCTAAGAATCGACGAAGCAGAACAGCTTAAAATCACAGAACGTATCACTGAAAAACGCGACAGATTGTCTGGCGAATCACGTCACTCGCGTCATTCGTACCACACACACTTCAAATTTATTCCATTTCACGGTCGAAGGGAGAACAAACGAAAAGACAGGATAAGCAATTCGAGTGGCTGCGATCGGTGGAAACTAGAAATTCGATTTCCCAAGGAGAGAATCGTTAATTTCCAAATCTCATTATCGAGGCTAATCCTATTCGCGGCATAATGAACACAATTTTCCTCGCGTGGAATCGATTCGTTTTGCCGTGCAAGATATCGGGCCACACACACACACACACACACACAGAAAGAGAGAGAGAGAGGGAGAGAGAGAACGCACCTCGTCCGGATATTCGCTAGTTAAATTTACTTTGGTGGCCTGCTCGTTCATCCCACCATTGTCCCTGATAAAGGTAAACCACCTACGTAATTTTACACTCCCCGGCTTCGTTTCAAGCTCGCGCAACACGCCCCGGTGCCCCGGTGTTTTTCGAATATACTCCTTCCTGCCTGTATAGCGAGAAATTGATCGATAGCCCATTAAAATTACAAATTTCCAAGCTGGCAAACTGTAAATGAGAAATTACCCCGTGTATACTCCGGGGGTCGTTGTTTGTTTTTGCAACTACGCTGCGATTACAAATTTTTGAGGAAATATTGCACCTTGACTGGGAGAGATTCCGGCAATTGACGACAGGAGAATTCAAGAATCGAGAAGTGATGATTCCAAATTTTTATGTTTGTTCATCACCAACACTAGTACCTAATATTGTATTCTACGTAGAATATTGATAAGAATACCGGAGATGATAGACGTTGGACTTTTTTTTTTTAAGTCATCGATAAGTGTTCCATTTGTCAATTTGTTATTATTATTTACCATCTGGACAAAGATACTTCAACTCCAATTAAAGACGCAACGGGAAAAATTAGCTCTCTGCAAATACCAATTCGAGGGATTTTCGCGTCACAGTGGCAGAAACGTTGAACAGAAATACAGAGAGATTCCGTTTCATCGTGCACGGCTGAAATGGAAATTAGACAGAACTACAACTACAGAACTCGTTAAAACAAACGATAATAGAGGAAGGAAGTTCCCCTTGTATGGGGAAACATTTCGATTGCCAACAACTTGGGAACAGCTAGTGACTTCCTGCTTATTTTATGTCGCGAAACTTCCAGGAGGCGTGGCGAAGCGTTCGACGTTTTAAATAAATCAGCATATGTAAGTACTCAGCCGTCGCGAACGCATTACCCAGCGAGAGATCTCGATCGTTCCCCGGCGGGAACTTTTCGGGCGAAAAGTAAATTTCGGACGGTTTCGGGAACGTTCCTCCGTTCCGATTCGACCAATCGGCTGACTACAAATTTTCCCCGCTTTCAACTTACAGCGTTTCCAACTTTCCAGAGAATTCTTTATTTTTTGTTCTAATTTCGCGTGATTTTCAAACGCGGCGAAACAAGCGGAAAGCAGCTTGCGAAAAATAAACAAACAAATTTTTCCTTTAATATCCCGACGCAATTTTCCACCGTTTAATTAACAACCGAATAAATTTTCCGCTAGTTGTTTAATTCAACTTTCTACCGTTGTGTCCGACGAATAAACAAAATTTTGAAACGCACTCACCTACAGACGACCAGTGCAAACCTTTTTTGGCAATTTCGCGAAATTTGAATTTGAAACTCGAAAGTGCACTGTCTTTTATTTGCAAATCGAAGTTAGAAGGTTTCGAATTGAGGAAGCATGGGAAGAAACGCAATTCGGTCTGATTTCGTTGTTTGTTCGAGGAAAAAAAAAAAAAGAAAAATGGATTGACGTACGTCGCAACGGGAATCCGATACAACGATCACGGAACTCATATCTCTTCGGAATCACGTTACCCAGGAATTCTGCAAAATTCAAAAACCGTTGCAATCTCATTTCTTCTTATTTTCTCGAGCCAATCGAGAATCCCACCGGTTTCGAATTGCTTCGTCAATACTTTACTCTACTCGTGAATTTCGAAGACTGTGCCACAAAATTCAGGAGGGAGGGGATAAAAATTTCTCTGCGTCTTTTAATAAAAAAATTATTACTTTCAATAGAAAAATTCACAGCAGATGAAACGCTTAGCACGGTGAAAGAAGGAAATTTAGTTCTTTCGATTTTCCGTTCAACCTTTTTCGTTGGGAAAAAGAATATTTTGACAAGCTGATCTGCTATTCTCACAGCCAAGCTTCGCGCCAAGGCAGAACAGAGACGCGCTTTCGACTCATTTTCCCAAAAATGCTGATCCTCGTCTGTACGTATAACGCGAGTGTTACGTTTGATATTTAAAAACGCTCGGCATCGCGAGCAATCAAGGGTGGTTCGCGTTACGTCGGATGTAAAACGGCCCATTAAACATTCAACTCGTTCGTCGTGACGTCCCAGCCATTCTTTTTTTCCACGGTCCTGAACGCGGCACGCGAGCAGGCAGAAAGGGGAAGTCATAGTTGACGGACAGCGGCAATAAAAATAAATCAGCCAGTGAGAGGGTTCACGGCGTTACAAAGGGTTAGAGTGTCGTGGCTGTCCTCGCGGAAAAACCTCGCGAACCGGCGGACGGATGGAAGGAAAAATTCAACGTGGCAGAGGGGAAAGTCGACGTGAGTCCCTTTGTGAGTTTATTTCTCTTCCCCGTGCGTCCCTCGCCCTCTGAAACCATTTTCATCCCCCTCGCGAATTTATTATTTACGATTCTCGAATACCCCATCCCGCACCGCGTTTAACCGACCGTTTCTTCTCTTTCTCTCGATCGAAACGTTCGTGGAAATCGTCCTTTGAAGCGCAAAGAAATTTCGATGTTAATGAACCTTTTCTCCGGCCAAACCCCGCCTCCCGAGGTTGCAGCGTCACACAAACATTCTACGGAAGAATTCACTTCGTTCCACAAAAGATACTTTCATACTTTCACGGTTTAATTCGTCGCGAACGTTCAGCTTCCCTTACGCTTTCACGAAGTATTACGAGAAGTATTTCAGAGAGGTATCGTTCGCAAGTTCGAACGTAGCGCTACATTGTTTTTTTTTTTTTTTTTTTAGATAAAACAAAGTGTGAAACCTCAAATATTCAACATGGGTAAAAATTCCGCAATTAAATAACCTTCGTTTGAATTTCTACGATTCTCATTATTCTTAACAATGAATACAACTGATCGTCAATCAAGTTTATTTCGCGTTGAACGTTGAAATTTATTTTTATCGCCGAAAGTGATTAGCGGGGGTAACCCAGAAAATCGGGCCTCTTCAGGTGCAACGCTGATGCAACGAAAATTAGCGATTGGTGCATTTGGGTCACGTGATTCGCGAGGGGCTTGGGGTAGATCTCGAGTGGGAGTGGCGTTGTCTGGTAGATCTACCGAGCGATCGCGCCTGTAATTTGTTTTCTATCGATTCAAATGTTTGCGTATCAATAAAATTTTATGGCAAAAAAGTCGTCTTCGTTTCCTAGTCGGAACAGTTGCTCTTGCAGTGAGACGAATCGTACTGTGGTACAAGTCGTGCAGTGTTTTTATTAATACGACATATTGTAATTGATCTGGGAGGTACGATATGTGACATACGAGAAACTTCCATGCACGTTCAAACGTGTTGCTCGCGTTACAAGGGTTCTGCAGTGTCTTACGGCGGAAGCTTCTCGCGCGAGTCGACGACAACTTGAAAATTCTGCTGTGTTTAGACTCGGAGGAGGAACTTGAGGAGGCTTGCTCGTCCATAGATACGAAATATGTGCGTGTCCAAGGCGTCACGGCGCCTCATCGTCTGCAGTCGCAGTCGTTTACAATGGAAAGTTTCCCTTCGCAGCCAGAACTTCTTCTTCCATGACGCACTTCCATTTGATTGTTATATACTACTTTCTCGCCCTTGCAACGAAACGCAGCTTGCCACTCATTTAATTAACAGCGATGATTTATTATTTCCTTAATATCACAGAACTAGTATCTGGCTCTCGGCAGAATTTGAAGGAATCGTTGGCACCGTCCGAGATGAAAGGAAAACACTTCTCAGTGGACAGGATTTTTTGCAAATGACAGTGATTCTGACTGTGATTTCGTTCGCTGAAACTTCCATCGTTCGAATTTCGACTAGCCTAATTACGTGCGTGTACGCATTTAAATTTTACACATTTATTTCAATCGTCCAAGTGAACTGCTTTGCACTTATATCGTGAAGAATATTGTTAAAAGAAAACGAGTGAAGGCTCGAAAGATAAATTAAGTATTATTGAATGTTTAAAAAAAATACGTACGATTCATAGATCATAATTATATTGAATTTCAAAAGTCTAACAATAAGGGAAATTTTCATCTGTACAAAAGCTGAAGAAAATGAGCAAACGACGATAATTAGATCGAACTGGAGTAGGTGGAAATGGATCAGTTCAAAAGAAAGCTCTCGAATAGCATACCAGACGAAGAGACGATGAGAATTTCGCAGCTACAATTTCAATTTAGATTATTAGACGCGTATTCTTTCAATAAACGTACGTTTCACGTTATTTGAAAACTGTTTAATTGAAGATGACAAATTTGATTATCCGAAAACCGAATAAATTTGCCTGCCAGTTAGTTTGGACAGTTTCCGGACTGTGCCGTAATTTCAACGTTGAAGTTTTCCTTATTTTCGCGAAGCATCGTAACACCCTGTGTGCAGAGACTACGAGCTTTGGCGCCGCGATGAAAGAAAAGCAGTTTCCCTAGACGGATGGCCTACATTTCCAATTTTCAATAATTTTCCACGAAAATATTTGTCTTTCTCGTGCGCAGCCGATCCTCCGTTCCTACTTCCATCCTCGTGACTCTGTTTACGAAACGAACAGTAATTTCTCCTTGACACGGGGCATATCCTTGCAGGAACAGGAACAGATGGAGAAATGCTGGAAATTTCGTCTGTTACCCGTCCGCCATATTGGAGATAAACACGCCACGCCGAAGCCTCGAATTTTTCCACGCGAACGGAAGCACGCGACGATGATTTTCCACCGACATCGCGAATTAATTCGCACGCGGGATGGTCATCTTGCTCGACGAAATAATCGGCGTTAATTAAAAGATTGACCGCAATTACCTAAAACGCGCATTAACGATTCCCTCTCGGGAACACGTCACGCCACCAATAATATCGCCGCGTTCCAATCGATTTTTTCCTGCTCAATTAATGCTCATTACCGTCGCCCGATCCCCGGCTGCGTTATGAATACATTAACCTCGCTGATGAGTAATATGAAATGCCAACGTTCCCGTTGGAATTCCTCTGAAACGAAAATTATCGCACGCTGGACAAACATTCCACTGTTTCGTATTTTAAACTTTGGATTATACGCAAGACAAGTGTCGAGAGTGAAGCTTCGAGCGTTTGGATTTATTTTTGATTCCTCGATTTATAAACGGAGAACGATGCCTCGAATCAAGTTCTCTGAAATTCGTTTTGCGAAGGTGTTGCGAAGCAGGCAAGTGGTTCGAGATCTTTGTTTAGCTTTCCTTAGACGAGCAATCGTTTCTCGAAACAATTTTGATAATTTGAAAACTCGAGATTCAATATCCGTTGCGACAAATGCACGTTCTGTCTTTTCTTTCTCTCCTCTTTTTTCCATGCGTCAAAATTCATCGCACACATGCATCAAATCTATTATTGATCAAAGTCTTGAGCCATTACATTCAATCTCCGGGCCCGGCGCGCGGACGGACGTTCTTCGTAGATGGATTAAAGCGATTCATCCTCTGCTTTTTTCGTTTTTTCACTTCCGACACGTTAAAATTTATCGCACGTACATACATCAAATTTACAGTTGGTGAAAAATTGATCCTGACCGATCGATCTCGATAAGAATTGCCAGCGGTGGAATTTTACAACGCTCGATCGTCGTCGATCATAGTTGCACCGCGCGCCAGGCTTTTTTTTGGCATGGAATTTCCATCGCGAGCAACAGGTAAGGGGCGAAACGCAATTTGGGCGAAGCCTAGTTCCAAATCGCCGTGCCATCTTGAATTACAGATTTCATCTGTTACAACGTCGAGATCTGCGAATCACTTTCTTAATGGACGGACACGATGCAGACTAAACGTGCAGCGGCATAAAAGATCCCTCCAGGATCTCGCCGCGCGAGCGTAGAATGTATAATACGAGAAACGAAAAAACTGCACGACTTTTATCCCAGCACGATTCGTGTCTCACTGAAAGGAGAGACCAGAAGCAACTGTTCCGACTAGGAAACAAAGACGACTTTTTGCCATAAAATTTTATTGATACGCAAACGATTTATTTTGAATCGATACAAAACAAATTACAGGCGCGATCGCTCAGTACCAGACAACGCCACTCCTACTCGAGGTTTACCTCACGCCCCCTTCACGAAACACGTGACCTAAATCGACCAATCGCTAATTTTCGTTGCATCAGCGTTGCAGCTGAAGAGGCCCGATTTTCTGGGTTACCCTGGGCTAAAATCACTTTCAGTGATAATATCAAACTAGCAGATCGACTTTCTATGGTTTCCCCTTTCAAAAGACGGGAGGAGGAGAGTTTCTATCAAACCGTCTTTCGGGAAACATCCATTTTCCCATCGCTCCAAATAGTTTCTGCAACGTAACACGAAGCTAATCAATTAGGCGATGCCCCCACGCCGTCGAGTAACCGAGCTACGGAAATGCTACGTTTTCAATGCGATTCTAAAACGCAGAATCAGCCTCTTTCTTCGCTATTACATTACCTCTTTAAATTAATAATTATATCGTGTGGCGGTCATTCGTCGCTTTTCATACTAAATAAATTTATATTTCATCATACTTTTCATACTACAAAGAAGAATTGATTTCAATCTAGTACAAATTGAACTCCAACTATTAGAGTCTTCTTAGATGTCGTGTCTATGGCGAAGTATTATTATATTTCGGCTGAAAATCTGAAGATTCCTTCAATATCCAGATTCAGATAAAAGATCGTCGTCGCTAGACTGCGGACTTTTATGCAAATTCATGCCTTTATGAATACAATAAAAAAGACAGAGTGTCGGTAGGAAATCATTCTACGTGCCAAAAATTGCACAAAGCACTGCAGTTTGAATATTTCGTACGTCACGTGCAACTTCATACTTTGAAATATAAATGGATAAAAATCTGCATAAAAGTCTGGTCATCACTCCAAACCAGGTTCCAAGTGAAAATGAAACCGTAAAATCGTTACAGAATCGAAACTGTAAATTGAAAACGTCAGCTGCAAGTTCCATTACCTCGGGAACGAATTTGCAAAACTTGATACGTCTTTCTGCATTCTTCCGCGTCCGTGTCTGATCGCAAGACAGAACGAACGCGTTCGATAATACTAACGGAAATTAACCTTCGTTGCGGAAGATTAAGACGTCTCGCCGTGATGAACAGCGGGCTCCTCTCGTTGGAAAATTATCGATCGACAAGGATTGATTTATTTCGCGCGTTGGCCGATGCTCGAATGAAACAGTGGAAGAGTAAAACCGTGACGTGAGACGATTCTAAAAGTCCGGCCACGGAAAAATTGTGCGATCAAAGTATCCATAAAGCTTCAACGTGAGATTCGAAGGAGTCACGTGTACGAGAAGCGAGAAGAACGTTTATCGGGGGCGCTTGTCATTGGAGATAAGAATCCAATTGAAATCTGACGACAAAAGATCGACACATTTTAAGGTTTTAAGATGTTAAGGACACGAAGATTGTATAAATAAATAGTTGTAACTTGAATTGATACTGTCTTCATTGCACCGATAAACTCGACTGAGATCGAATTCGAAGAATTCGTTTATTGTTTACCAGTTGAATATTGACTGAGTGACCACTGAACTCGAATTTGACTTGGTTACCGAAACAGTTGGACACTGGAACTTGACTTATCGCTGAAACTTGAATTCGATCCTGGACGATTACTCGCAAACCCTGAGTTAGAGTCCGCTTATATGAGAAGATCTTATATAAGTCTGCCATTTCCAAAGGATTCTGAGGAGTCGCGGAGCGAAGACGAAGAATTTCCCTTTAACACAGTGGCGTCGCAAGTCTGAGAAACGATCCCATCTTCGTTGCCTCCAAGAGACTTCTGACACTCACGTGACACGGCAATTGCTATTGCGTGGAAAATTTCTCGCACTCGAAACTAACTGAGATTTACTCGGAGATTTACCCCAGTTGTAATTTTTCCAAGCACACTTGAAGGATGTAAAAAATGTCTAAAAGTTCGTAATTTGACAGGGTGGACAACATGAAAGACGCGTGGAACAACGCGTCGTTGGCTGCAACACGGTGGATCGTACATCGAGAATACATCGATGGTACGATCTAAATTTAAGTTCGCAGCAAATCGAGTGGACGGTCACGCGGGAAATATCGCGGCGAAGTTTGGTGGATTTTTTCGGGGGCTGGATATTTACGAGCGGTGTGACGTTAATTTTTCACGAGAGATTGCCCCGGCAAATGTAATTGCGCTGGCGACTCCACGGGTTGGTGGTTGATTCAATTTTAAAAGAGGGAAACTTCGCATGACAAACGAAAGAAACACCGAGGAATTTATTGAACATCTCTGCATTTCATTTCAAAAGGAAAGTTTGGACACTTTGACGGGACTGTACTGCAATTTTGTTGAACTCTGAACGTTGAACAGTGTGAAACACTCGAGAGATCCTAACATTTCTGGTTCTAACGTTCAAAGTTCAATAAAATGAGCAAGATTCGAGAAAAATTTTTCAATGGCGATTGAATTTTTGCAATTTTCGAGACAGTCAGAGCAGAAATCTTTAAAACAGATTTTTTACAAAGTTATAACAGTTTAAGATATCTACAATCTTTGTTTTTTTATCATTTTTATCGTTCAGTCAACGCACGACCGAGATTTACGTAATTTATTTGCCGCGTTGAAGAACGTTGACGCCGTGAACTCTGATCGAATAATCGCGAAACAACAACGGCGAGAGCCAGGTGGAATCGTTTGCGCGGAGATCTATGTAACGCGACGCTGCGACCGCAGGGAATTAATTGATTTCCAATGAATATCAACGGCGTGTCGCGGTCGAAGAGTCGTTTAATTCTGTCTCATTTACGGGTCACCGATTCCCAGCGAAAACTAACGAGACCAGAAACTGAAACCAGAATGAAAAGGTCGAACCGCGAACGCGAACGAGATGTCACCATTACAGAATCAGAAATTTCGTAGTTTACCGCGTGCGTGTTCGACGCGACGAAACGATCCCTCCTGTCGCCGTTCCGTTCGTGTAGATTTAACCAGATTATCGAAACTACGCTACCACATCCGTTGGAATATTCACTAGGTGGAACCAGTGTAACGTATGACTCTATCAATAAAGAAACACTCGTTTCCATAAATACCCGCCAATGATACTTAACGACACGTGAAGCGACGTATGGTTTACAACAGCGATAATTAAAATTAAAATTGGGCGAAAAAAGAAAAAAAAGAAAAAAGGAAAGGGAAGGCCCGTCGAGATGAATCACAAAGCCCCGATCAAAAAGAAAAAAAGCTCGTGGGAATCTACGTTTCAATTTAACGTTGCCCGGCGAGGATGCAGCGCGGGTATTATTTCGCCGGGAAGAAAGAAGTATAGTTGGAAGGCGTTTCGTTCGTTCTCTTTCCCCCAGCGCGGGATTGAATGAAGACAGCGGCGGTGGCAAAGTTGGCACGATTTATTTTCACCTAAACCGAAAGCTGGCCACCGTGATTTTACGACGATTTATTTCCCACCAAGCCGGGAAAGCTGCACGCGTACGAGCACACACGCCACACGTGCGCGTGAACGAATTAATCGCGTCACCGGATATATTTATGAGAGCCTTCGCTCTTTAACGTTTAAAATTTCAAACTACCCTCGCGCTACCTTCGCGATCTTTTTCGCCATTGTTGAGGCGAAAACCTCACCTCCCCCCCCGTTCCGGCAATTTTTCTTCGCGCTGCTTCGCTTCGACCACCGCCCGACGCAGATAACGCACGACGAATTGAAATATCAGATTCAATTTCGGATCGCGGGATCCTTATCGTCGTCCGGCTGCTAGATTTCATCCCTCGAGAGGTGGGTAGGTTTTTCGCTGCCGCTTCGACTCGCACCGGTATCGACACCTTTTTTTTATTACCGCTATATCGATTCCAACGGCGAGCGAAGGGACGTCTGGAAATGGAATAGTTCCTAGGAATCGAGATCCGCAGATGGAACCGTGAAAAATGTAGCGTGGAGAATAATTAATCGGTTATTCGTTCTTCGCGTACCTACTTTCGTCTCGAATTTTTACGTCATCCGATTGACTTTTCGAACGCTGTAAATGTAGGTGGAAGGAAAATGGATTTTGCAATGATCCAATTTGTTTCGACAGTGTAACAATTGATGTACACGATTTTCATATCATTACGTAGAGTAAGAATGTCTTACATTTTTCTGAGTTTTCGAGTAATTATCATCGATGTTAAAGCAACATAAATGACACAGTTTGTACAAGAGGAGATGTTTTTAAATTCTATACAAAAAGTAAGAATGTTCGTTTCACATCATTTTTGTGCTTTTGAATAATTACGATCGTTGAATTGATAATTATTCCTCGCTGTCAGATGAATTCGAAAAGATCGTCCCTGCTGTAATAATTGCAGGTAGCTCGTTTCCTCGGAGAAAATGATGGACGATGACAAACATGATTACGGAATTTTACATCCATTTCTACGAAATCTCTCGCGTGAGACTCGCACAATTCAACGATTCCCTTGGAACTTTCTTAGCATTTTCTTTCCCTTCCGTCTTTTCTTCTTTCTTTTTTTTCTAAGGTTACTTGCGCGCAGTTGTTGCATCCCCCTGCGCGAACGAACTTTCTTTCCCTTATTACTCGCGCCTCACTTGTTCCTTGATGCCAGGGATTATCGTTTTTCCTAACATTGCTCGCGTTTCTCTCAAAGTGCTGGTAACGGTTAAGTTTACGGCACTCGCCGATTCGTCGGGTTCCTGATTTTAAATTTAAAAAATCTTTACCATCTTTTCGCTGCCTTTTATTAACAGAATACTACTTTCGCGTCTTTGTAAGGGAACAAAGGAAGATGCCAAGCATTTTGAATATCTGCGCTACGACTGTGGTATAAAAATCGTACAAATTGGAGTTTACTTACAGTTTAGAGACTCTACAAAAATTAAACTCAAACATATTTCGTAGCAAGTCTCTTTCTATTTCGTTTTGTTAAATTCTCCAAAGTACGTGTTACATTTCAATTGTAATTCCCAAAAGCAAAGGGAAAAAACACGAACTACATTTGCATAACATAATCTTTATGATAAATGATAAAACTTGCACTATCATGTTGCATCGAGATTGCGCGAGGTTTGCCAAAAACGTTCAAGACGTTTGAAACTGAAAATGCTTCTGGTCCAATGTGGTTCAGATGTGTTCAAAGATTCGTCGTTACGGTTCCAAACAATGCTGTTGCTTGAGCGCGTTGGCGAGCGACGTCGCAGTTTCGCCATCCGGTCCGCAAAAATCGCCTAAATCGAGACTGTTAGAACGTTGAGAGTGGAAACACAATTTCGCTCCAGTTAACCGGTTAATAGCAGCGTACTGTGATTCGTAAAGAGCTGATTTAGCACAGTCGCAACTCGAAACTCGCGTCCATTGAATTCGAAAGTTTTGCTTACCGAGGAAACACGCCTTGGTCTGTTGCTACCAGCCTCACTACCTAGCTGCAACACCGAACAATCCGCAAATTATGTTAGCTTTCTTCCCTCTCGCAGTTGTGTTTTATTATACTTTCCGCACAATCGCAGCAAGATACTATTGTAGCATTATCCAGTCAGACAACTCGATCCGTACAAAATTTGGATTCATCCGTGAAAATAATAGGAGGGTTATATAATTAATTACAAATTTGTAAAACAGTGAAAAATGACGACTGAAACCCCAGTACAATTCGTCTCACTGAAAGGCCCATAACTGTTCTGACTGCCATAAAATTTTATCGATAGCAAACATTTGAATCGATTCGAAACAAATTACAGGCGCGATCGCTCAGTACCAGACAACGCCACTCCTACTCGAGGTCTATTCCACGAATCACGTGATCCAAATCAACCAATCGCTAATTTTCGTTGCATCCAAATCATTTTCTGGCTTGATAAAAATTTTCAGTGATAAAAAAAAAACTAGGCATAATAAAATTCTCGAGAGGAACGTGCCACGAGGATTACAAAAAAAAAAAACATGACAAAGAGAACCGCGGAAATATTTCACAGACCCCATGACGAGAAAAACTCACGCAACACGTGAGCAGCTTGAGAGTGTCGCACGTACGCTCGCACATACACACTCTCCCCCTGATTAAGGACGGTTTCACGCACACGCGACGAATATACCGGTTGAATTATCGCGCAATTTCGCGGATAATAGCGTAAAAACAGACGTTCCGCGTTTCTATCACTTTTAGCGCGACTCGGACGACGTGTGGCAGTGGTACGAGGCCCGTATTTCTCAGACATCGTCCTCCATCCGCGAGCCCATTCTCCTTAATTCGATCGCGTGCTTCTGACGAGCATAACGAGTTCGCTAGCATTCGCTAGATTCTCCTAACTGTATTTCGTCCGAGCAAGACGGACAGAGACACAACGTTCGGCGAGGAAGGAGAGGGATAATCAGTTTTCAGATTGTTCGACAAACTGAAAGCTCGCCGCTTGTCGCCAATTGGATGCATCGCCGCAGCTGCATCCTTATTTGCCGACACGAGCGCGGAAACAACAGTGGCGTGACACTGAACATTTTCGTATTTGCCTTGTGGTGGAATCCTACGAGGAATTTGTCTGTGGCGGGCTACGAAAACAGTGGTACAGTAAGGCGAAACTGGTAATGGTTTGATTTGGTGTGATATATCAAAGATATCAAGTGTTGTGCGTGTTTTATCGTTTCGTAAATTTTTAAAATTCCGTTCAAGTCGTTTTCGTTTGATAATTTCGTTCAATAGAATTCCTTGTTTATTAATCATTAATTTCTAGAGCGAGAATGTTTTAACACTTATAACCGCCTTGCATGTAACGCAATACTCACATTACTTATTGTTATGCATTCGTGGAATAATTTAAAGTTCCAAATATAACGAGTTTCACGTATTTTCCAAATATTGCAAAGTCGATGAAATTTCCAAATCCCGAAATTACGGAAAGAGAGCTGCGAAGAGAGTTTTTCGACAGGAAAGAGAGATTGCTCGCCGATTTAATTAATACCCAGAGGCAAAGGACGAGGTTCTCCAAGTTTTAGGCACATTCGCATTCTGCGCGTGGCGCGACGCGACGCGCGACTTTGGTAAAACTCGTCGGGCCGAGTAAACCGGTGCCATCTATTTTCCCCGACTTAGCCGCCTATTACCGGCGAAACTTAAATTAGATTCGCACGGTTTAACTTTTCGGTTTTGACTGTTACCGCCAGTTGCAAACTCTCGGGACCGACAAATCCGGCGGGCCGGCCCGGCCGCTGGAAATTACTCCAGGAAGCCGAAGTTGCTTCTTCAACGGAGAGGAACCATCGCGGGGAAACGTTCCTCGCACACGTCCCCGCTGAGATTCGAGGATTTACAAGGAATTCGGTCCCCTCGCGTAAGACTCGAATGTGAAACAAGGATTTGTGAAAAAGTTGAAAACGTAGAGGATCGCGTGGATGCGAAATATTCTTACATTTGTGCAACATTCAACGGGGGAAAATGTAATAATTTTCAATTTTCTTCGGAAATCCTCCGCTGTACGTACACGTAAATTTTTCAAAAATATTAGCATAAATATTGTATTGGGTTGTCCGGAAAGTTCGTGCCGATTTAACATAAATTAAATTTAATATTTAATAAGTGTATACTAAAATTTAAATTTTCCTTCAAAATCGGCACTTTCCGGACAACCCAATATAATATTCAATAGGTGAAACAACTTCGAACGTAGGTTCCAATTATATTTGTGCAAATGTAAAATTACAATGAGCAAAAACTTTGCATACGCGTTCCGTACGATCGAAATATTGAAAGTTGGGTCAAGTTTCTTTCGGCGGTGGCTCTCAGACTGCATTTTCCCTTTTTTTTTTTTTTTTTTTTTTCGAAAGAATAACATTACAGAATACATACGTAAACCTCTTCCGCTGCCACCGTATATCGGTATATCGATAGCTCTCAGCGAAAATTGAAACGTTTAAAATGGAAAATGGCTCGTATTCGCTCGGAAACTGGGGTCTATTATGCAAAATGTAATGCATCGTAGAATACTTGATATGAAAAGTTGCAGATTTAAGAAAAAAGGGAGAGGAAATCCTACGCTTGTGCAGAATGTTTCAACAACGTTCGACTTGCAGTTGCAAAGAAACGATCAACCGAGGTAATGCAACTTTGTGGAAAATTTTTCAAAATTTGGGAAATCAATTGAGAGTCACGATTATGTAAAGTTTAAATTTAAACCAGTGAACAATAAATCAATTATCGGGTATATTCCGCACAAATGTAAATTAAAAGAAAACATTCAGGGTGGCGTGCCGCATCCCCTTGAAACTTCGTTTCAAAAACGTATACGACCCGCGCGTGCAATTTCCACATTGATCCAAGAGATATCGCGCAGCGTCGATAATAACTCGCGCGCCGGTGCGATATTCATTTCACGGGGTATCCCTAAACAACGTGGGGAGCGGCAAAGAAATACGGTCCGGTGTATCGCGTGCATGGCCCCCCTCGCGTTGCGCCTCATGAATTTTACACCGCTGCCGCTGCGCCGCGTAACTCTTGCGTTGGATTTTAATACGGAAGACACGTGGCTTAGAGATAAAGCCGAGACCCTCCCTCGAAAACGTAATTTTCGCTCCCTTACGTCACTCCCTTTCGCTCCTCCTTCGAGAAGATTGCCGAGGGACGATGCACTTCCGCACATATGCAACGTGCATTATTAAAAGTCTTTCCTTTTCTTCTCTTTTTCTTCTTTCTTTTTCTTTTTATCAGAGACATCAGGTCACAGAAATTAAAAAGTTCGAGCGAATTTTAATTATTACCACGGATTATTAATACTAATATATATATATATATATATATTGTACTTTCATATTCATGATATCGTACTCGCGTAAGCGTAATCGATCGAGTAATTACATTAATTAATTAAATGATAAATTCGAGAGTATATTTATACGCTCGAAAAGCGTAAAGAAATTGAATCAATAGTGGTGTGTAATTTCATTTTGAAAAATTACTCTTCTCTCTCTCTCTCTCTCTCTCTCTCTTTCTCTCTGTGATCCCAGCAAATTAATCTCTGTAAATAAGATACGAAGAGAAATCGAAACGTTTAGTTAACCTCCCACCAACGTGCTACGAACGGCACCCAAATTGCCTTCTATCATATTCGTTCTATTAATTTTTCGACAGATGTCGCGGATATTTCACTTCGCTTTGCAGTGGCTCCGTACACTCGATGAAAGATTCTCGGCACTTTAAACTCTCGTAACTTCGCGGCGAGAAAAGAAGTACGTACACCGAGTTTTAAGAGATCGCGTGCAAAGGAGAGACTTCAATCTTCAAGATGGCGGGTAGATTTACAAGTTAAGAAGCAGATTTTTCAAACATCTTTAAGAACGCTCCAATTTCTCCAATTTTCAAGAAGCAGAGCAGCCTTCTTGCTCTCCCTCCGTTGCACAACCTAAAGCCGTCTTTTTGAAATGAGCAGACTCAAGTGAGAGAAAGTAGAGGCCTCGTGCTTTGAAACGAGCTTAACTGGACCGTCGTACGATACTTTTTCACAATGTCGCGACAATTCGAAGCATCGACAACTCTGACACTCGACGAAAAATGAATTAAACCGCTGCAACTTGGAGAAGGAGAATCCCAGAATAATCAAACTGAGCTCATTTTAAAGCGTAATTTTCCACCTTCACAGTGTCGAGTTACTTTCATTCGAGAGTGTCTCTCGTCTTTCCGAGAGCGGTCAAACGAGGATGCCACTTTTCTGAAAAATTCTGCAAATTCAAGCGACTCTACGCTGAAGAGATCTTCTTCGGAACTGAATCCACCACCGTTTTGAAGATCGGAGTCTTTTCTTTGCAAAGATTCCTCAAAATTTGTCGCACAAAATTGACGACTTTTCTCGCGGAAAAGTTCCACGCGTATTGCGACGTTCGTGGCGCGTGTTTTTCACGTAATTTCCGGTATAAAAGCGGCGAAAGCAAAGGCAGCGAACGGGTGAAACGCGACGTGAACCGCGTGATTTATGCGATCGATAGGCGGGGACTGATAGCGAGGTAACGAGTTTGAGCGACGCTGGAGCGTAATTTAATATTTATTTAAACAGCCGCGAACGCTTGATAACGCGTAACAGCGAAACGCGAAAGACACGGCCGTGGAAGAAGGCTGGCAGGACAACTAACGTTTATCATCCTCGTAAATTCGCTACTGAATATCAATGAACGCGCCACGTCGTTCTGCGACTGGAACGGAGAGCTGACCGTGTCCCGTTGTTTTCCATCTGATACGGAACACTGGCTGCCACTCACCCTCTCTCTCTCTCTCTCTCTCTCTCTCTTTGCCTTCATCTCTCTGTTCTGTTCGTGGTTTTCTTGGCAACGCAAGAAATTGCTCTGCTATCGACTGGTCCTTGTCAATATCAATTCGACGTCGTGCAGACGACAACTGTCGTCCAGGGTTCTACAGGGCGTTTCAGTAATTACGGTGCAAGTAATTGCGCTCGCTCCGGAAAGTAAATTGAGAGTCGGGTACAGTTAAGGTTGAGAGAAACTGCTCGTGAATATTCGATGAAAAATTGTCGATAATTGAAGCTCTTACAGATTCGCGATGAATTTTCAACGACTGCAAAGGGGAAACTTCAATCTTTAAGATGCTAATAGAATTAGTTTGCGAAGAAAATTTTTCCCGCCCGTGCAGTCCATCAAGATGCTTGAATTTGAAAAATTTCTGGGGATAACAGTATCTTTGTCTAACCCCTTTCAAAACGACAAAACGCAACGTTTACGTCCTTGCGTAGAAGAGAGCAGAGCATTGCGAAACTAGAATCTTCGCGCTTTGAAATCAGTCCAGTTGGAGTTGCAATAGTTTAAAGTGCCAATCGAGTAGAAAAATTCTTTAATTAATAAAACTTCTGTAATTTCGTGAGAAAAAAGTTGGACAACAAATTTTCAGGGATTCTTGTGAAGGGAGGACTATCAATATTCGATACAGTGGTTACAGCTTTGACAGAAATTTTTTCAATGTCCGTAAAAGCGCAAAATTTTCGAGGGAAGAAACCTTGCACGTAATTCTCGTTCTATGATCGATCAAATTCAAGCATCGATGCTTTCGAACACTGCTTTATCATCTTATTCCATCGTAATTGCCAAAAACAACCCTCTCAACCCGTAAAAAAATTCTCTCCGCCCGTTGGAAAAATTCAACGAGCAACAAGTTCTCTCCAACGATTCAACGAGCAATCCGCCCGATCGTTTTCTGAACGTCATTAAAGTAACGTGCTATCCGCAAGCAGCGCCGCGTTAATGCAGAAACGATTCGACGGAAATTCTGGAACGGGATGGAAACGCGAGTTTTCGGCGTGAACTCGACAGTTTAATTCGACCTCGGCTAGTACATATAGCATATATATATACAATATATATATATATATATTATATTATATTATATATATATATATATATCGAGCGTGCGTCTGGGGTCTGGTTTCAATTCCACCGAGAGATAGGAACAAGGCTCGCGATATTCGCACGACAAGCCTCCAAGAGTGTTCGAGACCCGGCACGGGAAAGTTTCAATCTCAGGCGTGTCAACGTATCGGAAATCGGTTGTAATACGACAGCATTATAAACCGCGACCCGCGGACAACCGGCTCTCTTCTCCCCCTATCGCTAGCATTTCGCAATTTCCGACACAGTCGATGTTCGCGTGCGACAGTTACTCAGTCGACGAATACGTACAAACTCGATTGATTTTCGTATTTTGGATACCTTCTCAACCTTGATTCACCAGTTTTTATTGATCTTGGAATTATTTGTACGTTTCGCAGATTATTCTTTTAATAAAAGCAGTCCGACTGTCGCTCGTTCGACGCGGTAAAAAGTTTTTGGAATCTTTATGGATCGTTCACGACTTCTGAAAACGACATTTCTCTAGGCAGTGCACGATGTTCGATTAAAATTTTGAAGATTTCATTTAAATTGAAATTCGTTTAAAGACCAGAAAACACACCGAACTGCTAAATAAAACTACTTGCTAACCACTAAAGTGGAATATTTATCGAAGAAGCATCGAGGTTGTACCAAAAGAGAAAGAAAGGAAGAAATGGATACTTTTCTATCCTCTTCGATCTTCGATTTCTATTCATAACTTCTCCAATTACTGTACTCCTCTGCCGGTAAAATAAATCCTTTCCAAGTTGGTAGTTTGCAACAACGTACTAACTCGGCGAAGTCAAAAGGATTCGACCAACGAGGCAAAGCACCGAGAAAGTTCGAATTACAGTCGATTCGTTAACGTCGCGGCAGATGGTTTTCGAATCGGGGGATCTCCGATCCACGACGCGTTTGCAAAATGCGATAAAAGAGCGCGATATCGCGGTAATTCATTCGAAATGAAACTGGACTCGATATTGGAAAAATTTAACGGAGGAAGAGCAGCGGAACGCCCGGACGGAAAATGTATGGGAACTTCTATCAATATTGCAGTTGTCTTTTTACGAACCAACGGCGAAAGACAATGCGGTGTGCGTTGGCCGCTCTGATAAATACATTGAGAAAAATATTACGACTCTTGGAATTTACAAAGCGTAAATAATACCGAGGAGAATGGACCGAGCGAAGCGGTGTTATCAGTCTGACGAACTGGGGTTTAATTCCACGGTTTTCTAAAGTGGAAAAATTTTTCACTGAACAGAAAAGCGGGTACGCGCAGTATCGAATCGCGAGAAAGATTCTTGGAAATGTTACACTTTCGAAATATATTCGAAACGTTACGACACAATACGCCGCGATATTTCATTTTCTATTAACTCGCGTTCGCTATCAAACAACGTTCGTTTTCTTCCGACAGCATCTTGTAAATAAACATCTATCGCGCAATAATTTTCCACGAACGTAAAACACCTCGGAAGAATTACGGAGGATTAAAGAGGGCAGCAAAAGGGGGAGAACCCAATGCCTTCTCCCCCTTAAATTGGGAATTGAAGGTTCGACCTGCACACCCTTCGAGCGATGGGCAAAAAGGTGAAACGAGGGCGAGAGTGAAAAATAATCCTCCTGGAGGAACGAAGAGTCGAGTAAAAAATTCGACCTTCGAGAGTCGCCCCAGTCCTTGGAATTCCTGGATCTCTCAAAGTGACAGAACTGACCTAATTTGTGGCTGTCGAAAGAAACAAAACACAACTTTTCTCAATTCCCGACGAATTCCTCAAGAAATTTCGCCAACGAAATTTCTGCGGAAAAGCAGCGAAAGAGGGAGGAAATCGTCCCTTTCGGCGAACGAAGGAAATTTCGAGACCCTTAAACTTAACTCGGCGAGGACTGACGTTGCAACAAATGCGAAATTAAATAAATTTTCAGTTTAGAAATACTTCAACATTCTGTTCCTGCCATTCGGATTTTACAATTTTACTGTTCTGAATCTCACTTTAACGTCAATTGCGAAAATAATTTTAACACTTAACCAAGATTTGGAATATTTCTGTTACTTACTCGTACGAAAGCATATTATATTACTTGTTTATTCATCTGGCAGTCAGAGTGTCGTCTTTCAAAGTTTAAATTCAAATGGCACGACGTTGTTGCGCCGCTTAATCGTTATTTACCGTCGAATCAGGCAGCAATCGAAGCGAATGCGATCGCGTTTAGACGCGGGGAATGAATTTTTCACGAATCGACGGGATTCCATATGCGCGTTCTGAAATATTTTCGAATCGCCTTCGGGCGATTTCATTTATAAAATAGTCGAATCAACGACGAGAGCTTCACGGGAAATATACACACGAACACCACGAAATGACGCGCGAATGAAACAACAAATAGCAGACGACGGTATTAATTATTTAACGTGCTTTAGTCGAATTAATATCGTCCACTTTCGGGCTCGATACGCGTGTTCGCACGAGCGGTCGGGCGATATTTTTCGAGCGGATCGCAAATACGAATTTCACGTTTCACTCGATCAAGTGTTCGTGTTAATTTCGCGGAGGAGCAGGAGCGAATTTGGACATTCGCGAAACTTGTCGAGAGATAATTCATTACTGCGTCCAAAGTACAGCGACGAAAGTACGGAAAGTATTTGTGAACTTGTGATAGCGAAACAGATTATCGTCCCATATTCCATATCGCGTATCCCACGTCCCATGCCTCGTATTTCACGTTCTATGTACAATATCGCGTAACCAATATCCCACATTCTTCATCCCATATTCCGTTATCCGATACCCAATATTCCACATTCCACGTTTAATATTCTATATTCCGCGTCTTATATTCTGTATTCCATGTTCCGTATGCTACACCCCGTGTTCCACGTTACATCCCACATCCCATAGATATCGCATCTCCACGCCCGTATATTCCCATATCACACATCTCCCAACATTCTACCCCACGTTCTACATTCTACGCATATCACATTACACATCGCATTTCTCATTATCCGTACGTCGTGCATTCCCAAATTCCAGTCCTCACATCCCACAGTGCACGTCGCGTATCCCAATATTCTATCCAATATTCCACGTTTATTTTTTAAATTTTCTCATTCGTTAATCCCCTCTCTCCAACTAGACTCGGAAGACGGAATTTGCAAAATATTCGCGGAAAAAAGTTTATGGGGGATTTGCCATTCCACAAAATGAAATCAGGGACCATAAATGTTCCACTTTCGTGGAAAATTTGAAAATTTCCATCCCACAAAATGTCAACTTCGTGGATGGACAAATTTCCCGCGAAAACCCCAGGCAATTAAGCGTCGATGCAAGTGGAATAAAATATATCACACGTGTTAGAACGAACAAATTAAAGTAAAAGTTAGCACCTATCCAATATTTGTCCAGGTATTAAATTAATTTCACTGAATATCGAAGCTCCGGATCTATTTAATTTTATCGACGTACGTTAATGAATTCCAATATGTATTTTTAAACTCGTTTCAAAATGTAATTACGATACATACTCGGATTTCGCTCCGATATCAATGGAAACGCGTTTCACATTACGCAACGGACGCAATGTTGCCAGTTTCTTTCCGACTATACTCTGAAAATACTTTGCAAAAATTTCCATCGTTCGCGCGACGTTCCTTTCCTCTCCTTTTCCCCTTTTTTTTTTCTTCTTTAATTCGAATTTATTTTCCAGCTTGATTGCAAGCGGCGTTCGTAACAGTCAATAAAACTGTCATTACTGAAACTTCATCATGTAAATTTGGTGCGGTCGAGCAGTCGCGAAGATATAAATGCAACTTTGAACGAACGAGCGAGCGAGCGCCACGCTTCAGCTCGTTTCATTTAAAACGCTGGTCAACCAATTCCACCGTCTGTAATTAAGTTTCTCGATCGATCGTTTTATCTTTTCCCTATCTCGTCCCGGAACGCTAACTACTTCGTCAAGTAGAAGAACACAATATATATGCCTGCGTTGTCGAACGAGAGTTTCCCGCTCAGAAGTTTTACGACACCTTTTGTTCTTTTTTTCAACATACATTGTTCGTTCAGTGCAATATAACGCATGTCACAGAGATTTGAAACGAACGACATTGTTAAGAGTTTTCACTTGCAACTTCCAACGTAGAGCAATTGCGTAATTACGGCAAGTAAAATTTCATTTGCGATACGTCTTAATTACAAAATAAATCGTAAAAAAGTCGTAAAATTGCTCTACGAGGTCGGAAAAATTACGAATCGATCGTTTTGACAATTCCAGAATTAACGCACCACGTGCGAGACGAACAGAAATTCATCGAAATAAAAGCGCATCGAAACTATTGGCTGCTGCAGCAACGTATTTAGCCAAGTTTCAGTTTCAGCGAAGCTTCCTCGCTGACAAATAAGCGCGACGAGTGTCTGAGAGGTCCCCGCTGCGTGCGCGAAGAGGCGGAAAAGCGGTTACAAGCTTGAGAATTCGTTTCCCCGGGAAGTTAGCGCGCTGAATGGATTCGAGAAACGAAATTTTGGAAGCCTCGCACGCGGTTCTGAAAGTTCCCGGAGAGAGTTTCGGGAGAGTTCGAGTTGAGAAAACGGGCAAGTGCATACAGTTGGCGAGCGACTCATCCTGTTAGAGCTCTTAATTATTGCCGAGAGCTTTGGCACGAATTGTTCCCGCGAAGGACAATATACACTTAACATACGCGCGGGATTTTCATTCACCGGCTCCAGTTCCCGTAATATCCCGTGAAATCGCATCGTATTATTTTCTCCTGCTTAACCCATTAATCCGCTCGCGTTCACGACCCGCTGAGCCAATTTTCACCTCAATTATCAGTCGCTTTTCTAATTAAATTATCAATATTCTCGTAAATTATAAATTTTCAAGGTGAAGTATAGTCCATTAGTCGTATAGTTGCTCGTAAAAGTGTCGGAACTTTTTACACAAATACATTGTACAGTATAAAACATTTCGAAGTTTTATCAACACTGCAGGAAGATTCAGCTTGGATTGTATCAGGTCTGATATGAATCCAAAAATATGTACAAAAGTTACGCAAACTCGTATAATATCAGTAATAAACTTCAAAATATTTTGCAATGTATTGCACACGTTCAGACAGTTTCGCGAGCCACCGTTAGGCTTCGAAATCAATGCACACCGGATCGATAACTTTTCCTCGCCACGTCTGCACACGATTTTCAACGACAAACGCGAGAATCCTCTCGCCAACGAGCGCGTCTCGTACGTGTCTGCCGATTCGATAAACCACGATCAATCGTGCCAACTTCTTAACTACGAAATTACTCGCAGCTTGCACAACGATCATCGCCGACCATTTGAAGATGATCCCCCCGAGAGTCGGTGTGTGTTTGCCACGCTCGATGGCAGCGGTCGTTAACAACGAGGAGGAGCAAAGCACACTTTAATTAAATTATCGTCGCCGGTCGGTTTAGAGAATCCTGGCTACTACTTCCGATTAACTTGACCCAAATGTGCGATTGACCCAGAAGCCCAAAGTCGGCTGGTGACATGTGTAATAGATAAGTGGGTGGCTGTTATTGACTTAACATATGTCGTCGTCGTCGTCGTCGTCGTCGTCGTCGTCGTCGTCGACGACGCAAGAATGGTTCCGTGCACAATGAACGCGTCCGCGGATTTCACGCTGCTGCCTGAGAGCTTAACCTTTAATCCTGCGCGTCACCAGTGGCGCTGAACTCCCGTTCTACTTATTTCAAGGAACCTTTTGTCGTTCTGTTTCGTTGGCGCAAGCTGAAAAAAAAAAGAAAAAATAGAATCTAACAAAATATTTGCATCACTCAGCGAGGATTAAAAAAATTTTCCTTGTGGCTAAGTTGCTGCACTGAAAATGAAACATCTCCCCTTTTTTCGTCATTTTATCGCAAAAGATAAATAAACGTGTCGATACTTCCGTATGTATAATTAAATATCAATGTCCGTGATTAATTTTACGAAACTTTTTTTCGAGAATTCTTTCTAGAATTAACAAGCAAAAGTATTTCCCTTCTCCCCGCTTATTTTCATTCCCTTTTTCCTTGAGAATCGCGTTAAAAGTTCCTTCGCGATAAACCTCCCCGTACAAGGTATAAATTTCTTCCGCGACTACATCTACGGGCGAATGGAAAAAGAAATTTCTTGCAGTTAAAGAACGAGCTTGTTGTCTAGGTACTTGCAGACTTGCATTCGTTTCCACGTTGATAATCGCCTCTTCGCGATTCTCATTCAGAAATTATCTTTCGCGACGCGACTATTTATTCTTACGCCACTTATCGACTCTCTAGAAACGTATCAGTGTCTTAGAACTTTCTTCATTTATCTAAGGTCTGCTGCTTTTCTTTCTATCGTTAAAGGGTCTCTTTTGGCGTCTGAGAACGTTCATGGTTCAATGTGAACGCTGCTTAAGCTCGTTGCTTTCGGGAAACGAAATTTCAGCGGCAGATGACGGCGCGCGTGACTGCTTGCTCGATATTCCTGGTCGCCGGGATTATTGACTCGTACTACTTGCCCCGCTGAATTCGGGATTAGATAACCGCCACGGCCGTTCGATTTTTTTTTTAGGTCACTCGATGGACGACGATCGTCGTTGCTCCTCGACAGTTTAAGAGGAAGGTCAGAGCCATCGAACTCGTCGAAACGTTAATCTCTTAATGGACAGATCTCCTTAAATTTATCGACTCGGAACGAACAGATTTACTCCCCGTCGACGCGGGCAACGCCGTGTCTTTCGTTTTGCAACGTCAACCCTCAAATATTAAATCCACGTCGCATCATTCAATATCATACACCGGTGCACGCGGTGTTTAAATGTTCGCGTCATTTCCTACTGAATTTCTAATTCTTCGAAATTGATCTTCTTACGTGGTTTATCCGGGGCGTTTCGCTTTAGTGAGATTGTGTGACCAGAGGGACGGAATAAAATTCCAAACGATCGAAAGAGGACGCCGGAGGAAATCAGATTACCGTACACCGGTAACAGCAAAATTGAAGAAACGTATAAAGGGAACGTCGGCTCGCAACGTGTCGAAAGTATCATCCATTTCTGTCAAACTGAGCAAACCGTCCGACGTGGCTGTCACCGGCTTGTATAAATTGGATGTTTCTGCGTATTTTCGCGTGTCACGAACCCTCCCCCTCGCCGGCGTTAAGGGGTCAAATCTTCAATCGGCACTGTCAAATCAACTACTCAGAAAAGTGTCGAGCAAGGCGTATCTGCGGGAAATAAAATTCCTCGGAGAATGACAATAATTCTGCGTACACGTCGAGGAAAGAACCTTGATATCCGCAAGAGTGTGCAAAAAAGTTTCGCTGTTGCGAATATCAATCGGCCATGAATTTTCAGCGCGTTTGAAGTGTAAATTTAATATTCAAAAGTGCAAAGAACTCGTTGTCGCGAATATCAACGTGAATTCGATAGCGATATTGTTGTTCGGGAAAAATAAAAAAAAAATAAAAACGAGAAAGAGACCACTTCTAGTCGGATTTTTGTCGGTTAACTCGACCGACCGAAAGAGTGAAGAGCCACTACTCGATGATCGACGGGGAAAATTTAATTTTTTTCTAAACAAATACGGCCGACGCTTTGGCCAGCAACGCGCACTTTTTCATTCGCATGCGTATCGGCAAAGGGAACGTGTTTGTTGCCGCCGCGCCGAGATATTTCCATTCGAATCATTTCCCTCCCCTCGACCTGCGTCAAACTGCATAACTGACGGGAAACACGACGTTACACGGGTTAAATCTCGAGTAAAATCCAGCGCGAAACAGTGAAAAGCGGCGCGTACCTTCGCTACCGCGTTTGATTACGTTTCGCTTGTCTCGTTATCGAAACAAGTGATTTTTACTATGCCACCGGTGACATAAGTCCGACAACGAAAGAACAGAGAGAGAGAGAGAGAGAGAGAGAGAGAGAGAGAGAAAACTCGTTCGGTCGTTCCACTTTTCGCACTCTGCGCCACTAAATTACTTCCGAGCCTGAAATCGTTTCCTGTTCGACAACTTTTGAGATTTCTGTTTGTGCAATATGCAAGCGATGAACAAACTCTCCTCTCTCCCTCTCTCCTCTTTGACTGAAATTTCTAACGAAATTACACCGAGAATTCTTTCGAAAATTTCTCGCTTTTGAACGTTTTGCAACTTGTTTCCCTCTTCCTGAGATAACACTTGACGAGAAACGAGAGAAGAGAACGCGACGAGTAATCGTCGCGTTGATTCCGTCTTGACCGAATTTCACCGAAATGATTACACGACGAAACGATTGTTTAAACAATACGCGGCCTCTGTTCGTTTCGACGTTGTGTACGAAATAATTTTGGGTCAGTTTATTCGAACGGCGACCTATTTTTCGTTATTTAAATGTCAGATCAAATAATCCTTTGTTTTGTTCGTCCGCGCTTTGTGTTTCACGTTTCTCTGTAATACACGTACATTATATTAAAAGGGAATAAGTGAAAAATTACGCTCGAAATAAAATGCACGTATCCGAAACACTCTAAGTTTTATATTCATTACAAATATTCATTATATTCTTTCGAAACAATTTTCTTTGCCGACTTTAATTGTATCGTCGACAAATTAAATGAAAAACTGCGAAATTAAATATTTATTTCGTGCTCCGAGTCAGCAATTTAACCAGAAAATGCACGTAATTCGTCAGAATTCTCTTTGCTGTTATACTTATATGTAATTTGACAGTTCTCCCTCTTTCCAGCTTTCACAAAAATACTAAATTTGTCACAGAAAGACAGAAAAAAAAAAAAAAAAAAAAAAAAAGAAAAGAAGAGTCAGTCAGGATATTTCGACGGGATATTTGCGGTTGAAACTCTTCCAAACGAATGCCACCGAATTACCGCGGGACCCTTGTTTAAAATTTAAAAAAACGACAGAACCATGCGCGTGTTTCGTGTGGCGTGATTTTCACATTCAATGTAACCTCCTCGCGATGGCAACACGAACCGCGAGACCTAAATAGCGTGAACAAAAATACGCGCTCCATCCGAGCGTTTCACGGCCTGTGGCTTTTTTAATCCATTTTTTTTTTTTTCTGTTTTTTTTTTTCACGACGCTTCGCCAGTTTGTTACACGCCGTCGACGGCGGACGTGTACAGTAACGGCAAACACCGTGGCAAAATAGTTCAATTCGATCCCGTGTTTCCAGAAATTACTGTCGTATTCACTCTTACACCGGAACGGAGAAACAAAGAAAAAAGAAGGAGAAACCAAAAAAATAAAAAAAAAAAGTTCCGCGAGAAAGGAACAAAACAGCAGGCAGCGGAGCCTATTGTTGGTTGTTGATTCGCGCGCGATCGAATGAAGCCGCCAATTGAATTACCACGAACGGAATACGAGACTTTTATCCGCGATTTATCCGATAACTAGTTGCCGACTGTACCGCGCGCGCGGTGGCCATCGATATCGAATCGATAGTGTAACGAAGCGTACGGCGCTCCAAAGGCGCGCTGTAACGTTTTTTTAAGGCCAGAGCGCGCGCGATTTGCATGGTGCATGAGCATGTACACTGTCGCTTGAAAGTGCGCCGACACTTGCCACTTTTATGGAGTCCCCGATGTATAATGCACGCTAGTATTTACATCGTATATTGGACGATATTGCTGAACTTTTTGCGAACGGGGCGCGTATCGCCGCCCGTAAATATTGCGAATTAGCTTCTAAACGAGATTATTCTCGAGAAATGATTACAGGTGCAACGTTACTACTACTTGAGAGTTATGTACCCGTGACTTGAAACACACGTATGCAAAAGCAGATGGATAGAGATGAATCGTGAATCTTGCAGTAAACAATAAATTTATGCACTCGATGTCACAATAACGATCTTAACTTTATCCGAGTCAGTACAAGTTAATTCAAGATCGACTCTACGATGTGAATTTCAACAAAAATTTCATCTTTGCTCGATATTTTTTTATCCGCGGCGCTTGGTTTTCTGAAATTCCAAGAAATCGAAGCGCTGTTGCGCATTAATCGTTTCTTCGATTATCTCATTTCGAAAACTGACCCGACCTTGTTAAAAAGTTTACGAGTCTCGAGAGAAAAATGTTTCTGACAGTGAAATCCGAGAGTTGAAGATTCGAGCAGCTTTGTCAAGAAATTGATTAAATGAAAAAACCAGAAGCAACTGTTCTGACTAGGAAATGAAGGCGACTGCTTTGCCATAAAATTTTATCGATGTGCAAACATTTGAATCGATAGAAAACAAATTACAGACGCGATCGCTCAGTACCAGACAACGCCACTCCTACTCCAGGTCTACCCCACGCCCCCTCGCGAATCACGTGACCCAAATCAACCAATCGCTAATTTTCGTTGCATCAGCGTTGCACCTGAAGAGGCTCGATTTTCTGGAACCTGTGGATCGTTGCGAATGTAACGCGATGCATTGGACTTCTCGGTTCGAGAGAGTCTAATATCGCGTGAAAACGCGAAAGGCGTTAATTTCCAATTTAGGCGACATTTTTTTCTCCTCCTCTGTGATAGTAACACCGTTTTAAGGCGTGTTACTCCCAAGAGAAATTATATCGCATAATATACGCGTGTGTGTGTGTGTGTGTGTGTGTATGTTAGGACCATGGGAAGAGAATATTGAGGCTACGCAAATACGCAAGAAAACAGGAAACTAATATGATCGGAGTGCAAACAGATGGTCTAGATATTTGCGTAATTTCTGCGTGCGTATTCGCTGCTGTGACGTTTCGCAACGATTCGATTGACAGAACTCTCGAACCGGTCGCTCTCATTCGGTTAAAGAAAGTGCAAGATCATTCCCAAGAGGAATACTATTGTATAAATTCAGCATAGTTCGGAGAAGATGATACACAACAGGAATGGAAAGAGAATTTTGTCAAAAGAAATGGTGGCCTGAAACTGAAACTATCGTTTGTTAAAAATATTTTTTGTTTAATATCATATACTTGGAAATATTTTCACAAATGAGCTTTTGTTATTCACATTGAAAATAATTTCACGCAAAGGACCTTTCAAATTTTGAAATTCCCCGCGAAATTTCAATCGAGTATTGAAATTTTCCGAGGTTCGATGGCTGCGAAAAAAGCGTGGGAATGGCTCGAGACGACGTAAGCATGTTCGCCGGGTGAAAATTTTAAAGCGCGGCTCTCGGAAATTCAGCTTGAAATAGCCGATCAATTTCGTCGGTAACCAGGCATCGGCCGAAGAGCATGAAAAACGCTGCTTACTTGGCAGGCCACGTTAGCCAACTCTTTCATCGGCGGCGGCTTGCGCCTCGACTCCGTGCTCCAACTCGGCAACTCGAGATCCACGAACTCGCGACGTGCCAACTTTCCACTTAAAGTCATCTCTTCGATCACACGACCCAGTATTCTCGCTCCACCGTCGAAATTACACGAGACAAAGAATCGCGAATCTTTGTACGACTCGACACAACTCGGTGCTCGATGATATTTTCGAGTGTTCTTGACCTGTTTAGCGTGATTATTAAAAATTGCGTGACTGCCAATTTTGTGAGATGGAAATCAGAGGAATAAAATAAAATAGTTCAACTTTAAAATATTTTCGAGCGTTTGCACGTGTTGTACAATGAAATGATACGAGCAAGTAGTTCGTATCAGCGTGTAGTCGAACGGAAACCGAGTTTTAAGTAGAGGAAGCGCACTACTCCTCAGCCAAGATCAAATATCAACTCGCCGAGAACTTTTTCAATTCTATTTCTAATTTCCTTCTCGTCAGTTTGTGTCGTCGAGATCATTCGTGGTGCGATTATGAAATTCCAATCGTCGGAATTTCCTTCACTTTATTTGATTACGAAACAGAATTCCAGAAGTTCGTTCGACGAAGGAAACTCTGTTCAAATTTAAAACTTGTTAAAGAAGTTCAATTTTAACCTGTTAAAAAAGTTCAGTTTTAACGAATAGCAACGTAATTTTTAAACGCATAATTGCAATATCGGTAATTTCAAATTCAGAACTTTAGAATACACTGTCGTCTCTAAAAAAGAAAAATTATTTCTCTCGGCCGTGAACGAAACTAGCTCGAAATACGCTGGAAGAGGACCGAAAAATCACGTCCACGTCACGAACCAGGTTTAAAACTGCCAATTGCCAACGCTTTAACGAAACAAAGGAACGAATCGGACGAACGATTCGTCCAGGAAGTCTGGCGGCGAGTTCATTAAAGAAAGTGGTTAATCGGAATTTATGGTCGAGCGGCTTTTCTCGCCGGCACGTCGGTCGTGTAATTTATGCGGTTGGCAAACATTCTGCGCTGGAAATTGCTTAATGAGGCTGCGATTAATCAAACGTCCGCGATGCTGCAAGATGATCAAACGCCTTTTCGGATTCCATTGGAAATTCACTCGCGATTGGAAATCCGGGAAACTTGTTATTGCGAGTTGCACCTTGAGCGTTAACCTAACTTCATACTGTTATAAATATATATTATAAATTTATAATACGTATTGAAAGTATGTGTTATAAATATATCCATTATAAATTTTGTATCGTCGATTTCTATCTCTGAGTTATTCCAATCACAGCAGAATGCGTGTTGGAGAATTTTTCTTTTGGGTTTTCAAGCACTACGAATGAAAAATGCTGAAAGAAACGATTGACCATTTTCGAAACTTTGCAATTATTCTAGAACTACGTCTGGAATATCCGGATCATTGAAATATTTTCGTAGAAACAAAATTTACATTATATTTCTGCCAAAATTCACATTATAAACAACTAAAGACTCAAGCTAAAATGAACGTTCTCGAATGCCAAATCAATTGCGTTGGCAAAAAATAGATGCTAACAGTCGCGATTGCAATCCCGTTAGATTACTAAACTGCAATCAGCATCACCTGCGAGTTTCGCAATTTCTAAAAATGCAAGTAACAGCAGATGTTTGGGGAATTAAAAGAACAGTTCGCAGGATCGTTCGCGCAGTTTCGTACCAATTTTTGTCAAGTGTTCCGGCGTTATCAGTGCCAGGTGGCCGAACGAATTGTAGCCAATTAACGAAGGGGCCGAGCGAGCTTAAATTTTTCCAAACTAGCGCGGGCCTCTGAACCAGCCGGTGGTCGGAATAACCTCGAAATTCGAAATTACTCCGGCAAAGTGGAACGAGCCCTGTCCGACGAGCGCTCATTAATATACATCGGGGGAGGGGAGGCGCGCGTGTGCGAATTATGCCACATAACTTCGATATTTATGTCGCTCTTCTATCCCAAAATGCATCCAACAGCCGTGTTTAACAGTCACGCCACGTAACTTTTTTCTTGTTTCTCCTTCCGTGTTTTCCGCCCCTCTGTTACACGTTCGTTCGTTCGCTCTTTCTTCTTTTTTCCATTCCACCCTCTCACGCCACCCTCCGTCTGCCGACGCGCGCACGTTGTTGCTTCGTGCACCGTCTACTTAAACTTCATTGCGTGTGTATAATGCCCCGTTGTTTGAAAAACCCTTCCGTGTCTTGTCGAGATATAACGGGGCAAAAAGCTGGCCACTTTTCCGAACAACAGGCTAAACGTCTCGAACATTTCATGCTTCTAATTCGTCGCGTTTAATCGAAGAAAGTAGGAAGTTCTCGCGGCCCTGTCCGATCCGCGAAGGATTTTTCTAGATACGAAGAAACGAACGATTAATTAATTAACGAACGAGAATGATTATTTTCGTGCTTCTGATTATCCGATGCGTTCAAACGCGAGAAGTTTCGCGATTACGTACACAAGTGCACAAGTATATCGGATTTTAGTTGTCGCATATTAAATTAATATCAGTTAAATTAAATTATTTCAATTGAAGTCGAAATATCTGTTAAACTTTAATGATTTGAGTTTCTTTGTAAAAAAAATGCATTGAAAATTGTACGATTCCATCCAAGAAAGAAAAAGAAAAAAACAAAGTTATTTATCGTGAGTGTCTGCTCGTGAAAAGTGTCTGGACATTTTCTACTACCAAGACACACGATGAAATTTAATTGAATTGAATTTGTAACTGGGATGGTGAGCGTTGAAGGTTGGTTTTAATTTTTCATCGAGTTTCGTTCATATTTTGTCCGAGGATAACTCACAGAGCTAAATGCGCGAAGAAATCGAAAGCCAGCTTGCATAATTAAACGAGTTTCACCAACTCAATATGGCGCCCCTATGCAAATTCGATGATTGATATCTCGCAGATTTCGTTTCGCGTCTTCGAGATTCCCATTGCATTTTTTAACATTTTCAACGATCCTCTTTGATCCCTCTAGTTTGAGTATACAAAATCATTTAATGAATAAAATTCCAACAGACGAGATGTGTTTTTCTCAAATTATTTCGTAGAGACGAAACAGTAGAAACCGAGATTAATTCGAGTGGCTGGTGTAATTGAAAAATTCTAACCAGTTTTCAGCTGAACAAGTTCCCAGTTCAGAGTTTCAAGCGGCCAACAGCGCCTCAACTTTCCTCCCGTGTAATAAAAGCGTGTCGCGCGTCAAACAGTTTCGAGAAATCGAACGTATCAAAACGATAAAGCAGTTGCACGAGAGGGCGTACCTACGTTTCAACGAGACCTCGTGCTTTCACGATCGTTCTGTTCTCTCTTATCAGTCGTTGAAACAAATTTCTTTTCTTTTTTTTCTTACGTAAATCGATATTCCAGCCACGAAAATGCCAGTGTCAGGAATGTACACCGCTCCCTCGAAAGCACGCCAGAGTATTCTTCCAGAACTCTTCTACTTGGAAATTATTATTCGCGATTGTGCCATGCTAATTGAAATGGCTGAAACTTGTAAATTTTCGAACGTGTTCTATGAATTGATATGCACCACATCTGAGGAGCTGGACGCCGTGAAAGTATTCGAATACTCGTGGGAATATTACACGCGTGTGTCGCGCAACATATAATATTCCAGAATTCTAAAGGTACAAACGGATTCTTTCGTCCCGGTAGTATTTCTTATGGAAAGACAATAATCAACAGCTCTAGCAAAATTTCGCAGTATCAATTTCAAACGTTAGGAACTCGAGACTCGATGGTCTAATTGCCATTGGACGGCAACGGCAAACATCCCCGTGGATCATACGCTCGACGAAACACACGTCGCAGTCGCAGTTACGAAATTCTACTCCACTTTCGCGGCTCGTTTCGACGTTAAACGAATTATCGCTACTCCGCGTGAGTTTATACAAATTAGCGACGCGATTAGCGAACGATCGGGATGGTGAGCGGCGAGAAATCCTCGGATACCGTGTCGGGATAAACAGACGTCGGTATAATTCGAGTTCGATGGGCTGTAGAGGCTCGTATCACGGAATACAGAGCCTATCGGACGAGCCGTATCAAATTCCATAGCTGGCTACCTGTTGCTCTGAGAAATTTCCAACTAAAGTATGTCGGTATGCCGCTTCGTCGTCCTAATTAACCTATTTTCCACCCTTCGGACGAGACAACCGGCAAGCCGCGAGATCACGCGGAAAGAATGCGCGGTTCGACGTTAATATTCCTCGATCGGCGATGAAATCGCAAGAATTTGGCCGGCGCGACAGGCAGACCGAGCGGATGTTCGTACATTTTTCGGGATATCTGAGGTTCGACGATACGCAAAATGTACGAGAATTTATAAAATGTCCAAAGTCGAGTACGCGGGGATTTCTACGCGTTTGCAATATATAGCAGTACCGTGAGTTTCTTTGCAATCCTTTGATACTGCACTGTACCGCGAGTAAAAACAATACAAATTTTAACCCACGGCGGTTTAGAATAAATACAAATGAAATTCGTTAGTTTAGGAATTGAAGAACAGTGAGAAAGTGCGAACACGGCGATGACGGAAGATATTAAGCTCTCGCTAGACTCTCGCGCTACTGTAATATCACGACTCCCTCTTCAATTTCCTCGCGATTTGCACTTTACTCTCTGTGTGAAATCTCACTCTCAAGAGTTTCTTCGTTCTCACTCAGAGACACACGCAAAAACACACACGCGCATATTTTAAGTCTTAAAAAAACAAACAGTGCGAAGCGTGAGCGCTTCGCTGTGACAATCGCACGAGACACGCAGCAGGCGACAATTGCCTCGCTCTCAGGCACAAGAAGAAGCAATTTTCAAGATTTCTTCATCTCACGGTACGTCAGAAACATGTACGTGAAATTTATGACAAAACGTAGTTCACTGCGACGCGGCTCGACAATATTCCTTCTTCCCTCGCAAAAAATTCCCTCCTCTTCCAGAGTATTCACCTGTGTGTAGAGTATCTAGAGCGTCGGATCTCGCGATTCAACGCGTTCCAAGAAATTCGCATTCAGCGCGAAAACGTGAGAACGCGAAAAAGAACCGGGCACGCAACAAGTTGAACTGATTTCGCGGGAGTTAACGATGTTATCTATCACGCCACGTGAGTTATTTAAAGCGGCGATTCTCAAAGGTGCTGGAGTAATTATGACACAACAGGTGGCGGGTTTCTTTCTGCCCAAATCACCGCAAGTTCGCTGTCGATCGATGGATGGGTGAATTACTAAGTACTAAGTTCGGTTCTGCGCGTCTTCGTGCGAATTTCCTTCGTGCGATGGACCAGCTAGTAAAAAAAAAAAAAAAGAGAAGAAGGAAAAAAAGAAGATACACTCGCGAGCGATATTTGACAGCAAATGCAACACTGGTGCCATAAAGGGACTTCGACGCGGACGCGGACCCGGATGGAACGTTTTTGACGTTCGAAACGCTTGACAACTCTTCCATCTTGTTCACGTCGCTGTCCATGGAGATCACGATCCTTTTTTCCCGGGGGGTTAACCCAAACTGTCAATCGCCGACCCAGTTTTTATCGTGATATTTTACAACATCGTGGTTTTCACGTTCTGAGAGCTGGTCGGCTATTATTTTTCTTGCGTTGGAAGAATAAATGTAAATGTGTCTAACTGTGAATAAATCTAACGTGTATTAGATACACGCTGGCAATTTTATATTTTATAAACGATGCACCGACGAATGAGAGAAACTGATCCACAAATAATTACGTCGATCGCCGTGATTAAAATTTAGGTCCCCTGGAAATTGAGCGAACAACGCGGAAACTGAATAATTCAATCTCGAATCGTTACAGTTTCTAACGTGTCTAAATGACACCGAGTTGATCGTACCATAATTTAATCAAATCAATTGATCGAATTGAATAAATCAATTGTCTCGCTACCGTTGCAATCGTTCTCGCGAAAGTTTCAACGCTGAACGATGAACCGGTAGCCCTCCTTCAATCCCCTCCGTAACTTTTCCTAACAAAAACACCTCCCACTTCCGTCCATTCGACTTTCGTCCGCGAGTTCTCGCGAAAGAAAATGCGGGATTGTCTCGAAGAATTTCTAACCGGTGGTTTGTTGAAAACGTTTTTTGTGACACTCTCGCGACTTGCCGAGGGAAAAATACGTTTCGCCAAAAGGAACGATATTCTTCCGAGAGAAGAGATATTAAGACAATGGACTCAAACTGTCCTGGAATTTTTCCATTTTTCTCACGCCCTCGCGTTTCATCCGCGAACTAAGGAAAAATCGAACAAAACATTTTCTCTGCTTAAGAATTTCTTCGTTGGATCATCGTTAATAACAACTGCGAACTAGCGACATTATTGCGTGACAGTGATATTGGCAAAACTACAAACTCACTGTGTTACTCTCATTGTATGACATAAAATAACGCCGGCAATGAAAACTGCACGACTTGTACCCCAGTACGATTCGTCTCACTGAAAGGAGAGACCAGAAGCAACTGTTCTGACTAGGAAACGAAGACGACTTTTTTGCCACAAAATTTTATTGACACGCAAACATTTGAATCGATAGAAAACAAAATATAGGCGCGATCGACACTCCCACTCGAGGTCTACCCCACGCCCCCTCACGAATCACGTGACCCAAATCAACCAATCGCTAATTTTCGTTGCATCAGCGTTGCACCTGAAGAAGAGGCCCGATTTTCTGGGTTACCTCCGCTAAAATCATTTTCAGTGACAATAAAAAAGAAACGTGTCTTAATCACGACGTGTAACATGTCTGTCATCGCTCGCAAAGTACAGTGTACCGAGATTCCCCAGTTGCGGAAGAAACTAATCGTTTCGCCGTGCGTCCGTTTTTAAACATAAACTCCATCCTGTCGTAACGTTCCACGAAAACTTTATTAAAGAGTAAAATCGGTTTCGAGCCTTTTCATTCGCAATCTCGTAACGAAATTACATTCCGCGGATAGAAACAATCGTCCCACGTACTTTCCAGCGGAAAAGCTAGCTATACGCGTGGAAATGTCGCGACCAAGCAACCGCTCCCATTTACCGCGAGAAACGTAAATTTCTTTAGAAGAGAAACTTCTACGTACGGCTGAGGGGAAAGCAAAGAGATTGCGTAATTTTTCTCCTCCCCCCTCCCGGTTTCCCTTCGAATCAGAAACATTTCTCGCGAAATGTTCGCCGCGTTCAAACGCGAGAACACATAGAATTTTATTTATTTATCGAGCACGGGCTTTAATGTACAGAGTTCCGACGTCAGCTTTCGTTGTGCCGTTGGAAAATGAAAAATTTCTCAAGGATGAAAGAACCGGAGGAACTTGCTCTCGGGTTCTCCCGAAATGAAATGAAACGTTCACAGTTTAATCGCGGTTCATTTGTTTCCCCGGCGCTGATTCTTAGGGCACGTTTCACCATCTGGTCTTTCTAATCCGATTTTAATCCATTTCGTTCGAGCGTCGATTACCCGCCCTCCCGTGAAATTCGCGTGATTCCTTGGTGCCATGATTTGTTTCATTAATTGTGTTATTATGAATCTAAATCCCGTGGTTCATATCTCAATAATTAATTTAAGTTACAATTATTTCAAGTATATATGACATATAATTTTAAGTATTTTTTTAGGTTTATAATTATTTTAATCATAAATAATGTTGTTTCTCGTGTTTCATGGTTCACGAAAATACCTAGAAATTTAAAAATTCTTCTATCACGTTATACAGTGATTTTTTTATCGTGGACGGATGTTTTTTTCAATAATGTACAATATTTGATATTTAAAGATCAACAATCAACTTATTACAGCGGCAAAAATTCAAAAATTCTTGCGCGAGGTACAACCTGTTGAACAATTACAAAAGAACGAAACTGTCCATAAATTTCAAACTTCGAATTGATAACAGTGAAACAAATATCAGAATTTCTGATCCTATAAAATGATAGATTTTAATCCTTAAAAATTGTCTCTGTGAATCCCCGTTGTAATCTCGCGAATCTCGTTGGGGAGAAAATTTGAGGGGAGGAAATTGTTGGAGGAACCCGATATTCGGGACGGAGAAAATCCTGTAATCACGTTTGATTTTTGTGTCCAACGCGATACTGTTTCTTCGGGAATCGTTCTACCCTTCGATGTTGTAAAAGCACGAATTCGCGATAAAGTCACGAGCGGAGAGAGAGAGAGAGGGGGGGGGGGAATTCCTGCGGCATACAGAAACGGAAACATTTTTATAAACCTGTCGATTTTTCCCAAACGATTCGACCGAGCGTTTGTCCAATTTCCTCGTTCCATCTGCGATTCCCTGGCGGCCCACGCTTAAAAGACGCAAAACATCGGCTACCGATACCGCTCGGGAAAACGTTTCCCTGCCAACGTGTGGGGATCAATACTCCGCTCCCCACATTCACCCTCTAATAACGGGAAAAACTTTTCGCGATCGCGAAAAAGAGAACCGGTCGGCAATTGGCGGAAACTTCCTCGTTCCTCGCGGTAAATCGTTTCGTCGTACGTCAACGTCTGAATCAGATTAGGGTCTGACCGCCCTAAAGAGCGTCAATTGCCAACGATGTATTTGATTAGACGATACAGGCCACTCGCTCCAGCGGGGAAGGGGACGAATTTCTTTTTTTTTCTTTTTTTCTTTTTAATAAACTACAAACAATCGTCGCTTCTGTTTACACTGTAAATTGTTCTATCGTACACTCTCTGTAATGGGATCCCCGCGATCTATTATTTTCCGTTCGCTTTCAGATGAATAGATTCGATCAACAGGGGTTTCCGCGAACGCCTGAATCGCAGCTGGTATTTTTTCAGCTCGCGCGGAATAAAACACAATCGGGCACAACACACAAGTTTGAAATTGATGTTTGCCGGTGAGTCGCGCGGCAATATATTTCGTGACGTTTGCCTGGAAGCAAGATTGACGAGAACGAAGTGTGAATCTTTCGACAAAGTACAAGCGAGTATTATCGCAAATTATATCTGTACCAATTATATTTTGGAATTCCTGCCAGTTTAATTTCCTCGCTCGATCTAATAATTTTTTCATCTCGAAATCATTCAGAGCGTGACCGCGAGGCCAGAGGAAAGCGACAATCAAAGATGGAAAATTCGATTTGGAAAGTTCCAAAGGATTAGACGAACCGCGCAACCCTTCCCCGACTCTCTAACGATAAGTGAATTCCGAGCTTCCGAACCGAATGTCCGTGGAGAGACAGAAAAACCAAGAGCGAAGGGACAAGAGTTTCCTCTTCCCAAAAAAGCGGGATAATTGAAAGTGGAAAGTTTGACTTTTGGATTTTTCAGAGAATAAAAAATGCATTATCTCTTTGAAATTTTCTGGCTTTTTAGACAGACGGAAAATAGGGAAAATGACCGTGGTGCCAACTTGTGGTAGATGCCAGGCGAAAAGTTTTTAAAACACGCCTCTGGTTGAATCTGGGACGAACTGCAAACTTCTCTGAGAAGACGGAAAAATTATTTTAATAGCCTGACATTTTGTCTATAAGAACGACAACGCGAAATATTTAATCTTCACTGGACGAATTCCAAACTCGCTCGATACAGCTTTCTAACGAAGTAAAAAAATAAATAGATAGATAAATGGCACTCGAGAAGAATTCAACCCTCAAATCTCACGAAAAAGCACCAAAAAAAAAAAAACTGCATAACTCGTCTCACTGAAAGTGGCACAGAAGCAACTGTTCTGACGCCACTCCTACTCGAGGTCTGCCCCACGCCCCCTCACGAATCACGTGACCCAAATCAACTATCAACCAATCGCTAATTTTCGTTGCATTAGCGTTGCACCTGAAGAGGCCCGATTTTCTGGGTTACCCCCGCTAAAATCACTTTCAGTGATAAAAAAAAAAAAAAAAGAAAAGAACACGTCAACCTGAAGAAATTCGCCTGTCAGAAAAGGAACAATTAGGGCGTAAATCTGCAAGAAAAGACGCGCGACGTACGAGTTGGCGGTCGAATAATGACCTGTATCTGTGCGCGAATGGATTCGAGGCAGAAAAGGGATCCTTTGAACGGTTCGGCTTTTCCATCGTCGTATACGTATTCATCCCTGGACGGACGGGCAACGGACCTCGTATAGAAGGAGATCACGAGAGGGAAATAAAAGGGAAATAAAAAGCGTCCGCTGGCTGCGAACAAGGAGCTGTAAGGGCGCGAGAGCGTGCGAGCTTTAGAAAGGGAAATAAAATCCGGGGACGACGCGGTGACCGTCGTCTCTCTGCCACTTCTAAAAATCTAAGTCTCGCGTGGAAATCAGAGACTCTGCGAAACTCTCCGGGGACCTGACTGAATTCGACCTGAGAAAAGTCGTTTTGGAATTCGAAAGGGACGAAGTCGAATGTACATATCCGCTCGCGCGAGAAGAGTCGTCGTCCCGAGGGGCTGGAACTAGCGCAATTTTCGCAGTTATCGCTCGAGATGCGACACATCTTTCTTTTTTAATTTCAAGTACGACCGCTTGAAAGGAGAAAATTTCCAGTTTTCGTATCGTGTAATTAATGTGTTACATGTATTAGTGCATTAATTAATGTATATTCCTGATAATTCGGGAAATGTATCGTCAATGATAATAGAAAATATTGCACAGGTACAACGTAAGGAAATTTTACGTTTTTAATATCTAAGGGCGGGACGAGAAGCACGTTATATTAAAAAATACAACAGAAACTTTCCCGCGCTACAAAGGAAGTTCGTTCGAAGTTGAAACTATACAAGTTGACGCGGCGCGGACGAGCTTGAAAGCTGATGGAAAACCTTTATGAACCTTTTGTTTAAAGAAATCGCTTATTCGCCGCGTTTAAAAGAAGTTGAATATTCGGACGTGTAACGATTTTTATATTGAATAACAAATATAATTCCGCGAGATTGTACCTGGAACTATATATGTTGCGTCACCTATCGTACAATTGTTAACAACTAGACCGCGGATTTTTATGGAAATAATTGGGAAAGTAGAATCTGAGCTCCTAAGTTTCTCAGGAATGCATAAAAATTGCTCAAACGAACTGTATTAATATTTAGGTAAAACGAATTTCTATTTTTCTCACTCGTGCTTTTAAAAATAAAAAACTGCACGACTTGTACCCCAGTACGATTCGTCCCACTGAAAGGCCCAGAAGCAACTGTTCTTACTGAGGAAATGAAGACTCTTTTGCCATAAAATTTTATTGATGTGCAAACATTTGAATCGATAGAAAACAAATTACAAGCGCGATCGCTCGGTAACAGACAACGCCACTCCTACGCCCCCTCACGAATCACGTGACCCAAATCAACCAATCGCTAATTTTCGTTGCATTAACGTTGCACCTGAAGAAGCCCGATTTTCTGGATTACCCCCGCTAAAATCATTTTCAATGATAATATAAAAAAAATCGCGATTATCTCTGACGTTACACGGCAGTCAAACGAAGAAGGAAAGATCTGACGTAATAAAACGAAAATCAGGGAAACAGGGACAAAGAGGGAATCGAGTGACGAAAGGAATGAGAGGCAAAGAAATCGAGCTTGCCAATCTGTGTCGCATCCGTTATTCCTAGACGCACGGACGAAAAGCAGAATCAAGTAATCCAGGATGTACGTTCGCTGCTTATCACCGGCTTTCACGGCTCGGATCTTCGTCCAGAGGCGTGTCGCGCCGCTTCGATGCGAGCCAGATAAGTGGCAGAAAATCAGACGAAAAGAAAACGGGCACCGAATGGAAAACAAAAGAGGAGAGATAGCGACAACCGTCGGGCGTATTTCAGGCAAGCGGAAAGACGCGGACGTTGCCCGTGATGGCGAATGATGCATAATCTCGATCTTCAATTTCGTGAAATTTCTCCGTCACGACTTCCTCGAAGCTACGAGAGACAGGACTTTTTATCGACACTGTGGATGAAATTTATACGTCGCTGCTGGAATTTTGCAAGCTTCAAATAGCAGATTTGCCAGTATTAATCCTTGTGTTCTACTTAAGCTCAAAGTACTTTTCAACGTTAAAATATGTATTTGTATGACACGTCTGACAAAAATTGAAAAATTACGAAAGAGAGAAGTTTGCAAATCAACATACGGATCAACTAATATCCATGTGATATTAACGTTATTAAATATGTGAATATCACTGGACTGAATTATTTTTAGACGGACGACTATTAAAAAAAAGAAGAAAGGAGTCCGACAATTTCCATTTCGACCGCCGCGGGACGCGAGACAAATTATACGAGAATATAAAGGCAAATCGTGCTCGATTTGGTTGCTATCGAAGTCACGTCGTGTGTTGTAACAGGAACAAAGAGTATATAACCGCGAGCGATTACTTCGATCGGTTATTAATTAAATTACGTCGACCCTTTTTATTTATCACTGAAAGTGATTTTAGCCCAGGGGTAACCCAGAAAATCGGGCCTCTTCTTCAGGTGCAACGCTGATGCAACGAAAATTAGCGATTGGTTGATTTGGGTCACGTGATTCGCGAGGAGGCGTGGGGTAGTCCTCGAGTAGGAGTGGCGTAGCGATCGCGCCTGTAATTTGTTTTGTATCGATCTAAATGTTTGCGTATCAATAAAATTTTATGGCAAAAAAAGTCGTCTTCGTTTCCTAGTCGGAACAGTTGCTTCTGGACCTTTCAGTGAGACGAATCGTACTGTCAAGGGTACAAGTCGTGCAGTTTTTTTTTCTTCTTTACTCTCTGGTGGAGAGATGGAAACGAGAGGAAAAGATCCGTGTACCAAGCATAAACAAACGGAACGATCGCCGTTTAAACAGGAACGAGCCCGATTATCCGAAAAGGCGAACATCAAAGCGGCGAGTTACAGAAACTCCTCATTGTTTCATTCTGTGCATGCCAATGAACCATGCTTTTCCATCTGCGCGAGTCGAGGGCCAGCTCTCCGCTTGGCTGTTTGTAATCAAAACTGCACCTTTCGTTCGTCTCATTATTTATTGGTCTTTCGATGCGAAATGCCGCGTGTTCCACGGAAAAAGAGAGAGAGAGGGAGAGAAAGGGAAAATCGGGAAGCAACAAACGCCGAGTAACAATTACGAAATTCCGTTGGAATTCCGTTGCCGATCTCTCGCGCGACGCATATCTAATTGAAACGAGCTTTAATCCATCTCCGATTTCCTTCCGCGTCCCCGAATATTCTTTTAATTAAAATCCGGCGGCTATCCTCGGCGGGATGGAAGATTGGAACAATAATGGTTACGAGTAGCGCGTGGTGCGAGGCTTGGCTGACTTTGTCGCTAGTTTCGGGATTGCTAGTTTCGCGTCAGGTCGAAGAAACAGAGATGGTTTAAGCCATCCTCGCCAGTGTTGTTCGTGCCGCGCGATGTTTCCGCTATCAGTGGACGAGTGCCAATAAAACGCGCAGATAACGGCAAGCCTAGTTTTACCAGCTGTTGACACGAAATATGAACAAACCCACGTGCACGCGTGGCTTCGTTCCCGGTTTTCCGCCACGAATAACAGCGACGATATTTAAATTTCCCTCCTACGTGTTTGCCAACGTATCAGAGTGCACGTGTATCGGAAAATTAAGATTCGCACGCGTCTTTGAATTTAGAGAATCCTCGAACAGTTTTTTACCTGACTCCAACATATATTTACATTAATATTAATATCAATATATATCACAGTTGACAACTGTAAGTAAATGAAATTGCTTTATTAACTGAGAGAGTTTACTTCGATAAAAAAATCGTTATAAATTATTCATTTAATACTTCCGTAATCCGTGGTGCGTGAACTGTGTATAATTCTCAGATTACACGATCAATTCGACAGTGCAATTTCCACGTAAAAAAAAAAATCTCTTGCAAATCTCTGGAATCCCTACACCATCCAATTCCGTACGTACGTACGTACGTACGATACGTTGTGTACGTGTTTCTCGTACGTTGCACCGTTGCAGAACCGAAGAGTCGACGTAAAATCGCGATTATTTCGCCGGGCTCTGTCAATAAACTAGTATCCCTTTGAGTTTCACGTGCACGTGCATCCACGGTGGTTTTTAGCCAAACGAATTTTATATGTCAATCCGTTCCGCTCGTCGGAGTTTATCGGACGTTTAAACGAACAAATAAAACGTCCGTCTTGCGCGATTGCGTCACCGGCCCAACTACACACGGTTTCAGTTCAAATATCAAAGCTAATTGCGTTCGTTCCCATGCGAGTTCCCACGCGTTCCGCCGAAATCCAGAAACGCAATTCGGATAACCAAACTGTCGAACGAGGGTGGACGAAGGGGGGAAAAAGTAACGAGACAACGAGATAAATGGAAAGCCATGAGTGCGTGCTTTTCCGCCGCGGAGGACGCAAGGTGCTCAAACGAAGCGAGAGGGGAAGTTTCGGTCGCGTCGAAATGTAATTACACACGCGGAGAAGCGGGAGTTTCGGCGAGCTTGAACGCGAGAACGTTTGGATGCAAATATCGCGGGCACGTACGGCTGAAAGTGCACTTAAGAAACTGCTATCCGACGCGCAATAACGTATTCGCTCGAGATTGTCTAATTCGTTTGCATCGCCGATGAATATTAACGATCCCTCCGGCGACGAAATGAAATTACCGAGGTCTCGGTGAGACTCTCGCGCGCGTGCACGGGGTTTTTGGCAGGAAACCCCGGGCGATCTCTTCGGAAGCACGTTCCGCCGAATTTGAAATAAATTCCCGCGGCGAAAGAGTCTGTTGACGACGAGGCGATTAAATTTCCCCGTGCCGCGAGAACGAAGATTCGATTAAATTCGCGTTTCATCCGACTCGAAAGAAATTCAAACGTGAGATTGTTGAACAGGTTGTTTCTTTGATTTCCAAAGTTTTCAACGCTGAGGCAATCCGATTATATTGCCCTTTCGTGAGAATATTTCGAAACCGAGGCGAACACAAAGCCTGTCGTTACAATTCGTAACGCATTTGCGTACTTTTTCATCGCTGAGAATCGATACAATCGCGTTCTTGATTCGACGAGAGGTCACCGTGTTTCCGCTTTAATGAAAAATTCACTGCTCCCGCTTTAAATCTCGCTAACAGCGGCCTGTACATTTTTTATAATTACCAGACCGCGAATTGTTTTTACGTTTTGCAAGACACTGAACGCGCGCAGAGCACGAGGGAAAATATTATATGAAACGTTGTAAAAATGACACTGCGAAATACGCGTAAAAAAAAAAAAAGAAAAAATCAGCAAATAAAGCAATATCGCGCTTCCGGCAATATCCGTCGCGTGAAACGGACTCCTCCGCCAAGATTCCACTTCTTTAATTTATATTCTCTGCCGAGGGAGGCTCTACTTCTTTAATTACATTCCCTCCGCCAAGGGGGAATCTACTTCTTTAATTATAGCCTCGAAAAATATGAGTTCTCGTGAAAATTCGCTGTCTGGTAATGAGTTTCCCTTTTAGTCGCCTTTCACGACACGCGGGGATTACGTTCTTGGGTCTGTTCTAACCTCCCGAACCCACAGGGGCAACGTGTACCAAAGAAAAACGTATGCAAGGAGAAAAGAGAGAAAAATTACCATTTGCTAATTCTAACGTCGAGAATTCCTCTGGACGAGGGAAACTTATTAACGCGTGAGAAAGTAACAGAATCGAACGTCTGATTTCTATGTCTGAATCGATGCGTCGAGTCACTGCGCTAATTGTTCCGCGGCGGCGAGGTTCCTGACCGTGGCTGTAATTATTGACATCGATAATCCCTTGTATCTACATGGTCGTTGACCAACTTGGCTAGATAGCCAAGCACCACCAGGATGATAAGCCCTTCGGACGATATCGCGTCATTGTATCCCTAGTCACCAGTATCGCGGCGAGACCGACTTCGAGGAAGCGTGATTATTCGAGCTTCGATCGGTGAAACAAAACACGTCGAATTCAATCACGGTAAAAATCGATCGCGCGAACAAACGTGACGACACTTTTCGCGCGCAAGTAGCACGAACAGGCTCCTCGACGAGGCTCTGCCTTAAACAGGTCAACGGATCATTCGCCAAATTATCGGACGAGATTCCTCGCGTGCGCGCAATGCCCGAGCCTGATTTGGTCGTCTCTCGAGCTGTCGTTGGTGAATATCGTCGACCAGGAATTTTACGACGTGACGAATTATTGTTAAAGTTGTTAGAAAGTTGTTTTCGAGTTTTCTTCTTTCGATCGAACATTTCATATTCTTCATCCTCGTTTTATCCTCGAGAATAAAAAAATACGATCTGGTAGTCGTGATTTTACAAGTACAATACCTCTTTGCACGAATGTTGCACTTGCACCAATATGCTCGTTTAATCTGCCAAGAACCGTGACGACAACTCCGACAGTGTACAAAGTTGATCAGCCTCGCTTGCTCCGCGTAGCTCGCGCACGTAACTCGCGGAACTCTTGCAATACCGGATTCGAATTAACTGAAATTTCGATCCGATGAATCCGTGTCCCGCCTGCTTGGCGGAGTTCCCGATTCAAAATTCGTTACTCCGGACGAAACAGCGTCCCTCGTCAACGTCGCGCTCCAGCCTTTGATATTTCGCACCGGCCACCGTAATACTACTAACAGTCCGTCCCGGTAACAAAGGGCCAAGCGATATCAACGGATTGTGTCAACACCGACGTTATAAAGGCCGAACCAAGCAATTCTGACAGACCGTGTTTAATTTTTGGCCTGGAACTGGTGAAGAGATATAAATGGTTCGAGAATGATTGCAACGATTATTTTAAACTTCAACTGTCGCGTCTAAAATTTTTTTTTAAACTTGCAAAGTAGCATTTCGGGCAAGATTCCGAAGTTCGAAAGACGTTTCGAGTTTGAATCGCGTGAAAGTCACTGCGTATCGCGAAATTGAAATTTAAATACTTTTTTTTTTAAACTAAAACTCAGTTTTCGATCACGATGTGGCTCCTAACGCGTGACCTATAGGGGTGCAATCTGATTTTCGAGAAACAGTGAATTTTTGAATTTCTTTGAACGAAAGTTTAAGTTTTTAATCTTTTTTCTTTCATGTCACGTCCTTTGGAGCACAATTCCTTCGCGTCAAAAATTCACTCTTTGAATAATAAGAATTGTTATTCCGTCACTTCCGTCAGGAGTGGGGCATGACCAAAGAACGATTGGGAACCACTGCTCTAGTACATACAGGAATAAAGAGAAAAATACAAAGTGGATATTAACGTTATTCCCAACAACTGTTAATTACAAGTTAGAATAATTGCGCTTCACTGAATTTATACAAAAAAGAAAATCAAATTCAATCTCTGCAAAATTTCTTTCTCCATCTCTCAGAGAATTCGAGATCTACCTAAATTAGGCGACTCACCTAATGCTCGTGTGTCACGACCGTGGCGAATTCGGACGCGTGTCAGAGAACCGTCCACGCAGCACTTTCTTGTCCGACTGATCGCGTTTCTTGCTTACGTGGTCGCTCGGGCGCGCTTAATTGAAACGCAGATTCATCTTTCGGCGCGTAATTGTTCGGTCGGACAATGTTGTTTCGCGGACAGAAACGAACGACAGAAACACCGACGATCGACCGAAAGCGCACGTGAGACACGACTATCGAGCAACGACGGTTAATTCGACTTATGGCGTGCAACAATTTAATAAACGTCACTAACGTAAACGCGGATGCACGTGGCAAGTATTCGGCTTGTACGACACTTTGCAACGTCGCTCGTTCCTTGTTTCCATTTGGACCTCGATCGAGGAAGTGCCATTAGAGGGAGACACCACCCCCCGGGTCCGTCGAGCGAGAAAACAGCCTTCTCTCTTTTTTATCACTGAAAGTGATTTTAGCGAGGGTAACCCAGAAAATCGGGCCTCTTCAGGTGCAACGCTACTAATGCAACGAAAATTAGCGATTGGTTGATTTGGGTCACGTGATTCGTGAGGGGACGTGGGTAGGAGTGGCAAGTCGTGCAGTTTTTTTTCTTTTCTTCTCTTCCGTTTTTTTCCCGGAAAGGTCTTCAAGTTCTCGGAGACTATTTGGAAAATATTTCAGTCAAAGACTGGTACGCCAAAGACGAGAATATTTCAACGAGACGAATGATTTACACTGCGTGAGTGGTTGAGTTAAAGATTCTTTAATGTTTTTAATCTTTAGATTTGTTTCGAGTCTTTTTATGCTTCGCAGATATTCGAACGTTACTCTGTAATTGTAATTTATATCGCAACAAACGTTCATTTTCAAAACGAACGACTCGCGCTTTGAATATTTTGTTTACGCGATTCTTCAACCCAACGGTCTTAGTTCCTAAAATGATAAGCATGACGCACTCTCGGCCATAAACTCTCAGGACAATTTCCTTCCCAGAATTTTTCCATCGAAATCTACTCCCCCGTTCCATAAACTTTCCTTTCACCAGGCCAAGCATTTATCATCATTTTCTCCGCATCTACCAATGAGAATGCACAGCCAAAGTTATATATTTCGCTGCGCAGTGCGGGAAGAAATAATTCCCGCAGAAATATAGCTCGCAGTTAAAGCTCAATCAAATCGATCACGTAAATATTTCAGGCGTGTCGTGGAATCACATGGAGGAAGCATGTAAAAATCTGAAACCCGGTATTCATCAATCACTCGCCTTTGCAGAATTTCCCTCGCGCCGCTAATTTGTCGTGGGAGATGTTTGAAAGCGCGCGAAATTGATCAGTCTCGCTAGAAAATACGAAGAAAATTTGATGAAAACCAGCGTCGACGATCAATTTTATTGAACTTTGACTATAAAGCGGAAGATTAATTGAATTTTACAGATTGCAGATCGTGGGAAAACAAATTTAATAAATTTTAATAACAGCCACGTACATCGTATTGCGACTCTATCGAACTTTGTGGCGCGATCCTTTCTGTAGAAAGTTAATTGTACGAACGAAATTTTATCAAACTCAACATCTATGGTGGAATATCTTCTGTATCAGAAATAAGTGCCATCAGACCTTCTATTTTTACGATTCTCACGTCTGGGTCACCGATTTTAAACAAGCTAACTTTAAAATTTTTAAGCTGTACAAAGTCGATGTACCGCTGCGCTCTCTCTCTCTCTCTCTCTCTCTTTCTGTTTTTAAACGGAGAAACGAATGGACTTCAAAGGAGCGAGTTTTCAGTTAGAAAGTATTTCCCAGCTCTGTGAGAGACATCATCAAAAAGTGGTAAGCTCCACACAGAAGTGCAGAGAATCCGTGCTCCGTCCGAGGGATTTTTCGCTCGTTTATGAAAAATTGTTCACCCTTCTCTCCCTGACGTTTTCTCGCGCCCTTTGCCTACGAATTATCACAGCCGCCGGAATAAGAAATTCTTTTCGTTTAATTAAATATTTCGTGCTCGTCCTCGTCCAACCGGCTCTTAATACGATTAAAAGACTCAATTTCGGTCACTGAATCGGCTTTTTGAATTAATCGTACTTTTTTCCTAGGAATCAATTTTGAGTTGATAGTTAATAGCTCTGAGCGAAGAGACGAGCACAAAGGAAAACAATTAAAGTCGAATTCGCTGCGTACATGACATCGCTCTACCTTCTCCGTGACTTTAAAAACAACGGAATGTAACTTCAAAAAAATTCAAATATTAAAATACTGAGCGAACTTGCTTCGGTATCTGCAGTTAGTATAACAAGTTCCCGCAATATGCTTGATACAGTTTTTTTTTCTTTACCTAAGCATAACCGAGGTATAATTTAATTTAACAACGTTGCTTTCACGAGGTGCTCGCATTACGTTAATTTTCCTTTTCTTCTTCGAGAAAAGAAGTCATCTCATTTCCCTTGACTTTCAATGAACTGATAAACTCTCCAACTGGATAAGTAGACCTACTCTTTGCCTGATTTTACCAGAATTTTAACAGAATTGTACTTCTTTTCTTTTACGTTCTTCGTTATATTATTCGCACTTCCGCGCTCTTTGTCAAAAAATTTACGCTCCAACGTCGACCTTGAAACTATCGTCCCACAGACGCTTTCCAGATCTTTCCAAATCGACCACCGAACGACGAGCGTCACTACCCGTACGTGCGGCGACGTAACTTTGCCACAAGCTCGACCAACCCCTAACCGAGACCCTTATTAACCGCAATCGAACGATGACAGGCCACTCCAAGGTCAACTGTAGCGACGGCACGTTCGAAACAGTCGCGGTATTCTTTGAGTGATGGCATTTTGTCACGTAGCCGTTTCGGGATTCTCCAGTTAACGTAAGTGGCGAGGGCTCGGGCGATGATAATTCAACAAAGTTTCGAAGCGGCCGAGGTCGATCGAGCGGAACGTCGCTGAGAAGTTTCGGCAAGTAGAACGAGTCAGACATTTCGCGTATTTACGAGGCTCGCGCCGGGAACGCGTATTATTTCGCGGATCGGATTATTTCGAGAATCGAAAAGCGACGCTTGACGTTGGAGCGTGGGAGCTCGGCAGAGTGATTATTCCGAGGATGGAGAATAATCATTCTCGGGGATAATCGTTCCCTTTGTGCCGTGGCAGACGTTTCACAGACGCGAGTTGAATCATCCGGGCGGCGGTTAATAGGTTGGGAAGGCGGAGGGGGCTGCGACGAGGGGGAGGAGAGCAAGGTGGAGCGAGTAGGAGAGAAAGGTGGGTACTTCCGATAAGAAGGACAATCGTGTAATTTTTTAATGGACACGGCAATTCCGGATAATCGCTCCCTTTCCAGCGAGCCGACGCAAGCCTGAACGTTATAATACTTCCGAGGGATCTCGTCGTCGTCGTCGTCGTCGTCGTTTTTACGAGGCCGACCGTTTCTAATCTTGGCGCCTGTTTTTACAATAACTGCTCTCGAGCGAATAGCTACCATATCCGAACCGAGACGAGAATAATCGTCTCTCTCTCTCTCTTTCGCCCTCGATGAGCGGGAACGTACCACTCTCGAGAGACTTGGTAATTCGCCCAAAGCTACAGTTACCTCGGTATTGCAATTATTACAAAGGCAAATAAGTTTTCGAGCTTTGTAATTCCTCCAAGGCCCCCGAACGCGTCTCTGCTTTGCAACAACCTTGTCAAATTCAGAGCTAAACCACCCTACCTCCCACCCTTTGCCCGTGTACGTTCTTCCCGTCTTATGAAATATGCACGAGGAGCACGACTGAAGGTCAATCTAGCCGGCTATTTTCAGCCGTTTTTGCCAATCTATATTCACCTCGTGACCCTTCCTCGTCTCAATGAAACTTCGCGGATCGTTTCAATCGCACGTATTTCCGGCGCGTTCTCGCTTCGTCATCTATTTTTAAGCACTCTACGGTCGGCTCGCGGACGAAAGTGATCCAACTCGAGTCAAGTAACAATGCGGCATAATAACGTAACGGACTTTCAATTTTCTTGGCAGATTCGTCACGCGCATCTGTCTTTGAGATTTTCACTCGCTTTCGGAGCGCTTTCTTCCCAAAGCAACGAGACGCGCTCGAACAATCAAACGACCGAATTATTCGTCGCATAGTTACAAGAACGTTCCCCGTTGTAGGAGGTGAGAGCGAAGGACGACACGGGAATGCCTGCCACGCGAGCCAGCCTCGTTATCTCAGCTTTCTTTTCAGAAAGCCTCGAATCTCCTCCGTTCGTCGCGAGTGCAATATTTAAAACAAGCTGTAGTTCACCCGTTCTCTGTCGAGGCTTCTTTTATATTTCAATAAACCAGTCTATGCAACGCCGCGGTCGCCTTGATTCAATTTCCCACGCTCGTGGCACAAACGAACGCGTCCCGGCGGTGGCTGCCAGCACCCTTTCAAACAGGCAGCCATTAAATAACGATAGAGTGTACACCGATTTGCAAAAAGTGTTTCGAACACTCGTCGTGGAAGAACGCTTTTTGCAACAAAGACATCTGAAAGTTTCTTTCCACGTTTCACTCTCTGCCAACGATATTCCACAACCTCCTCCGTTGAAAATTAATTTCGAGTTTCGAGTTTCAATCGAGTCGTTTCGAAACTGAATTCTCACGTCCGTAAGAGTGTTAAAATATCCTGGATTGCCAGATGAAAGTACTTCGTTTACCGCGTTCGTGCAATCAGTTCTCAGATCGAAATCTTTAAAAAGTTTTCCAAAAGGGAAAGTTTCCCCACAATTTTTCAAAGTGTAAACGACGCAACAGATTGTAAAACGTTCCGCGCGTATCGCGTACATTCGCGTAAAGTTTCAACGAGAACTCTCGCAAACAGCCACTGTATTTGCAGAAGAATTCCAAATTCTGTGGCTGGACGAGCGAGTAAATTCGATCTCGTGAATAAGTTGCCTGATTGCGGTTCGACGCCGGCCTCTTTTGTTCGACTTTGACGCGGAAGAATGAGTGGAAAGTTCGTTTCGTTCCCCGAAACGTTGGTTACAAAGAAGAACGTGAACGTGGAAGTCGGTCAAACTCCTCTGCTAATCCCAATTTGAAATTCACGCGAAATTTGACGACGCGACGTCGAATGGGAAATCGAGACACCGCCGCGTTATACCCGTTTCAATCTTTCAGGCCGGTACTTCTTTTTCAGTATCAGTTTCCGTCCGCCGCAAGATGCGATTATTCCTCGTCTCGTGAATCGATAAATTCGTCGTTTGTCACGGAACTTTTTATTGGTTTTCAACATTGTTGAAACAAGTGGTGATAGACTGTGTATTTTTCTCAGTGACTCGACAATCATTTAAAAAAATTCTTTCACGTAGCAAAGATAATTTGAACATTTTGTACATTTTTCAGTATATTGTACTGCAAAAAATAAAGCACGTCATACGTTAAACTGGCATCGAAGTTCCACATCGCTCAATTTCGATTCGATTCGATTCGACTTGGTTATCAATTCTCGTCGAGAGAGGATATAAAACGCAAAATTAAGTTCAACCTTCGTGACGAATTTACGAACCAAAGTTAAACCTTCGTGGCGTCAGAAACTTTGTTTTTCAAACAAAGTCAAAAAAAGTCGAAGAAAGCTGTTCGTCGCTGTCAAGCTTAGGGAAAATCGTCTCCAACGATCCGCGTCAGAGAGCCTCCCCTGGTCGTCGTTAATATCGCGACAACAGAGGAAGACTGAATCGAGTGGACGATTATCGTTATCGTTATTTCGGCCGGGCGCGAGATAGTGGAAGAAGACACGTGCAATTATGCCGCAGCGACGTAGGAAACAAGGAGATTGCTCGATTTTCCCCCGATGGCTTGCGGGAAAGATTGACGCGCTTAATGGCAGCACGTCAGCTCGGTAAATACCTCGGCGTTGCTCGATCGAATGGAAAAGCTGTCAATGCAAGCGTCGCCTTATAATTACGCTCCATTGCCGTGCCTCTCCTCTGCCAGAGCCGGCGAGAGCCACCGAGTAATTAGAAAAGTTATATTGCCACACACAAAGGAATTCACAATGGGATAATAAATCTAACGTTGCCAGAGTTCATCATGGAAGCCAGCCACCCTGGAATTTCGATAATCGACGGACCCTGCCCTTTGACCCTCGCCTAATTTTGCGCCGAAAGACCACACCGGCGCCCATAATGCGACAACGTAACGCAATTCCGAAGCGCAGCTTAAACTCCAAGTTTCGTTCTAGACGATTGTTCCGATCTGTCGCTATTATGGACAGTAGTTTGTCCATACGGAAGATCGTACTCGCGAATAAAATTACGATTAACAGTAACAAGGAGGACTGTACTTTGATCCCTCCATCTCGAAGGATTTACGTAACAAGTAATATATAATTTTATTCCGTTATTATTCAGACAGTTATTCCAATTAATTGTCATCAATTTGTCGAAAGATCGACGATTTTTATGCAAATTCTCGCATTTATTAACGATACGGATGGAGGATAGATTTGATTCTCCGTCGAGGAACTTGCGTAGTAATTATCACCAGTCGACGCCAAATTCATGTTGCGATTAATAATACAAGCAGAGATTTGGTTCGTTCGTTAAATATTACTACGATATTTTAGTCATTTCGCGTGTCACAACACTTTTTCGATTTTCGAAATTTTCCAAAAACGCACGAACGTTTACATTTACGTCCAGTTACGATTGATCGTGATTGCATCGATAAAATTTGCCGAACGGAAACGGAGACTCTGAAACTTGGTCGATGTAACACGATGTAACGACAATGACAATCTCGTTGCAGTGTCAGTAAAATTTCAAAATGCATCACAGATAAGGATTTCTCCGTAATAAAACAGTTTCGTAGCTCAAACGAGAGAAGTCAATTTGCACGACATTAAAAACGAATCGACGGACACCACGATCGATCACGAGGTCCATTCTACAGAAAATCCGAACCTTTCTTTTTTCGATCGATCGTTCCGCTCGTTTCTTTGTTCCCCTTCGTTCGAAAACAATTTATCGACACGGTAATTGTTTCCCCATGCTCGGCTTCTTCTCGCAAGAAAACCAAGACTCTCGACTTTCGACGAGTCGCAGCTCGTCGTCGGGACCGTGAACTTTTCGTATTGCCGCCTTCCGCGGTGAATAATGACCGCGAGCTTTACGGACGAGAAGCGTGACACGCTCTTTTCCTCCAACGCGTCCTGTCGAGGGAAAATGAAATAACCGAGGAATAACGAAGGGGAGAAAAAATCGGGCAGACAGAAGTGCTGTTTATTCTCGAAATCACACACCACGGTAAATAAGAAGGTGAGTGAAAAAGTATCACGGGGAAAAGAAACTTTCGTCTCGAAAGTAGAGCGAAATCTGTTGCGGAAGTTTGACTGATGGAGCAAGTAACCTTGGTTTGCTATGCGAGCCTCGCGCTGGAACTACCGATAACTAGAGTGTAAAACTTGCATCGGGGCGGGGAGTTAAATTGCTCGAAACAGAAGTAGCCGAGCTCGCGAAAGTAGCAACACGCTTCGTCAAGCCAATAAAGCCTTTGTCGCGCTAAAAGTGACGTCCGAAGATTCCCTGAACTAAAAAAAAAAAAACCTCTTCGTTACTCGCTGCCACTATCAATTTAATTATTTAATTTTAATTCGCACAGAGACACGTGCGAGAAAGAAGATATCAAACTCGACACTCATTAACGCTGGCACAAAGCCTTCCTACCTATTTTCTTTTTTTTTTTTTTTTAATAAAACATTATTAAATTGAAAAATATAAGAAAAGACTAACTGCATTAATTTCAAATTAAATTTAAATTTAAACGTGAATTTTTCATTATTTGTTTCGAAAATTATTTCTCTCGTAAACGTTGACCGCCGAGAACGATCGCGAGTTAATAAAAGAATAATAAAAAAAATTACAGATTTATTTTAGTAGTAAGTGATTCTTGGCCCATCCTGTATGTACTTGTAGCAGAGAAATATCAAACTCAAAACTTACAATTAGCACTAAAACGTATTATTGGCACTTTCTACACACTTATTCCTAAATATACATTCCTAATGCGCAAAAAAACTGCACGACTTGTACCCCAGTACGATTCGTCTCACTGAAAGGACCAGAAGCAACTGTTCCGACTAGGAAACGAAGACGACTTAGCTCAGTACCAGACAACGTCACTCCTACTCGAGGTCTATCCCACGCCCCCTCGCGAATCACGTGACCCAAATCAACCAATCGCTAATTTTCGTTGCATAGCGCCCGATTTTCTGGGTTACCCACACTAAAATCACTTTCAGTGACAATAGTAAGAAAAAGAATTACACACTTTTGTTCACATTCAAGAGAATTGAACCAACGAAAAAGAAACAGCAACAATCAAATTTTTAAAATCGGTCGCTTGACCTGGCGCTGGTGTTAAAATCGACACTCCCTGGACCCAGCGAGTGTTTTACCGAACTTTGTATCTTGTAACGGGAGATTAACCGGTGGCTCCTTTCCGAGACACTAACTTGCAAATTAAATCGTTGTTCCCTCCACCATTGAACGACGTGGAACTGGGTCGAGCTGGTGTCCCAGGGTGTGAAGTGGTCGGCGTCGTGAGCCAGAGGCTTTTGATTGGATTTAGCGCGGCCGAAAAAGGGTGTCGACCCTTAGAGGCTAGGTGGCCTACTTGTTCCAATCCCTGTTGCCCATCTGTTCGTTCATTTCCATCGTATCCTGCACGTTTATACGATTTTCAGAGATCGAATTGATAGAACCGGACTGCTGGTCGTTTCTTTCCCTCGGATGTTATCGTCCGTCGTTACAAACCCGCGAGAAAAAGATATCCAGAGGAGAGAGAAAAGGGAAAGAGGAAAGAAAAAAGGGTGACATTTCTAGATATAGAAAAAAAAAAAAAAGGAAAAAAAAAACGAAAGGATCCTCCTGCGGCAAATTGCTATTTCTCCCTTGACTTCCATGTTCATTTTCTTATCCCCAGGTTGGTTCACATCGTGCTACGTTGATCGTCAACGTGTTTCACATTACAATATTTCAGACAGAGAATTTCGTTTGCCCTTCCCTTTCCTTTTTTCTTTCTTTCTGTTCTTTCTGTTCTTCTTCGATTGTTACCAAATGCTCGATGTCATTCAATATCGAGTTTGCCAAGGAAAGTTTCGAGAATTCGCTGGATATTTGAAATTGAATTAAATTCACGACGTGTTAATTAAACTGAGTTGAACAAAGTTTAATTGAAATAAAGCAGTATTTATATAAGTATTTATAATAATATTGAAACGAACTGTCGCTTGGTCTTCGAAGATATTTGAAAGACAAGACTCGAATAGCTATTCTGTCAATTATTTGTTCCCGAAATGTCTGAGTACATGCGAAAATAAATCACTTAAATTCTTTCTTTACTAGTAGACCGAGGTAATGTAAAAAATTTGACTTTCCTTTTGCAATTATTCCGCTTCTACTTTTTATACATTTTTTAATTCCATTATCGCAGCTCACGATAAACGGATTGTTTGTCGCTAATTACGCTCTTTCAATCAAGAAAACATCCAATTATTTAAGACACAAACATATCCAACAGTATAATTTCCTCTGGAAAATTGTCCTCTGTTTCTCTTTCTCCCCTCTTCTTACAGTTCGCAGTTTTTCTACGTATTTCCACTCATCAATGGTCAGCGAACCGAATCCGTTCGAACTCGAATAATCGAAACGCAAAACCGTCGACGATCCTCGAAACGCAAAATCCGGCATGTCAAGCTTCTTTTTATCGTTCGCCTGCGATCCGCTTATTTTTTTTCCTTCGCCCCCCCCCCCTCCCTCTCTCTCTCTCTCTCTTTCTCTCTGTCTGTCTTTTTTTGTTTTACGTTTCATATCGAAGCGATTATCGAATGAGCTATGGGCTCGCGACTGCCGGTGAAAATATCGGCGCCGCGATTAGCGATTTATGCGATCTTCGTTTATCGTTGCTCCTTTTTCCATCTGTTTCCACGTGCCACGTAAACTCTCGTTTACGTGCCCGCGATTTATGAATGATTATACGGAAAAATACCAACCATTTTTCTTCCCCCTCCCCTTTCGAGAACAGAAGAGATCGTTCAAAAGAAATTCGTCGTGTCGCTAATCCCAAGAACTTGTCGTTTTCGTTCTTTGACGAATATTCCGTGGTTATTGCGCGCAGCGAACATACGACAGATCAGGGGAAACATTAAACTTTTCCACTCGACGACCCTTTTTATCCAAGGAAATATTTTCGCGACCCTGGGTAGCAAGATGCATAAAGTGGAAACTGCTGATGATAAATGATGAAGAAAATTTATTCGAAAACAATACTTTGTAAACGAACGAATATAATTTTTACCACGTATTAAAGAGAAAGCCGAATGTTCGTACTAATTTTTTAGTTTCCCTAAAATTTCTGTGACCCCCGAATTTAGTTACGCGATAGTTACTTTGAGAAGATATATATACCTTTGCGACAGATGGAACAAACGTCTATTTCGACCATTTCTAGTTCTCTGCACAAAGCTTCGCTTCGTTTATCGATCGGCTCTTTTGACGATCCTCGTTTATGTCACAAAAGGAATGCAAATCTGTCAGGTTGTCTGTGATGGTTGCGGACATACCTCTGCGACTCGCGAGAGAATTATCTGCCGAATTTTATTAACCCACAGAAGAACCGTGATCGAGTCCTCGTCTTCTTTCCGCCAGCGATCCACGCAACTACATCGCACCAGCCGCACTTTAATGACACATAACACGATCGCTGATCGCATTACGCTCGACGTGAAATGTCAAAGACACCGGTGGCCGAGTATTAATTGCTCTCGCCGCAATTATACTCTTAAAATTCGCTCGCAACTCCTGGCCTAACCACCGGATGCTAATCCTGAAATTCCTTCCTGGAAGAACCATCATCAGTGATTCGCAATTCGAAATAGATTGGCAATAATCAGTTCAAACGAACACGGAAGAGTAGCAGCTTGTTTCTAGCAGAGACTTTCTACCGAAGATCGCGATTTTCATTTGTCTCTGACAGATTTATTTTCATCCCTGGACGATTTTTTTGTTTTTCGTTTTAGAGATTTTTGGCCAAATGATGCACGATCTCTGCACAGGCGATTCGTGGTACAAAGTTCGGACGATTTCGGGCCATATTATTCCGCCGCCATTACCCAAACTTCGTTTTCGTTTCATTCGCGAATAACAGTACATGAATTTTGCGCGTAACTCTGCCGAAGTGTAATCAGGCCATTCGTGCAGGATTTTAGACTAAATTTCGGAGTGAATGCTACTTTTGAAATTTTCATCAGTTGTCGGGATTTGTTGGAATACCGAACAGATTTGCCGATGAAACAATGGAGCTTGTTCGAGCCGCGAAAATTTAGTTCGTTACACGTTAGACTCGCGAAACATGCCGCGCGCGGTTTAGTAAATGAAATATTTATAAATCGCACGCCGCTCGATTTTATTCCAGCTCGGTTTCGATTCGTGAAATTTTACGTTCCGTGAATTTGCAAAATTGCTAATCGACGGCTACTGGTATTACTCGCACACGTCAATGTTATTGAATAAATCGTTGTGCACATTTCATTGCAAATGTAAAATTGTTATAGAAAACAGATGTCTTTCCAATCTGTACAACTGCTCGCTTGTCAATCTGTTAATATCACTGACGAAACATTCAATCGATCCAGCGTTATAAAATTTCACTTTGTAATACTTGCATTCACGTTCCAAAATTTCAGAAAAAATCTTGAGATACTTGCAAACACAATCGAAGAAATAAAACCTATGAAAGGCAAAACATTGTTTCTCCTACTTATTATCATGATAAATGTGATATCTTACACACTTTTGCACATCCCGTTAAACTAGGTATTGATAAAATATCTAAAAGAAACAAGCACTGATAAAAAAACTGCACGACTTGTACCCCAGTACGATTCGTCTCACAAAACAAGTTACAGTACCAAACAACGCCACTCCTACTCGAGGTCTACCCCGCGCCCCCTCGCGAGTCACGTGACCCAAATCAACCAATCGCTAATTTTCGTTGCATCAGCGTTGCACCTGAAGAGGCCCGATTTTCTGGGTTCCCCTCGCTAGGATCACTTTCAGTGATAAAAAGAAAAAATATGTAAAAAAGTTTGACACCAATTTCGGCTCAAAGCCGATTCTATCGTAGGTTTCATCCCTGATGGAGAACCAAGGGATGGGAAATGCGATCGCGGGAGTTTACTTTCCGGGTGTCAATGGAGGATTTTCGGTCGAGGAACGGTGAATAGAGAGGCGGCCGTTTGATTAACAGCTGGGATCCAGGCCCATTCATCAGTGGACGGTATATTGTATAGGCCGAAGTAATGCATGTGGCGGTGGCGGCTCAATCAGCACGCAAGTTACACCGGGCCGGCGTATTTACAGTGTCGGTGGTCGTTAGTTAGCTATTCAGCACGATCAGGTACAACGCCTAAGAGGTGTTCCGATACCGACCGCAACCTGGTAAACGCGACGTAACGAAGACCCATAACAATTTACCGCTGATGCTCGATCAATTTAGGTTGTACGCGAGGCATTTAATTACAAGCCTGGCCCCCGCGTCGCGTCGTCTCTCTTAATTAATCAATCGAATCCTCTGTTTGCCCTGGGTCAACCAGCGTCGTCAAACACCGTGAAATTAAATCGCGAAGATTCCCTCCATTTTTCACCTTTTCCTCCTCGCCCCTTCTCGTTTATTAATATCTCCAGGAAAGAAGGCAAACACACGACGAGAGAAACTCGGATTTCCACCGATTTCATGGAAAAATCATCACCGTTCGTTCATTGATCCAACTTTGTTGAAACAATCGCTCTTCGCTGCCGGCGGAAGTTTCGTCGAAATTAAAATTAATATCGTCGAAGAGGTATAAAATCCCCGTCCACGCCTTATCGCAGCGTATTGCAGGTTAGCGTCAACTCGCTTCGAGGTGTATCCTCTGTTCTATTAATCATCCAGCCCCGTCGGAATTAAAATTGGTACGCGTTCAGACTGTCACTCTGTCCGTTATTACTCCATCATCGTTGCACTGTGTCCGTAATAGATCGCGATCGCTATGGATGGAGAAAAAATGCGCACCGAACGCGTTATCGTCGAGGGATCTTCAACTTTTACACACGCCGTAAGGTAATCGCCCGATCGATCGTACGTCAGAGAATTACAATTAATACATATCGCGAGAATTAAAATTGCCACTCCCGTCGTTATCTCGTCGGCTAGCTAGGTTGCCATCGACTCGAATAAAAATATCCATCAAACATGCCACTTTCGTGCAATTTTCTCGTCCGTGGTATCGAGAACTTGGATCGAACTTCGATCGTAGTCGCCACCCCGTCATTATCTTACGACTGCGACTTATTATCGACGTGGGGCGAAGGAAAAAATATTACCAGCGAACGTGGCTATTTTCGAGGGATCCTGAACTTTCAAGTTGAAATCGATGTCGCGTCGAAATTAGCCGCCGTTGCAAAATTAATATCCCCGACGGGTCTTCTTTTCTAGAAGGTTTGTCAAAGAATCAAATCCGCTGTTGTTATTTTCTCCGATCTCTTCTGTCCGAGAACTAAATTTAAACTTGCGAACGATCGAACGTCTAAATTAAAACTAACGTCGAAATCACGTCCCTTCTATCGCGTTACGCTGCCTATCGCGTGCGCGATCCTATTTGCTCGGATGGTCGCTGGTTAAACGGAGCTGCTTTTCCCGCTCGATGGCCACACGTCAGGGATTAGTAAATATAGATCACCTACTAGGTAGGGCCAGAGCCAACGCCAAGAAGAGACAGAGAGAGAGAGAGAGAGAGAAGAAGAAAATATCGAGCGCGAGACGCGGCGCTATCATAAATCTCGGTGGCGTGTGTAAAAGTCGCAAAAGGAGCGCGCAACTACCAGCCAGCTCCTTTTCTTCCCGATCGATCGATCCATCGATAGATAGGCCTGTGATCTATCGCATTCTTTACGCGCCACCGGACAAAGCTTTGTGCACGTGCTCGGTGTTAAGGACACGGGAGGGCCGAGAGGACTGGCTTTATGACAGCCTCGTATTTTCCTCCGTTTTCCAAAGCGAAAGGTAGTTCCGTGTACGGATTTTGCTCTCGTCGCGCCTCTCTCGCCTTCGACTTCGCCTCTCCGCGGGGGAAAACTACAGATTAAGGAAAGTCTTTCTCTCTTTACGAGCGGTATGAAATTTTCAACAGTTCCATTTCCCACCGCGAGAAATTGTTCGACTCTTTCGACCAATCATCGTCCTTTCTATTTAAGTTTCACAATCCCCTGCCACTCTTCTCCGAAGGCTTCGAGGAACGCGTTCCATTCTGCTGCAAGTTGTTTCCAAACGGATTACCACGCGTTTCGTTACCAGCGGCAGTTTTCCAATCTCGCGCCAGATTTATTCGATGGCCGGTGGAACGCGCGACACTGCGTGGGAATTTTCGAACGGTCTGGCGTGTCCCTTGACTGGTCCGAATCGGATCTGACAAAGTCCCGTTCTAATTGGTAAACGGAGCCGATAAATCCAAAAAAGATTCTGTCTGCCCTTTGTAACATCGCGGAACTTTGTTAATCGATTAAACGTGATTCAACTGTCGCGCAAGCAGAAACATCAACCCGTAGATCTTTCATTCAAGAAATTAAAAAAAAGTCAAATTCAAAAAATCACGAATCATTTTCACCGGCACTTGTCAAAGTCGTTATTAACGTCGAAATTTTGAGCAACGTCGTACAAACAGAGTTGGAAAGATTCTGTCTTTTGTGAATTTTGCGATTTAAATTGACTTTGAAATCAATTATCGGGCAGTGAGAAGACGAGCCTGTAAATTTTTAATTTTTAACTTTCTGAGAGTCACGAATAATTTTAATCACTTATCAAAGCACAACAATCGCAATTTTATTAATGTACTGTAACAATCGAACTCGTCGACGTAGCTTCTGATTTCAGACTTTCGTTTTGACGACATAAAAGATACGAGTATTCCTGTCAAAATTGATATTAATTTCCGTTGGAACGGAAACACAATCGCGTAAATTTATTTGTTTAATTTACAATGATTTACACGTAGAGCATTTTGATACGGTTAATCCAACAGACATTTTCATTTATTCATTTACTTTCGTTAATATTTTTGAGCAAACAAAATCAAATATTTGTATACGTGTGTGTGTGTGTGTGATGCCCGCGTGAAAATGTCTCGAAAGCCATTCGACGAGCGATCGTTCGATTAAGAGGATCGTTCCATAAATCCGTCGGTTTGACCATCGACTCGCTAAAACGGCTAATTGGACGATTCGCGGCAGAAAACTCGGTGCAGAAACTCTTTCTCAAACTGGTTTCGCCGCCTTTCGCAGCCCTCGGAACTTCCGGTCGATACGCGCTACCACCAGTCGCTACTTTGGCGACGTGGCCAAACTTTTCCGATACTTTATTAATTAAACAGCAATCGATCGGATGAATTACACGCGGAGAGGCGAGTCGTTAACGAACGCGCTTGTTAATTATTAATTTAATCGGTTACCAGTGTAACTCGGCCAATCGCCGAAACTACCGTGAGAATTAACTTCCGTCTCGACCTCTGCGCTATTGTTCCCTCTCTCTCTCTCTCTCTCTCTCTCTCGACGCGATAATCGTCACTCCGTAGTTCTCCAACTTGCCGATTGAAACGTAACTCGCTTAGCTGGCAAACTGTTAGCTCTTCGACGAGTATCTGTTATTCGGTAGCGAAAAAGAAGGGACCCGGAAGATCGTTGATTTAAGATCGAGCTCGATGCCGCTGAATTTAATTGAATCTATCAGCGACTGGCGTAACTCGTCGTAACAATCGTTCAGGGTTCGGTTCTCGAGAACGAGGCGCGAAGAGGCCTCAACATTTCGCTCTTTGACGGGATGCGTGATAAAAAGTGGCCAAGACATCGAAAATCGTCGATGAAAAGTTCGAGGGAAATCAGACTGTTCTTTGGAACGTTCAAGTCAGATTGAAAGGCTTCTCTCAGAAATTAAAGACCAATGGCTCTTTTCAGAAAAAAGAAGCATTGTTCGCTGGCAGTTCAACAGAATATTCATCGCGCGTATTTGTCCTTCGCTCCCCGAGTTTGTCCTCTCCTCGAAAATAACGAGAAGCTACGGCTTTTTCGCTTTCCGACTCGAACGAGACACGAGAAAACATTTGCGCACGCTGATGGCGCAGGAAGCGAAGTTACGATCCAGAAATGGTTCAAGGACTCTCGCGAACGGAGAAACAAAGAGACAAATTGCGCTGTTCCTTTGTTCGAAAACTGTCTGTTTTTTCCTCCCCCCTCCCCCTTTCTTCCTTTTTCTCGCTACCTTTGCGTTCCGGAGTCGCGAGATTTTCGAGGTCAGACGTGATTGATGGAAAAGGTAAAAACAACGCGCGAAAACACGCGATCGCCGAGGCGTAATTAAGCCTGAACGAGATAACGCACGCGGACGCGACCTCCTCATGAATAACAAATTCAACGATCGCTTTCAACGTATTACCGATCACGAACCTGCGAAAGCCACGCCTCGCCTCCGTCGCAGATTGCACGACGATCGACGCGTGCGACTGACAAACAACGAATTTCGAAAACTTTTTCGGGGCAAGATTCCCCCGCCCTTCCATCCATTTCGAACTGCCAAGAGCATTTGCATTATTTCTCGCTTAAAATGCAAACCGCACTTTATAACGCGGCTAAGAGAACGGCAGATTACGCGGTTTTGTTACACTTGTTTGTCAAAAAAAAAAAAAAAAGAAAAGAAAAGGAGAAACGAAAAAATTGCAACAACATTTGGAAGTTGTTCGCTTCGAGGATTTTTGTAGAAAATTCGGAAGGCGAGGATAATTTGGCGTTACAAAGGTCGAAACACTTGAACACTTTTTGATCGACACTTGCATTCTGATAAAATTCTGTCATTCAACAGGCGCACGTTGTGACAAATCATTGCTTGATTGAGAGGTTTAGGACTTAGAACTCGATTTCAATGCTTCGTTCCGATTGAATGATCGATGACGGACTCGCTGGGTGCTGAATGCTGATTTATTCGAACTTGTTAGCGCGAATACATTCGAGGTCACTAAGAAGCAGTCACTAGAAGCAGTCGAGACAGTGTGTCAATAATTTTAACTGTCACTGCCATTGACATCTCGAATAAATCTCTCTCTAACTCGAAGTTAAGAAGATCGAAAATACAACTACTATACGACGAATCATGTACTGACAAACATAATGTCAAATTTAATATTCTCTGGTGCCAATCTCTGGTAAGCGAAGCGTTCGACGAAACGTTGAAACGTCAACATCGACGAATAAAACGGCACGTAAGAACGAGCGTGCATCAGTGAATCGACGGGGAACGATACGCGACGAATCACTCTTCACTCCGATTGGTAACTAAAATATGTTGTTGTTGAAATATTGTTGCACGGCCGATGATAATTAAAACTCGATACGGCCGGCTAACAATGACGCGGAATTGTACGTGTAATTACGCTCCGACAGATATCGAGATTATTCCCATAATTAATTCTACAAGGGGATAGTGACGTTTCGTGCGTGAAATAAATATTACACACAGAGAGAGGAAAAGAGAGAAAGAGAGAAAGAGAGAACACGTTCGACCGTGATAATTGGCATGTTGGAAAAATGTTTTCCGGATTGTCCGGGAAACGAAATTATTTCCAGTCCAGTTTCACGTGTCAGACACGTTGAATGACAAGCAACTAAAACGAGAATCGAAAAATAGTGCTATTTTCCCTTTCTTTTTTTCTTTTTTCTTTTTTTTTTTTTTTTTTTTTTTTCAACAAATTAATACACAAGTAGGTCAGTGAAATTCATCTCATTTCCAGAGATACGTCTCGTTTTTTTTTTCTTTCTTTTCATATTTTTGCTTTGCTCTCCACATCAGGAGAACTGTTCCCACTGGTTTTCCCGGCAACGTGCGATCGACGCGCAAACGTACGAAATTAATTTCAGAAATTTGTTCCGCGGCTCCCGCACGAAACAACCGCTGCACGCGGTAATCTAATTTATTTAAAAGAAAAAGAAGGAAAAAGAAGGGGGGAAAAAAGTGTACAGCGCGTGTAAAGTTGTATCACGTGTCGGAATCGCGAAACTAAAGTGGATCGCGTGCACGGTTTTGCTTGCGCCCAAGGGAGTCTTTCGCTAAATTTATAAATCGCCCACCGCCGAGCTCCGTGCGAATTTAATTGCAAAAATTATTTTCCTGGATCGTCGAAATCCGCCGGCCTGATCGTTTTCAATACTATGGCGCTACTCGCGCGTTTTAATGAACTCTTTTCACTCGACATATTGATTCGCACTGACTCGTCACAAGTGTGTGTTCAAACACTTTATATATATATATATATATATACATAGAGAGTGTGTGTGTGTGTGTGTGTGTGTGTGCATTGTGCGAAACATTTTGAAATTTCATTAACGCTGCAATGTGACTGGACTGTCGCGATTATATCGGTGAAATTTGAAACCAATCTGGAAATGTACGTACAAGTTACGAGCGCGTGTTTCGCAGAAATCAAATGCAAAAGTATTTCACCTCTTGTTACGTACTGCAAACATATTTGTATTTTACGTAAAATGCACGAATGTATTTTACATCTTGTAACTGATATTTATTATCGGTATGACGATATCAATATAACGATATCAATACAACGCTGATATTGACGTTTGTAATTGACAAATATATTTTTAGATGTACCTCGACGTACAAAAATTGAACACCTTCGCGAACGTCTACGTTCGAAACACTTGGAGAAAATAAATTTTGCACCACAAACTGCGCAGAATCCGGACGAAACCCGCAAATAAAAGTCTGACAAATAACGGAATTGAATTTTTGCCTCCATGTAAAAATTTCAATGTTCGCATTATTGTATATCACGCTGTTCGTTCGCCACACCGTGGGAACTATAAATTTTTACCGGAACTCCTCTCCGGAATTTCGTAATTAATTCGATAAAATTGTCCGAGCGGAGCTTAAATCAAAAACCTTTCGTTGCTAAACGCGATTTAAATTACGAAATTCGTTATTCGAAATTTGGGCCATTGTCTCGCGCGAGCGGATAATTAATAAAATAATCGATTCTTTGATCATCTAGGTGAATTGTCGACATTTTGTATAAAAAAAAAAAGAGAGAAAAAACGATTAAACGCTCGTTTCTTCTCTGATTCCATTTCGTAAAATTTACACGCAACAGTGGAATGTGTTACAGAGACCTACCGGCAATGTTAATGATTGTGCAAACGTCCCTTAAACACGATCAACCACCGTGACATCTGTTACACGCGTCGAGTGGTTTGCACAATAACCATCATTGATTATTACTATTAATCCTATTAACCGGTCGTAAGACCAGATAAAGGGTTATCGTGCTTCTCGCGCACCCTATTAATTACATCTATCTTCGGAACGCATCTGTAAGCAACCCCGAGATTATACCGTTACTAGCTGTTACCTACTATTAACCGGTCAACTATTCTAATCGTTCTTGTCCAGCGAGAATAGATCGTTTCAACGACCCTTGAAATTGCAAAGAGTTTCAATCTCTTTCTCCTCCATACATATAATGTGCAATTGCAGCTCGTTGTCGGATAAATTCATAATCGAGAAGCTTACCCAAAACTTCCCGAATCGCCCAAATTTCGATAAAAATTTTTGGACGCGTGTGCCACCGTCACTGAGGAAAGAGAGAGAAAAAAAAAAATGTTTGCCCTAAAATTTGCCGATGAAAAACATATTTTCTGAAATATCTCGCGAATTATTTGAACCGAGAGCATTTTGTCAATGCACGAGTTTCGGTGCTCTCGAACGGCGCGCAGTTCGGTACGGCTGTATCAGCGGATTATTGAAAAATCAATTTGTTTAAATAACGCGCTGAGAATTAAACGAATTCCCCCAAATATTTGTCGATTTTTAAAGTAAACTCGTAAACACACTCGTAAACGTTTAAGATCGGGAACGAAATAAAAGCGACGAGTTGTTTGCTCGTCGCGAGACAAAAATCCCCCGATTTGCATAACACCGTCATCGACTGTTATTGCTGATAATTCCTCGATACTGTCATCGACGATTCGTTCATTTTATGGAAGTAAGAATACACGTATACGTATATGTGTAATTCGACCGAAATTGTAACTCTGTGTACGTTTCAAATTACATCCATGTTGCGAGACCGATATCAAGAAATGTACGTCAAATTTCGCGCACGACGTGGACGCATTCGCGTTTAATTCAATCTGCAAAAATTGCTTTGTGTCCGGTTCGTTTAATTTCGAATGATTGCCCGTTTCGTAGTCTACGTTCCGCGATGCATAACTGCCCATAACTTCATTTCCGTGACGGGTCGTTCATAATGAAATCTTTAATGACGTCGTTAAAAAAAAAAAAAATCCAATACTCTCTCTCTGTGACGTGATCGAAAATGAATTTCGACGTCGTTAACTTTGAACGATTTCTTTCTCAATTCTCAATTGGAGAATTACCCTGAACGATTCTTTGAGAAATTATACGTACCAGAAAAAACCCTTCGAGTGCAGATTTATCAAAATTCATCGACCATTTCCTGCAATAAAATTGTTTACGAAGTGTCGTACATCGAGATGGTTGTTAATTGTCGACGTAGCGATCCGCGTCTTCGCACTGCGAAATTTCACATTCGATTTCTTTCTAAATTCATGAATCACGATAATACACCTGAAATTGAACGAGGATACCAATTAACACAGAGCTCGTGCCTGTTAATTTCGTAAATTGTGTGCGTTAATTAAACTGCAAAATACCAAGGTTCAAAGGATTAATTCCAGAGTCTCGTTTAAAAAGTCACTTTACTCCGACTGTCGCCAGGAAACAACAACATCATTCCATCCGAGCCATTCGTTTCCGTCTAACAGTAATCCGGACCCTTTTACGCCGAGTTCGATGAAACATTTTATCACTGAAAGTGATTTTAGCGAGGGTAAAAAAGCCCAGAAAATCGGGCCTCTTCAGGTGCAACGCTAATGCAACGAAAATTAGCAATTGGTTGATTTGGGTCACGTGATTCGTAAAGGGGCGTGGTCGTCTTCGTTTCCTAGTTAGAACAGTTGCTTCTGGGATACAAGTCGTGCAGTTTTTTCACAAACGTCTACGTCGCGACATGTGATTTCCCTTCTATTTATAACACTTGCTCGACACAAAGTGCCTTTCTTCAAAAAAAAAAAAAAGGAAAGAAAGAAAAACGTGACAGCCTTCGAGTATCACGCGTAATTTCGCGAAAAAAGCGCGGCGATTAAAACGAATTTCATCGAAAGAAGCTGACAAAACCAGCGGGGCCTCGATTTAATAGCGACACGTTCGAGGAAACGCGTTCGTTCGTTCAACAAATTTTCCACTCGTAATTATTCGTTAATTATTCCGATGAACGACGAGCTTCAACGGCGTAACGATGATAACTAGAGCCGGGCCTGGTAATTTCGCCGCGTCGTTCGATTAAACAATGAACCGAGGGCGCAACCAGCAACGAGCGAATTATACGAACAACGCGACGATATCCCCCGTAATCGATGCGTCCAATAATTCATGTTTTATGCGATGGTCGGGTGATCGAGAAAAACGATCGAACGAATAATTCGGGCTAGATCGTTTCATTCTTCCACGCTCTTTGGAAACGATCGTTTTTTAAGATGATAATGCACGGCTCCCTCTCTCTACGATCCGGGGGGTTTAAATTTCGCGTTCGATTCTTTGTTCCATCGAACGGGGATGCGATCGCCTGGAAAAAAAAAATTTCGCTCGTTCGCTTTTTCCATTTCTCTTTCAATTTTTTTAGAATTAATCTAATTTTCCGCGTGCTTTTTTTTCTTGGGAAGAAAAACTTGATCCTCCAGGAATATTCTTTTAGAAAATTACTTGACCATTTCTCGAGATTGAAAAATTAACATTTGTTAACATTTGTTGTAAGTATTAAATTTTGAACGTTCCAAACGTTACATTTTCGAGAGAGATTCTTTCGTTTTAAGTAAAAAATATTTAGAAGAACGTCAATATTTCGTTCTAACAAACTTACAAATTTTTCAATCTCGAAAACGTTACGAGTTCATTAATCGTAGCGCGTAATTAATTAAATATACGCACAGACTGAGCGCAAAATAAGCACAAACACGCGAAATAATTTCTTTCGTAATCGTCATAATCCTCCAGCTGAATGATAATCTACGTACATGAGGGACAACGTATCGTTTTGTTAATACTCTATCGGGGTCAATCAAACTTTGCGCGTCACCGTTTCATTAGCGTATCCCTGCGAACAGACGAATAATTGATGACACCGCCTATTGTGTTACGACGTACCCACTGTCGCGCTGCCGTTCAACTCAAACATTTTAACGTCGTACCTCTGTGTTTGCCGCCGATCACAAAGCGAGATCGCGCAATTTAATAAATGCTGGGAATCGGCGACTTGCACTCGATAATTGCCGCCGATTTGCACGGTGTACCAATCGGCGTACAATGGTCAAAGTAACAACGTCATCTGCTAATTTTCATTGAAGGACACACTACTCAACCCTTCGTTTCGCGTAATCGAGCACGATATATATATATATATGTTCGATATATTCGAGAATAATAAGTGTACAATAATGCACGAGTATTTAAACGATTCGACGTGAGTTTTAGACATGTATCAATAATTCCACTATGCCAGAAAGAGAAAAAAAAAATTCAATGAAATCAAAAGAAAGCGACGTGTAACACCTTGACGTATTCATGCCCCTTCTCCCTGTAACCAATTTAAACAAAACAAAAAGAGAAAAAAAATCATTGTACTCGTTTGCCGAAATAATACACACACACACACACACACACATATATATAATTCTGTGTCGTTGTAAAAAAATATTCGAGTACACTGAAAAAGAAAAAAAATATCCGCAGTCTAAATATCGAAGAACAACAACAACAACAACGGAAAAACCAATTACCAGAATAGGAAAAGCAGCTGACTGACTGCGAGTACGAGGGTCGAACTATATTCGAGGAAGGGGCAGAGCAATCGCTGAAATCGTTCGCTGTGCGAACCGGCGAGGAATTAACAGCGAGCAATTCGGCGGTCGTGAACGCGACGTATCGTCGTGACGGCAACAACAGAGAGCACCGAACGAATCGTAATCGGATGCGCAGGATGCGCAGAATGCGCGTAAGAATTTCACGAACGCGGGCGACGTTTCGTTCGGACGAACAAAGAGATTAAACCTGGGAATCGGGGGATTCCAATTTAATATAAAAGGGAAGCGTTCCGCATCCGGCGTTGCGCGACGTTTCTCGAATAATTCGACGAGCCCGCGAGCGCCGCGACGACGATGATCGAGCAAGAAACTGCGAAACACGATATCGAGGTAGCGCCGCGGCGTTTTAGAAAATAAAAAAGGGTGAAAATTAATGGTCGCGCGCGACGTATGCACGATGCTTAAGTTTCACGGTGTACGAGAAAGAGAGAAAGAGAGGAAGAGAGAGACTCGAGTGGAGGTTGGAATTTGGCGTGTGATGCCGGTAATAAATGAACAGTGGGAGATGCGACAAAAAGATAGATGTTGCTCATTGTTAGAAAATACCAATCCCAGGGGGGAAATTAATGGCCCGTGAAATGTAGATACTCGAATTTTATGATGTGCCCCCAGGACTTTGCAAGAGACGCTCGGTACACGGCGTCAGCAATAAATTAACAGGAGGAAGGTGCAAGTTCGAAGGGCAAAGTTCGGGCATTTATTCAAACAAAAAAAGTGAGGAAGAAGAGTTCGACGATTTCGCGAAACAAATTTCGCGTTTGAGCTGTCGCGGCGACAGCCACGAAAAGTTAATGATTCACGGTGGGATTTCTGACACACAATACGCGGTATTAAACGGACGAGCGTTCGTTTAGAAATAAACAGAGGATCATCCCGATACTTCATTAATTTAGACGATACGCGGTTGATCAAATATTAATTAATAACGATTCAACCTCAAGCATGTAGAGAAATTTAATTGAAAATACCGAGTGCTCAAAACGCGGAGCATTGTCAATAATTGCTTGCCAAATTACACGAACCCCCGCGCGCGAATTCATCATCTATTCCAAATATCTGCAAAGATTCCGTAAAAAAGTTGTTAAACTTCGTTTACGTTAAACCATCGCGCAGCGACAGTACGAGTTCAGAGACAGTGTGCAGAAACCGCGTGAAAAGATGGCGGCTGGAGCTCGGCCAGTGTCTCGTGACAAATTCGCTCGGTTAGCTGGCACTTTACGAATCGTCGTAAATTTGGAAGGCCGCGAATTACCACGCGTGCCGTAATAATTGCAGAATTGTCCCGCATTGTCATTCGCACAGCACCCAGAACCAGGTCGGAGAAATCGACGAACAATCCACTAGCCATTTTTCGGCTGTTACTCAAGAATTTTTATTTCTCTACCTTTCGTTAGAGAAACTGCCGGTTAGAGAAGCTGCTGAAATTTCATTCAAGTTTCTATCACGATATGAAAAATACTCGAATAACAGCCGATGAATTACTACTCGCTGTTGCGCACTCGAATTATTTACTCGTACTACTTATTCTGTAAAAATTCAGATTTCTGCCAAATACTTGATGGCGCTTGGATCGAGGATCGATATCTCTGCGCATTTCCAGACTCTAGAATCACTTTTCACGCCTCCAACGGCAAATCTCGAATAACTCAGTCGAAAATTGCGGAATCGCTTCACTTGGGATAGCTCGACAAATCTGAACGAGGCTTAATACGCCGAGTCAAGAGGGGAAATCGGGGGAAAACACGTCAAAGGGAACTCGAACGGAGAAACAAAATATCTGGAGGATAAAATTTCCCGATTGAAGCTTCCGAAAAAAAGGACGCCTGCAAAAGATTTTTGTACATACACGTCTGTGTACACGCGCGATCCACGCGTATGTAAAAGGATTTTTATTGTCGGATTCTTTTTCGGTGCTGCCGAAGTAGACGAGTGTCGTTTAATCGGGATATTATATACCTGGATAATTCGGCTCGATTCGATACAGTCTCTGAACGAAACGGAGCGGGGGAAAGCTGCGTTTGAAAAAGTTTCCGCCGGTACGAGATGACCTTTGAAAATAATTTTCGCAATCGACCAGAGGATACGCTCGGTGAAAAAAAAATCCTCGCAACTTTCCGTTCTGTGCAAAGTGCCAATTTATTAACGAATTAAAGGAACAATTAGTTTCCTTCAACTCCTGCAAACGGTGCGTATTTTTTCGTATTTTTTAAATTTTCCAAATTTCTTCGAACAAACTATTCGCGAAACGAAAAAATCCTGCGTTAGTTTGTTTGAACGAGCGAGTAATTTTTAAACAAATTATTTCATCACCCAGCCTAATGTTTCCAATTCTCTTGCACAAACTTCATTTTTGATTCAAACAACGATGAACCATAATTCCGCTGATATTATTTTTAACAATAAAATGTATCTGAAGACTAGAAGTTCTACTCACGAGTACACAAATTACGCCGAATGAAGAATACGCACGCCGAAAAAATTCTATTTCTATGATAATATCCGACGTCTGTTCGACGATCTTCCTCCTTTCTCTTTCTCCAGATTTTCGCTCGTACCTCCGATCGTAAGTTTTGACAGGCGTGGAAACGTCTTTCCGAAAGTCACGTTGTTCCGCGGTTCATTCCGCCAACAAAATACGTTCTATTTAAATTCAAAACCGGTATTACCGCGCTGCGCCAAATATGAAAAACGTGCGCCCATATTTCCCAGGGAGTTTACATGAATTACACGCGCGTAACGTGACCGGCTGTTGGAAAATCCGACAAACGATTTCGAGAAACGGGGACTGATTCGTGCTGCACAACGATTTATCGACACATGCGAGTCGTGGATCGTTAGATTTATGCGCAACATTCATTCCATTGCCAAACTTGCTACCTGTGGCAATTTGGGACTCGTCGAATTTTTCTAACACCCGTGTCCATCTTAGATTATTTCATCGTCGAGAGTTTCATTGCCAATTCGGAAAATAATATTCTTCGGCGCAGACTCGCATCGGTATCTTCAATTTGTATCTCCAGACGAATCTAAATGTCAGTTAGTTGACGTTCTCTGACATTTGCCTCGACTGTGAAAAGGTGATTTCAAAATTCGCGCGATTATTTTGAAAACATTTTGCAATCGTTCTGCGAATTTTCATCGGTGAGCGAACATCCGCGAATGTTTCAATCGATAAGAACAATTTGCAAAGTCACGACAAAACAAACAAAAGAAAAATTTCAGCGGTAATGCCGCGTAATTCAGTTATTACAATTCGCGTAAGAATTAACCTGCGAGATTGAAATATTCGAAACGGAAAATTAAGTGAAACAACGTGCTTCCTGGCACGGCCAAAAAAAAAAAAGAAAAAAAAAATGTGTATCACCACGAGAGATCAAATCTGACTCGACCGCTCCGTCCCGTTCCGCGCGCGAACATAAAACTATCCACCGTATCCACGAGGGTTAATCTATTTTCACGGACAGATGCGTCGTCCGGCGGTTTTGATAACCCGTCCGCCCACACTCGTGGCGCAAGTTTAAACGCGTTTCGTTAACTAATTAGCGCGGCTATTATAACTTTATAATACCGATGCCGGCTCTCCACCTAAAAACCGCATAATACCGGACAGGTAATTCCAAAACGAGAGCAAACAGGCGCGGCTACTCCCCCGGCTCGAAACGAAAGAAACAAAACTACCGTTTGCCGCCGTTGGCTTCCTCTCCTCCACCCCCTGTCTCGCTCTAATCAAGAGACAGTATACACGGTCCACGGTGTGCGCAACGAGCAGCCTGTTAACCGGCCCCGCCAAATTGCCAGAACGTATCCGCGAGCGTTTCGACGACGAGGCGCGCCGTTTAAGAACGCGCGGCTACGAGCGTCCATTTAATCGACGCTGTGCGTTCCGATTTTCGACGCACGGCGATCCTAAAAACTCGAACATTCGCGTAGATTGTTTGTTCGATGATTTTCCTGTATTCGACGAGGACGGAGCAATCGATTCCACTGACGTGGAATTTTTCCATTTTTGTACTTTGTTGTTCTCCTTTTTGTTCTCAATTTCGATTTTCCTCGTCAAGCTGCTCTTAAGGATGATTCAGTATTATATTGTTTGTTTCTTAGTTATCGCAAAGTTAATTTACATACAATGGAGCATGATGATACTGATAATTGTTTCAGCGATTAATTCAATTATACAATAATGGTGTTATTAATGGTAATTTAATTATTGTTACGTTCTTGCGTGTACAATCGAGTAGGTAATTCTACGCGAAAAAAAAAAACGAGTCGAAAAGAAAGAACAAATCTTTTTAGAAAGTTTATCGATGTTATACTTGAATTTACGTTTTCGTTACGACGCTTCGTTCTCGAGAGAATCGAGTCACACTGAGGTAATTTTCAACCGAACACGTTCAAAGTCCAGTTTGTTGAAAGCGACGCCTTGAACGAAGACGTTTCAATTTCCAGTTACGTGGTTTCACAAGTAGTTCTAGTCTTCGCGTTCCAACGTGGAATTAGCCAAACTGATGAATTTTCAAATTCGATCCTTTTCGAGAACGGAGGCTTTGAAGAAACAAATTTCGACTCGTTTTTTCGCGTGGAGTCATCCCGTGTCGAGCTGCTCGCCACCGTGCGACGTTCGGTATCGCGAGGAACGGAAGGAAGAGAGAAGAAAACTACGACCGCGCGAAACGAAATTCGACGACGTCGAATTTCCGGGACGGCGAATGTCGTTTCGACAGCGTGTAACTAGGCGACATCGACCTCCCTGTTGCCTGGGAATCGATTTCCGCGCGATGTCAAATTGCACTGCGAGTTTGCATCGCATCGAGGGCCACGCAGCGATGCATTTAACTTGCGAATGATCGATGAACGCAGCGAACTCCCGTTCGGACGAGCGGAAAATGACGACCTTGAAATTTGTCGCGACACCGGACATCCGCGGCCGCGGATGACGAATTTGTTGAATTTCGATTAACTGAGACTCTCTTCTCGTCGAGAAGATTATTCGATCATTTGCAGGAATTTAACGTCAAAGCGAGCCTGGGCTGAATGCATCGACGAACGCAACGTAGTTTGAAATTGAGGACCGAGCCAAATCCTTCAATTCTGCTGGTAGATTTTTCTTCTCGGCGAATTACGTACTGGAACGCAACAAATTATCCACGTCACGCGCGCTTTTTTTCGTTTCTTCTTGATTCATTAATTTCATTTAATTTTCACTCTTCTCACAAAGAGATTTATTTATTCCGCTAATAACGACGGTAAACCGCGAGACATACACGTTCGTACGTACGCGCGAGTAATAACTTTCGATTAACGTCGATTCGATGTTAATTAACATTCGTGAATTACTTCGCACTGTCCCCAATCACGTCGATGCATTCAAACTGCTATTGCTCCGGGTTAAACGCAGAGTTAAATTGATCGATCAAAGTTTCTCCCTTCATCGAGTACACACTCTTCGTTACGACGTACGTGCGTATCGTCTCTCTGTTTGAAATATCGTCCGGAGCGGGCGGAGAAACTTTTGGCAGAAAGCCTCCGCGTGGGAAGGAAAGCCTGGCGATGAAACGTCATCCGCGCGGCTCTATTTCGCGATATCGCGCATTTATTCCCGACGAATTACGCCACGTCAAAGCGCTCGTACACAACCGCGATGATCGATGAATGCTTTCGACCGCGTTCCTGTAATTCGGGGCTGGGGGGGAGGGGCGACAGTTCGGTGCTCGATGCACTTCCTACGATCGATTCATCGGTAATTACCGTGACGAGTTGGAGGAGGACCGTCTGTTTCGCGTGAGTCGCGCGGTAATGGAAAACGAGAGAACCGGACGCAAACGCGAAACGACGAAAGAAGAGAAGAGAAAAGAAACTGTTTTTCTGGCTCGTTCGAAGGCAACGAAGTTGGAAAGATGATCGATCAAAGGTGCTACGCAGCACCTGGAACAGTGCACGCTTCGTACAAAATTTGCAAATTTTGGCTGCAAATCGTGTCTTCAACTAGGTATTATTTGGAAATTTCGAAAGACCGTTGGTCGCGTTGATTTTCGATCATTTTCAACGAGATTGCAGATTGGAATTACGGCGGCATTGAATTGCGAAATTGCAACGGAGACAAAGTCGCAATTTTCTTTCCACGTGGGTCGGCAGAAGTTTGCGTGAAACTGCATTAATAAACTTTGAATCAATGTCAATTTATTTTGAACGAAACTTCCGTGCTTGTAAATTACTTCGCGTCTTGTCGAACAATGTCCCGCTCGTGCCAAAGTAATTTCGCAGTTATTAAATTCTTCGTACGTCCGTCTGCCCTTTTTCAGACCGATTTAATATTTCGTTCTTTGATGAACTCCGCTACAACAGTTTACACGGGCGTTTGTAATTTTTTTCTTTGCTTAAATTTTCGCGCGTCCGTCCATTTTTAAAATGTCATTCAGTGCACACAATGACTGAATGAATAAAAAATATATTCTTCTCTATATTGATAGAAATATGAACGTAACCTGCATGTAACGATATATAAATAAATACATGCACGTTTACACATATAATAATTTGGATTCCACAAAAGAAAGAAACCAATTACAATGAATCCGTATACTTGGATAAATCTCTCGTACGCTCACGTAGAAATCACACATCTCGCGGTCAAATTTATGGAGAACCCTGTTCCACAGACGAATTTCCTCCTTTACCGCGTACGATATATATGGAACAAAGTTATAAAAGGAAATAGGATCGAAATAGGATCACGTGGGGTCGCCTGTTTGACCCACAAAAGGTTCGTAGCTCGTGTTGTGACATTTTCTTCTTTTTTCTTCCCTTCTTTTCTTTACGTACCACGTGAAAATTTCGCAACGGCGCACGAACGATATCATCTGCCAGAGTGGGCAGCAGAACAGCCCGTATCGATTACGAGACGGGGTACGTGCACGTGGAAATTTCGGCGAGCGCCTCTAATTTTCAGTTGTAAAGTTTCTCGCCGCTTGGCAAAAACGGCGGCGGTGGTGGTGCATTCCCGTCCGCCCCCGCTATTATCCGCGCTATTTATTGTCGCGATAATTCTCTTATGAGACGAGAATCTCATTGTTGCCGCCGCGCTCGCGTGGAGAACGACCATTGGAAAAACTTTCTGGCCTGCTTATATATTTCCCGACGACGATAATTACACGCGTAGTTTCGCCCCTTACCGAGACAGAAAATGGGAACATTCTCCCCCCTTACATTCCCACCTTCGCTCCTCCGGCAGTAATCGATCCGTTTACTACGGAGCGTAACAATTTAACAGTGAGATTGCTGGAATTTTATCTAGCGTTACGCATTCTCCGCGAGAAGAGATTGCCAGCAACAATTTGGACAAACAGCAACTCGCTCGCATTTCTCTTTATGAAATAAAGAGAGTCTTCTCGTATGTACTTTTCTAAGAAACGGAAAAAGTTTCGTTTCTTCTTTTAATCGCAGTTTGAATACGCGCGAAAGAATAAATTTTGCAAAAATCGAATTCTCTCGAACAAACTGTCTTCCAAATTTTACCAAGCTTCTCCATGCTTGATACATCGAATAAACTAATAATAAACGATCTTCCAAGAGGAAAACGAAGAAACGAGGAGGAGACCGAGTCCGAATATATTTCCTGGATTACAGCGGTGATGACTCGAAACTTTCTCTCTCTTTCTCTCTCGGGGTGAACTTCGACTCTTGAACGAGCCATCGAAATAACTCGTGAATTTGGTGAACGTCGTTTAGCCCTCGGGGGAGAGGGAGGATCGATAGGTCATGACGCGCGTACCGACGAACGCGCGGGTGACTTTGATTAATAAATTTCCGAATGTATTTGCGCGACGCTCATTAAATTACATATTCCGCGCGTTACCAAATTTATTAAACATATTCTACGAGTGATCGAATTAAACCGAATGTTGCGAACGACTCGCGCGTCGCGGTAGGTAACCGAACAAGAACAGGTGGGTAAATAAATAGCCATCGCGTTTATCCAACGAGACGGCTCGAATTTCCGACGTTCCGCCGTGTTTCAACGCGACGAACCTGCTGGCCACCGCGATTCTCGGCTAATTATTCCAAACGACGAACAAACATCGTTGTCGATCGTAACGCAGTCGGACCGCGCTACGAAAATTCGCCGTTTCACCGAGCGATTATTTTTCCGAAAAGCCACCGCTGTCTAGAAATAAGACCGTCTGTTTTTGAACGCGCGCGAAACGTTTTCAACCGTCAGAGGCTTTCCGTTAATTATTTCCGCGGAAAGTTGATTAAAAGTCCTGCCGGTAGGACGATCGAATTTCCTCGCTTCTCGGCCGTTATTTTTAATAAAACGGTCCACGGCGTGCGATATATACCCCCGGTCTCTACGTTCGCGTCCGGAACACTCCACTTTCCAGAAATTCCCTGGTTAACCGTTCGCACGTTTCATCTGATTAAACGTTTCCGAGGCAGTTGAATTTCGCTTCTCTCCGGCGATCGCATTTTGAAGAATTAACAGATTCCAATATACGGCGACAGGCTTGCAAACACATCGATCTGGAAATTTCTAGATAAATCTAAATAAACGCGTTGATATCTCGGAAAATACAAAATTTTTCTAAAGACACAACGATTGTTTTTTTTTTTTTTTTTTAAACACTGATTTTAACGAGGGTAACCCAGAAAATCGGGCCTCTTCAGGTGCAACGCTGATGCAACGAAAATTAGCGATTGGTTGATTTGGGTCACGTGATTCGCGAGGGGGCGTTACTGAGCGATCGCGCCTGTAATTTGTTTCGTATCGATTCAAATGTCTGCATATCGATAAAATTTTATGGTAAAAAAGTCGTCTTCGTTTCCTAGTCGGAACAGTTGCTTCTGGGCCTTTCAGTGAGACGAATCGTGCTAGGGTACAAGTCGTGCAGTTTTTTTTTTTTTAATCGCTATATGTATATGCGATGTTTGCCGTGACTCGAGTGACTATTGTCGTATCATGTTTATAAGGCTTCAATCGCGAGGGACTTTTACCTCTCCTACCTTTCGACCTCCGCTCTTAGCCTGGATCTTTATATCCGGTCTTTACGCTGACGATATCGCGGAAAAACGTGCACCGGGTAGCGTAAAAGGCAACGACGACCCAGGGAGAACCACGCGAGCCGGTGAATTCGAGAGAGCGACCGACAGGAAGCTCTCCTTCTTAAAATGTGTCGCTGGTCGCTCGTTTACGTTGTTTCGTTCACATCGGCAAAGGTGGAACGGGAATTTCCCAGAAACACGTACGTACGACAATCAGCGATTCGAACGATAATTGCAAGATATAGAAGAAGTTGTATACAGCAGCATTGTGCGAAACAATGGAATATTTTTTTTTTTCTTTTGATTCGCAAGAGGTGAAAGATAAAAGTTAGCTTCACTTTGCGCGTCGACACGAATCGTGGCAAATTTCATTTGTCATTGGCTCACACGTTCGAGGCGTGATCCTTCGAAGTGCGCTGGAAATGCTAATTCGTACGTAATTTCATCGAAATTACGACAGTGCTCTGACGGATTACCATCTTTTTGCAGGGTCAAAAGAATTCCCGGGGAACGACGCACTGCGAGATTTAATTGAAACACGTACGAGAGAAATTCACTGTTCGCGGTGCGACGAGCTTTAGTTTCAGATAAAAGTGACGATTTCCAAAAAAAAGAAAAAAAGAAAAAAAAATGTGTAAAAAACGAAGCTACAAACGGAGAAAATTTCTACCGTGGCTGCTTCAAAGTGGTCAGGTATCACTTTCTGAACGACCCTCCCTGTATCGCGGGAACGATACAGAGGCACGTTGAATGGTTATTCTCGAAACGGGGATTTCCAACTTTTAATGAATAAAACAGAGCCCAAGTTTCCCCCCCCCCCTGCGCGACAGTAATAATGGAATTCTCGCGCAAATTCAATCGGGCCGACCAATTATCCGTTTATGGTATTGGAAACGCGCGACTCTCCGCTGAATTATTGCCCCGAATCGCCCCGGGTGGCGGCGACACACGCGCGACTTTTCGAAGAGCACACGTGTGCGCGCGTTGGATCAGAGAGGAGAGAGAGAGAGAGAGAGAGAGAGAGGAAAATTCGAGCGTTCGTGACTTCTGCAAGATTCGCGTGACTCGTTAAACTGCTGCGTTTGCTACATTTGCCGGTCGAGCATCCGCAGTATCGAGCATGCGAGTTTCGGCATGTGTTTCGAAGTTATTTGCGATATCGATTTGAATGTGGGAGGTAAGCGAAAAAGAAAGAAAAAGTTTGGTAACGTTGTTAGTTATTTTGCGATATCGATTCGAACGTGGGAGGTGAGCTGAAAAACGTGGAAATATCAGACACACGCCAAGACTATTATAAACGCGATTATATTACACTTTTATGAAGCAGCAGATTGAGAACTCGGCGCGCTGTGTTGTTGTTTCGTTCGATCTCGTGATGCACACGTACGTTTCGTAATTTTAGAAATATCGATGCTACTGAAATATCGTGCCGCGTTGATAATTGATAATCTTTAACAAAGGTTCCTCCAGCTACTTTGGTAAAGTTGTAGCGGCCCTACGATTCCTCGACTACGAGTTTCGAACACTCGACTTGCACAAGCCGCAAGTGGCTGCGCGCCTAGCGTCGAGGTCCTACCGATCTCCGATGTTAAGCAAGCAGCATGCGGAACCCCGCTAGGAGGGTGATCCGGGCACAGCCTTAGCGGGTAGTTATAACAACAAGCGTCTGGGGTAAGGAGTCGCTGCCATCAGCGCCCCACTGATGAGTCTAGGCAGTGACTCCGAGACGAAACGCAATCGCCTTTCTTCTCACTTCTCTCTCTCACTCCTTCAGTCCTTCCAGCAGCATCCTGGGTCTTTAAATATCTTCACAGATCCCTAAAAAGTATTCATTTCTAGTCAAAGTGCCATTCGAATTGAAAAAAAAGAATTAATGAAAAATTGATTGTTCGAAGTACAATCGATGCGTGCCCTTAAGAGATAAATCTTTCCTGCGACAGATAATCCACTTTTGAAATATCAACGCGAACGTTAATACTACTCTGTCAATCTAATTTTCTACCATTCAGTTTTCAACGATTAAGATTCTAATGGATCGTAAGAAGACTGCGCAAATTTTTTCATTCTGAAAGCAATTACGGAAGATTTTATTTATTTATCGAGCATGCTGCTGCAATATCAGAGAATACACGCATTCCGTGCATTTTTGCAAAATAAGACTAACGATATCTCGTAACTGAAATCTCAAAATTGAATCGTACAAAAATACGCGGTCTAATTACAAATGAACCAAAGCCTGCGTAGTAAAACATAAATTTTCAATAAAAAAAAAAAAAAAAAGAGAAAGACGAAAAATTATTAAACAACATAGAAAAATCTCAAAAGAGGCGAGATCTTGTTAGTCAAAAAGCACCGCTCGAGCAAAACTCCACTCGAGGAAAAAGGGACGAACTCCTTTCACTAAAGCTTTTTAAATATTACAAAACCGGAACGGAATTGACTGGTCTTTGAAACGGCGAAGGGAAAAGAGGCTGGGCTTGATTCAAGGCGTTCGTCTTCTTGAACGCGAATTCAACAAGTTAGCCGTTTCTCTATCGGACGGGCAACGCTTTAAAGAGAGGCTCCGGGCACCGCGCGAGATCCGCGAGAGAGATCTAGATTAAAGGAACAAGGGCTTTCCCGAGCAACCACCGTTGCCTTCTTTCCCTTCGCCGGCCGAGTGTTCTTTCAAGAAAATTCCCTTGATCTTTCTCCTTGCACTCGACTCTCTGCCGCGATAAGGCACGCGCTTTCACCGATCGCACCAATCTGCAACTCGCGCGAAAGAGTCGTTTGAACGCGAGCAAGTTCAAATGGAAACACCGGCTTTCAACGACTTTCATTTTCTCGCTGATCGAAAACGCATTCGACCAAACTTTTGGTTTCGGACAGCTCAACGGCGACGACGAGATCGTCGCGAACGATCGAGTATGAAACGAACATGCGCGCATAGCTGCTCGCGAAAATGCTCGAACGTTTACGGGGGGGGGGGGAACCTTTATGAATACGTTGTCTGCAACCGTATTGATATTTTATTAACGCCGCGATAAAACACGACTATCGTGATTACATTTATCCAGTTTGAAACGCGACGAAGATATTTATACGTATAAAGGGTAATAATAGAGACACGATAAGAGCCGAGAATTAATTACAAATGTAACGATACGTTCCCGATCGTCGATTAAAATATAATAAAACGTCTCGTTAAATATTCGCGCGATACGAAACAGCCGAACGTTAAATATTCATCTCCAACGAGAATACAAATAAATAAAACGGGATATAGCTGATTGCGAAATTATGCTTGTCGTACGATGCAGGAACGTCGACAGGAAAGGTCGACGTATGGTCGAATCCGAAGCCGAATGAAATGTTAATCGACGACGGGTATATCGTTTCCGAGATGATCGCGTGCAAATGGCACGAAGGACGAGCGAGCGAATATCGCACAAAATCACGTGAAACAGAAGGAGAGATGCGACGCGAAGGTCGGAGATTAAATTGCAAAAGAGCTTTCCTCTGGACACTCGCGTATCCCATTTTCTTCAAATTTAATAAACATCGTCGACAATAATTGAACTCGTTACAACCTAATCTATATTCTCGTTGAGCGTATTGATATTTAGTTATTAATGCTTAACGATTACATTATGATTCGATTTTAAATTTTATTATTAATTGCATTATTTTAGCTTTGAATTATATCATAGATTAAAAACATTATTAGCATCGACTCTTAAATCAAATGAAAATTTTGTGTGCAGTATCGAAAACAACATTATGGGCACCATTGATACTTCAACCTGAGATGCCACGATATTTTCTACACGCCTGTCGATATTTCGCCAGAGAGTACATTTATTCATTTATTCGTTCAAGTGGACGCCGTGATTGGACGGGGGTAGCGGGAGTTTTGATAGTTCAGTCGCTAATGAAACGAAGCTATCGGCGCAATTAGCCGAGTTCTCGGCCAAAGAGTGGGGGAGGGGTTTCGTTGACTTTGGAATCGTTAACCGGACGCCACTCGATCGTACGCCGAGCAAATGAAAGCCTCCTGAATGGGGAAGGCATAAATTTCTGCGTTACTGTCGGCCGAGCGAGAGAGAAACGCGAGAGGAAAGAGCTCGGTTTCAATCCGGGGGTCAGCTCTCTGAATGAACAACAAACACCATCCGCCTCGCGGACAACAGATTCTTCCTTTCTGCGCAGGAAATACCCGGTCTTTGTTGTCCCGGTCTCGGATTAAACAGGGGAATTGTTGAGTTTCTTTTTAAGCGAAAAAACACGTTGTTTGCAGAGAAGGGGAGAGTCGTGTCCGACGCTCATCCCAAAGAGTTCACATTGTTAAATTTTTCTTAACGAGAACGTGATATCCACAACGTGAGAGAGCCAAAAGTGAGTATACACCGTGGCAAAAGTGAGACTCGCATTACATTTACGCAATATGTAATTAAGGTCTTGCTTCAAGCTTGCTTTTTTTTTAACCCGCTGTTAAAACACGCGTGCGCGTGTGTGTGTGTGTGTGTGTGTGTGTGAGAGAGACACTTGTGGCATTTCAGAGACATTTAAAGATTAAAAACGCGGAAAACGAGAACCAACGAATCTCGCAAAATATCTCGTAATTTGCGACAATTTCCGGGGGCGAGCGATCAATTAAACGATAGTACAGACAGATCGCTCGCGTATCTTCGAATCGAATTTAACAGCAACTGTGCCGTTGCGAGGATTTAATTGTCTGGATTTTCGACCGGAGATCAAGATCCGAAGAGGAGATCTTCGGATCCCAACGCGATGGAAAATTCATATCTTCGAAATGCACACTCATTTTCAATTCCCACTGTAAATCAATGAATTCGCTGGAAATCCGGCGGTACAAGCACTTTAGATTACGTGGAACTTTATTATGAATTTTCGAGCAGGGTGTTTCAATAATTGAAAGCGTATAGATTTCTCGATTAAAATTTTATCACGCCGGGATCGCGAGAACGAGCTGTTTTAATTTATACTGCCAATTTGCGCTTTCAATTAAACCTCGAGTTAAACGACAATGTAAGATCGTTTCGATCGTTTAAATTCAATTAACGAGCTCGACGAGGAAATTGTAGCGCGGACGATGATTTTTCAAATCTTTACCAACGACGATATTCTACGCGCACGTGAAAACGTAAAAACGTCGAACGTGATAATGCCACGCTTCCCCCCTTCGAATTTTTCAGCAACGAACGCATGCACGTCCAATGGAAATTTCGGACGATGATTACTCACTCGGATCGTTGGATGGTCGCTGTTGTTGAGGGAAGGTGAGAAAGAGCTCCGTGATTGCGACACTCGCGTGTTCGAAATTAATAAATCTATCGTATTTAGCACGTGACGGCGATGGTAAGACGAGCGGAACACGCGAACGGTTAATAAGAGCGACGCGACGTGGCGAGGAACTTTGAAATTTTCGAAAACACCGTGCCGTGCACTAGTCGACGGTCGAGCGAAGACTGAACAGGCGTCCCCGCGTACTCTTCATCCGGCTTAGGACCCAATTTCTACGAATCGAAAATTCCACGAATCGGGCACCGTTCCGCAAATCGTTAAGCCTCGGTTGTAAACACCGGATAACGATACGGACTTTGACAACGTTTGGAGACGTTTGCGAAAAAAGGGAACATACTGCGTCTTAGAAGCAACAGTACGACGTTCTACGATCTTTTTCTTTTTCTTTTTCTCTTTTTTATCACTGAAAATGATCAGGCCTCTTCAGATGCAACGCTGATGCAACGAAAATTAACGATTGATTGATTTGGGTCACGTGATTCGCGAGAGGGCGTAGGAGTGACGTTGTCTGGTACCGAGCGATCGCGCCTGTAATTTGTTTTCTATCGATTCAAATGTTTGCGTATCGATAAAATTTCGTTTCCTGGTCAGAACAATTGCTTCTGGACCTTTCAGTGAGACGAATCGTACTGGGGTACAAGTCGTGCAGTTTTTTGTTTCCTTTCTTTCTTTCTTTCTTTCTTTTTTTTGTGGTTGGACGTATGGGCAATATACGAGCGTATTTTCGTCTCTGCGCGATCAGTTCGCGGAAGTTTTCGGTCGAGCAGATGGCCCGAGGCTTATGAATAATAAAATAACAATCAGCTGAACAGCCGGGGACATTTATTGCGTGAGAAAGCACGAGGTTTCTGGAAATTTTCGAATCACTCGAGTTAAAGCGTTGGAATGTAAAACGCAAGCGCGAGGCAACGTAAATGTAAATAAGAAGATGAAAACGCGTTAAGGAATTATGAGTCAAGGGCTTTTCATGGTGCAGGGATGCGAGATTTTTTGAAATACATAGTGTCTGACCTTTCAAGTGGGGATGTGTTATGCATAAAGTGGTTAAAGGGAATATTCTCCTGAAAATTAGACGTTGCTCTCGAATAATAAAAACGTGTTACGGTTTTAATCTTGGCCACGAACCGCACGATGATGTTAAATATACGCTACTAAAAATGACGACGACGAGTTACACGTCCGTCATTTTTGCACAATGAAGAAATATTGCATATAACGACATTGGAATTTCTGTTTAATTTATGAGATATATTTCGGACAAGATTTCTCCAGAACCAGGTACCTCCGTTAGAATTAAGACTACCACTGTCTCCGCGAGTTTTCTCCGACCACGAACGGCACGAAATATTGGAAAATTTTCAGCGAAGCTCGCTCACCCAGATTACGAGAATCTTTCGAAAGAACTCCGTGAATAAGTATCAAGAACAAGAACCGCTGCTTTTGTAAGAATTCGTCGAGACGACACGAACGTGAAGAAAAGGTAGTAAAAATCCTCCTCACCGAACTGCTCGTACAAATCGCAATCTCCGTGAGTCGAGCAAACGAGAAATTAAATAAAATCAGTTTCAGCTGCCAAGTATAAAAATACAAAATTCTAGAATTAGATGTAAAATTGTACAAATTGTAATATACGTACAATGAGTAATGTCGTTCTCTTCAAATTTAATAAACATTCCATTACTCGTTCTAGTGACAATAATTTAAGCAATAACCTATATTCCAGTCAAATCTATTGACACTTGGCGTGCTTGCTAGATTAAAACTGCATTAAATCGAATCAAATAAAATGTTGTACAGTATCGAAAAACAACATTACTTATATATGCGTTACAATTGTAGTCTACAAATGTAACATGGAAAAGGATTGATCGTCAAGCTGCCCGTACAGGTCGCGTCTTCGCGAATCAAGCAAACGAGCGAATGAAATAAAATCGAGTACAAAGTAGAAAATTCTGCGATCGAACCGTAAATGCAATTTTAATGCATAACCAAAAACCAAGATTCCCAAGTGTGCTTCTTGCAACGAACCACCCTCGAATATCACAAACTGTCCTGACAAACACAAACCGAGCCCCGTCGCATCTTCAGGAAACAATCAACTGGTAATTCATCATGCGCCGCGAGTCACGCGTGATTTCGTGACGTTGCCCGTAAGAAAATTTGGCTCGTACCTGAAATGCTCGGTGCTGGTGCAATCTCAGAGGACGACGACGACGACAACGACGGCGACGGCGGCGGCGGCGGCGTGCATCATCGCTGCTGCATCGTTTGTCGAGGATGTTTTGTCGCGGTACGTGATCCAACGGCGACGAAATGTTGACGCGGGAAACGATTAAAACGTTGGATCGTTAGCGAGACAATGGCGCGGGGGTGTTTTGGCTAGCGGCGCGCTGTTTTCGTGGATTTAACGCTGGCCGGGCCATGGGGCGCGCATTATCGGCCGAGACACCTACCAGAAATACCATTAGCGGCCATTTATTTCGAACGAATACCCAATCGCGACGTGGCCGATAATCTGGTGTCGGGGCACGTTTTAGCAGCGGCCTCGTTTTTCGTTCGACGTTCACGACGATCTGGGATCTGGCGAGCGCGGCAGAGGGTTCAACTTTGAGTATTCCAGAGACTCGAACATTCCTTGGCTGCTTTCTCGCGCGTGCTACTCTCGTTGACCAACACTCCCGTTTTGATACAGCTCGGATTTGTTACAAAGCGAACTCGCAAGCAACTTCTGCAAATAAATTACGATCCAAATGCGTGAGCAGTAAAAATGTACAACTCGCGGACGTACTTTTTTCCTTGAAAAGGAAACGTAATACGTGTGTATTTGACGAGAGAAAAATAGTTTTCACGGTGACTGCGAACGAGAATGGCAAAGTCATTTCAACGTGTATTAATTCTACGTTTCGCAAATGGACTTTACAATAAAAATGTACACGTATTGATACTTAAGAAGAAAAAGATACTTTCAAATATACGTTATACCTTGTACTTTTAGATTTTTAAATATACTTTTCCCTTCCAATTACCAGAGCAATCCGAAAGGTTACTGCTTTTACGTTTGAATTTCACGCGAAGGGAAGGGCTCGAACGTTTTAGAAAACATCTTTAATGTCACCCTATAAATACGATCGTTCTCTCCCGCTTCTTTCTCAAGTCCAAGAAGATCTCCATTCAATCAAAAATAACTGAAATGTCAGTTCGAACGTTTGATCGGCAGACGATCACGTTCACGAATGACATTTCGCATCAATCAGAGTTCACGACGTACACTTATCGCCATAACATGGCGGCGACCCCTTTGCGTACTATTTTTATTCCTTTACGATACACCCCTTTCATACACACACCGGTGTTCTCCTCCTACATGATTTTATTTTTCCTTACAACCCCGCGAGTTCCTTGTTATTTATTGAACGCGTCGCTGCGTTTATTTACACTTTGACCAGGAACGACGAGAGAGACCTGGTCGTTGGGAAAGCGGGAGAAACCTTCGAAGCTCCGCGACGCGGAGTTATTACGACGGCAGAGTAATTGGAAATTGAAAAATCCCTAAAATTCTCTAAAACGTTCCACGCTCTGCGTGTGGAAGTCGCTGGAGAAATTCCACGAGGAGCCACATCGATTCGAAAAATTTCTTCGAAGCTCCACGACGAAAAGTCGAAATTAAAGGGTTAAAATGAAAAGCTCAGTTCTCTGGAATAATCGCTGTTTGGAAAGAGGAAGGTGCGACAGGAGTGTCGCAGGTTTACACCAGCTTCCGTCGGTATTCCGCGCGCTTTCAGGAAAGCCGTCTGCTTCCCCTGCGCGCAGCCAAAAGTTCCGGCCGCAGCTAGTTTATCGCGAAACGAAGAGGTTCAACTCGCCTGCGACCGGGCAACAGCCCGTTTCGAGACAGCCTCGCCAACTTTGAAGTCGCACGTTTGATCGTTCGTTCAGCGTGGCGCTGGCAAATTATTTTCAGCGAGGAGCAAGCCGAAATTGTTCGCCGTTTCGCTCCGAGAAAGAGGCCGCTCGTCCGAGGATCGTGCGAATCGAAGTTGCAATCGAATCTAAAAATATCGGCCCCCTCGGAGGCAAAGCGGATAACAAGCAGCGAAATATTCCTCCTCCTCGGAGGAGGATCTTCTTCGAAAAATATCTGTACCAATTTCCCGCCGCGTTTCAATATCCAAAGCGAAACAATTTCCTACCGTTCTTAATTGTACTCTCAGAATCTTCGCCGTTCTCGCTGTATTATTTTATAAATTTCTCAGAAAGGGGAAATATCAGCCAACAGCCAGCGCTCCAGTCGTAAACGAAAGAGCTGGAGAAAAGAGAAAGAAACGAATTGCAGTTATACGAAACCACTTGTTTCGCAGCGAGTCTCTAACGAAACGCGGTTCTATTACGGTTCCCTCCTACGTTCTCGATTTTTCATCGTTCATAATGAAACGTCCAGCCGACTATCTAACCCGGCCCGAGCAGCAATTAACCTTTCACGTTTCCAATTCTCCTTTCGTTCTCTTCGATTCGCGGGTAAAAGCGGTTGACGACAGCTCGTGCGTCGGGACGAAAGAACGAGTAGCGAAGAACAGAGAAGGAAGAAGAAGAAGAGAAAAAAACGTGGGGAATAGAGTCGAACGACGTGAAACGAGAAGCGGGGAAGCTAGACATCACATCCAGAGGAAAAAGGTCAACCAGCCACTTAGTCTTTAATCCTCTCGTCGAGTTCCAATTAATACACGTCGACAGTGGTTGTTCAACATTCGGGAAGTGGGAGGAGGGGGGCCGCGGATTAATTGATTCGCCGTGGTTTAAAATCGCCGCGACCACAACGGACCCTCCAACGAGAACCCTAGACTTTTCGCCGTCTCTTCCATTTTTTTTATCCTCGGCCTGCGGATTGAGGAAATCATTCCTCCGGACGAAGGAATCATTTCTCCGCGCCGCGAGCGGGAATTTTTGTAGGCCGATGAGACGGCCCGGGCCGCATTGGATCCGATAAGAGGATCAAGGGCGAAATTTGTGACAGCGGTTAATGAGCGAAATGGAAAGCGAGTAGGGATCGTTTCGACCGGGCGCGTGCGCATTCCTTGGAAGCGAGAATTTCGAATGTGAATTTTCGTAGAGTGCCGAGTATGGTCCGTTTGTTGTTGCTCGTTAAATTGTGAAATTATTCGCACGGACGGGCTGCACCTTTCGTCTCTTCGCGGGGGAGAGCAGCACGATGCGCGATTGAAATGTTACACGTTAAAAACAGTGGCGCCAGAGTCGATACTCTTTTACTCTCTGTACTTATAATCTTATAATTGTAATCGAAAATATCGCTTGCCCATTCTTTCTCTTCGCCCTTGCCGCGCTTGACGTGAAACACAGTCCTTCTTAACCGCGAGTTGGGACGTTACAATCGAACCAACTTGGTAAAAAGTGCGCTTGTCACGCTCTTGCCCGCTCATCTTCGATCTACCTCGAGGCGAGAGACAGTTTTTCCATAAAAATTCTACAATCGCGTAATCCCGGAATTGTGATTCACGATCCCGGCAAGACTTTAGAATCGCAGAAGATTATTGCGAACGTCCGCTCGCGCTTGGACAGAGTTTCGCGAGAGATAAAACACTCGTTCTAATTTTCTTGTTTCCCTCTTCTTCGTCCATTTTTTTCTTTTTTCTTTTCTGCAAAGAGGAGGGTAGCTGCGTGCAGAAAACATCGAACGCGTTACGACACCTTATGTAACGCGTTACGTGGGAAATATTCAAGTATTTCTAGCGCGCGCAACAATGGAGGACAAAGGTGACCCTGTTAACGACCTTTCTTAATCCGCCGACCTTACGCTCTGCCGAGCGAGGGTTATCATACTCGATAAATCAATGAATTTTAATAATCGTCGGCCGAGAGGCGAACAAAGGGAGATCGAACGTTTCTCTTATTCTTTTCCTCGCAACGCGGCGAGGAGAGCGAACTCTCGAGCAAAGTCCGCGATGAAATTTTTAAAGCGATACGATCACGACGGCGGATCCCGGAGGATCTCTTTCTACGACGCAACAAAGAGAGATTATTCCATTATCTAACCACGGCAGAGAAATCTCGATGCGCAAGTATTATAACGCGCAAATGTATTATGAAATGTTACACGTTGGATCGCGAAAGTATTTGACATTATTTTATTCCATAATCTAGTCTTCACACTAGAACTACCGACATCAAAGTCAAAAAAAAAAAAATTATTTGTAATACAATATTACGGAGTGTACAAACTTTTGTTATTGTATATTTTGCGAAAAATTACTTAAACTTTTAAAAATGTGTTCTCTGAAAAATATCTAAAGTCAAAAATTAAAAATCGATCGTTTCTCTAGTGTTGAGACAAATATCGAAAAACGAGATATCACTTTGCTCGAAAAGAAGAAAATCTGTACAATGTTTGTTGATACAACAAAATTGTTCATTTTTGAGAATTTTATATATATATATATGTGTCGTAATTATTTCTACTTTCTTGAGAATAACCCACGCAGAGTTCGGACTTGAGCACCTCCGCGAGACGACGCACCTCACCGTCAACTCCATCAGAACCCGAGATCAAAACCAGAAGCAGCCGGGTCGATCGTGTCGGCGAGAGGAACGAAGGGAACGATCAACGCTCACTTTTTCGTGTTGAAACGCAGCTCGAGAATTCTCCTCGCCTTGGCACCTCGAACGAGAGAGAGAGAGAGACCAGCCGAGATAGGCTCGTCGTTAAACGCAAGGAACTCGAGAGGAGACGAAATCAGAACCGAGGAGAGAATCGTCTGGCAAGGCGAGAGGAAGAAAGCTCAAATGAGAACGAGCGTTGCTGCCAGGTACAGGAGCGCTGTTTCGATTAATCGTCCGAGCCAATGGGCACGAAAGGTCCGAGGTTCGCGAACAATGGCTCGTTTCGTCGAACGAGGAACGACTCGGCGCCGCAGCTGGGACTAGTAAACGTTAAACACCGTAATTGCGACGTGTGTCATCGTCTGTTCGCTGCGAGGGGAGGCGTCGAGGAAGCACGAGCGCATCGCGTGCAAACAGCGACGACTTGTCCCCTTAATGGGAAAACTCTGGACAACGTTGTTGCGGTTAGCGGGCTCCGAAGGAAGGCTCCGAGCTTTCGTCGATGGCTCTAGGTGGCGAGAGAAAGAAGCTGCAGAAACGAGGAGAATGGATCGAGGTCGGGTTAATGTTGGACCGGGGAAAAAGGAATGGGGTAATTGCTCGACGCTGCAACTACCAGAATGGTAGTCGAAGCGATTCGTAATTTTTAGTGACAACTGCGTCTCGTTCGAAATTTTCGAAACGCATGTAACAACGATTTCTTCCTAGCTGATCGTCTTTTTTGAGTGTCAGACGACGGAATTACATCTTTACATTTGCCTTTTGTCGAAAATCTCTTTCTCGGATACCACATTCTCGCTTTTTGCTCGCCGAGTTGCACGTCGATCCAAGCTGTTTGCTCTCCTAGGAGATCGGTTAGATCGGCGAACATTTTAATAAATAAAATAGGGGGGGCGGGCGGGGGAGGGAGAAACGCCCTTTTCAGCCGAGAAGACAGCCAAGAAAAATTCAATTTGTCAGCTGACTGGATCTACGAATCGGTTTGATATCAGAGTGGAAACGATGGAAGGTAGCTGGAAATTCGGTGGTTCGTGGAATTTAGATTCCGTCGTGGTACACGCGATCAAAGGCGCCGCCGTGGAAAGCGATTTCGCGACGATTCACGGTGACAACCGGCTGAAGAAAAGCAACCAGAATTCCAACGATAAAGCGATTTCCGTGGACACACACTCTCTCTCTCTCTCTCTCTCTCTCTATCATAATTTCACCTACTTTAGGAGGCGTGCTAGACGTTCGATGAAATTCTAAATTCTATTTTTCATTGACTCGTCTGTCGTTTCAAAATACACTTAACCCTTTGCAAGGGGACATCGTACTTGAATTTAGCTGACGAGTAAAATCGTAAAATTTTTTACGATTGCCGATAATTAATAACAATGTAATTCATTATCATCGAACACGATCATCTAATTGTCATTCGAATAACTCGCGACGAACGACGATAAACTAATCTTCTTACTGCTCCTTACGAAAGTTTATAAAATGGCGAAGGAAATCTTTTCAAGAGACTGAAGTTGTGTATCGTTCGTTTTACGTATATATTTAATACTTGACGAGGTGCTTCGAACCAAGTCGCGTATTAAAGAAATTTCATGCCAAGTACCAATTAAACAGGATGACTATTTCCATAAAATGCTACATCATTTTACTCGAAGTGATACTTCACTCTCTGTCTCGTAGATAAATCGCTGATAGATGAAATCGTTTCCGAGGGCAAAGGGTTAACGGATGAGACCAAATACCGAAAAACACGGTCTAAAAGAAAACGAAAGAACGAAAGTTTCGAGATTTTCGTCGGAGATTGCCGCAACGCGCGACTTTCAAACGCCTCGCGATCGCAGTCAACTGACAATCTCCTACTGCGAACGAACGAAATTCTGATTATAAATTCAGAGTATAATTGCAGCTGCGTACTTCTACTGCTGACAAATCTGACACTAAATCGTGGTAACTTTCACGTTGCACGATGAATTACGGGCAACTCGTTGAAACGTACGCTTATCAAACGTCGACTGGTCGTGGTTTGTTTGCTCGCGCGACGGACGCGGAAAAAACAAAAACATATATCTCTCATATGTGTCGATAGAAACGCGCCTGTGACGTTCGCGGGAGATCCGAGCTTTGCGAAACGAACCTTCGCCAGGATAGGCGAGCGATGCACCTTCCTTTCCCGGTGGACAACTGAGAACAAATTCAATTTATCGGCCGGCTAAATCTCGAAATCGAATCTTTCGAAAGGTAGAGGATTAAACCCCGCGGAAGGGGGAGGGGCAGGGGACTTTCGACCGTGTAAAATTAACGTCGACCCCGCCGGTTCTTTAAAGCCAACCTCCACGGAAGAGCGGAGAAACAATGGAGCGACGAAATTGCGTACCGTTGGATGCAAGAGGAGGCCCTCGCCGACAAAAGTCACTTCCGTACTTAAACGAAATGTTTCTCACGCGCGTGTCAAGATTACTCCAAGATTACTTCGAAAGAAAGAAAATTAACGAGAAGGCGAACACTTGGATCATTTCATTTCGACAGTAAATTAACCGGACGTTACGTAGATCTCTGTCGAATTGGACAAAATTCAGAGAAATTTCCGTACAACTTCATATTTAGCGAGTTTATAGTACAACGACTCACGAGAAAAATACATCGAGTCAGTTAACACAAAGTACCAACTGCCGACAGAATATTAGCCATCCGCTCGAAAGTGCCAGACTCCTCTCATCCAGCGGTACCGCTCGCAAAACGGACGATAAAAATTCCGAGCTCCCCGTTTCCAGGTAATAGAAAGAAGAGGAAAAAAAAAGAAATGTGGATGAAATAACGAAACGATGAAACGTTGTTCGCCCCCCCCCCCCGTTGAAATGAAAACCGGAGAACGCTCTCCTCTCTCCTTTTTTTCTCTCTTTCTTCGCGCACGGGTACATCCCTTCGTTTTCGCCGTCCGGGGGATTCGTTCGCCAACGAGCGAGAGATCTGCGAACGAAAGATTCAATCTGTCGGCTGATTCGGGCAGACTAAAGGATCGACTCTTTTTCCTCTTCCTTTTTTTCTCGCGAGAGAGAGAGAGAGAGAGAGCGAAAAATTGAGGGAAGAAAGGACGCGCGATTCACGGTGTACGGGGATTGAGACGCGTGAAATTGAAGCTTCCCCGGTGACGATCTCACCTCGCGAGAGCGACCTGTTCTCGTTCTACGTACGTGACGAGGAAGGATCAAGTGAAGAGTGCTTCTCGTTTGCAAATCAAACTGCAGAATCGGAAGATCCGGGAGACAGAGGACAGGTAACGAGCGACGGCGCTCGCGAAGACGCCGATACTCGAGACTGTCGAGTATCCAGTACCGATTTGTTTGCTTCGTGTATATATGTACACCGATTTCTCGCGTTCGATCGATCCCTTCGAGCATCCCCTTTGCGAAGAGGCGATCGCCAAACGAGTCTCGATGGCTCGAAAGCCTTCGGAGCGAAGCGTAACGCGATGGTGTGAACCTCGATCCTCCCTTGCAGAAAGGGGAGAGCAACGAGGAAGGACCAGCGTGTAATCCAGCGAATATCCTACAGGACGGAACGAACCGAGCGTGTTTGCCATCGGTCATCCCGAGCCGCGAGTAACGAGAGGATCTCACCATGAATGATTCCAGCATTCGGAAGCTCGACTGCGATTGGTCTTTTGGAGGGACGAGAGATCGGCACGAAGCTACCCGCGACGAACCGCTATCGAACCGTGTCAGCTATCTCGCAATACGAGGCTGAGCAACAAGTTACGAGCAACACCATAACGAGCGTCTTTTTACTTCTCGCTCGTCGATCCGTACCATGAGAAATCTAATCGTCCGAAACTCGCTCGAACATATCCATCGATCTAGCCATCGATCCTTCTCGCGTGGTACAACAGGTCTCGCGTCACACGGGCGAGGGGTCTCGCGTCGAAAAAAAGGAAAAATCGTGCAAAGCGTGCGAGCGTCGCGCGAGGAGGGGGGTGTAATAATTTCAGAGGAAGAGAGGAGACGTTTGTCACCGGTGGGAAAACCGGTGGAGTGGATGTACCGTGACGACGCGTTGACTTGCCACGGATCCCAGGGTGTCGGTCGTGCGGCGTGCGTGCACCGATGACGGAAAAATCGTGGTGAGAAGTCCCGGTGAGAAAGTCGAGCGAGTGGTGTCTCGAGACGTCGTTGTTGCGTAAACACGGCTATCGATATCCGAGTTGAAAGCGACGGCGACGGCGACGGCGACGGTGGCGGCCCGATGGAGACGCGCGCGCGATGCTGGAACGACCCGGTGGTCCGGAGTACCGTGCCAGTACTGGTGCCGTGGAGTTTGTTATCGAGTAGCGGCGAGAAGAGAGGAGAGAAGCGGGCAGGGTGGTGGCAGCTCCGCTTGGCTGACAAGTAGACAGAGATGGTATTACGCAGGCGCTAACTTGGCTCGCCTCGCGGCGGCGGCAACCTTCCACCCTTCCTCGACAACCTCCCCCGATAACTCGAGTGTTCGGCCACCCTACACGGCCAGGCGATGCCACCTACACCGTCCACCCATCCTTGGAACGCCTTATCCGCTGCGACGCTCGTGTCCTGCTGCCAGCCACCCGTGCCACCACGGTTCCACGGATTAATGACGACGACGAAACGCGCTTCGAGCGTTCGTTCCTTTCGTTGTTTAACGCTGCTTAAACACCCCGGGGGAATTTTCGAATTTTTTCTTCCGACGTACGAAGCGCGTCGAGCAGATTTGATCTCGTCTGAATCGCTAATGCGATTTCTGCGACAACGATCAAGGTGAGAAAAAGTAATCAGCGAGTCGACTCTTTCCTGGTTCTCGCGTGGAACGATTTTCAGCGACTAGGATGTTTCTGTTCTCCTGAGATCGAGCAATCAGGATTAAATCAAAAGTTGCTTCTCTGTTATATTAAAAAAAAAAAAAAAAACAGAATTCTTTCACGTTGCAATTGCAAGAGTCAAAATTTTAATTGCAAGTGAAAGAACCGAAATCACACGAAGCAAAATAAAAAAAAATTTGAATCACGTGATAAATTAAGATTGGCGAGTGCCGTACGATCGCGCGGTGGTGCTATTTGAAAACTGGAATTCGCCGGATGCATCTCCGGTTTCCCTGGACGAAACGTTTATGCCCAAAAAGCTTCTCAACGCGGAGGAGCATTATTTCGCACAGTCTGACATTCCTCGCAGTGTGACGCGGGATTTCACGGCAGTAAATATCGGACAGGAGGAAAGTTCCCGGGGTGGATCTTAAACTCCTTACAGGGAGAAATTGTGAAATAGAAGAAGGCGAGAGCCGAGGAAATATCGCGAGGCGGTATCACGACCGATCTAAATTACCGCGCTTCTTCGTCCAACGGAACGATCGGAGAAGAAAGCGATGGGGGGTAGGAGGGAGTGGGGAAACGTTTGGATTCGCGAAGAATTACAAGCATCGAATCAACTTTGTCACTGGGAACTGTTTCCTCTGGATGCTGGTGCCAGCTATTCGTGCAGGAACGTACGCCGACTTTCCCACGCCTTTCCTATCCTTCCCGCGGGAACAAAATTTGATCGACCCGGGGCGTCGATAACGTTAACTACGATTAACGCTGCAACTACCGATCGAAGAAAATTGAGAAATTTCCGTTACCTTAAAATATACCTCTGCGAAATTCCTGCCTCTCCAAGTTCATTTCCTCCACTTTTGTTCGAACCAGAAATAACGAATAGTGGCAGGTTTTGCTTCTCTTCTCGGGTGTAATTCGCGTGGAAATTCAAACTGTCTTGTCGTCCTGCGGATACGAACATCTTTTCGCGGTAACGTGATGATTGCAACCTCGTTACAATTTCTGATCTCTGAATTTATTCAAAGTTTCTTTGAAATGCATGAAAAATTACAAATTCACGATTCCGACGACTTTCTCTTCCGATGACTTTAGTTGGAAGAACTAGTTGGTTCGTCCAATGACAAAGTCTTACGTCTTGACGGCGACAAAAACGAGCACGGCGATCGTTGCGTGGCTTGCCATTAGTTGCTCGCCTGAGTTAACATCCGACTGGAACGTTGAAGCGTCCACGACCGCAGAACCGGATTTAGGGCGGAGTTAAAGACTCGACGGAGCAACGTCTCGATTAACTGAGACTCGATCGTCCAAATTCCAATTTCCACTTGAAGCGTTGATAAAATTTGCAAAATTCTCCGCCTTGTTCTTTTTCCGCTCGCTTCGTCGTCCGATCGATGTCGCAGCAGCGGACAAACAACGATCTCGTCTTCGGCGGGGGTGATTAAAACAAAGAGAAAAAGAAATCTAGATCGCGTCTAGATTGATCGTTCATTAAGGAGCATCGTCGTCGAGACCCTTGTTCTATTTTCAATGCTCCTCTCCTGGGTGCGTGGCGACAGGGAGAGGCTTTATTACATCGGGGCTCGACGGAGCCTCAGCTGCCCTTTAATTACCCAGCAACGAGTCCGAGACAACGTATGAGAATGCGAGCGTGCAATCGATCAGGAGAACGATATACTCCGGGAATTTCTTCGAGTGGCCGCGGGGGAAAGTTGCGAGAAACGAGTCGTAAAATTGCGTCTATTTGAATTTGGACAGGGATAAATGTGACGGTCGGAACAGAAGGTCGTTTCTATCGGACCAACCAATTTTATACTTTAATTTCTTTGTACACCGCCGGATTTTTTATCGATTCAAATTCAACTTCGTCTCTCACCACTGTACTCGTTGAATCGTTACGACATTTTTCACGATATCTTGACAACGTAAAAAGGAGACAATGTAAAAAGATCTCGGTCATTCGATTTTTAACGTTGTTTGAACGAGGGAGCAGCTGCCGGAAATTTCCACGATCCCAACTCGACTCGTCTCGTCGAATCAAACGATATCGAACAACAGACTCATCCCTTTCGATGAATTTCGATCTCGATGACGTTGTCTCGTCGACGAAAGTCATAATTCGGCGAATTATTCCGTCGCCTCGACCGATCGAACGGACGAAGAAGAAAAAGAGACACGATATCGATCGAACATCGGGCGCCGATTTTCCCAGCAACAATGATAAATTTCGATGTCACAAATAAAAATAAGTCGAGTATCGGTGTGTAATAAAAAAATCAACAAGGGGAAATCGAGCGGAAGCAGCGCAGCCGCTCGATATTAAACACGTAATTTAATAAGCTTTTGAGAGAGACGCTTTTGACTACGAACGTTGAAAAACGAAGATGAGAGCAGCTTCGTTCTTTTTTTATCTTCTTTTTTTCTTTGTTTTTTTCTAACGTGGAGAGACTGCACAGAGGAGCGTGTTTCCTCTGTTTTTCTATAACGCGAGCCGCAGCAACTGTTGCCGGACGCCGGGACGAATGGGAAATTCCGCTTAAATTCAGAAAAATGATTTCGCATTAAGCGCCGGTTCGCCAGACGTGAGACGCGTGTTTGCTTTCCATCGCGAAAGGGTTTTATATCGCGGGCGAACGTGCGAGACAACTTGGAGGATATGCCCGTCGTTTGATCGTCGGGAGAATTTTACGGATATATCGATCCTCCCGTTGGTAAAATATTTGCGTTTCATTAAGGAGTTACAATCGTTTGTTATCTATTGTACGCGAGGATGTGTTCTCTGTAATATTTGCTTGTTTCCAGACGGCGATACCGTAAGATGGATAATTCAGAGGATAAACGGCTGACTGTATTGGAGTATCGATCGGCAAGTTTCGGGGTGGTCGATCATTTATTCACGACACCTCGTGTCACTTAATTTCCCGATAGTATCTTTCATTCTCCTTCTGCACGCGAGATACTAACGGAAAATTAACCAACGCGACAAATACACTGAAATTAACTAGATAACTCGATTGTCCCGATATGATACGTGGTCAGATTTGGATTTAATCCAAGATAAAGATGCTGCGCAGCGTGACGAATCTAGAAAAAAAGAAGAAGAAGAGACAACGAGGTCGTCCGTTCCGCGAGTTTCCAAGAGATCCTCGGACCCGATCCTTCCCCGATTCTCCGAGGCTGGGAATTTTAATAACAACAATTCCGCGAAATTTACGTGTACCACGTAGGAGTTAAGCGTACCATAGCCCATAGCATTAAATATAACCTAGCCGTTCCGAGTGGCTCCCTCGACGGTCACGACGACGTTCTCGCATCGACGAAGGGGGATCGTGCGAGCAACGCCACGGGTTGTCGATAGGGAACCGCGATAGGGGAGAACGTCCAAGGGGTGGTAAGAGTCGATGGATTCGTGCCTCTTGCCGTTTCACACCCTCTTCGATCCTCTCCACCACCCACTTCCAGCCCGTTTGAACCGACTACCTGTTTTTATCATCCCCTCCCTGCCCCCCCTCCCCCCCATTTTGTCCACGCCCTGCGTAGCTAGGCTTTCACGGGATTAACGAGTGGTCCGAGTAATCTTATTAAACGGTCACGTTCAGCGTGCTTTAATTGGCATGCAACCGACTACTCGCAACAACTCCTCGGACGATTGCTCCGACTTTTTTAGATTGCGGTAAAAGCCTTTTGAGCGGAGAGATTTTGGTAAATTTCTCTGGATTATTTATTTGTACTTGCGGAGAAGGATGTTCTATGTTACGACTGAGGGGCGATTATTTGAAGAAATCCAGCGAGGTTTTCGATTGGAAATTTAATCCAATCAAATCTCGAGATATTTTCGATAACAATTACACGTTGGAATGATATTGGAATAATTGTTCGAATTTTGAAACAACAATAATTCAGAATTTATTCGTATTGTAATTCTGTTTGAGGGATTCCCGAAATTTGAATTAATCCGTGTTGCGAAAGACCCTTTGATTATCAAGAACGATCTGCAGCATTGTAAATTTAAAGAAGAAGAGAATAAGAAACCTACATCGATCAATGATTATCGAGTAATTTCAGAGAAATATCGAACGTTTCGTGATTGAAACATATTTCGATCGATTGAAAAAAAGAAAAAACTGCACGACTTGCGACTCCCCAGTACGATTCGTCTCACTGAAAGACACCGGGAAGCAACTGTTTCGACTAGGAAACGAAGACGACGCCCCCTCACGAATCACGTGATCCAAAAAACCACTCGCTAATTTTCGTTGCGTCAGCGTTGCACCTGAAGAGGCCCGATTTTCTGGGTTATCCCCGCTAAAATCACTCTCAGTGATAAAACAGGAACAGAAGAGGATGCGAATCTACCGAGAGACGAATTGGTAGACGGAACGTTGGTTTCTCTCAAAGTTATCGACGAAATTGGCCGATAAATGTTGTCAGTGGGAGCAGTTTCACAAGCAGATTGTGCCTTGAACAGAGCGCCGGGCGCCGTTTCGTGAATTCAAAATGTTGGAGGCAAGTTGAAGCCCTCGACCGATGTAGCGACAGAGGCGGGTGCCCGCCCCGCGATTTCAACCGGGTCGAAGTGGGATCCCCATGAATCGGAGATGATTGGGGTAGGTTAGATCGAGTTCGCTGGAAATAACGGCAGATTTCTGCAAGTTTCAAGCGGATTCGCGAGAACTGGGAATAGATACCCGTCCTCCGATGGAAGGAGCTGCTGGCTACGAATACGAGCGACGAGCAGTCGAGGGTTTGCACTTTGGTCGAGCTTCGGCGAAGGGGGAGAGAGAATAAGAGGAACGACCAAAGAGCCATCAATTTGTTTTCGACGATGTCAATTAACGCTGTTTCTGTGATCATTTTAATTTCTAAAGATCACGAGGCTGCCGAAATTTGAGACGAAATGGAGGAAGTCGTTCTTGAGGAATCGCGCTTCCCATTTCTGCACATGGGGGCCAAGATAGTAGAAACACGCGATTCAAGTGAATGTTAATACTTTTAAATTTTTCGATATTAGCTTTGTTGCTACAATGATGTGAAGAAATTGATGCAGTAAATTCTGCATATAATACGTATGTAATATGTATAAAGAAAACAAAGAAAAGGTGAATCAGTACAGTCTTCGCGATACGTGACGACTTTTTTGGTTTCGTTCCACCTAATTCTCCCTTTTCTTTTTAATTGTTTTCGTAACATCTTCTGCAAACGGATTGTATAGTAACAGACTCGTGTCAGCGTCTTGGGCCAATCCGTGTAAAATCAGCGTGACGTTCAACCTTGAATCGATACATTTGGTCCAAATGCCCGCCTTCGAGAAACGCTTCGAACATGCCTCGACGCCGGGACGAGATTTCTCTCCTCGGCGGCAGACGCGTAGCTCGAAGATCGGAACAATGAAGACGGACAAAAGTAGGACGGAGGCCGCAAGGTCTGGTTTAATCATCGAAATTCTAATGCACACCGGCGTGCCAATAAACGGGACTCGATTCACGCTCGATGCATGTTTACCGATTACTATACATATTCATCGGCTCGAAGAGGAGGGGGGAACGATCCTCTTGTCCGCGTGATCCGGGCAAGACTCGGCTTTCAGTAATTTCCGTGATCGTAAAATCAGGGATGAGGCCGAACAATCGGCTTTCCAGCTGACAAACTCCAACCTTTCTCGCGAGTCCCGACCTCGCGCGACTCTCTCTCTCTCTCTGTCTTTCTGTCCCTCCCTCTTTTCTCTTGCTATGTACGTGACGCTTTGTCGAACTGATTCCGTACGACGAAACATGTCGGTGAATTTTCAACGACTAGCGCAGAAGCGTCGTGGGAAATACAATTTAACGTGTTACTAAACGATCGACGACAACAGAGCGTTCGAGCGCCTCGATTTTTCGCTCGCCGTCCGAGATCGCGTCGAGAGACAACGTCGAAATGTGTAACCGGTCCCCGCGACTCTTTTTCCCTTTTTTTTCTTTTTGTTTGTTTCGCTCTCGTCTCTCGTTGCGCTCTCGCGTCGCTGTGACACGCCTCGTGTTCCCTTTTCCCTTTTCTCTTTTCTCTCTTCTGGAAATTTTTTCCTTTTTTTTCCCCCCTTTTTTCCTTTTTGTGAAAAAGTTCTTCGCTCTGTCCCGTTTTAAGGGAGAGAAGCAAACGGTGTGACACGCAGAGAGAAAGTTTCAGGATATCATATTTCCGTGCTGGGTGCGAGTGAAATTCAGTTTACACTGACGAAATTGTCGGGCGAGGGCAACTCTGAGAGGGTTTACGTAACTCATTCTCCAAACCGTCTATAAGTAGATTCGACTGCCTGGGAGTGCGTTTAATCGCGCAGGGCACTGCCTACAATTTTCGTTCGAACAGACGGAGTTCCCGCATAAACGGGATTCAATGCGATTATCATCGAGAAATTCGACAAGTTAATTTCCCGGAAAAGCTGCGAGACGCCGCGACGCCGCAGATCAATTATCAACAACAATTGTTTTGTCGAACGAATTGACGAAGTAAAATGTGACAAATCGCGAAATAAATAAATAAGAGGGACGGAGGATAAACGTTCGAATTCCGAGGGACAAATTACGCCGGACCGTAAATAATCATAGCGCTGGGTGAATACAGCGCACCTGATCCAACCCTTTCTCTCTCGCTCTCTAACTCTCTTTAAATACCGCAAGAGCTTTCAGTGTTCGTTTTCCGCGAGAATGAATCAAACTGCGTTTCATTTCTCGCTGTCTAACGTGCGAGTTGCGTGTCCACGTAGGCTCTCGCGTCGTCGTTGACAAATTTTGCGTTCTTGAATTTTTCGAAAATTCGACAAATTCACGGAAAGCGCGAGAACATCTTGGTTTGCCGGAGGAAGGCTCAGCTTAATAATTCTTTCGGTAAAAGTGTAGTCTTGGACAATAAAGTTGCCGCACAGAGCAAGTTTTTGAGGGAGTGATTCATCAACCCTTTAAGCGTTTTTTTTCGTTTTATCATGAGAACGTGCATTGGTATGACGAAAACGCAGTAAATGCACTTGCCAAATGTAAGATTGAATTAAATTATATCGAAATGATAAATTTTTTTGACGTTTCTTTGAAAAATTTTACTGGTTTTATTTTGTTTCGTTACCTTGAAATATTCTAAAATGTGCTGTAAAAATTACAAATTCTTTTACAGCAAACGGCAAAAGCGAATTTTTTTTCTACACGCCAAGTATACGTCGACATAAATGCTCAAGCGAACACGTGTCGAGATGGTCTCAACGTGCTGCAACAATTGGGGATTAAAAAAGCGAGTTGCTACGCGATAAGACTTCTCAAACGCGAGGAGAGTCTACTTTGAGAGTCTTCTTTACTCTTTTTTGAAGTGGGGGGGTTAACGCAACCTTGATGCTCGATGAATTAGTAACGAAGCTTTCTGCCGCAGCCCACGTCCCTCAGGATTTTTCGAATCCTCCCGCGAATCACTGACACGTGTATAATCCTGAACCCTGTGCTTCAATACCTTGAAAAAAGACGACACGCAGCGTGCACTTCCAAGTCCCCGTTGGGGACCTAACGTCTCCCGTCGTTATTCCATTCCAACGTTTTCATAAACGCAGGGGAGGGAGATTTCACGCTCACGTCCCGAACGAAATGGCACGGGACCGAGATACGTAACTCGCAGCAGGATTCGCAACTACCGGAAATCCCTTCGATCGGTGAGTTTCTTTCAAGAGCGACGGGGAGAAGTCACGCTGGCGGATACGATTCTCGCTTCGAAATATCACGTTTGAAAGAGACGAAATGGCAGCGTGCGACTACTTGCTCGCGACGTTTCGCGTATGCGAGCTCAAATTGAAAAAAAAAAAAAACGTTTTTCCGACGCAGCGACACCCAATTTCCTCCGAGTCGAAAGGGACACGTTCGACGAGACGGTGAATCTTTATGTTTCACGTGTTGGGGGAGCAGCCTCGACTCGAACTCAAAGTCAAGTTGTCAACGACAGTCGCGCAAAAATATACTCTTCTCGCGGTACGACTTTTTCCACGCTACTGCGAGGTGAGGCGAAAGCACGGAGATGGAACTGATCGGCAAATTTCGCTCGTAATTCCCGATTTCGACGAAATGAATACACGAAGGATAAGAAAAAAAAAAAATTGCATCCCACTGAAAGGCCCAGAAGCGACTGTTCTTACTGAGGAAATGAAGACTCTTTTGCCATAAAATTTTATCGATACGCAAACATTTGAATCGATAGAAAACAAATTACAGGCGCGATCGCTCAGTGCCAGACAACGCCACTCCTACTCGAGGTCTATCCCACGCCCCCTCGCCAATCACGTGACCTCGAAAATCAACCAATCGCTAATTTTCGTTGCATCAGCGTTGCACCCCCGCTGAAATCACTTTCAGTGATAAAATGCATTTGGAGCGTCCAGAGATAAAAATATTCTTTGCTTTACATTTTCCTTCCCATATTATACTCCGTACCCGGTATCGTCGCGAAATATTGCAATCGATTCGTTTCGTGACGGAACAAAACTGTCACGCACACATGCGTGAAAAGAAGGGTTACAAGTTTCTGAGAATCTTTTTCCCTTCGGAAACTTGTAGAAACTTCTCAGAATTTTCAATCCGTTCGAACGAGACCCCGCCGCTTCTCATCGGAAATAAATCGCGACAATCTCGCGAGAATCTCCACGGATCAATCAGAAGTAGAAGGCGACATTTCCGAGATGAAACGTCGGTGGTTGAAGGATCAAACGGCCATTCGGAAGTACGTGGAATATTAACAGGAGTTACACGAGGCGAGGCTGGAAGTTTAAAACCGGCGACAAAAATAACAGAGCGTGAAAATGATGAAAATCATGGTGTCCGGAGCAATTATCGCGGAATGGAGCGTTAACGGACCGCGGTAATGAGTTGGCGAATTGCTCGGAAGCGAACGAGCAATCGACGTTTCTTTCGTCGGTTGAATAAGCGGCGGTTAATTATCTTGACAAATCGCGGCGACGTGACCATCGCCGCGGACCTTGCAACGTCCGCGAAAACATATATAGTCCATTATGTAACTTCGGCCTCACTTGCTTCGCCCGCGTGAACGTGAACGTGAACGTGCTCGAACCAAGGAGAGGGGCAGAAAGAAAAAGGAGAAAGAATTTATGAAGAGGCGATCATCGCGGAAAATTGACCAACGAGAGTATGGCCACGTGGAAGATTCCGAGTGACTCGTGAGTGAGTAATATAAAAACAGTTTACAGTTACAGAAGCAGATGTTGATCATCGTTTGCGTCTTTCTATCTTCCGTTTCGAAACTGTAAACTGACGATTGATAAAGAGCACAAGTATCGAAACTTGAAAGAAATCCTCGAATGTGAACAGGTGAACAGTTATCAAAGATCCTTGGCTTGAAACGTGTCCCTCCGTCGCGCAAATTAACCAATAATTTCCTTCTATAAATGATAAACGAAATTCAGACAACAGAATAAAAATTTGACAATAAATCATTGGTTTGATAATTTTCTAATCGTCGTATCACGGATACACGAAAATGTGTGTATCTTCAAGTCACGCAATGTTGCAGGGGGGTGTTGAAGCTCGTCATCGCGGTAAAATATAATCGTGTTCCATTGTTATAAAATGTAATCGTCACAGATCACGAGACTGTGACGAAAGAAAGGTCCGTGTCATCGTTGCCACGATATTATCCCTTGGATTATACGCGTTCATTGACACACTCTCTGTCCAGGTAGTGTCGTTTCAACCCTGCACGCGTTAACAAGCGACGAGGGCCCCATAAAGTAGCCTTGTTCTCTCTCCGCGACATTACGGAACGATTATTCAGCGCGAGTGCGCGAGTAGGCCAAGAGAGAGATCACGTTCCGCTGCTGGAATTCCCCGACAGGCTCACTGGGAAAGTATTCCGCTGTTAATTGTGTCAAAGGGTGCGGCCCAATTTTTGTCAGCGCGAGAAATTCGACGACGTCTCGTTTCAAGGAAACCAGCAAAAAAAAAAGAAAAGGAGTATGCTTCAGTATGCTTCTCACTCCGTGCGTTCTTGTCCACTTTCGACAGTGACGAATATAATTTCTTAAAATCAGTTACACCCCCAAAATCCACTTTCTTCCCTTTTTTTTCCCCCTAGGAATCCTTCCGCTTTTCCAACGCGACACGGCGAGGCCGTTCGAACAGAATTGAAAGAATTTATGCAAATGCCGATTCGCCGAACGGGGACAGCTAAAGCTGATCCTTTTTTTCAAACGAAATTTCCTCGTTCCTGACCGGGTGAAATTCGATTTCCCGGCGATTAGCAAACTCGAGTGTAATCGATTCTTTTGCTGGAACGAAACACCGTCGAAATCGACGATCGCAGGTCAGTCCGCGTGGAAAACAAAACGGGGGCAATTCGGGAAAATCGTCAACCCTTTGAAAAAATGTGAAGAAAGTCGATAAAGGTACAATAAAATACACATTAAAAGAAAAACACGAAACAGGGACAAAGGATCCTCGAACATTTTAGGACCTTCCAGGAAATCCCTAGAAGGAACAAGGGCGCTACGTGAAGACTATAAATAACACTCAGAAGTCGAGTATGCAGGTTTTTTTGAAACATTTTCCGTGGCAAACGCCACCACACTCACATCTGTACAAAACAATCAACAAAACAGATAACGTAGACCTAAATTACCGTTTCATTGGCAGGTAACAGGGCGAGAGAAGCCACTGCTGGAAACGATACACGAAAATCATATTGAATAAAAAAAGAGAAAAGTCAATTTCTACGCTAGCTATTGCACACAAGTGTATGTAATTGTATATATGTATTCTTTACAAATAGTTTACAGGCGAGCGGCCTACGGGTTAGCGTGACCATCGTGATTAATCGGGACCCGGGCGTAATAATCGGGATGAAATTTCCAGCCGGGGCTGAATTAAAATTTATCAAAGGAACCGTCGGTTAACTTTGTCCGACGCGTTCCCAGAAGCCATCCAATTTGACCGGAAAAATAAGGTGCGGCTAGCCGCGGAAAGGCGAGCAGTTTCTATTAATATTCTCTTTAACAAGGCGTAGATTACCGATAGCGCTGGCGAAAGACGAACATGTCTGAATCTTTCGATTCTCTTTGATCCTCGGGTCAAACTGGAACATGCGCGAGTGAATTCAACTTCGTAACGCAGAGTCTCGTGAAATTAACAACTGGGCCGCGAGTTTTCGCTCGAATTCGTACCTTCAGATATGTAATGTAAAAAAAGAGAGAGAGAGAGAGAGAGAGAGAGAGAGATAGCATCTTTGGGGAAAATTGGTTTACGTAGAAAGCATATCGCAGAGAGCATTTCGGTAGTATGCCAAGTAAAGAAAGTAAAGAAATTCGGTGGTACAATAAAATTCACGTTAAGGGAGAGACATAAAACGGACGCAGAGGATCCTCGGACCTTTCAAGACCTGCGAAAAAATCCGTAGAAGGAACAAGGGTGTCGCGTGAAGACTATAAATTAGATTCTGTACGACGTATCGAGCGCGAGCTGTCAAACAAATCGCACCGCTTTTCAATAAACGTCGAATTGTACAAATTATATAAAATATGTTCTTTGTACGTCTACGGTTTGGCACGAATTTAGGAACGCGCGAGGATACTCGCCGTCTTTTCCGCGATACATTCTCCTGAGAAAGTTTTCGAGAGTGCTTCGGTTAACTCGAAGCCCCGAGCCCCCCCAAAGAATATTGCCGTTCCAACGCGAATTTCCCCCTCGGTAACTTCGACTCATCCTTTTATCCGACGTCGTATTAGCCGCGATATTAAAAACGTTCCGCGGCCGATCGTTATTATCAGCTTTTTATTCGAGGGTCTTTCGAAAGCTCGCCCGGATAATTCCCACAAATTTCACGGAGGTACGCAGATACTTTCGTACGGCCGCGGAGGCCGAGTTCCAGTTCAGGTTTGTAACGATGCTCGAAAATCGATGTCTCGTTAGCCTGTACGAGAAGAAAAGAGAGAGAGAGAGAGAGAGAGAGAGAGAGAGAGAGAGAGAAATACAGAATACAGTTATGAGCGACGTAAAAATCCACGGGTCGCGAGACCCCTGCAATTTTCGAAAGTAAAAAGTTTTCGTGCGACGCGCGCCGATCCTCCTCTCCCGCGAAAATGGGAAAAAGTTTCGCTCGGCGAGCGAACGGCACCGGATATCGACTATTATGCCTAGTCGAATTGAAATGTGCCCCAACTTTTCCCACGCTCTCGCTCTCTCTTTCTCTCTCTTTCTCGTTTTATTGGAATATTTTCCTGTGGCTCGCCACCGTGAAAAATGGGGAGCGCCGAGAGGGTTTATCGCGATAATGAAATAAAATTCTTCGTTAACGGTTCGAAGCAACGAGTCGAAAGAACCGCATCATGTTGTTCGTTTCCTCCGTCTTGTCCATGTAAAGTTTATTTATTTTTTATTCCAATGACAGCTTAGAAATTTGATTAGACAACTGTCCAAGAAAAAAAGCAACGCTTTGTAAAATTACAACGAGCCGCAGAAAATATTCGCAGCCCTGCAACTGTCCAATTGATAAGTCTTACAAACTCAAACGCTCATATATACGACGAAAAATCACTTGTGATTATATTTCAATGGCAGCTTATAAATTTGACAATAACTGTGAAGAAAAAGAAAACGAAAAAAACAGTTCAGCTCGTATCGGCGCTTTGTAGAATCATCGAACGTAGAACGTGAGATAATAGTTTTTTGAAAGACTTGTCAATCGTCCAGAGTATTTCTGTGACTCGCTGTAATTTTACAAAGCGTCGATTCGAGCTGAACTGTTTTTTTCTTTTTCTTTTCCTTGATCACAGTTATTGTCAAATATATATATATATATATATATATATATACGATGAAACAGAGTTCATTTCCTCTTGTGTTCCGCGCTCGGGGACTGGTAAATAAAGTTCACCACCTTGAAAGGGATCACAATCAGCTCCTTTTTTCTCGACGATAACGAAATTATCTGTTTCTTTCTCCCTTCTTTTCCACACGCTGCGCACGCTCTTAGGGGGCGAAAGGGATCGCGGTATCTCTACATAGTCAGCAACGTGCCACCCTCCTTCCACGATCACGAGATGTTAATAAATTACAACCGCGATAACCGCGTTAAGTTCGCGAAACTACCGGCTCGATGATATCACGGCGGTTGCATGTTCTTTCTTTTCTTTTTAACAAGCTGCTGAACTCTGGAATTTCAGCGAAGAAATATATTCCCGCGAAAATACTCTCCAATGTTTTATTTTCGTGGAACAATTATCTCCGATGAAATGTTCCTGGCGTCGATTTTTGGAGAGATTCGTTTATTTAATCGTGACTCGTTTGGTTGGCATTTTTCTCGAGTAAAGCTACGTTGTAACGATTAATGTTTAAGACGACGACGAATGCGAACGAAATTGGTCAAAATACGAGAAATGTAAAATATTTCCAATTTCGTTGGCCTTCCAACGAAGGGCTTTCATCTAAAACGAGACTGCTCGAGATATTACGCTGCCGGCTCTGAATTTTGCAGTTTCTGTCCACAAGTTGTTTACGTTCATCGTAATATCGATCCGCCGAGATTTGTTATAGCTTTATTAAAACGGGGTAAACCGTTGCGATACGGGCAACAACGTTTTCAATTTGAGCATCGATCGATCAGATCGAAAACAACTCGACTTTTACCAAACGGAAAAGAAAGGTAAATCTCGATCCAAAATGTCGTGACGTTAAAAATCACTATCTCGAAATTAGATCGAAAAAGAGTCTTGATTCAAAATGTTACGAGAATTGGCTCCAAGTGGTATCGAAATGGCTCGATCTTTGCCAGAAACGACGAGAAGCGACGAGACTCGAACTCGACTTTTGCCATCGAAAAAGAGAAAAAGAAAAAGCAACGTTGGAAATCTCGAGTAATTACCGCGCACCTTCGTTGGAAACACTTGCGTAAACTCGTACAATTTCCCACAAGAGAGTTTCACTCTCGCTAGTTCGATAAAAAAAAGAAAAGAAAAAAAAAGAGAAAGAAAAAGCAGAGAAAGAACTCGACTTCTTATACTGACTTATACTTCGAAACACCCTCGTAAATTCTTCGTCTGGCTCAACGACGCGAAATCGAATTTCATAGGAAAGAAATCCACTGTGAAACTGTCCGGGCGCGCTGTCGCGGCAATCGACAAGCAAATCGAGGGCAAGAGAAAGGAACGAGAGAAGCCCTGGAGTATCGACGTTTCGGCCTCGTGTTTCCACCCTCGCGCGAAGGGGGTCGGCGGCGCAAGCTGATTGAAAGTCACTCGTCGTACTAATGCGGCTAACATATGGCCGTCTGTTTCTACTGTTCCCGAGAGCCCAGAGCAGCTCCATGCAGCGGCGGTAGCCTCGCGGCCAGTGATCGATAAGCCTAGATTCAAAACTGCTTTCCCTCCGCTGCCCCTCTGTATTTCGTGCCGCGATTGGAACAATAAATCACCGGCGGGCTCGACAGAGTTCGAATCATATTAATAGTCCTCCGCTTTTCAGACCGTGAAAATAGGGCTACGCCGAAACGAGGCGAGACGAAACGATCCGGCCGAAAAATTATTTCTCTGCCATCCCCCCTTTGCCCCCCCCCCTCTCTCTCTCTCTCTCTCGCGATCGAATAGAATCTCTGGAAACAATAGAACGATAAAAAAAGAAACAATCTCATTCGTCGATGATTTGATACTTTTCTGAATATTCATTTTTAATCGAGAGAGAATAAATCCCTTGTCTTACTTCATTGAACGTGTTACGTCATATCAGACACAAAGTATTAAAAGCATCATATAATACTTGCGTTTAAATGTTTGAACTTTGGTTTGAAGAATTAAAAATTTGAAATTTGAAAATTTAAAATTTGCAAACTCGCGTTCCGCGGGACAACAATTTATTCTACCTAAAACGAACTCTGACTCGATATCACAGGAGGGTCAATACCACTGGCCAAGTTGTGGAAGTTAACAAAGTCAAACTGATCGACTTCGTTCTAGGATCGAATCAAAATACGAGGGACAGTAATGAATTCGAAAGTAAAAATGACGATTCCCCCTGATTTTTTTAATTTTCGCAGTCGATCGAACGTGGCTTCGGAATCTCGCACGACATTAGCGCACTCGCTCGCGCGAAATGATGAATTCCGGAAGAAAAATTTAGAATTCGGAGAGGTCGCTTGTCCTCCGAATACCTATCGATATTATTAATTGGTGAATTATTGCAAAAGAGCGTCCCAATGACACTTTTACGAGCGACACTATGTCTCCAGAATATTTTCCCCTGCAGTGATTAATCGTAATTAATAGACCGACCCGTGAAAAAAATCTCAAAGTAATTCTTCCTTGCGCAAAACGGAATATCCCACGCTCGAACACCAAATAAATTCCAAAGAACAAAAAAAAAAGACAAAGAAACCAAATTGACGCGACGAGAAATCGACGACAGAGCGACAAATTGAAACGCAATTGCAAAGGCGGTAGTTCCACGTCTCGTAATGCTCGCGAACCACGCGTTCGGCAGTTCAATTTCCTCGACTTCTTCCTATCCTCCAACTTTTTCCCGGAGCGTTTCTCGCTGGGGCGGTGTACGCACAGCCAGTTGCGCGTGTTTCGCAAACAATTGCCGACAAAGCCAGGCGAAACTATAACAGCAAGGAAAGCTAGGAAAGAAATCCCCGAGGGACTCGCGGAAACGATAGATCCCAATTAAAACTTGCACGTTCTATTAAATCCCCCCCAGAAGTCGGAGGACTCTTTTCGAAAAAAAAAATGAAAGCGAGCAAAGTATAGTATCGTCTCGACGAGAAGGCCGTTATCGACGCGGTTCTTGCGAGAGCATCGATGACTCGATGCGGCTGTTGTAAATCACTCTTTAGTAAAGAGAGAGAGAGAGAGAGAGGGAGGGAGAGAGAGCTGAGAAAATACCGATAGTCCCGACATCCTAGGCGAGTTATGCCCGTCGGCTGTAAATCACGCCTCACGCTGATATCGTTAATACACAGTAGACTGCCAGGCTGTCTGTTGTCGGCGAAAAGACTGCGTGCCGTTCGTTCGTTCGCGATCGATACGCACGCGTGGATTAAAAATTATTTCGCCCGTGCCATTCGCGTCGAATGCCTTTCGAATGTATCGAGTAAATCACACGCTACCGCGTACGGGGGAAGCTGCCAGAGAGAACAGCAACGGCAGAGACAGATCTTGCTGCCTCTTCTTCTCTTTTTGTCCTCCTCTTTTTCCTGGGGGACGACGCGTTTTGAAGTGCCACTGTCGCAGATGAAATTAATGGGATCGCGAAATAAAAGCAAGAGGAGAGAGGTCCTCTCGGTGCGTACATGCACGGATTTTCATATTTGATAACATCACCATTTACTTCGTAAAGGATCCTTTCCCGAGTTTTATCAGTTTCCATCACAGGCTCGCTCTTTGCTCTTCTTTCGTTTCCGCAAAGTCCTTTCAAGTCGTCCTTCCAGGAGGAACCTCGCCTCGAAAATTACGCACCGTTAAGGTAATCTTTCGATCTCTCTCCTCTTCCGAAGGCCGGCGTCTCGGGGAAAAACTGAATGGCCGTTGAAGTTAATGAGACACAAATACGACGAGGTAGCTGGCGGAGAAGAAAAATGGAAAGAACGAGACGGAGAAACTCGGTTAAGTAAGAGTCGGAGGATGATAATTGTTTTTAAGATTCTCTGGCCGTTATAGAATCTTCCAATTGAAAGTTTCGCCCGTTAACGAGCAACATTTTATCACTGAAAGTGATTTTAACGGGGGTAACCCAGAAAATCGAGCCTCTTCAGGTGCAACGAAAATTAGCGATTGGTTGATTTGGGTCACGTGATTCGTGAGGGGTGTAGGCTAGACCTCCAGTAGGAGTGGCGTTGTCTGGTAATAAGCGATCGCGCCTGTAATTTGTTTTCTATCGATTCAAATGTTTGCGTATCGATAAAATTTTCACGAAAAAGTCGTCTTCATTTCCTGGTCGGAACAGTTGCTTCTGGACCTTTCAGTCAGACGAATCGTACTGGAATATAAGACGTGCAGTTTTATTCCTTTCGATCGATCCGCGTTAGCATATTCTATTTTTTTATATTTTTTATTTTTCCATATTGGAGGAATATTTCTGTCATTCCAAAGAATTGAGTTATTCGCGACATTATATATAAATGATTGATATTTATTGTGATTCCTTCGGAGAAGAGGGAAAATTCGCGCGAAAGATTTATGCAAAGTCGCTCTCGATAAATTGAGCGGATGTTTATGTTACGAGATATCGATAGCGAGCCAAGATTGATTCGAAGGTTACGCCAACAGAGTGCATTCAGGATTCACGATGCACACAGTACGTGGAAACCTGTCTACGAAATTCCGAAAGGTATTTTACCTTTTGGAGTGATTTTATTATAACGTGTAGAGGTCCTTCAGATCGTTGGAACGTGAAGAACCAAATCCCAGTCTGAATATTTGTATTTGCAGTCGTATTGGCAGTCGACCAAATTTTTTCATCATATTCTTCTTTTCGTGAAATGCTTCTTTCTTTATGTACGTACAACCACTTGTGTGCAAACATTCGGATATTCACTCGCATTTACTCGTGTGGACCAAAAGTTTCTTCCCACCTATTCTTTTTTTCTTTTTTTTTCTTAATAAAATATCAAAATATAAAAAAGAACTAATTTTATTAATTTTAACGTCATTTTTTCATTATGTTTCAAAAATTACTTCTTTCTAAATATTGACCACCAAAGCATTTACAAATTTGTGCTCTTTATTTTAGTAGGAAGTCATTTTTGGCCATGTATTATGTTTTCAAGAATGTATCAACTGTCATTCATCTTTGTAATATTTATCACGCGTCGTTGATCAACTTTGCCAAAATTGTCTATATTTTTACAGAACTCCTTCGACTGGTCAATTATTGTTGAATTATCTTCGTATCCAGAGGACTCTTCTCTTTAACCACAAAAAAATCCATTTGTCTCGCGATCTTCTCGAGAAACAGAGAGAGAGAGGCACGACCCGTATAAATCTTCATTTATAAAACACCCTAAACTCGCGCAAGAACGCGGCAACGATAACGACACGGCGAAACTTGCCATCGTTGAAAATTAATTGCACCTCGAGCGGATAATGCGTAGAGCATATCCGCGAGCACACACGCCACCTGTTTCTCTATGCAGTTCTTAATTAGTCTCGCGGAAACCACAGTATCACTTTGGAGAACGATCGATGTCGCTTGTTGACGGCCCCTCAGCCCCCAATTGTCCTACAACTTTCCATGAACGAAAGTTCCTTCTTCGTCGAAGTTTCCTCACCGTTTCGTCATGGATCTGATTTATGTTACGCCTCGACGAGAATTTTCCAACTGCGCGAGATGACGAGTCGAGCCAAGATCTTCCTTTCCATGTTGCCTTTTTTTCTTTTTAACATCCACGCGAAATTCTGAACACTGGTTTTCGTGTGTGCCGAGGATAGGAATTAGCACCGATAAGATTCTGCCAGAGTAGATTCAAGAAAGCTTGAAAATGTGAGTGTTATATAGTGATTTTTGTCTCACTGACAGTCGTCGAAATTGGAGAGTGATTTTTCAGATTATTGGCTGAATAACCAAATTTTAGAGTGAAAACACTACGAAAGTGAATAATCTGCCAAATGTTCTTTCAGTCTACATTTATTCGTTTGTTTCTTCAAATATAATTCTACTTTCTAAACCACCTCTGGACCGATTGCAATCACCGATGGATTATTCAATATCAAAATATTGCACAAGCAGAGAAAAATCCGCGACGTAGTAATAATTTTTATTCCAACGTGTACACTGCCTTCTCCAAGTTATTTTCCCAAAATACAAGAAAAAAAGAAGCCAAAATGTACCGTTCGTGCTGGCGGAATTGTTTGAATATTTGAATCAACGCAACACGCGTGCCAGTAGCAACGAACGTGTCGACTGGAAGACTCGCTGATTAAAAACAAATAATACTGGCTCGACTTGATTAATATCTATCCGTGTGGCTAATGGACAGGCGTGTTTAATCAAAATCATGAAAAAAAGAAAAAAGACACGTACAGAGATACTTCGTACAGTGTCGATCGACAACACTGTGCTGAATTCCCAAGCGAACTTGAACTGAACTTTCAAAATTTCTATCAACGAGTACGTATTAGACGAGTTTCCCTAGTTTCGTTTGCAAAAAAACTAACATCTCATCGACGATAAAACGCAATTTGAATTAAATCCAATAATGAAATCCGATATGCGAAAAGAAAGAGACAATTGCAGAGAGACTTCCCGTTCTCTTCTTTCTCCATTTTTCGATCGATTCTCCCGCAGAGTTCGGAATTCGGAATGCATCTGCAAACGCAAAATTACGCAGGGATTAAAATTACTGTCCGAGGACAGGTGGCAAGATCGCTTTGACGTGGCACAATAAGCCGTTGGTAGATCCGACGTCGGACGCCGCTGACAGGAAACGTCGTCTTTGATGCCGAATCCAGATATTACACGGATGGAATCTAAATGCCATCGGTGGCGAAGTTTGCCGGCGGAAGCAGAAGCGGCAGCTGCCGCGAGAAACGTCGCAGACACGCTTCGAACTTTGTGTTTCCCAGCCGATCGATGAGTTTTATCGTCAGTCTTGCACAGTGCGGGCGAATCGTAGCTGAAAAATTCCCATCGAGGATTACACGTGTTTGTGAGAATAATTATCAGAAATATCCTGTTCCGTTTAAAGCGCGGAACTCCATTTTGAATCTTACACGTTCCATAGTAGAAAAACAAAAGTTGTCGGAATACAGCATGTCGTACGAGTTTAGTACAACAACAGATTGACGGAATTTTCCAAAAATTCAACAAATCCCCAAAGCTCGATTAATTTTCGAAACTCCGTCTGTATCAACGAAAAACTAATTACCCAACAAGCACCCAAAAGTACTAAAAATCACGGGAAAAGAAAACTCGCAGTCCAGTTGCCATTACACAATACGTTGTAATTCAACGATCGATCCGATTGATTTTTCACAATGTGACGCCGCTGTCCGTCACAGTATCCACGGTTTGCCACCCTTGCACGGTTTGTCCGTGAGATTGAAGAAAAGCCGCTTGTAGGAACCGGCGACGTTCTCACGATCGGGATCCGCTGCAATGACCTGTTCGTCGTCGTGCTCCGTAGCTATCTCGATATCCGGCTCCGCCCTCAGATAAAAGATGTAAGGCACCGGCTCCAACGAACGCGCGCAGTCCTTCGTGAAATCGTCCGCCTCGACCGTCGCAACGAGGTAGCTCGTTACCGGGGCGATTCCCTTCGACTCGTCCGCCGTTTCCCCCGTCGCCTGTAAAAAACGACAACGTCAGCGAGATGGAGAACGTCCGCGCCCGCAACACGGTCAGAAGTTCATTGAAAATAAAAGCTGCACGGTGCCGTCAGTTCCGTTGCGAGACACTTATTGAGAATGAAAATCGAACTTCGATCGATCCTTCGTTTCGATAGCTCGAATCCTTTTTCTGGACAGTGACCAACCACTGGTGAACTCTGCCGTGATCTTTTGGTCGTTCAGAGTTTCAGAGTTCGTGTCTCCAGTTTCGTCCAGAGCAATACATGGAAATTTATGTTGAACTGACCTCTTGCTCATTCGGGATTAAAGTATAAAAACTCAAAGTTTAACTAATGCTAAATTGGAGATGTAAAGATCCTATAGATCTACATATCTGTCAAGCTTTCGAGAGATGAAAAGAAATGAAAGAAGACACTCGAGCAATTAACAAAATACCGTCCAATTGAATGGAATCGGATCGCCGTTGATGAGGGAAAGACTCACCCGAACTGCCTGCATCAACGTCTCGTAAATCTCCGGCAAATCAAGAAAAAATTAACGAGCTTCCTTCCACTCTCGACTATCGAGTGAAAGATCGACTCGAGGGCCTGCCGCTCTCAGTCAAGAGTGGCCACCGCGTCACCGGTTCCCCTGTAATTCATAAAACACTAGCTCCGCGTCTGACCATTCGCGGACTCTCTCTACTTGCCGCGCAAAAAACCACGCGCCAGCGTCTCTCCCAGTCGCCTTTAATGGATCCTGAAAACCCGACGAGAAACGAAAAATCAAAAAAAAAAAACAGACGTCCAGAGAGTTGAGAAACGAACGGAGGACAAATCGAGGACAACGAAGAATGCGAAGGGGTAAAGGGAATCAGCAAGAACTCTCTGAAACACGGCATCAAATACAAGCAAATACAAACAGCGTGCACAGAGACAAAAATGAGGTCCTTCCCGTGGCGTCTGCGGGAAAAAATGGTTCGAAGCTGATCGAATTACACTTACGTAGTAAGTCTTTTTTCTACGTTTCTTCATTCAAGCAATCAAGTTACGAGTGGTCGTAACAGTTTGGAACAACTCGAACGAATGGTAACGTTGAGTCATTAGGAGACGGCGGGAACGTACAATTAAACTCGTTCGTTTCAATTTAAATTGTTAACTTTAATGAATTTCACTAGCTTCTGTCACGAGAAAAGAGAGAGAGAAAAAAAAAGGGAGAACAGAAAATCTAACGTAAATCATTCGAATTATTTATGACCCAGTCGACAACAGCCGAGTTATAAAAAAGCACAACGGGTTCGCGAGTTTGATGAAGTTTTAGTACTTTCAGTGGCAAACATCGTTTTCGCGTTTTCCATCGCGCTCCGCGGAATTTTCACGTACGTCCTCGCAGCAAACCATTCGCGATCTAACAACTCGCCCGGAACTTTTCGAACGAAGTTACTACGCACGGCAGACGACAAGTCATAGCAACGAAATCGCAGACAGGAAATAATAAACTTTAATACTTTAAAACTGAAACTGAAATAAAGTAAAATTTCGCCCGTAAATCGCAGTAAACGTACTCTCGAAGAGACTGGAGAAAGTTTCGACGGTTCCTCCGACGGGTGTGGATTCGACGGATCGTCTTTTTGTTCCTCTTCCCCTTTCTCTTCCTCTTTCTCTTCCTGTTCCTCTACCGGTTCATCCCGTTTCTCGTCGACCTCGTCCACTACTGTTACCGCGGTATCGTTCTCCGATATGGCAGGATGTGCCGACTTCTCGTCCAGAGATTTGACGCTGGGCTTTGTGCTAATCTTTCCTCTCCTCTCAGCACGTCGCGGCACGCGTGATTTAGAGATCGCTACCGCCGGTTTCGGAGCAGGCTGTCTCTTCACCTTGCCTTGCTTGTCCAAGCCTTGCACTAGGAAGGTGGCCAACACTGATCTACCTCCGACTTCCTTGATCGCCTGTGTTCATAGATTTCGTTCATCGTTACGTCGACAAACAGAGAGAGAGTGAAAGCAATCAATCCATTACGGGAATTGCGTACTCGAACACAGAAAGAAATGAAGGTTGTCGAATACTTTTTTCAGAAAAAAATCCTTGAAACTGTCCAGTAATTATTATAAAAAAGAGCAATCGAAATCGAGTGCTCGTAGCGACACGTATTACGAGAGAGAGAGAGAGAGAGAGAGAGAGTCTTTCGTTGTTTCTCGCAATTTGTCACGCGATGTAGGTATCTGTATAAAATGCAATAAAATCAACGAAACACGTGGAAAATTCAGTGACGAGCAAGAGACGAAAAAAAAAAAAGACCACCGCGTCGTAGAGTTTTCACCTGTTCAGCGGTCTCCTTCCAGTGCTTGTAATAAGATCGATAGACGGTCGCCTCGTGCGTGAACTTCTTCAACAACGCCCTCATCTCCTCCTCGGTCCTCGGTAAAGGCAATCGCTGCAACGAAACTCTCTTTTTTTTCTTGTGTTTTTCTTTAACACAGATTCACAACGAAAGTTTGCAAATTCGAATGAAGAGCGACGTTGTTCGCGAGAGAAAAGAAGGGAGGAAGGAAGGAAAGAGGGAGGGAAAGTTTTGAGAGACTTTTGCCTCTCTCGAAAGATTGGACTGATTCTTGCGAGATTGTCGAACGTGATAAACGCTAGGCACTGTATTCATCTGCAACAATACCGAGTTTCTTACTTCGAATGGCTCGCTGTCACTGTCTTCTTCTGTTCTCAAATGCTCCCATGGTGTGCCTATGGGCCAAATCTTCGTGAATTCGTCCTTCTCGTTCGCCTCCTCCTTTCCTGCCACTGTCTCTCTCGATTCTTCCGGCGCTGTCTCTCCCGATTTCGATCTTAACGTCACTGCCTCGGAGTTTTCCTTTTCTGCCAGCCTTCTTTCGGACATTTCTTCCGACTCTGTTGTTAATTTTGTCCCCGTTTCTGGTTTTCCCCGTGTAACAAAATAATAAAAAAGATAAGAGAGATTGAGAGAGAGAGAGATTATTGCGAATTACGCGCAAACCGAAAACTTAAATCCAACGTAAATAATGGTCGAATAGTCTTCACTTGTGTCTTTTTCTTTTTTTTTTTTAATCACTGAAAGTGATTTTAGCGGGGATAACCGAGAAAATCGGGTCTCTTCAGGTGCAACGCTATTGCAACGAAAATTAGCGATTGGTTGATTTGGGTCACGTGATTCGCGAGGGGGCGTGGGCTAGACCTCGAGTAGGAGTGGCGTCGTCTGCTACTGAACGATCGCGCCTGTAATTTGTTTTCTATCGATTCAAATGTTTGCATATCGATAAAAAGTCGTCTTCATTTCCCAATCAGAACAGTTGCTTCTGAGCCTTTCAGTGAGACGAATCGTACTGGTGTACAGTATTTTTTTTCTTTCTCCGTATTCGCAAAAATTTTCAATTTTTGATTAGTTGCTCTTTGGTTTGAACTCTGAACTCGGATTTTCCTCAAATGTTTACGCCTCGTGAAATATGTAGCAGTTCCAAACTGATAGGCGAAAGTGCATGGTACTCGTGCATTAATTAACCACGCATTATCGCGCGCAACCTGCCGCGCGACATGACGCGTTATTATTTTATCGCGACGTCGCAACGTGATATTGGCAACGAAATGCACGACGATCGTCCCGCAAAATCGGAATCGCTGCAATTTAATCCGTCAATTTAATAATCAGATCGGCTAGAAAAAAGTACAATCGCGGATCGAAACCGTTGGATGAATCGCGTTTCGATGGTGTTGCAAACGCTGTCTCAATCATCGAAACAAATAACGAAAACTGATAATTTATCGATTGAGCTCAATTAGTAATTTCCTCGTGTACTTTCGTCACTACTTTCGGTGGTTTAATCGCGCGCTGACAATCGTCCGCGACGGCGGATCGAGATTACTCGAGCTTTTTACACGGGACAGGGAGCAAGACTCGTCTTAATTAAATCGCGAAACTCCTCTGCCCGGTTTGTTTATCGCGGTGAAAAAGTTGGACGACAGCGGCAGGTGCTTTGTCTCGCTCGAACGGAACACGGGCTGGAACAAAGGAGGGAACTTTCTCCCGTCCCTCCGAAACGGTTAATTCCCGACGTCCCCGGGTCGACAGAGATTCACTGGCGTAATAACCGGGACACGTAGAATTGCTTATTAAATGCGAGACATTCGTGAGATAAGGCAGCGGGAGTGTACCGATGTACAGCTTTGCGTCTGCTCCTCTCGCAAAGTCTGTTTAAGGCCGAGTGGAAGCACTACGCGAGGATGATAGCGTCAGAGCCTCGGATTTATCTCGCGATAAGTGCCACTGCCAACCGCCGCGATACACTTTTTTCAACCGTGTCGCCGTGTCTTACGATCATCCCGCTCGTACTCTCCCCTAACAACTTTACGTTGTCATCGACTTTGAGTGGAAAACGCGAGACCACGTGACGTTGTGTAATTTCCAGAATTCGCAAGGATTTATTTTCTTTTTTTCTTTTTCTTTTTTTTTTTTAATCTTCCTGGGCGGAAATTTTCGAAAAGTGGATTTTTATGCACTTGCGAAGAATTTGAAAGTGCGCAAATTTACAATTTAATGTGTAGAATATTCAAAGTGTAATAATAATACCGATTATTCATGGAATCCATATAGGTTCTATATGTTTCATTCGTGAAAATGTAAAAATGCAGCCTCTGGTCATGACGAAACTGTTGCGACGAAATAAGCTGTTGTTAAATACTGAATCAATAAATTCGAATCTGATGAATTTATACCTTCTTGATCCACCGTGACTTTGTTCGATTCTTTCGTCGGTTGGTATTCTTCCTGCGAACAGAGAACCGGAATTCTAGAATTATTATCACAGAATATAGATAAATTTTCAATTATTATATACTAGAATGATTGAAATAAAAAGTCTGACGTAAAATAACCTTTTCAATTTTCTTCGTATCAACCGCATTTCCATCCAGGAGCGCGTTGTTTCAACTTCCAATTTAATTTCAGCCTGCACATTTGCAATTTAACAACTGAAATACATCTTGTCGAAAATGGTGACGATGTATCGTCACAAACCCGCAAATATTGGTACGTACAAACGGATGTCGATCCCTTCAGAGGCCGGGCTGGGAACAGCACGAGCTTATAAATCTTCGGAAAAAGTTACCAGCCCGGAGAAAAACCCGGAGGAATTAGTTTTCATATCAAACCACCTTCCTCCTCTTTTATTTTGCAACTTTCATCCCTCTCCCCGTCCGAAGTTTCTCCGAACTTCTTTGGCACGTACGACTCCGCGAGATTATTCCGACTCGCGACAAGAACTATCACCGCCATTCTCTCGAAGCACTGGCGAAACTTTAAACGCCGTTGACAGAAATATAGTCTGATGTCTATGAGACCGGCTGTAATTTATGGCAGTGTTACGGCGGTGGGAAAAACCTCGGGAAGAAAGACGGATTTCCAGGGGCAGGGATGGCCCCTGCCGGAGTGCCAGCAAACCGTTCGGGAGTTTGGCTCGCGCAAACAGAACGATTAATGCATATTAAAATGAAAATTAAACCCGCTTATCTCTCCGGGCGTAAGAGGAACGTGAGACGGCAGCAATTACCGCCGGGAGCGCATAAATTGATCGGAGAGCTGTTACAGTGCTCCGCGAATAATTATAGGTTTATCGGGGCCGGGTCCGCGTGACTTTCGGCTCAAATATTTAAACACACAGACCAGACTGCCGCAAATGGAACGAATAATTTCGGTTTTAACGTTTACGTGCTTTCTCTCTCTCTCTCTCTCTCTCTCTCCGAATAACGTCGACATTGTCCGGGCATTTTGCAAAGCAATTTCGCAACTTCTACAATCGAGATCTCCGATCATTTGCAATAATTCCGCATCTTCCAACTTGAAGTTTACGGAATATTTGTCACAAACCTCCCACTTTAATTAAGTGGTTAATTACCCGAAAGAAAAAGAAAAAGAAAACGTGTGCTTACATAAAAATTCACAGTCCATTAATCGTATTTTGCTAAATTCCTCGCTGAGACGCTCTATATCTATACCGTCGCCTGCTCTGTATCTAAAAATTCCCGAGCTCGTGGTATTATTTATAATTCACTGAAAATTAGCAAAAATGAAGAAGAATTTCTCTCTCTCTCTCGCGCGCGCGCGCATTGTTCTGTATAATATATCCAGCTCTGGACGCGTTTTTAATTAAACTGCGACAATCAAACACAGCGAACTCGCGTTTACTCGCAACCGAATGAAACTTGCGTTTGCGCTAAACGGTCAATTAAAGATCGAGAAAATGATTTTTACTCGAGTCAACAGCTTCGTAGCTGTAGCACAGAGCCTTTCTGTGCCTTCAAGAAACTCCGCGGAAATTAGTTTCAACCTGCAACTGTTCAGAGCAAACACGCTCTTTCGATCAAGCTCGAAGCCCTCGATCGTTCGCGGTTTCTATTTGACGGAATAGCCAAACTATTCGATACGATACGATCAATCCACGTTGTGTTTGCGAGGTTATCTCGCGACAACTGTCAATCAACCCGTCACGCGATCCCTTTTCCGTCCAAATTCATTGCATTTTCATTGACGTGCCGACCTGATTTCAATACGTTCGCCGTGGCCCTGACTTTTTCCCACGCGAGACGCGACGCCTCTCTTATTAAAACACGAGCCAGCCCATTGCACCCGCTACTAAATATATTACGGTACGATTGATCGTCCGGTGTCGTCCGATGTCGTTTCGACTAAACTCCGTTGTCCACAAGGTCGGCCGCCTCCGCGAGACCTCCAAGCAACATGTGTGAGTGAGAATTCACATGTCACCCGAGAGTGAAGCCGGAATTAGACCAGAATTTCCACGTATTTTTTCTGTTTCTCATTAACGTGACCAAAAGTACGATATTTTCATTCACCGTTCGTGCAAACGTCTCGGTACAGGTGTGAATTTAAACGAAATGTTGTTTTATGGGAACCAATTGTACTAGTAGTCTCTCAAACGTATCAGAGTAATTTCTTTAACTTGGAGTATACTTTTTTTCTGTTTCACTTTGATACACAGGATAGAGAATTTGCATTCCACTTTTCTCTCTCTCTCTCTCTCTGATGAGAAATGAAAAATTACTTTTTTTCCTCTATACCGAATACATCCGAAGAATCTTTCGCTAGTCTCTACATTGTCTCAATCGACTCTCTATTTCGCGAATTGTCTTGCGATTTAGAAACGAAAGAAAAAACTGCACGACTTGTACCACAGTATGATTCGTCTCACTGAAAGGCTCAAAAGCAACTGTTCCGACTAAGAAATGAAGACGACGCCCCCTCGTGAATCACGTGACCTAAATCAACCAATCGCTAATTTTCGTTGCATCAGCGTTGCAGCTGCAGAGGCCCGATTTTCTGGGTTACCCCTGCCAAAATCACTTTTAGTAATAAAATCGAAATTTAAGTCTTGACGAAAGTCCCGGAATAGTCGACCAACTTCGACACAGTTTAATTGCCAAAGTAAGATTGATCGTTCAATAACACTGTACACACCAAGCCGTTCCCCCCCCCCTCTCTCTCTCTCCTTGTGGTTTCTCCATTTTTCGTTTGCCAAGTCACTCGCAAGAAGAAGCATGTCGCGAGAAAGAGAGAGAGAGATTTAAACGCATTCCCTTGTCGTTGAAGCATGCAGCGTCGCATATAAATCTCCGAGAGAGTGAAAAAGCACGCGAGCAAAGCACCTGAGCTTTCGAGACAAGGAAACAACGACGTTGCCTTCGGTGCCGTATCGCGTCGCGTCGTCTCTCGAAAGATCAAGGTTAACTTTGTTGGATTCTGCGAGACGCGATTCCCGTAAGACGAGTCGCGTGAATCATGCCCCATCAGCTCGATCTTCGACCAAGTTAGGTTTCCGATATTTAGAGAAAGAAAATATTTATCCGTGATAAAGGAAATTAGGAAATTTGATAGTCTTGCGATACGCTGTCAGAAGGGGGAGAGAAAAATGAAACTTTCAACAGTTCGATCAGTGTCGAGTATCAGGCGCCAGATCGATGAATTTTCATCGAGACAGGTACCAAAGCTTTGCAATCTTCCTCGGAGATCGTCGTCCGTGCCGAGTTTCGATGTCAACGATAATTCGCGACTGTGGAGTGCGAAAGTATTTGTACGCTCGATGAAAAAGCCTCTAAACTGTTGCAACTTGATGAAAGAAAATCGCGTGACAATTCGGTTGGCTTCGTTTCAAAATCCGCTTTGACGGTCGACAAAGTGTGAAAGCAAAGTCCTCGAATCAATTGTAAGAATCAACCGCGATATCGAACACTCTCGAATTTCTGTCGTTCAAGATTCGATCAAATGGTACAGCAAGTTTGAAAGAAAACACTTCGATCTTTGAGATCTAGTCGCGAAAAAATTTTTGGAAGGCTTTCGACGACGAGATGTAAAAACATCTTTAGAAAAACGAAGGAATTACCAGGTAATTCGATGAAATTGAAGTTTCACGAGTCTTAAAAAAAAATTCAAATTTCCTCGCCGATTCTTCATCGAGTGAGCGAGTATTTCTACAGAGACTTTCGATCTGATTTTTCTGGATCCCGATTGCTTCTGTTTTAACACAGATTTCCATCAGAAAGTTTCCGTCTCGAATTAACTCGTCGCAGTCCTCCGAACGAACGCCTTTCTTCGTGGATCCATTACTCTTGCAAGGCGTGGTATCACTTCACTGATTGCGAGAAAGTCTCCGAGAAAGAACCGAGAGGCCTGGAGCTACCAGTGGAACGTTCCTTCGCTTCTCTATTTACGCTGGCTCGTAAACGCGCGTCGCGCAAATGGTTAAGCAGAGGCTTTTGTTAACGACGATTCCCTCCAAAGCTGCGATATCTACCGCGATAACACGCGCGCGACTGCAGCCAACGCTATCTCTACCGGGGCTCGGAATTATTGAAAAGCGATATCGGGACCGGGGCGAGCGCTTCTTCCATTCTACAAATGCGAGGAGTCGTCGTCGTCGTCGTCGTCGCCGCGCGCCAGCACACCTTTCCGAAATTGCACTTGCTCTCAACAACGCTGGCGTGGATAGAAATCTCGAAATTTCGTCTCCGAATAATCTCGAGTAATCTCAAAGAACGGAATTTCATTTAAATACAGAGGAGCTTTCGCGTTTCCCGTTGTGCCGGAACGTCGCGATAACTCCTTGCCAGATTTACGTAGAAGATTCCATTCCTTTGCGAAGAAAGTAGAAGTTTGGATACCACAACGATGGAGAAAAGTCTACGCGCGACAATATTGCACGATATTATTATTTTTCAAATTCCACCGAATTGAGTCTATTGCACGGACGAAGAGAATAGCAACGGAATTCAATTTATGAAACAAAGTAAAGCGCGAAAACGGGAGAAAATTCAACTTGCGACATGCAACGATTAACAAACAATGAAACGTAGAGACTTTCGCCGTTCGATCGTGAGTAACAACAGCTCGCTACGTGTTCGAAATTAATTTTCGAATACAATTGCCGTCGCGCGTAAATGGCGTCCATTTTTCATCCCCCGATCGGGCATTTCGACATAAATATCTAACGTCGGTCCAGCGTCCGTAACAGGTCGTTACACGAAAGCGAACTTACCTCTCCCAGTTTCAAGGCCCGCTCGGCCTTCTGCAACTCTTCCGCGAGCCTCGCAGCAAAATCGATGTGAGCACGTAACCACCTCTGCCATTCGTCGGCAATTTCGCCGATCTTGCCGAGCCAAATCGACCAAACACGCAGCATTTCCGATGGCACGGCGTATATTCGCTCCATGGACCTCGCCACGTTCCTGCCATTTCGATGCGTTACACGTCATTTCAATTTCTCTGCAGTCTAATCCGCGCAGTCTCCCCTCCCCCATTTATTTCGCAATATGTAATAAAAGGGTTTGGGGAAATTCCGCGCGCTTCTTCGTACCTCCGAATCGTTCAATATCGTGCACGTATCGTATTTTTCTCTTCAATTGTTCAAATTGGTAAAACGATATCTACGAAAACTAACGGAGATATGCAACAAGAGAAAAATCTAATAGTAACCTTTCAGTAGTTGTATTTGTCTTGCATCAGGGGATACCCGTGAGTAACGTTGCTTTTCTTTCGAATTTAACAAACGTTGCTATCTACCGACAATAACTTAACTTGTTACAACGTAACTTGCGTTCTAGTTAAATATATTGACGTTTAGTTGCATCAACTCTTGGATAAAATAATTTTGTACAATATCGAAAAGAACAAAATTACTTACGACTACGCCAAATAATTGCTAGACTATCGGATCGAATCTAGCCAGCGATGTACAATTATCGACTGTTATCGACTGTCTGAGAATTAATATCGAACAGGTAGAAAAGTAGACTGAAAGCAGCACGCGAGTATCTCGCTCCACCTCGAATATTTCGCGTATTTCTGTATGTTCCACGCGCGTTCGGTGCATCCTTGTATCCCACGAAAGCAATACCTCTGAAATTCCCGTCATTTTTAAAAAACGCAAAGAGACACGAAAAATTTCTCCAAGTCAAATATCGCGAACGAGTGCATTTCTTCGAAATGAAACGACGATTTGAAATGGAAATCATTTCCTTCCTCCCCGGTCGAACCATCGAACAATAGGGCGAAGCAATTCGAGAGGGGGATGGAGGAAACGACGCAAATCGAGAGTCAAGCAAATAAATCCGCGTTAGCGAGATATCGCGAAACTTCTTAAATTTGTTCAACGTAAAGTTAGTGTAAATTTGAAATGTCCCTTGGCTCGAGGTTGTTCGAATTACACGGCAGCAATAAATATCAGTTCGGGATCCCAGATCAAGGAATTGTGCAAACAGCGAGACCAAACAGCGAACACTGCGGAATGTTCGTGTTTTTGGCAATGCTTTTGTCCCAAGCATGAGTAACTAGAAAAACTGCACGATTCGTCTCACTGAAAGGCTCAGAAGCAACTGTTCTGGCTAATTATTGCTACGCGATCGCTCAGTATCGGACAACGCCACTCCTACTCGAGGTCTGCTCCACGCCCCCTCACAAATCACGTGACCCAATCGACCAATCGCTAATTTTCGTTGCATCAGCGTTGCACCTCAAGCTGATTTAGCCCAGCTAAAATCACTTTCAGCGATAATAAAAAAAGTAATTCCCTAATACACACGAGCTTAATTGTCGCGTGTTCCTCGAAGCCGAAAATCATTGAATCGTTGTCTGCAAATTGTGAGAAGATTAAAGCGAGCTGATGATCTATTACAAATTTTCATTTAAAAAAAGAGAAGAAAAAACAGACCGTGTACTTCGATCGAGAGAGAGAATTAACTCGCCGGATTAATTAAATTAATTGAAAACAAGATTGAATTAATATCATGGCGAATCGGCAGAAAATTAATTAAGGCCACGCATTGGGGAGGGAAAACGCCGAATTTCAATTTAGGTGGGGAATACTGAAATTTCTCTGACACCGAGAACGTAAAAGGCATCGTCAGAATTGGAACGAAAGGACGGGACAAAAGAACCGAGATATTAATTGCGAGCAGCGTTTGATGCACTTTCTAAATGAATATCGCGCCGGTTCAATTTACCTCGGCAACTTGTATTTGCGATTGATCTTTCGAAAAATCGACGAACGAGCGATTTCGAAGTGATGTGTAATAATTCTCGACTTTTATCGATTGTAAAGTGAGAGAAGTTTTCGAAATTCCGTAAGAGAGAAGAGAAGTTGCGTCGAAAGAGGTTTCACGGCAAAATTAAGCGAGGAATGTGACGAGACGTATGACAGCTACAGTGCATAATGACGCACACGCGGAGAACGACGTCGATGGATGAGACGACACGACACGACACGACACGACACGACACGACACGACACGAAGCAATAACTCGAAGTTATTGTCTATTTACGGCGTCGCGCTTGAGAACGCCCGAAATTTCTGACGTGCTCGCGTCTTCTGATCAAAGATACTCCCCGATTGAAATTCAAAAGTTGAGCTCGGTGATCACAGTTGGGAGAATTAAGTAAGTCGACCACCACCATAAAAGTTTGCTCGATTCGGTCGGGAAGATAGTGGTTTGTTCCGCAATTAGGTAGAGCCTCGGCGAAATCGGCAAACGTTCGCAACGATTTCCCGTTCCCTCGACAACCTCGATTTGCGTCATACGTCCTACACTTTCGACTAAAATTACGGTTCGACGATCATCAAACTATTTCCAGACCCGATTCACTAGTAACACGTGCCTTCCGTCTCACCCACATTTTTCCAGCCGCCCAATTTCCACCAGTTTGTACGGTGCACGGTCTCGCGTGACCGCACGAAGTCTTTGGACGAATTTAGAAAGCTTTTGTGAATTTTTCCACGAGCGTTTCACGAAACATCCACGAAATTTCGACGACGCTGTAATGGGACTTGGCTCAGAATGATTGCGCGTAAAGTGGATAGAGGAGATATTTGCACGTAATCAAATTTGGTGACTGCCGTGGAAATAAAACGTAACGATAAAAGGGAGTTTCATTGGAAGATAACGTAGCCACTGCACTGGTAGAACTTGAAATCAATCGGGAAATTAACAAAACGTTTAGTTCAAAGTTTGAAATTTCTGAACGTCGTAAAAGTTGTTTATACTGAGAAACTTTTTAATCTTGGAAGAAAAATATCCCAAATGATGCGCTTTTGCATCAATAATTTATATAACTTCTACATACCGCTCTCGTTTCTTTCATCGATAGGTGTCATTACTAGACTGAGGATCTTTAGGCAAGTTCAAAAGTATAAAAGTATAATCTAAAAAATAAGATTTCGACGGGAGATTGTTTCGACGAGAGACGCACACTTTTAAATTGAAATTTCAAATTTCACGTAAGTGCATAAAAAGTCTATCTTTGAAGAAACAGTGATTTAAAATTCCTCGCGTGGGTGTTGAGAGAAAAGAAAAAAAAAGATACGTCTGAGTTTCACTTACAGATCCGACTGGATTTTCTGAACGATCTTCGCCTCGTCCGGTAATAATTCCATCTCCTTCTCCTGAAAAACGAGAACCATTATTTACTCATGTGTTCCACGAACGATCCAAGGAGGATTTCATTAACCATAAAGCGAGGAAATACAGCCGTGACAATCGGACGATTGGCCAAGACGATTTTCGGCGGAACGATCAAATTTATGGGACATTCCAGTCACGAATGTAGCCGGGGTTACATTGCGTTTGTGTAGTGTCGCGGTTCGCTAGATTAATGATCATTGGTCTGCCAATTCGTGATGTGTGTTATTAACGACCGAGAGACCTAAGAGAAACTGGGCAAACTGAGTTTCCGAACGAGTGATCGGCGATTCCTGCTGCCACGGTTCTAAAACAACCGTGGTTCGTGACAAGTATGACCCTCGTCAAATTTCCCATACCACCCTCTCTCTTACATCCGATTTTAGGTTTCATTACGTTTCTTACGCGCATTTTCGATAGCTTAACGGGCGCGCGCGCGCGCGCGCGCGATGCGTAAAAGTACAGAGTCTTCTAAAGAAAAGCTCTTTCGTTGAATTTTTACGACGATGTTTTTGGCGATAATGGAGCCCCAGTGATTAGCAACGTGACTCACAATATCGTGGAAACGAAATTACAAAAAATGACCTACATTCTGATTTATATCGCTGGCGATAAAAATTGATTGGCTGCGCAAGAACGACCTCTGTCGAACTTGTTTCTGGGTAGAGCACAACCCTTGTCAAACGAGAAGAATCGTTCCATAAACTCACGTATCGACGCGATTCGAATAACGATTAGCGACAGGGAAGGACATTGGTACCTTGATGAATCTCAATAAAGAACAAAGAACAAAGAATAAAGTTCAGTTCAAAAAAATAAAACAGTACATTCTTCGTCGTACTAATTCAACTTGAAGAAGTAATATATGAAATAAAAATGTTGAAAACAATCGGAAGCTTCGAATATTTTATAAAATATTTTTTTACGAATATCGCACTTCCTCGTACATGTGTAAGCAGTAGCTTCAAATTAATCCTCTGTGAAACACAAATTTCGAAAATTTATTCAAAGCTTCCCTTTGAGGCGAACAGGAAATACAGGCCTCTTCAGGCGTGTATTTAACGAGACGGAGTGTCGCTACTTCGACCGATGATCACCGTCGTTCTGTCAACGAGCCGAACAAATTGACAGGAAGAAGTTTAACGGGCGCGCGGCGCGATTACTTAGTCGAATTACATCCAGAATCGCAGACCGAATGAACCGAGGTGCGGAACATCTGTCCGCGTTAATGAATTTTCATCGAAGATTTCCGCGGCGAAGAACGAACAACGATCGTGGAACACTATGCGCAGTGGGCAACGACGCGATAGCGAGGGACGCGTTATCCTTTCCCATGCATATGCGAGAGTGGCTGAAACGTCAGCTCGTGTAATCGAGGAATATGGATACACTAACGTCCCAACGTAATATCCGGATGCTGCGTTTATTTTTTGACAAGATTTATTCGAACCCATTTACATCGCCGGGGCGGAATGCTCCGCGAGCAACGTAAAAGCCGCTAAAAAGTTTTATATTTATTAATGTACGCGTTGTTCCCCGCGCTCGCTCGCCGATGCTCCGTCGAAGTTGCGCGAATTTTTCAGAAATTTCGAATTTTCATCAGAAAAACTCGAGGATGCAACAATGTGCAAAAATGTGTAAAATCGTCAGGGTATGATAACGAGCGTGGGAAAATCATATTTTTCGAAATGGAATTTGAGAGGTAAAGGTGGAAAATTGTTTCACCCGTGACACGTTGCGACGAGTGGTGTATTTTGAATATTTACACGTTTTAATATTTACACATTTTTCCATCTTCCACGAATATGTGCCGAGAATTGATTTTTAAATCAATTAAAATGCGACGTTTGTTAAATTTACAATTTTCTTGCGTCGATTCTGTTTGAGAGTAGAGTCTCGCGGTCTTACACGGACTGGATGATTTCACTTACGATAAGACTCTTCTCGATTGGTAGGAAAAAATTCTGACATTGACAGGAGCGACGATTTCTCAAATGGCAAATTTATAATTTAGGCGTTCTTTAATTTACAACGTTTTAAAATTTTAATAATCCTAGCGATTTCAACGAATCGATTCTTCCAAATTCTCACCAACTGGAAGAATACGGTGTTTTCTCCCGATTATACAAGAACGACGATTCTCGCGCTCGACTAAACCCCTTGTTAAATTATCGTCGAGCCAGCGTTATCGGTACACTTTGCGGATATTAATCTACGTTCGTAATCTATCGTAAAATGAGTACGTAAGTCTGACCTGAATCTCGGGGGAGTGAAATCGGAATCAGGAAACTGTAGAACGTGGTACAACACGAGGGAAAAATAATCGCTGTTAATTACACGACTCCATCGCGAGAGAGATACGTGCACGAGCGACTCGATGTTAATTAACAGCGCGACATAAGACGAGATTAGCCTGTCGCCTTTGAAAGAAACTGGGCTACTGTACAATAATTAACCAGGAACAGTGATTTTTCTCTTGCGTATAACGTAACAAAGTTCAAAACAAATTTGAAAATTATTTGCAAGATGTTCGATATCGTTTGATACAGTCACACTTTGCAGAGATTTGAAAAAGTATTTGAAAAAGTAGTTGATCGATCAATGTGGATTTTTAGGCGAATGAAATGGACGCGCGCGAGATGTTACAATGAGAAAATAAAAAGGCAGGACGAGCAAGATCTCGTAATTACGTATAACGAGCTTCGATTGTCCCGGTGGGACAATTTTTCTCGAGCATTTATTATGCCGCTGTAAATTAAATATCTTGTAATCCCTGTGATATAAACGTTGAAACACTTTCAAGTGGGTTGGCGTGAGTACACCGCGCCAAGACTGAACTGGAAACGAAGCTTTGCGTTTCCCAAGAGACTGCTCTTGGACGTTTTCTGAGCAGAGAGAGAGAGAGAGAGAGAGAGAGAAAAAATAACGGGAACGATTACGAGGCGACGTGTTTCTAACGTGAATCCAAGGGTCCGTAACTCTCCACGACAGATAGAAGTCGTGTCGACGGTGAAATAAGTCTGTTGTTATAAATATCGCGCGGACGATAGCAAAAATAGCCGCCAGGGCCGTGACAATCGGGATGCTTGCCGACGATCCCGCGCGGATAGTGCGGGAAATACGAAAGTCACGTCGCTAGTCGATCGAATAATCTTTCATTGAACAAATGAAATAATTGCTTTGTTTTTCTTGTTGTTTGAAACAGGATAAATAAATGAATAAATTTCTTTAAATAAATGAATAAATTTCTTTAAATAAACTGTCCGCTGTGTTATTGTTTTAAATACTGAGAAATAAACGAGACAGTGACACTAAAAACTATAACATAAAATATTAGAGGTATCCGCGAGTAATATTGTTTTTTGATACAAGATTTGGTTTTATTTAAATTATTGTCACTAGATGGCAACGTTTATTAAATTTGAAAACAACAGCTCCCGTTGCGATGAAAAGAGTCGCACAATCACCACGTTCCATTCGAACACAATAATAATAATAATAAAAATAATAACAGAGAAAATAATAATGATAATATCGCCAACTAATCTCGCGAGCTGAGCGAAGATAACGTTAATTGCTCGCATTTGCGTTGCCGTGGCGATTCACTGCTCTTCTTTCGAGAGTTTGCAACTTTTATTAAGAGAACGGCAACTTTTAATAACCCTCGGAGAGGCCTGGACAGGATCGAGGGACGCGTCGCCCGCTTTTTTCCGCGCGGGAGATTCGTTAGCCGAGGGTGGATAATTAATGAAGCGTTCTCGTCGTTACTCGCTACTTACGCGTATTAACGCGGAAAGTTAAACTGCGTCGATTTATTTCGATCGAGCAGACGAGGTTCAAACGCGATTTCAGGCAACTCGAAGAGACTTTAACACCGCCAACGTCGTTGACTTTGTCCACGATGGAAAGCTGGAAAAGTATATCTCTTCGTCGAGATTCTCCGAGTTGCCAGACAACTTTCTCGATTGAACGAATGACAATTTTTCAAATACGTAATTGGAGTAATTATCAATTAAAAATTCCGCGTTCGCTTTCACACTGCCAGATATTTGCAAAAGTACTGCTAAACGATGCGAAAATTTAATACAAAACTCGCATACGGTGTATCTCGTTGTTCGTCATTATTTCATACTTTTACGAAAGTTTGAAAATTTTGTTAACGAGTTGAACAAAGATTAATTGCTAATTTTTAAATATAAAATATTCAACTGGAAAGTTTGATCATCCGATTTTCAAATCCTTTCTCTCTCCAAAGCTCCATTTCGAGAGACGTCGATTCGGAAAAACGTGACGACATTTTTTCTCTCGCTTTGTTTAAATGAAACAAAACAACTAAATAACAAAATTCAAAAGTTAGAAATTTTCCCGTCAATCGATCATCGCGTGTTTCTAAATATTTCATCCTGTTCGTAGTTTCCAAAATATTACAATGACGCATCGTTCGATTTTGTCGATGTGTGAGCTATTTTTTAAAAAGCCTGACAGATCGATCTCGCCGTATTCTCCGTTGCAAAACCGAAATGGAAAAAAGTATTAAACTTCTCTGCCGCGATCTTCATACGTCGGATTCGAGTTGCTCCCATAAATATTTTATATCGGATCGTTGCAGAATAGAATATCCAGAAAGTTAAGTGGAAAAGCAAAGCTCTAGCCAACGCGCTCGCGTTGGAAGGAGTGCTTTCGGCAGCGAGCAGTATCATGCGCGGAAATTGCGGAACGCTCGAATTCCGAGTCTGAATGAATTTCCTTGTCGATGATAAATTGAATGTCACGCCGCTGCGAATTTTTATCCACCGGGCAGAACTGCGTGTAACGTATAAATTATACCCGCGGTCGCAATTTCTAACGCGTGGTTCTCGTTTGATTTATGCTCGGTCGGCCGACAACGAAATTCGACCCGAACAGACGAGCAAATCCCTGTAATTTCGGAAAAGGGAAAAATCGGGAATTCCCCCTATTTTAAAAAGGCAAAAACCAACGAGGCCGCCAGTCCGTCGGGACGTTTCAAAATTTTCTCCGAATTAAAGGAAACTTCGCTCTGCGACAGTAAAATTCGCTTTAAAAATCGCTGCACAGTCTCGAGAAAAGAAAAAAATTCAACGAACATTTTGTTACTTCGAAACAAAATTTTACGGCAATTTTTTTTTTTTTTTTTTTTTTTTCAAGTAAAACGAGACTTCGCTTCCGGAATAGACTCGAACGTTTCGAAATTTTCCCCGAAGTAGAGACATTCGTCTAGTGAGTCACGTGGAGTTCGTTTATTTATCGAAGTACGCTTGCGGACAAGTAATGAGCCAGGCGAAACTTCATCTTGAAATTGCAACGGTAATCCCGTTAAGTGGTCAGTGGGAATTATTTCGGTGCCGCCTATGCTTCGTTTGCTCGCGCTTTGTACCCTCGATATCGTCGAACGCGTTCGTTTGAACATCGGTTCGTAGAATTTCTGATCAATCGATGAAAACAATTCGCGATATTTGAATTTTCAAAGTTCGTCGGTTACTTCGATGAACGAAGGAGGAGCTCTTCCTTCGAGTCACTTTCTTCTTTTCTTTCTCACGATCAGGATTTCAGGATCGCCGATATTTTTATTGAATGGAACTGCAAAAGACGCGTTCGCGTCTGGAAATATATTTTCAGACCAGTCGAAAATTTTCCCGATATAATAATACGTCGGGATAGTTACGTCTCGTTGCAACGCTAATGGAACTCGATGTAACGCGCGTAATACACTCATCAAACTTTCCAAATATCTCTGCATAACTCGCGCCGTAACATTTTACACCGCGCAGCGAGCAGATATTGCTTTCCTTAAACGTAGACTTGAATCCACGAAGGAACAGTCGTTCAAATGCCAAGATCAATGTTACGCGAAGTCGCGTCACGGATGCCGATCTCGATTGCCAGAAAGCAGGATCGCGCGAACACGCTCTCTCTCTCTCTCTCTCTCTCTCTCTAATTTCGTTTTGCAAGCTAAAATTAAGAGATACGCAGCAAAGATTGTATCTCTCTGTTCATCATCTAACGGTTCGCTTTATTTTTAGGGTGAACGGTTGTGCGTTTGTGACTCAGACAGCCGAAAATCGATGCGCGAAACGTAAACCCACCAAATGTTTTAGCTGATCCAGAGTGATCGAAGCGATCGATTGTTCGTGTGAAAGTGCGAATCAATGAAATTAAGTAGTTTTTTTTGTTAAATTGACAATAAAATGAACAAAGAGGTACACAAAGCACGTGGTCGTTATAAAATTTTTCCTTTTATACTTGACTTTTCCCTAGAAATTTCCCAAATTCACGAGAATAGGCTGATTTCAATGAACTTTTCTCTGGAGATTGTGTGTTATGAATTTTCACCGATTCACGACAGATAGTTTCGACAGTCGAGGATCGACAAATCCGGGGGACATCGCGCAACGCGATTTGCCGCGGAACAATCGCGGAAAACGAAATTTCAATCGACCGTTTCTGGCGACCGACGATAGCAAAGCGAATTTCACGACAATTCGGATTAATGGCGTCGACTGTCGAATCGATAATAATTCAACGTTTAATTATGCTCCTGTCATTTGGACGAGACACGGGGGCGCGAGACCGCAAACTATACGCGACGCCCCCCGTGATATCGTATCGAATCGAAAGATAGATCGCCGTGTCAGCCTCGAAACAAAGTCAAGAGCAGGCCGTCGATATTTCATCGCAGCGGAGGCCAGCTACCGCTGAAAACAGAACCGCGAAACCCACCGCGGGTCCTTTTGCTCGCGTCGCCGCACTCCACGAATTACACGTAATAAGTTACGCAATTGTTCCGACGATTGACCAACCTTTCACCGAATATTTCTCCTTGAAAGATAAATACCGCGACAGAGACAAAAATCACTCTCAAATCGAGCGACGTCCAAGTCGCAGTTACACTTGTTCGTCAAGTAGTAACTTCAAGGAGTCGATCTCGCAGACTGCGTTATTATCGCGTCGAGTTGGATCTTTAAAGTGTTTGAATTTTTTATCACTGAAAGTGAATTTAGCCAGAAAATCGGGCCTCTTCAGGTGCAACGCTGATGCAACGAAAATTAGCGATTGGTTGATTCGGGTCACGTGATTCGTGAGGGGGCGTAGGAGTGGCGTTGTCTGGTACTGAGCGATCGCGCTTGTAATTTGTTTTCTATCGATAAAATTCTATGGCAAAAATGTCGTCTTCACTTCCTAGTCGGAACGAATCGTACTGAGGTACAAGTGCAGTGTTTTTTTCTAAGCTACACTCCCTTTTTCTTTGCCAACATTAAAATCTCTCCACGATGTGGATGTAAAGATTTTCGAGTTAATAAACGAAAGTAGTCTCTTTTTCTTTACTGGCTTTACGATGTAGACATTTAACGCTTCTCGATTCAGCTCCGTTTCAAAGGGAGCACGCTTTTGCACGCGTAAAATTTCGACTGATAATGAAAGTAGGAGATCCTCAGTTGGAAAAAGCAACCGCAAACTAAATAGTAGTGTACGCGTTTTATGAAGTTCCCTTGCAAAGTAATTTTTTTTTAAATTTTCGTGTGCAAAATGGATACTCGTGTTTAACAGCGCGTGCGAGGAAAGATAATTACCAGAAAAGACAGCAACACCTATTTATTGCGACGTTGTTCTCAAAGATTGAAGATCACGAATATATACAAGCTGCGAACTACCAAATAGATATACTCCAAGTTTTCCTCGTAAGATAAAATATTTCCATTTAGAAGAAAAAACACGATTCTCGAAGATGTAAAAGGAAGGTTAAGACGACCGAGAAAGAGGCGCGGAGTTAAAACGAAGGCTTTCTCCCCAAATTTTAAGTGGGCCAACGAGTGACACCGAGGATATTAAAAGATCCAGATAATCTCCGAAGACGCGATAAATCTCGGTAACTTTGATCGAACGAAAAGTTGGCGCCGCGTTTGTCGCGATTTGCTACGAGGAAATTCTCATTCCGCGGGAAGGGGGGAAGGGAGGGCGAATTCCATCGTTCAACGACGAAGGCGAAGAGACGATTTTTTGAAGCCGCGGGAAACTGTTCGGAACTTGATGAACTCGAGGGTGAGACTCGACGCGGCGGAGCTCGTTATCGAGGAGCAAGGGCCCTCGATGATTTCTGGGTAATAGACCGCGTTTTACGGGGATTTCAAAGAGAAACGAGGCCTTCCTCTCTTTCCGTCGAAGAGAAAAGAGACGACTGGGTTTTTACGCAAATCGATGCTTTTACGGACATATTAAGAAGAAAGAGACTTTCCGACTAAAAGTTACAACGATTACCGCACTTTGGACATCTTGCACAATTTCGCATGCCGTAGGCATCCCGTAAATTTCGTGCACGGATGCGCAAAAGTCCAGAAAATAGAAAGGACAGGAAAGAAGCGAGACTCTCGTCCTGGAATTTTACGATTTTCAGTGAAACGGGAGCGGCCAGTTAATTCGTAATTCGCGAAAATTTCGTCGAGAATTTCATTTTCGTAATACCAAACTTGGCACTATCGCGGGGAAGAGAACTTGTTAAGATGAATAACTTATAACTTGCCTCATGTGAAATTGTGCAAGAGAGTCTGAGGCGTACTTGCGAACGAAGCTCGCCGCCTCACCTGTTACCCTCGCGTAGAACAGAATTTATTAATACTGATAACGCGTAACTCGCGACCTACGCGAGATTTCGTTAATAATGTCGGATCAGTTTCGCCTTGGTAAAATCGCGGAAGCAGCCAAGGTGTTTCAAATATTTCTCTCCGTGTAACGCGTCGTCAACGAAGAAGGGAGGTTCGCGTAATGAACCTAACCTAAATCAGAAAGAAAAGAAGAGAAGACAGGTTTCCCGATGTCGAGTTCGTAACGCGACACGAAGAAACCCAGAGTGGAGGGTAATTTTCGTCGTACGTCCGAGTCCATTTTTGTCCGCGACGATCGCCAAGGATGGCGCGTGAAATTTCGAAATGCACACAGGAAGAAAAAACACGCGTCGGGGAAAATGTTCGATCGCGGGTGGTCGAAGTTCAAGGACGGTGTTGCGAGGAGAGGAGAAAAAAGTGTCGGAACACGCAGTAAGGAGGGAGGGTGGGGAGGGGGGGGCAGCAATGTGGACCGAGAAGAAGAGGCGTTCGACGGGGTCCGACGACGATGTTCAACGACGGTTAACGTCGCGCGGAGGGAAGAACGGGAGCCGGTGGGGGCGGAGGGATGCTCGGGCAGAGGATCAAGAAAAGACGAAAAACGAGGAGGGCGAGGAAGAGGTGCGGCAGCGGAACAGTGCGGCGAAGTAGCTGGCCAGAAATAACTAATAAGACATTCACTCTAAGACGGGCGGCCAACCGGCCCGGACGAACGCGGTGCGTCTCGGTATATAGAAACCTCGTAATCGGCAACCTTATCAACCCCCTCGTCGATACGATAACACGCCACACCACAACTCTGTTCGTATATACGTTTCGTACACGTGTGAGGCAACGGTGTTTCGAAGAGGGAATTGTTCATCTGTGCGCAGACAGTGCCGCGTGTCTCGTGGTTTCGTCTCTTGGTGTCCCAGTTTTGCTGCAAAGTGATACTGCTACTGACACTGCCGCTGTAACACCTCCTCTGCCGCGAACGTAACCGATCGACACGGAGGGAGAGAAAAGAGAGAAAAAAAGAGAGAAAAAGAGAGAGAGAGAAAGAGAGAGAGAGAGAAAAAGGGAAATTACAGTCAAGTATATCACGTGTGATATCGCATATGGTATCAAGTGTCGGAGAGAGTGAATTCGATTTGTTACGCGCGGACGCGAATAGGACGTTCCGTTCTGTTCCGTTCCGTTCCGTTCCATTCCGTTCCATTCCGTTCCGTTCCGTTCCTCCGTATTCCGGAATCGTGCGCCCGTGCGGCAGGCAGCTGGTGCTCGTGCGAAAAAACCCGACGTGTCGGCAGGCTCGCGCACGCCGAGAGAGAGAGGATCTCTTTTCGCCGTGGCCATCGGCCGTCTAATTTTAAGTGTTAGATAATGCACATCGGTGCGCACCGGTGCGCTCCGTTACTAAAACGGTACAGCGCCGGCGATGCACACACGCTTGTTCGCCCAACGCGCAAGCTCGTTCACGCGCTACGCATTGGCGTGGAAACGCTTCTTGGCTCGCATCGCATCGCATCGCATCGCATCGCGCCGCGCCGCGACGAATCGCGAGAAGAAACCGCGAGGGGGCAGAGAGCGGCGAAAGGTGTACACAGCGAGTGAAAGGTGTACGATGGTGATGAGTTTACGTCGCTACTTTCCTGATTCCTTTAACGAATCCCGCGGGAGATCGACGCCGGTTGCCACCGCCGCCGCCGCCGGCAATCTCCGGGATTTCGAGCGTCTATCGAAAGTCGCCAAGGGGTTTTCCTGCCTTCCAAGTTTCTACTTTTCAACCTAAGACGGTTCCACCGACTGTGCTCGCCCTCGCCCCGGGCTGTTTATTATTTTACGAGATCTGTCTCTCTTTCTCTCTCGCTCTCTCTCCCTTCGTCCCGTCTCTGGAGACGGCTTATTAACGTACTCTTTTTCCTTCTTCACGTACATACATACATACATGCTCCCCGGGTTGGCAGATATTCCCTGTCAGCCACGGATTCTATCTATCGCCGTCTAGGTGGAAACCGTCTTCCAAATCTTCTTACCGACCGATCCCCGAAACACGCTCCAGCGGTTTTTCCATCACCGGCGTGATCTCTCATCCGCGCTTCACCCTTCGCCTCGCTCGTTCGTTCGTTCGTTCGTTCGTTCTCTGGTTTTTCTACGCCGTTGAAAAGAAAACTACGGGCAAGCTTCGCTTGCTCACCGCAGCAGACAGCTTCCTTTTCTCCGCGTCGCTTACTCCTGGCCGACTTAACGACATCACGATCGACTCGGTTCTCATCCGTGGTCTGCGCTTAATTGCGACTTATCCTCCTCAGCCGCTTTTCCATGCGCAATTTTCTTCTTCTCTTCTCGTCCCACTTCTTCTTCTTCCGTTCTTCCACGAGCCGCCAACCGATTCACCTTTCTTCCATTCTACTTTTGTAATTCTCTCTCTTTCTCTATCTCTCTCTCTCTTTCTCTTTCTCTCGCTCTAACCCCGGCTCGGTTTCCCTCCACTGTTCGTCAGCGTTCGCGCGCAGCTTCTACTCCTTCTCCAACGTTTCTCACCGTCCCGTCCTTCGATCCCGCTATCTTCGTCTGTCTCTCCCGTGCTCTAATATAGCCGGCCGGTGTCCAATTACCCGCTTCGTTCTCGCTACAGTTTTTCCGCGCTCACCGCGACCGCCGTGGCAACGAAGAAAAGATCCTCATCAAGCGTCGCGACACCACCTTCCATTTTCCGTCCTTTCTTCCGTCCCCATTCATCCGTTCCCCAACTCTTCCCCATCCAAACCATCCCTTCGTCCAACTCTTCTCCCTTCCACGTCCTGACAAACGTTCATCCTCGTCATCCCTTTTTTTTTTTTTTTTTTTTAATTTTTTTCGCCGTGTGTTCTTCTTCTTCTTTTTTGTCTTTCCTCTGCGAACAAAAACCGTGCGGAAGATCTCGCGAGACGGAATCGATCCGGCGTGCGATTTAAATTGGGAAACCGTGCCGGTGCCGGTACGCGGCTGTCTCTCTGTTGCCGTCTCGCACAGTTAGGAAGGAGAAAGGCGGAGAAAGAGAGGGAAACGGTGATTAAAAATAGCTACGTGTCGAGTGAGGGCGGTGTAAGAGGGTAGTGGAGGTTAAGGGAACGATTAAAGTTAGAGAGAAAAAGGGAGATGAGATTATCCCCACGTGGCGATTGTTCCTCCCGCTCTCTCGCCGAGGAAATTAACGATTCTCGGATTACCGGTAATTCAATGGCAAAGTGATTTCTGAGCGCCAGATACCCTTCCTCGGTAGCAGCGGGAGAGGAGAAATTTTATTTCGTTACGCCCGATTATCGCCGATCTTCTCCTTTTCGAGCGGATTTTGATTTAAATGGAAACTTGGAAAGTTAAACAGCGAAAAATTTCTCAATACGCTGAAATTTCGTACTATTCCGGTAACTTTCCACGAGCCAAAGAATTTTTTTTTCAAGCTGCTGAGAACGTTTCCTCGCTCTCCGCTGATTTTAAATTCTGTTCGCGGTCGATGTAAATCTACGTGAAAATTGACAATTAAATAAATTATAATTCCGTGTTTCCATAAAATTACACGATTCTACGATTAAAACCGTGCAAATTTCTTTTTTGCGAAGCAAATGCAACACGAATTCGACGAAACAATTTGACAAAGATGAATTACAAATGAAACACTGACAAATCCTCAATCGCGTTAAAACTCGTCCTCCGTCCGATCAAGCGCTGACACGAACTACTTACCCGCGCATGTACCCATCCGTTCGAACGATCTTTCGCGAAACCACCGTGCGTGAATTTTGTTTCAATTGTACAATCGGTGACTCGTGTCCAATTTCGCGAAGCTCGAGCACGCAGTTCCCCGTTGTCTCCAACACGACTCTCGTACAACTCGCACAGCAGTTTCACGGTTTCCCAATCGCGCGCCGCTTCGAATCGACGATTACGTGATCGTGGTAGTTTCGGTTCGACGCGACGACGAATCGTTTAATCGGGTGGTGATTTGATTTCCAGCTGTCACAGCGCCGGATATTGGTGAACGACGGGCACGAACCACTCGGGGCCCCCATAGAGAGGGCCCCCAACCGGAAGAGGCCGCCGCAAGGCGGTCAATCCGTCAGGTAAGCGACTCTTCTCTCGATAATTGCGAATGTCCGCCTCGCTTGTTTTTCTTTTTCCCCCTTTTTCCCCTCGAGTAACACACGAAGAACCCACCGAGTTTGCCCCCGAATAATTGTGAGTTAAAAATTCAATAAAAGGGTGGGCAGGGGATCGTTGGTTTAGGAAAAACATTTGCCCGACCAAAGTGGAATTTCACCGGCGCCTTTATTAGTATCAGGAGGGGGCGAACGATGAATTTCAGATTCGCGAGAAACAATACTGTTTGCTTCGTGGAAAATTTTGCCCCGGTGAACCTATCCGATGATCGATGCCGCCGGGAATTCTCTCCTCCACCGCCGGCGGAGAATTATTGATGAGCGAGAACCCGTCGCGAACTCTAATCTTCGCGTTAGATCCTTATCAACGCGAGCCGCTTCCCAATGGCGGAGGGAGGAGAAAGTTTGCCAAGATAATGCCTCGATGGCAACGAGTGCTACTCCCGCCGAGTTATTATATAAGAACGGAGAGGCCAGGCGAACAAACGAATCGCGTCAAACACGTTCGTCGTTCATCTTTCAGAAGCTCTTCACTTTCGAGTTAGCAGCAGAGTGTCTCTGACACTGAAACAATGAAAATAAAAGTCCTTGCAACGAAGCTAAAACGAAATACGCGCGATTGTATTCCACGTCATGATCATGATTTTTCTGTTGAAACCCAAAAGATGAAAACACCTCTCGAGCAGTAAGCTCGAATAAATAAATCAAGAAACCGATCGACGAGAGAAGATTTAACATCGCCTACGTAATAATTGATAACATTTACGCTGCATTTTCCCTCGTATCTACGTCATTTGTACGTTGTTTCTCTCATTTGCCTTTTAATCTCTCTTCCATCGGCCACGTTTCCAACTCCAGATCAGGCTAGCAGCCAATACGCGGAAAATACGTACGTACGTGTTCGTCCGATTTCTCTTATCAAAAATTGAAACGCAATCTCCGGAATATCGGAATATCGCGCGCGATGTCTGGTAACGACCGGTGTTCAACTCCCGCGTTTTCTCTTAAACTCTCCACGCTCGAAGCATTCGGGAAAACGGACCGGGGGAACAACAAATAAAGGGTGAAAATGACATAAAGCGGTTAATTGTTGACTGCTGGTCGATGCGCGAAATTATCCCGAAAATGAACGGTTGCGCTCGAATAAATACGGGAACGGCCGGGCTGCAAGTGGCTGCAAGTCGGGTCAAAAAGAAGAGAAAAAAACATTATCGGAGAGCCGCGGACACGTCTGCAGCCTGTAAACCGGCTACAAAAAGAAAAAAAGAGAAAAATCGGTGTCCTTTCAAACGGAATTCAATTACCGCGCGTTTTCAGGAAACTCGCGTTCTTTCGAACGCGACCTGCGATAAATCGCTTTGGAACCCTCCCCAGGTAGGGGGTTGGCAATATTTTCCGCGCGAGCCGCTCCCGCTCCAATGAAACAACGCCGAGCCTCGTCGTCCTGCTCGGTTGATCAGCTCGGTTATAACCTCCAATTTAGCGAGATCAAACCGTTCCGTTTGTGTCGCACTGACACAGCTCGCAAAACATTCGAGGAACTTGAAAAAGAGAGAGAGAGAGAGAGAGAGTTTCAAAGTTTTCAACGTGATACAATGAATCGACTTTCGAGGAGTTGGAGAGTGTTCAAGGATCCAGAATTCGTCTGTCGGAAGTCTGTAAATCTGAAAGTTTCAACGCGATCGGTTGCAGATTTAAATTTTACACTTGGGAAGAGTTCAAAAATTCGAACCTGTCTATTAACTCTTAAACAGCGTCGTTCGATCGGAAACGACTGAGGGTAATTTGGACCGCGGTCGACCAGAATTCAGGAAGTTTCGATTTCGTCCAATTTTATTTTATTTACTTCATTTTCATTGCTCTCAACGAAACGTAGTTCGAACACTTGAGATCGTCCATCGAAAACATTAGAAAACTCGAACTTTTGGTTTGACGATCGAATGGAAATTCAAAGTCAAAACTCTTGGCCGAATCGAAGTCTAGCCTACGCCCCCTCGCGAATCACGTGACCCAAATCAACCAATCGCTAATTTTCGTTGCATCAGCGTTGTTAAAATCACTTTCAGTGATAAAATTATCAAACTACACGGATTTCGACTCGACAATCAATGAAAATTCAAAGTCAAAAGTTTCAGGCGCAGATTGGAATTCAACTCGTCGAGGCTATCGAGCGCTACCGTTTCGAAATATATAATTTCAAAGCGATTCCCCGTCAACTTTGGAAACTCCCGCTGTCGGAAAACTGTTATTGTGACGTCTGAAAACCGCCTGAAAGTACGATAATAGTCGGACCGTGTTCGAGATGCAACTTTCGCGAACCTTCCGGGACCCTTTAATCCCGAAGAAGAAGAGAAACGAAACACTCGAACGCTCGTTTTTCTTATTTACCGCGCTGGTTACTCGTTCAAAATGAGCAGCTAATTAATTTTTCCTTCGCGTTTCCAAGCGACTCACCACCTTCTTGTCTTGTCCGGCCCTCGCAAACGAAATAACTCTAATTACTTCTTTTCACTGAGGAGAGAAAATACGTTAGAGTCGAGTCTCTTCGCAGCTTCCAAGGGGCTCCTCCCTTGTAAAAAAAGTGTCTGCCAGGGAATCATTTTACAGCGGCGCTGGTACTCGAATCAACGAGGATATGAGAGCAAGTCGCACGAAGATTTTCGTTCGAAGAACACTCGAGAAAAGGGGAGAGAACTGGAAGAATGCACGAAATGCTCTAGAATATTGAATCTGAATTTTAGCGATTTAAACGAAATTTAATCTTGCGAGAAGCGTGCGCGAGAAATATGATCAATGCCCCTTTTCGCTAATAAACTTCGACACAAACTCCTTTAGTCTCACACGTCGTTTCTTTTCTTCTTTTTTTTTCAAATTCGAATTCGATTAATGAATAAAAAAAAAAAAAAAAGAAAGAACCAAGCTCTTGGTGGCTTTAGCGAGCGTCGAATTCAAAAGTCTCCGTTGAACGAAACGGACAGATATAAAAAGAGAGAAAAAAGGAAGGAAACGCTTGCGAGAAAAGTTGCCCCCCCAAATTAGCGCGGTTAGACGCGTCGCGTTTCATTTTCCTAATTAACGTACCTGTTCCGCGGAAAGCAACTTCGCTCTGCCACTTCTGGCTCGAATGAAAATTCCAATTTGCGACGCTTTCCACTTTGGTCCACTTTGGCATCGTTCTATTTCTGTCTCAAATTCGACCTCCGCGAGGAGGTCGGAAAAAATTGGAGGAGAGGGAGACATAATCGTCATTGAACATTTCCGACGAGTATCTCACGTTCAATCGACTGACGCGTCTCTCGAGCATGAATTCGCGGTGTATGTTTCCGAGGCGAAACGCGAAACGAGTTCGATCCACAGTTCGAGTTGGAACAAATTCGTCGTACACGTTCGTTATTCACGACCACCCCTCGATAAGAATAAATTCTGAAACGATAATCGAACCGATGCGTCAAACGTCGGGGTGGCGTCAAATGATCGGTTCCCACTCGCGAGTAATAAATTACGGACGTGTTCGAATCATCCTCCGAGCTGCAGTTTTGCTGCACCGCTGCCACGGGGTTCTCTCTCCCCTAGTCCCTGCTGCGAGACACGACGTTCGTTTCTGCCTTTTACTCGGCCATTCCGATCGAACATTGCATCCTTTCGTCAATTATTCCTCGCGAAGAAAATCTCGCGAGAAGACCGTGAGACTTGGAGAGATTCGATTCCGAGCTTTTATTGCCAGCATTCTAATTTAAGAATCGCACCATCCGGAGGCACGTTTTTACAGCGCCAACCTTCGCTCGAGATTGAAATCTCCTCGAGTTACGCGATACTTTGAAATTGACGCCTCGACGAGGAAACGTTCTAAAACATTGATACTCCGATGGAGAATCGCAGATGCGTCGCGTAGTTATCGAGCGGTATCCGAAGCGGACGACAGACTTTTAATAGTGTTATTTCGAAGCAGCGTCCCGCAAATTCTCATTTAAAATGTCGTCGCATTATTGCAGCCGGTGACATTGCACTAGCATTAATTTAATTTATGTAAACTACTGACGCACGACTAACGCACTTGTGCATTTCTTTAATAGTTTGTCGCTTTGGCTCTTTGATATTTTATTACACAAGCAACATGCTTTGAAAATAAAAAAAAACTAGCGCGTGCTTTTTTAAATTTTTCAAAAATTACGACAGAAATTATATTATCATGTATATTGTAATTATCAGCGTTGAAATAACACTCGAAACCAACCAGTCATTGCACCAAGAACTGAAAGCAGATATTTTTCACGCGCGTCGAATCGACAAACAATGAAACAATGAAACCCGCCCTGAGAGATCTCAATCCAACGGGGAAACATTAAGCTGACCGGCAACACGACGAAGCAGAGATCAATAGCTGAGGAGAAAAATAGATCTCTCGAATTCGGTATTCGGCGATGGACACGTGCGACGTATTCGTACAAATGGAAATTCATTTTTCAGCAGCGGGGCTCCCACCGAAAACACCGCGGTTCGATGAATCTTCGACAGATTCGTGCTCCTCGCACGACGTGACACGATCGTGTCGTTATTTTCGAAGGTTTCTGCAAGCCAGCGAGAAACAAATTTCTTTCTTTCGTTTGATTCATCTTCTCCCCCGAATCGAGGAATTCCACGCGTTACGAATCTGTGTCACGACCTTCGAACAATTAGATCTCTTCGCGCACAACCACGCGCTTTCTCACGATGGCAAAACAGAAATAATACCAGCTGTCTGCTGTCAGAGGCGAAGAGCGGTCTTCTCGAGATACTAAATCCTGTGAAGGTTTGAATTGTTAAAGAATCTCTTCCGTGGAATTCGTTCGATAATTACCGGATCTTCACCAACAGACGAAACCCTCTTGCGTTGAAGCAATTAAACAATATTGTAGGGGACACAGCCCAGACTGCAGGATAAACATTCCCACGACGTGGACCCAGGTTACAGTATCGGCAGGGTCACGAGGTAATTGTCAAAAAGCCTCTCATGGGCCTGACCGTAGACAACACCCGCTTTCCAACCTCTTGAGGGAAAAGGACGTACCTAGACCCACAGTATAAAAGAACTGACTTTGACTCGTTAAGACACCAGTTACTTGAAGGTCTTGAAGTGTTCAATAGTCCACGTCGGGTGAGTGTGCAGTCTGCCGCGTTTAAGAGTTGTAATTATTTTCGCACACTTCTTGTATTTAGAAGCCATCACGGTATCATTGTGATCATCGTTGTTACTTTTATTGTTATTATTGTTACTCCTGTATATATATCTTTGTTAGTGAAAATAAAGGCCTTTAAAACACTAAAAATATCTCTTCTGGCGAAAATCTATTCGTATTGACACTCGAAAATTGAGCAATCGAGAGCTGTTCTTTTTTGGAACAATGTACTCTGTAACTCACACGTGCGTGAATATTACGAGTAATTTTCTTCATTTTTTTTTTTCTTTTTAATTTTACGCTGTGAAATTTGCTCCATCTCTCACAGAAGTTTGAATTTTCTTCGTTCACGTATCATTAAACAGCGTTCCATTCGGGATTGCACGATGATTGCAATCTTATGTTTCTTCGTACGAAGGTTTTCCGATCCATAAATGATCTTTAAATTGCACAAATCTCGCTTATGTTCCCATTCCCAGTTAGTAAAGTTCACTCCAGATCTCCTCGTGGCGCGGTCTGTTTTATTTCCTCGTTCGTTTCTGGTTACGAATCTGGCGAAAGTCACGGCGAAAAGTTTCGCGATGGGCTCGAACGAAAAGTCGTGGGCTGGACTGACTTTCAAATTTCTTCGTTTCCCAACGTCTCCCTCTCCCTCGTGGGAAACGGCGCCTTTGTCATGGAAATTCGAGTACTTACGCCGCTACTAGGATTACATAAACGTCGCGGTTTCTTTGGAAGGAAGGACCAACCCTTCGGAGGGACCGGTTGCCACGTAAACCCGAGGTCGAAGAATAGAGCCCTGAGCCAATGATACCTTTCATCATTTCCCTCGCAGATACCGAGGCCGAACATCCAGGAAGTAGACGCCATCGGTTACACCGCTGGTAACTTGTAACGGTAAATTGTCCCGGGAACGATCGGCTAAACGCTCAAATCGTGCAAAATCCGTCCGTATTTTAAGCAAACGTTGTAGAAATTTTGTTAATCGCAGCGGACAGATATACAAAGACCACTGCAGAATGCGTATCGTTGAAATAACTATGAAATTTTCATGTCCTTCCCTCGATCCGACAAACACGAAACCATTTTTTTCAATGTCTGACTTTCAACTGTGACGTCAACATTTTCCTCAAACGCACCTTCGACGTTTCGACGAGGATTTTTCAAGAATTTCTCAAATTTGATTTAATTCGATTGGAAATGTTACTGCGACGTTTCAAACTGGAGTGGAGTGTATTTAAAGTACTGTTGATACAATGAGATGTTAATAATTTCAATGTTTGAACATTTTCGCCCCCGAGTGTTAAATAATTCGAGGAAAACGTAAACATACACGTTACAATGAACTTTCGTTCGTTTGTCAAATGCTCGTGCCACTGTTTGACATTTTACACTCTTTGAAGAAATTATTACGAACCTGTTACATGACGGGAAATTTGCAAGGCATCGCTTATTAATTTCAACGTGAAGAATCGTGAAACAAATTTTACACATTTTACGTCGATTACGGGAGTGACAGCCTTCGCGCAACTTTCGCCAAAGTAAAAAAGTAAAAAACTGCACGACTTGTACTCCAGATTCGTCTCCAGAGGCAACTGTTCCGACTAGAAAATGAAGACGACTTTTTTGCCGTAAATTTTATTGATATGCAAACCTCAGTACCAGACAACGCCACTCCTACTCGCGAATCACGTGACCCAAATCAACCAATCGCTAATTTTCGTTGCATTACCGTTGCACCTGAAGAGCCCGATTTTCTGGGTTAAAATCACTTTCAGTGATAAAGCACAGAGAGATAATTGTCCGTACGAAACAGGCGATGGAGTTGAAAAATTTCAGCAAACTGCTGCCGATCGCTTTGACTAAAAAGTTAAACTCGTTCGAGTGAAGTTAAATACGAGTTTTAACGCGGTACAATCGGCACGACTGAAACCGTTCCCAGTCATTTGTACCGTTTAATTTGACATCACGCGGGTTTACATCGACTCGTCCGCTTCGTTTCATCTCTAAGTTGGCCTGGCACAAACCGTTAACAAACACGATTAATTAGCTTAATCGGCGGGGAGCGAGCGTGTCTTTTTCGCTGGCGCAATTTTCGAACGCTGAAAATTGCTTCTTTTCCACCCGTGCATCTCATTTCGTATCGCTACATCTCTCTGTTCTCTTTCATTTTTTTCATCCCGACACACACACATACGTGCGCGCGCGCGCGCGCACGTGCACATGCACAGTATATTTAATCAATCGATTTCATATTCGTCAATTCGGAGTACCGTTTAATTAACACGGCACACTTCGTTCTCTATCACGAGTGAAAATTAATTATTTCAATCGAAGGAATAATTAAACTCAATCAATTGTGCACCAGACTTTCAATCAATATGAATAAATAAAGCGGCACGTCGCTAACGTTAAAAAACACGATCACGTAACACATACCAGATGTACCGGAAGAAAATTTCGCAAAGCATTTCCGGAACAACATTCGCCTACGTCGTGACGGTCCGTCTATCCAGTATTTCACATTTTAGAACAAAATTACACTCGTTTCCATCCATCCATCCATCCGATATTTTGAAGTGTAAATCTCCTGTGTTCCTTTTACTCTCGCGTTTCATATCAAAATCCTCCCACGTCAAACGACCAATATTTTACGTTTTAGAACAAAATTATACCCATTTCCATCAATTCGTCCAACATTTTACACTTTAGAGAGCGAATCTTCCATACGTCTTCCTTCGCCACACATTTCTGTAATACGTTGCAATAAACTTCTCTGTCCATCCATCCGATATATTTCGTGTGTTTGGACTCTTGAATTCTTTACGATGACAGATAGAGCCCCGGGAGATTTATCGTCTTGCTCAAACTATCAAAACAAATCTCTCTATTGTCCTTTCGGTAATAGCACCTTCTCTACCCACGCGTTTGCTTCATCTTTATAAATTGTTACGAAAGCGCGAATTCTCCAACCGTCGAGAATCAATTACATGTAAAATTAGGCGAACAAAGACTAGAACTGCCGACTCGAAACAAAATGGCAAATTTTAGCTGATCGAGTATCGAGGGTTTTAATTAACCGCTAACGAGGAGTGTCGAAGGAACGAGGATACAAACACTTCCCACTTCAGACGATCGTCCAGATTTTCTCGCAGCGCGGCGAAAAGCCAGTGAAAAGTTGCTCTTCCTTCTTGCGCGACATTTATTACGTGCCTAGCTGCACTTTGTACCTCGTTAGTCTACGATGCACCCTTTCAGTCGCTCCACCATCCCCCGCAGTTTGCGGTGCTCTCACGCGCGCAATGCCGCCGGAGAGCAGAAAAAAAGGGAAAAAAGAAGGGGCGAAAGAAGGGCGAGAGAGAGAGAGAGAGAGAGAGAGAGAGAGAGAGAGAGGAGAACGAACAAGAAGCAAGGCGTTAAAAGAGCACTAAAGCAGCGAATGCCGCGAGAGCAGCTTATCCACTCGTCCCTTGTCGACGGAGTGATCCAATTTTCGGCGGGCTGGCCGATTTAAGCTAGTCCTGTTCACCGTTAGACGCAGATTTAGTCTCGTGAACGTGTCGCGCCAATTGGCTTTGCGCACAACGACGGATACACCCACGACGAGTGTTTAAATTCGCGCACGAAGGTTCTCGAGGTCTACCCCACGCCCCCTCACGAATCACGTGACCCAAATCAGCCAATCGCTAATTTTCGTTGCATCAGCGTTGCACCTGAAGTGGTGCAACCGATTTTCTGGATTAGCCCCGCTAAAATCACTTTCAGTGATTAAAAAGAAGAAAGAAATTGAGATCCAGCCGCGTTTAAAGTCGAAAATTCGACGCGCGACACCTCGTTCAAACATTGAAATTCAATCCCACCGAATAGAAACGTTTGGAATTTGAAAATTCCACGATTAAATCGGTGCAAAAGTTGCTTCGCGTTCGAGAACGAGCATATTGCCGATGATCGAGAGCCAAAACTCTTTGGACACGAGATCGAGATGGAGTTTTCGCAAGTCGAGTGACTCTCGATCACAACGGCGAACAAAACTGCACAAAACTAATACGGCAGATTGTGTTAGCGACAGGGCCAGAATGCAAATGGTCGCGGCACGTTCATAAATTCAACGATTATCCGGTTGTTACGATTCAACCGCTCGAGGGATTCGATCGCGGACGAGCAACATGGAACGAATTGCTCGGGGCTAAGTTCACATTACAATGCGACACAACTAATGATAGGGTGACGATCGTTAGCGAGACCCGTAATTTTTTTTTCTTTTTTTTTTTCACTTCATTTGAATCATTCGCACTTTGCTCTCCGCGGTGAATCACTAGCAAAAAAAAAAAAAAGAAAAGTACGAAAGAGCAACGAGACTGAAGTAATTGGGGAAATTCGAGAATATCGTCAGAATACCTCGTAGCGGGTTCTACATTTGTTCATTTTTTCGATAACGAAGGAGAAAATTTATTGTTAGCGTCTCGATGTATATTCCACGATAGAATGAGAAAAGAAACAAGTAAAAAATACGAATTAGTTGACGCGTTGGATTTTCAAATTATTACACTTCTACGAAATAATTTCGTTTCATATTTCATAGTCATAATGGTGATTACACTGCGTACGTGAAATAATTAAAAAAATCCATCTAGCAGATGAAATGAATATCTACAACAATGTTTAATTATTTCTCCGTTTCGTACTGTCGTCGACGAGAACGAGGTATTTCATTCCATCTTCAAAGTCCAGAATATAGAACGGAGGGCCGCGTTGCTTGCCGGGGCACGAGCCTCGATACAGGATCAACGGCGAAAGATAAAAATTGGTTTGATTTATGGTCGACTCGGCTCTCTGCGATTCCGTTTCACGGCAACTCCCTCGATTCCGCCTCTCATGCAAATCACAGACGGAATATTCAGCACCGCCTACGACGCGTTTCATTCGACCCATTATCCCCCTAAAACCGGCCATGCACCACCGGCGAGTCGCCAATTAGTATAAGAGTTAATTGGTCAATTGGGACAATGGATTAATTGATTAACCGCGTAGCGCGAAACTGGCAAGCGTGGAATCGAGGCCGAGGCACTGAATCGGAGTACCGTGCACTGAAAATCACGTTCCCACGTTCCCACGTTTCCACGAGATCCATTTGAAATCTTTGCAACTTGAAAGTCTATGGAGAAACTTTGCGAGAGAGAAAAAATTTTCTTTCTTTCGAAGGGTGAAACCGAGCAGCGAAAGACACAAAGAGACAGACAGAGAGAGAGTGGTTGGTAAGTAGCCGGCCGATACACTTATTGTTAGAAAGAGTCGCGAGTTAAGTGAAGAAGCACGCTTTGTACGAAACTGCTCGTCTATTATTCCCGGGGCATTTTTATGAAAACTCTCCTCCTCGGCAACGTGGAGGATGTGTCGCGAGTTTCAAAGAATAACGGGGTGCGAGGATGAATAAAAACGGAGGGGTGTGCACGAGGCCTGGCGTGAATGGTTCCTTTGCTCTTGTCGTGGAAAATAAGAGAGACCGGAGCCCTTGTTACCAGTTCATGTGAGAACAGATAGAGACGCTGACGGAGGTGCCTCCGCGTCACCTTGACGGGGGTGATTATACCACCGTTTTACGTCACGTTACGGCTTTTGAGACCCGCGTGTCACGTTTAACGCCACGTAATTCCTTCTCTTCTCCTCCTCGCAGCGCAGCGCAACGCCGAGGAAACTATCGATTTTGCATTCTGACGAAGGGGATAATGCCAGACGCCTCTCTTTCCGACGGCTTTTGCGATTTTCGGTGATCGTGAAATTTTCAACGATCCAGTTCCAGGCGACAATTCACCTTTCGCCAAAACGAGCTTTCACTTTGAAGATGGATCCAGGCATGGATCACTTTTTCGGACATTATTTTCATTTCGCTCGAAAATCGATCCCTTGTCTTTAAACAAGCGAGAAAAATGTTAACGAGAATCTCTGTTCGTTTCTAACGAAGAATTTCTAGAAAGACATTGTTTTTAATTACATCGCGTAATAAATAAAACACGTGGGACACAGTGCCACGCATTTATTTTCCAACTCGAACGACCCCGTCGCAGGTGGGTTAATTAAAGTTCGTCATAATGAGCGACGGAGGAGGAACAGGCTGCTCGTCTAAGTCATCTTATGGTAACGATAGCATGAAACGATGCTGTTACGTAGCTCGCTTATGCATTATGCAAATCTGTCTGGAACGACGGCCGAGTTCTTGCATTAGCAATAACGAAAACTATGCAACTTTGTCGGAGAGAAGGCAGAGAGGAGGCAGTGAAGACGAGTCTCGCCAAAGGGAACCGACCTAGAGTATATAAGAATATATACCGTTCGATGCTGTACGTTAACCTAACAGACGTTCGAAACGATCTCGCATCTAATATTACTACGGAAGCGCTGCAGCGATTCTATGATTCAGGGAAATGTTCGTCCTCTGAACAACGGATAGTTGTAATAACGTCTGCAATAATGGCACTGCCATCTCGGCGAGAAACTTTCTATTCAAAAAACACGACAAGTTATCCAATTTCTGAGACTGCTTGAAATAACTCGCTAACCCGCCTCTGTTGCACAAAGAAATATTTCTCGAGGGGAAAATTGTAATCGCGATCGATTAATACTTTGTTATCGCGCGGAATAAGCTACCAACGTAACTCTGTCGGTTTGAAATGACTCCTGGCCGAGTCGTTTCGCGTTCTGCGAAGAAACATTTCTCAAGAAGAAGGTCGCGCGACGTTAATCGATTTTTTGTTATTTCACCGGGAAATTTCGAGCCGCGCGTGCAGACAATTACGCGAACGACAGTGTGGCTTCCATTCGAACACGCGGTGAACGTCCCACCCGTTCAACATAAGATTTAATTAACGTCGCGGGACCGTCGAGGAGTCAATTAAAAATTTCTTGAAAGTTGTAATCCATGTCTTCCTCCTTTGGCCAACTTTCAAATGGCTTTTTAATCGAGTTATACGACGGATAGTTAATTAATTTCGCGGCGAAAGCCACGGCGGCGCTCGTAAATGCGTCCGATTAATCGAACGGTTCTCAGCCTCGCAATCGAAGAAAAACCTACCCCCTTCCCTCCCCTGCCGCGCCGCTGCCGATTGGTCGCCGCGGTTCCCCGAGGAAGAAACGCTCCGTTCACTCCCTCCTTTGCAATTCTAATATTTCTCTTCCATCGTCCGACCGTTAATTACGCGCTTTGTAAATATTTCACCGAGCGGATCGGAAAGGAAATCGAGATGAGAGCTGGCGGATCTGGTGGACCGAAACGCGTCCTGGCACGCGGTGGGATATTTTCAACAAACCGGCGGGACAAAAGTCGCAATCATCCGTCGAGTGAAATATTATTTGCCATTTACTTAAAGAACGTCATTGATACGTAAAGTCCAGACTGACGAAAATCCAAATTATGCATATAGAGCGGCGTTTGCAGTTATAAATTACGTACAGAAGAAACAGAACAAAATTCCTGTTTCACTATATCCACTGTTTAAATCACTGTTGATTGAATTACCGATGCAACTGTGCACTTCTGATATTTATTTGACATATATATATATATATATATATTGCCGGATCGTAACGATTCGCGTCTGTTCAACTGATTATCGCTTTTTATCACTGAAAGTAACCCAAAAAATCGGGCCTCTTCAGGTGCAACGCTGATGCAACGAAAATTAGCGATTGGTTGCTTTGGGTCGCGTGACCTCGAGTAAGAGTAGCGCATGTCTGGTACTGAGCGATCGCGCCTGTAATTTGTTTTACATCGAATCAAATGTTTGGCAAAAAGTTCGTTTCCTAGTCGGAACAGTTGCTTTTGGGCCTTTCAGTGAGACAAATCGTACTGAGGTACGTAAATCGTGCAGTTTTTTGAAATATTAAGAGTACCCACAAGTAAGTCGTTTTTTGACGCTGTACAAGAGTTTATACAGTTTTCATCTACAATATGATTTAACAATAAGCATTGATTAAATATCAATATATTTAACTATAATTATCGTCACTAGACAGCAATGTTCATTAAATTTGAAAAACATCACGTATAGGTACATTCGTTTCTTACAAATATCTCAAATTGTTTTCAAAAGCGGGTCGCGATTTTCGCCAGATCGAAACCAACAAACAGACAGAATGATCCACCTCCGGTTCTCGATCGTCCGCCCGTTGGTTCCGAGTTCCCAAGTGCTACCAGAGATCGATGGAAAAGTTTCTCTCGAACGGCGGAGAAGAGAGATATGCGGGCCGATTCCCGATTTATATTTGACTCGGCGCGCGGCACACATTACCTCCGGCAGTTTTTCAATTAATTCGACGCCATTATGCGGCCGGTCTTCATTCACCGGCCGGGCAGAAGTGGGTCGTAGGTTACCGCGCGACAATACACCCACTGCCAGAATCAGAACTATGCCGAGTCAACAAAGAGATAATCATCGTGCTTCGCATTGTTAATCTTAATTAACGCGCCGACGTGGATCAGGAACACAATATCGTAAGAAGCTGCGCGCGTTTTATATCGGGACGAAAATTACGATGGAACAGGGCTGAATTTAATTGGACCGACGGGGGGGGGGATGGTCACCTTCGGGCTAGAGATGGTCTCGAATAAAAAAACGACATCTCTCTCTCTCTCTCTCTCTCTTTCTTTTTCTTTTTCTTCGACGGAGGGAGGAAAAAATGGGGGGCAGAATGGAGGCTCGCAGCGGGGACAATAACCGACGACAAAGAATCTTTTGTTTCTCCATCGATTCGTCTTCGCGAGCTCTTTCTTCGTCCGCGGCGTCGCGAATCGTCGAGAATCCTCGATTAGTAACTCAATAATGAGGATGCAATTATAAAATGAACGCGTAGTTCCATTGGAATCAAACGTCCTGCTAAATTTACATTAACATACAGAACGTTACTTCGTGTGCTTTAACTTCATGATAATCTGCAACGAATGACCGATATTTTATAAAATCCTCGCAAACTTTCAAAATGTGTTCTTGGAATAGTTCTTCCTTTGAGTGATAATAATCGATGGTAGGTTCAGATTTGAAAGCAAAAGCAAATTGCAGCCCTGTGAATTTGAATTTCCAAATTGAAGATTGATAAATACAAATGATGCATAGTGCTTTGAATGCTTTACATCTGACACGATGTGAATACACGTCGTAACAACTAACCGAACAAAATAATACCACTCGTGGTGAGAGAATGTTCGATCAAACGCGATGGTATCCGGAGGCATCGCAAAGGTTCAAAATTCTCAAAATACACGAGAGAATCCATTCGACTCGCCAACTCGCGAAAGATCTCGATATTACTCGACGCTAGAACCACCGGACGATTAAAGCAAAGCTCTGCCACTCGCAACGGAGAGACGAAAGTGCATCGGGTAAAATGTTACTTCGAGTAATCGTAAACAGTGTTTCGTTCTCTGAATATCGATTCGTCGACCAGTACGGAGCTTCTTAGGGAGAGAGAGAACAGAGTTTTACGGAGTTTTATCATCAAGCTGCTCCGACGTTGTTTCGCGGACCAATTTCAAGCGACTGACGAGTACAAAGGGTGATTTATAGATTGTACGGCTGGTAGACGGGAGGAGGGGGAGCCATATTACTTCGGGACATCGTTCAGCAACTTTCGTTCGAGCCATTGTCCGCGATTTCAAGTTCGAGCTCGCGATCATTTTCGCGGAAATTATACGCGGAAGTTATAAGGCATTTCCCATTGTTGGAAACTCGTCGACATCAGGCACGTCGGAACAACGTCAATATTGAAACGAGTCTTCTCGTAATTAAACATTCGAGGGCCAGGCGAATTCTATTTAGAGGGAACGGCGGAGAGAAGACAAATCGGCGAAGAAAAATTGTTGAACGTCCTGCTGTCCGTTCGACGTTCGATCGCCAAATTAACAAATCGTCGAATGAACTTTAAAAAAAATTCTCGAAATCGTGGGCTTTGACAACTTGGACGCGCAACGGAGAATCTGGAAATCCATACACGCGACTTTCCTTCCATTGCGTACTCGTCGCGTACACCAACCTCCACTCTTTGCACCGCGAATATCTCCGATATATTTTCAACCAATGTTCGCACCCAGCAAGAGTCAGCCGGGCGATAAAAAAGACGTGAAATTTGACAAAAGCGTCCGCGGTGGAACAATGGTCGAAAAGCAACGGCGGTCGTTGATTTACGCGTCAGTCCGGCAATTTTTTTCAGCTTCGCTCCACACGTGACAACGTGCGGCCTCGATGTTGCTACGATAAGAGTCGCCACCTCTGTTGTCTCCTTTTCTCTTTTTTCTTTTTCTTTTTGTTTTTTCCTCTTCTTTTTTTTTGTCGACTGGTTGATAACGGAGGTGGAGCAATATTTTAAAGCACGTCACAGCGTTTTGCGCGTCAGCGCGTGCAAAAATCCGCGGGTGTTGATGTAAAAATTCTACGCCGCTTCTTTTTGCGCGCGTCCTGGCCGTTCTCCGCCATCCTTCGGCGAGCCCGCGGAAATCGTGCTTGCGCGCGTGTTGGACATCGCTCCGCAACCACGACCGCACGTTTCACGCGAAAAAAGAAAGAAAGGAAGGAAGAAAAGGAAGCAAGCGTTATCGCGGTGAGAGAACGGCGTCCTAACTCGTTGTCTCTCTGTTATCACTGACCGCGGACGATCGCGTCGCAATAACAAAACGACGAGATTTAAGGCTCGTCTGACCGCGTTGTTTACCCGCTCTTCCGTTGGCAACGATTCAACGACGTTTGTCCAGCCTCTGTCTCTTTCAAAGGATCAAATAGATGGAAGGGTGTCTGCACGTCGATGAAAATAAATTTACATCGTCATACGTACGTCTTTTCGATTCAGGCAGCCTGATTTGTCAAAGTTCCTCGGGTCTGTAGATAGTGGATTCTTTTCAGCTCGAAAGTTTCCTACATTTGGCGTCGGTAGAGGAACGAGGATTGACAACTGTTACATCTTTTGGAAAATTTTTGGTAAATATTCTTATTTTTTCACAATTGCAAAAATCGAGCGAGATCCAAAAAAAAGAACAGATCCAGCGTCTTCACCCGATAGTTAGACAACAACAGCGAATTAACTCGACCACCCGAAACATTTTCCTCCGGTATCGTCGCAGCCGTCGCAGCTGCTAAATCACCTTCCTGACCGACAACGGGAGCAAAAGGAAATCACGAGCGCCCTCCGTAAACTAGTCCCGACGTATTCCTTGATGAGCGCTCGTTAGGACAAAGCCACCTTCTTAATACGCGGGTTATCTCGGCGGATGAATTAATATCTCGGCGAATATTCGAGCAAAAAAAAAAAAAAGACGTACAAAATTGAGAGGAAAAAGCGAGGGGGGGAAATACGTGCGACGGAACGAAGCCACCTTCTTAGCCACGTACAGTATCTGGAGAGGGTAAAACTCGACGAACGTTTGAGCAAGTGGAAAAAATGTGTAAAGAGGAAATTGTCCATAGATCGTGCGAGAGCAATTTTCGACGTATCGACGGACCGAAAGAGGCTAAGCAGAGGACAAGCTAGTTATTTGAAACTGCTTCGAAGATAGCCCGCGTTCCGCGTTTTCCCGGAATTGTTCGGCGAATCGAGTGACCAAGGTTCCGAATTAATCGGAGAATAATTTGAAAATAAATCGTCCGCGACTCGAGGTTTTCCTTTTCTAGAATTTCGCGCGCGAATTGAGTTGCCAAGCGAAGGGAACATTCGCGGAGGGAAAGAAACTATCTGGGAATGTAACTGGGAAATAAATCGTCCAAGTCGGAAATATCGCTCGTACCCGGAATTTTCCACTAAAACCGAGTGACCGAGAGCCAAAGGGAAAGAAATTATCTGAAAATAATTCGTTTCAATTGCCCGTTTCCAGAATTTTTCACCGCGTTTGACAAGAAGTCAGGCGAAAGAAACTGGTGAAACTGTGAAAAAAAAAAAAAAGAAATCATCGACCGCAATTCAGCCTTTTCGCGTTTTATCAAAATATCTGATTAATCGTTCCAAGGGAAGAGCATCGCCTGAGAATAACTTTTTATTGTAATGACAATTTCTCTGTACCATTGTTACACGACGATAATCTTGTTTTTGACGGAAACTACGACACTTCAAACTTTATCCATTTTCTAAACCGAATTGTTCAACCGAGCAGTCGGTAAAATTGTAAAATTTGTGGATGTTACTCAGGAATGACGAGCAATCGACACTAATTTTTCGCAGAAATCTTCTCTTCCGTCACTGCAATTTGTCCGTATTTTAATTCTCAGAAATTTGAGTGACTTTTCACCAAAGGTACACGAATAGAAACCGGTGTTTCTTTTTTCATTGTATCGCGAATTCCTCCGCACTTTCGTTTCACTGATACCGAGTTTCACGCTCCAGTTGTCGACAGTAATTTTCCATGGCTACGAATTAATGAAAATTGCATTACAAACTCCTTTCTATTCCTCGCGTTTCGAATTTTTCCGCTGCAAATATACTATCAATCTAGGATAGTTCCCGGGTCGAATATGAAACTGAGTACCGTTCTGCGCAACAAAATACGATGTCTTTATACGATAGATATTGCGAATGTCCATCTCCCTGTCCGTGCGAACTCTCTCTCTCTCTCGACCATGTTGGACCGTATCTCGCGCGAAAAGCAATCTCTCCCGTAATATTTATAGTTGGACTGCCCCATAATTGGAATCCTCCTCTCCCACCAAAAAGAAAAAAAGAAAAAAAGAAGAAAAAAAAAGAGAGAAAAAGGCGTCATTACGCGAAACGAACGAAATTTCGCGTAAAAAAGTGGCAATTGTGAAAACGGAATGGCTCAGGTGAAACTTTACAACGCAATTACGAAACTCGACTGTGCCACGCGAGTATGAGCACGGCAGTTCGTGACTGTCGTTCTGCCGTGTCCTCGAGCACCGCGGCTCTGTCGCGCCATTTTAGACACACCGTGCTAACTCTGCGGTCGTAAAAGAAGTTGCACCGTGCTGTTTAGCACGTTATCCTCGGTTACGGCCGCGCAACTTCAATACAACAGATTAGCAACGCGAGCGAAGCTAAACGGAACGAAATCACGGAACGGGCAGCTCTTAAGAGGCGGTACGAAACCGGAAGTGGCTACTGAAGAGGAGCGGAACGTTAATCCTCCTAGGAGTAGGAGGAGGCGAGCCGAGAGTTACAGACTGAAAACGAACATTCGGCAAATGGAAATAAACGAAGGACAGTATATGTCGACAAGTACAAAGTTAGTCTTCGATTTGGGCTTTGCTGAGGTTCGCGTTTCGATCGCCAGAGATTTTCTCGAATTTCTTCGAATTTGAAGAATCGCTCCCCGAAATATTAAACGTTCCTGCGTCTCTAACTTTTAACAATTAAAAGTTGGCAACTTTTAATGCTCTGAAAGTTAGAAATCCTCGCGTAGGATTTCCAGAGGGATTTTTCCCTGCGAAAGACAAGAGCCAAAAACCGGAAACGAAGGAGAAGAGGAAATGTCGAGACAGACCTGGAAAAACCGCGAGAGTATAAATACGCTTGGGGGGGCGCGGAAGCAGAAAGAGGAAAGAAGGGCACGAGGGTTAAAACCAGCGGCGAGGGAGTAGCTTCAGCTTCGACTGACGGTGGAAAAATTCGTATAGATTTATCGTAGCTGGGGATTACATTCGACCGGGGCATTTGTCAATTAGAAAGCTCGCAAAGGGCAGCAACAAAATACCAGACGTGCGGAGAATTCCGTTTTTTTCCTCGCCGTCTTTGGCGGAGAGAGATCGATACAGGGCGGCTGGTTAAAACAGACTGGGCGAACGAACAATGGGCTGCTCGATGCTGATAAATAGACGTAGGTTTGTTACGTTAAATAGACTGGTTGAAGCCTGGCCGGTACGACTACCGCGCACTGTGTTTCGATTCCTCGGCGTTTCAATGGCTTTTCACGCTCCCGTACGTGAAGCCGCACGCTGTCGGGAATATTTAACAATCTATATTGAACTGTGCGCTATCGCCAGACTAAAGATCCCGATTTCGAACGTCTGCCAAAGTAGAACACACGTTCTTTTTCTCTTTTTTCTTTTTTTCAATGTAGTCTTTGGTAAATCCTCGAGCGTTACGTATGGACGATTTTTATCGTCGCACAGATTTTCGTCCGATAAAAAGCGTTTCCCACGCGCGATTTTTCAGACTCGGCGTTCGCGAGCCGACGATTTTCGATTTAAATTCAAACACGGGAAATACACGGTCGGGCGAAAATGACGGCTGCCAATCGAATTTATAAATGTAACGCGACGCGATTAAATAAAATCCGCGAGGCGGATAAAAGGTCGGCGGGTACAATGAATTTAATGCCGCGATAACCTTTTTATGCCCAATAATACATCTATCATCGCGACGTCGTTCGACGAACGCTATCGTGGAGAACGCCATCCATAAATTTTTCCGTCCACGCACGAACGAAATTCCGACCGCGTTGCGGGCAATTTTCGTTTAGCGATCGTGTTCACTTGCGTGTGCTCGTCGATCGTGGATACGGATTTGCTTTAGCGACAACAACGAGGCTCGCTGTATCTTCCATCGGGGTTCGTTATTCTTCCTCGAGAGTTTAATCCTCGAAGGCTGCGTCGCAAATGAAAGCTCGATTTTTAATTTTTTTTTTAACGCAGAGCGCGTGTCTTTGGCACGTGAAAGAATTATCTCAATTAAGTACCAGAGAGATTGAAATGTAAAGTCAACTCCGAAGGATATCGCGTCCTTCGAGAAGCGAGATGAAGAAAAATTTCACGTTTCTTACCATCGTTTCGCGTTTGTGCGGCGTTTCAAAGTGGCAAAGTGAATTTAATTGAGCGAAGAAAACTCTCTCGCAACCCTCGAGCCTCACCCCCACTTGGTAAGAAAATTCGCAGTTATCGACTCTGCGCGATCTCCGACCGAGTTTTGCCGACTCGGGCCAAATACCTGGTAAATTCTCGCGTAGAAAGCTGTCTTGCCGACTAGAGAAAAAGCCCTCGGGTCGATAAGAAAAGCAGCGTACCGCGGTGGCTATTCTAAGAGGAGCTCTGCCCTGAGAATACGCAGCGCTGGAGAACCGAGAGAGAACGCGCCCGAGCTAACCTGGCTAACTTTAGAATGAGATTTTCGTGCCGATGCTCGCACGCTCGCACGCTCGTACGAACGTAGAGAATCGCGATCGGCGATCCGTTCTCACGAATGTCACTATTTCTGTACTGCCAACTTTTTCTACTTTAGCCGAAACTTTGTAATTGCTCCAAAGTAGTAGCAGCAGTAGCAGCAGTAGTAGTAGTACCTCAGAGAAACGATACTGTTCGATCGACGATGGAATGACCGATATTTTCAGAATCATTGAAAGAACGTAAACTGTAAAATTTATAAATGAACACTGAACAATATATTATTTTATTTTTGCGTGTTACGAGCATTTTTTTTTCTTTTTCAAACATATAAAAATCTGCTTGTAAGAATATTTTTCGAAAATTTTGACGATTAATTTAAGAGCTTTTCTTTTTTTTTTTTTTTGTTGTTTATTGTAACTTGCTTTCTTTAATGAACTAAAAGGAAGTAAAAAGTTACTTAAAAAAAAAAGCTCTTGCTGCTTATTTAAAAATATCTTAACACTCGCGAGAAAATTCCAAACTCAACAGCATTTTTAAAAGATATTTCCATTTTTAATTTCACGTCTTCCGACAGGTGTTTTCATTTTCTAATTAAATCAGTTTGCTTCGAGTTGAGAAGCGTTACAACATCGCGCAGTTGCTTGAAATCGGCGAATATATCGGCATTAAAATGGTTTTTCCAGTTGATCATACAAACGGATGGGAAAACGGCTCGGTTGGGATGGCAATTCTCTAAAATTTTCCTGTATCCGATCATCTGGATTAGCCTTTAATATTGGCCTCGATGCTTGGCGTGCAGCCAGATTGAATATAATTGATATCGATTCACGGCCGACGTCCGTGCACGCTGCTGCATCGTTTCAACTTTAATTGCGATAAACCGGTTAACTCGTAATTTCTTACGAACTCGTCTTGTCGCTCCCTTCCGAGTCGTTCTGAGAATCGGCGCGATTGATCACAAACTCCCCAATTTTCAAATGTCGTTTTATCCGTAAAAATTAGAAAAAAAAGAAAATCTAACATGCAAGCAAACGTAGAAAAATTATTAAACGTCTTGGATACTTTTTTATCAATTACCAAGACCATCTTTAACATTTTGTACTGTGCACAAATTTCTCTGAACTGAACACATATTTTCCGACCTCTCTCTCTCTGCATTTTCAGGCTGGTTTTAAATAATCATGGTAGCGATAGCTCGTCAGAGTGCTAATGAAATTTTAAAACGTTTCGTACAACGCACGTGTATAAAGTATTTAATATTTAAACGAAGAGAAAAAACAGGCAAAGATATAGAAAACAGATTTGTCGAAGAATTTTGCAACGCGAGTGCGTGAAATCGGACGTGTTCGACGTTGCATCTCTCGTCTAAATTTAATCGGGCTTTGTCGAGCCGCGTTAATATAATAAATAATCGATCACGAGGCGACGAATACGACGCGCGAAATTCCTTCTAAATCGGGACGGATGTAATTAAAGACGCGGAAAAATAACAATGGCCAAGAAGCATTGGATGGTCCACTTTCACCCATTGCTCCCCCGTATTTATTGATTTCCGATGCGAGGACCGAGGCGGGAAATTGAATAGGAATTCCCATCGATCCGCAGCGAAACGACAAAATGCATATTAATGCCGGCGTTAAATAGAAGGCTTTATTAAATGGCGCTCGTTACGCGCCGGTCTCGTCAATCCCCCGGCTACAAAACGGACAATTGGAAATTAGAAATCAAATCCGGCATTGTCGCGGGTAATTTAGAGTGAACGACATACAACGAGGGAATTCTGGTTTGGCCGCTTGTCAACGACTACTGCCGGGCAATTTAATAACGGCTGATGAACCAAACTGTAATCTTCCTTCCCGTAGGAAACGCGTTTCATTGTCGTCGAACCACCTCGAGGCTGCTTGCTCGTCTAACTGCGCCGAGATACTTTCAAACTCTAAACATTTTTCTCGATTGAAATGAAATTTTCAACGCGAGAATCAGAAACACGATTATCCTACGAGATTCCACGCTCTGCTCGGAATCGAGATCGAGACACAGAAAGTGTCCAAAACGACGAAACGGGGAACTTATTTTCCGAAACGATGGTTTTCCGAGAATATTTCCAGATAGCCCCGAGACATTACCATAAACAATATCGCTGAATTTATTACGTCCTCTGTGAGATACTGCGCCTTGAGATCGAGGCACGTGCGACGCCAAGGTTGTCATCGTACGACTCCGCCACATTTCCAAGATTCCACGATAATTCGAAATATCACAGTTTTCAGGATAAACGACGACAGAACGCACATTTTGCGAAACGTGCGTTATAAATTTACACCAAGGTCTCTTTTGTCTCCTCTCTCGATCGAAAGAGACATCCTCCCTTTATTCTCTGCCCGACAATCGAAACCAAATTTTCATCGTCTCTCTCTCGTCGTCGTTCAGTTAGAGATCTCTTCTCCGCCACACGTGGCCGCTCCGTCGACGTGAGCAGGCATGCGTGACTTCTAAAACCAGTGACAGTGGTGTGTGCGTGCGTGCGTGCGTACGTGTGTTCCTTGCGTGGATCTTTCGTCGAAAACGTACCGCCGGAAATCGAAGGTCTCCGTCTAAGTATAGCGCCCGCCTCGCTAGCGTAAGTCTGGCCGCCACTGACGTCGAAAAGTGTCAGTATACCCTGGACCGAACCGATTCCAGCAACACGCGAGCGCGCGTGTACAACACTACTTCGACCGTCGATATCGTGGTGCGACGTAGATTTTTTTTCAAGAGAAGAGAAGAGAAGAGATCGCGCGATTCCTACTCGTCGTTAGAGCGCGGAGTGAGCACCGACAGTGAGCGAGTGTTGGAACAAACGGATCGATGAGAACGTCGTTTGCCAGTGCGTCGCGTGTGAATACGGCATTTTGTGCACGTTCTTAAACTTCCTCCGTTCTTCCGCCAAGGAGAAAGTTTCTTCTCGCGGGAGTTTCGCCGATAACAGGCCCTTTTCTCCGTCTTTCTCTACCTTTCTTTTCTTGCCTTTTCCCTTCTCGTTCGAAAGAGGGAAAACAAGAAAAAAAGAAAAAACGAGGGAAACGTCGCTCGGATTCGTTTTGCGCTAACGCTTTGAAGTTCAGAGAGAGCAAGTGAGAGAGAGACAGAGAGAGTTTGACATATAATTCTCCGGGTACGTATGCAAATCCCGCGAATATGAAATAAATCGAATTCTCCGGCCTGCTGGTAGGGGTTCTCTGTTCTGCCGGCTACAAAGAGATGCTTTCGATATCGGTTGACCCGCTGAAACGACAACGATCTTTCGGAAATTTGACGCGCGCGGTTTTGGTCGATACGGAAGCATCGAGATACCCGAGACGGAAGAAATTCAATTTTCGCGTGGACAAATATTTTACTGGCACAGCAAGAGAGAGAGAGAGAGAGAGAGAGAGAGAGAAAAGTTTTTTCTTTCCTAACGTATTACGTGCAACCTCGTCTTGGCAATTTATTGCCTACTAGCACGAGCATTTTTAAGAACTACGAATTATCACATTCAATCACGCGCAATCTTCGTTCTAACTCTGACGATTTCAAAGGTGCTTCGCAACCGGGGATCGCGAGAGTACAAATGAATAGAAATATCACGTTTCGCACGCTGCGTGCGTCAAGCCAAAGATCCGAGTAAACGAGCATTTGGATCGTGTTGGCTCGTTGAAACGGCGCCCAGCCCGCGATTTCGAAGCAGACAAAGGAAAAGGCTGAATCAGCCGACGTATCGCCATTCCGCTCGCTTGGCGCGAAAAATATAATAATAACGCGCCACGTGCGTCTGCACGTCGTTTCGAGAACGCGTCAGCAAAGATCTCGCCGAGTTTTACGCGTGACATCCGCTGTAAAAGCGAAACCTCACTGACCTTCCGAAGGATAACGCCGCAACCAACGTGGCTGCAAATTCTCGCGTTCGTCAGCGTCGTCAAGTCTTTCGTCGCGTCACCGGAGGACAGACGCACGCGCAAATCCATTCATTCTTTGTCCTCTCGTTTCTCAGAATTCGTCTCTCTCGTCGCTGTTTTTCACCGAATTTTCCCGTGAGCAAGAGCAGCCTCGGTCCTTGCCTCCTTTGTTGCCTCCCGAACAAACACGAAAGTGCCAGAAATATCGTTCGCACTTTGGATCACGGTGCTAACTTCGAGCGATCGAGGAAGCGAACGTGGTTCCACGATACAGTGGAGTCGGACGGAACTTGGTCGGACAGGTCTGACTACAGAGTCACTACGGACCTACTCGACTCCCCGCGTGCTATTCGTTTCTGCTGAAATTTCCAAGATTCGCGTATACCAAGTCCCTTCCCCCTTTAATTCTTCGTTCCTTCCAAAAGCAAAAAGAAAATCTCTTACGAGAGAACGTAAGAGAAGTAAGTCGAAGGATCGTGACTCGGGGAAAGCCGGGTTAAGTCGCGAAGCTACCGGTTAAGTGTCAGGATTAACATTTTACTGTGCTGCTGGCCATCGAGAAAGTTGCTGATACAATAGCACCTAGCCGCCTGTTGCACCCTAGAATTCGCTTCAAGAGCAACAAGTGGTTCGTCTAAGAGTAACAATGCTTTCTAATGCGGCCCCGCTTCCCGTTTCCACCGCGGTGACTTCTCCGGAGAGGGCTGATTGGCCCTTGGCACGGCCTTCCGACGTCTCTCGTTTCTCCTACGTGCAACGTTCCGAACGAACGTTGCGAAAGCAACCGGCCCGAGTGAATTTGGCTCCTCGACTCCGCTTTCAAATAATCCTCCCGCTCCCAATTGCTTTGCCGCGGTTCTACACGCGTAGTGCCGGATTTTAAATTTAACCCGCCCGCGCGGGTTTCTCGTCGATGTTGTGCTCGGGCAGAGTCTCTCTCTCGATCGTCGGAGAGACGAGCCAGAAAATCCATCGCTTACGATAGAGCCGCGTATAAACTCGTGGCCGGTGCTACGTCATCAGCCACGAGCTGATAAAATACAATTTGAGCGTTGTTCCAAGAAAGTTTTGGGAAACCCGAGGAGCAATTCTCGACATTTGGAAAGTGGAGAGAATGCAACGTCTAGCCAAACATCTGCCTTTCTTCGAGTCTTTCTTTTACATTTTAGAATATTACTCTAAAGTTCTCGAATATCTAAAGCGCAAAAAATAAAATTTTAACGCTAGAACTACCAAAGAATTAAAATTCGCGGCGGAGAAATTAAAACGCAGGGAACAGGAAGAAAAACGTGGTAAAGAGCACGATATATTTTGCTAAAAAAAAAAAATCACTCGGAATCGCTAAAAATACACCGTTGCGAGTCTATGAAATTTCCACGAGGACCACTCTGGTGGTCAGCGTCGATGAAAACGAAGACGACGGGGGACATTGTTGGAACGTTCGACGGCCGAATGTCACGAATGGAAATGGGGAACGGAGTATTAATAGACGTTGCTGAAAAATCCACGAGCCAGACCAGTTATTTCTCTTGGCCCGAGCCACCGATCGCGTTGCATCCGCGTTCGAAGGAAAAGTTCGAAACTCGCTGCGACGATCCAACAAAGGTCCAACAAACAAAGTACGATGTACTTTCCGTAAATTCGGCGGCCACTTTTCGAAAAGTATTCCGCGTGACTCGGTGGTTGCCAAGCCACTCGGGTCCAATCGCCGTCGTTCAGGCTAATTTGCAAGACGCAAAGTTCGCAGGGGCACTCTCGCGTTTGAGTGAGTTCGTCCGTTCGTCCGTTCGTCTCGGGCAACAACTCCAACGTGTTGTCACGATGACACGGCGAGTCTTGAAATAGAAGAGCAACGACTCGATTCGCGAAAGAACTTGACATTGTCTCGGTGCGCGGAATCGAGGAAAACAAGGGGCAAAGTTGAAAAAGACGGAAGGAAAAGAAAGTGAGAACAGCGAAAGGGAAATGTACACACGCGTTGCAACGTACAACGTTTCTCGGCGAACATTGACGACGTTGATGAATAACGACTTGGCGCGACAGAGATCTCAAATTGCCACGGGATTATACGTTGGAACTATTTATTAACTATGACGAGAATCACTTCGTATTTCAGGCAGTGGCGTAAGGTTCGCGGATGTTTTACGGGAAGCTGGTTGGAACCTGTGACGTGGATTGACGAGAATCGCTTTCTTTTAATATAACAAGATCTTCTTTCATTCGACGCAGCTTCGCGCTTCGCTTCGCGTGTTGGCTGCTGCCTATATTTAACGCGACTTTCCGATGCGACTTTGAGAGGCGTTTAAATTTAATTCCATGATTTATCGTCGCGAGAATGCACAATCGTTCGAGAGAGAGAGAGAGAGAGAGAGAGACAATTCTGAGACAACGCGGTGTTTCTGAACGTATTGCCGCGGGAGGAAGCTTCGCTCGAATTTTCCGCGTCAGCGAACGACAGTCGGAGAAATAACGAGTGTTTCCTTGTGTTTTGCAGGCATGGAGCAGTTTGAGCAACTGCTAACGTGCGCGATATGCCTGGACCGATACAGGAACCCCAAGTTATTGCCATGCCAGCACAGCTTCTGCATGGAACCGTGCATGGACGGTCTGGTCGACTACGTGCGTCGGCAAGTGAAATGTCCAGAGTGTCGAGCGGAGCATCGTATACCCTACCAGGTGAGTCGATCGACCCTCCGACGAGCAGGAGCCAACGGACCGATTTGTTTAACGTACGTCCGTACGTGAGTTGATTTTTCTTCGAAAGTTCCTTTAATCGTACGGAATTCCAAACTATCCCGTAGTAGCCCGTGTTTCTTCCAACCGCCGCGCTTTCGAGCCAATTAAAAAAAAAACATCGCGTCGTAAAGAAAGAAAGGAGGCAGGAGGTAGCTGGGAATTCGAGTTCGGGAATTAGAATTCGTTTGGCCGACGCCGAAACGAGCGGCTTGACGTCATCGTCCGTAAAGCGAGAGAGAAAAGAAAGCCGCGGCGAAAGCGGAACTGTCTGCGAGATGCAGATGTACACACGTGGAATTAAAATATACCGTGGCTGCGCGCGTTAGCTCTCCCTCGGCTGTGTGTACAATGCGTGGCCTCATCTTTATTCAACGAATCCACCGCGAGACAGCGTACCTATCGTGAAATTGGATAAAGTTTCGTACTGACACCTCTCGTCGAGGAACCATTTGTCTTAGTTTCTGTCCCATCGTGAAAGCGCAACACCGACCGTTCGGCGTCAAACGTAACTCGATTATTCTTAATTAAAAGCGACGTGGGCGTACGCGAGAGCGGATAAAGCTGACGGATAAAGCGGGGGAGAAGGCGCGAGGGGGGAGTAGAAGAAAGAAGGACGAAACGCGCGAAGGAACTCGCGCTACGAAACGGAGACTCCTCCGTGAAATTCAGTTTCGAACGAAAGCGTGTGCGATAAGTTTCGTTTCGAAGGAGAATCGATACGTCTTGAAAAACTCAAATAACTCACGCGCTCGAAAGCCGTATACACGTTTTAAGAGCGTTAGTGTTATATGTAAATAAATAAACGATTCATTTTAAACAAAGTTTAAAGAACAGAGAGGTAAATTTCAAGTAAAAATTTCGCCGCAACTTGGGTCACATTTCTTACTATTTCTTACTGTGTTCGTTCGGCTGAGAAAGAAATCGAGAAATACCATCGCGTGGTGGTTCTAACTCTAACGCAAGTATTGCCGCGTTATCGCCAGGGTGTGCAGGCCTTCCCGACCAACGTGACCCTGCAACGATTCCTGGAATTGCACATCGAGATCACCGGGGAGCTACCGGACCCGACCAGCGGTCAGACGATGGAACGCTGCGGCGTCTGCTCGGAGAAGAGCTACTGCTCCCTGTGCGTCCACTGCGAGAAGAAGTGCTGCCCCGAGTGCAAGGACGCTCACATGGACATCCTCAGGCGTGAGATCACGCGCATCAATTCCCAGGTAAACCGTGACAGCCTTACGTTCGCGCTGAGATCCTTCCGAGACACTATACTATGGTATATTGCTAGCGGCAATAAAAAGAACCGACTGCTTGCCCAACGTTCTCTCTGTGAACATCTATTTTTGGCCAGAAGAATCGACGAGCAAGGCAAGAGTCTCTCTCTCTCTCTCTCTCTCTACTCGAATGAGGAAAAAGGAAAGAAAAGTCCGACGTAGAAATATCGACTCGCCAAGGCAAGAGAAATGATTTCACGCCCGGACGGTGTCCGACCCCTTAGCTTCGCCCCTCGATTTCTACTAATTTCCTGATTCCACTTGCCTGACGATTAAAAAGCTCCCGAGGATTAATGGGAATCCAAATCCGGAGCTGAAACGACCCGTCGAAATGAAGCATCGTGTAAAGTAGATTTGTTATCGTTAAGTAGATTCGTTCTTTATTCGTAGAAGTTTTTCCTTCCTGATCTTGTATTCGTCGTCGTCCCTTGCTCGCAATTTCTCCCTCAGTTTCTTCCTTCTTCTCAATACTTCTTCCCCTCCAATCTTCCTTTTCTTCGCCTCTTTGTGTTTTTCCTTCCTCTCCTTTTTAACATCCTTTTTATCACTGAAAGTGATCGCACGTGACGGCGATAGTAAGACGCGAACGGTCAATAAGAGCGACGCGACGTGGTGAGGAACTTTGAAATTTTCGAAAACACCATGCTGTGCACTAGTCGACGGTCGAGCGAAGACTGAACAGGCGTCCCCGCGTACTCTTAATCCGGCTTAGGACCCAAATTTCTACGAATCGAAAATTCCACGAATCGGGCACCGTTTTGCAAATCGTTAAGCCTCAGTTGTAAACACCGGATAACGATACGGACTTTGACAACATTGAAGACGTTTGTAAAAAGAGGAACATACTGCGTCTTACAAGCAACAGTACCATTCTACGATCTTTCTCTTTTTCTTTTTTTTATCGCTGAAAATGATTTTATCGGGGATAACCCAGAAAATCGGGCCTCTTCAGGTGCAACGCTGATGCAACGAAAATTAGCGATTGGTTGATTTGGGTCACGTGATTCGTGAGGGGACGTAGGAGTGGCGTTGTCTGGTACTGAGCGATCGCGCCTGTAATTTGTTATGGCAAAAAAGTCAAAACAGTTGCTTCTGGGCCTTTCAGTGAGACGAATCGTGCAGTTTTTCTCTCTTTCCTGCCATCCCTTCCCTTTCATATATATTCGTTTCGTTCGATATTATTATTTTCACGAAGAAAGAAAAAGACTAGCTGCACTTGAGAGATTAAAAAGACGAGAGTTAACATTTTTTAACCGTTCGATTCGCGTCTTTTCTGTCCAACTAACACCGCGGCAATTCCCTTTCCATGCCTGAAAATTCTGAAACGCGACAAATTGGAGTTGGAAAGCGAGATACGACGAAAATTTGGAAGTTACGGAGCACCTAGATGTGCGTAAAATAGTGACAATTATGACGTATAGAGTGGAAAAGTTGTCGGCGTACCTGGGTGGGTGGCAACACGTTTTCCACGAATTCGCCGGCGACGTTGCCCGGGGGGTGATAAATGCAAACGAGGTAGAATTTGCCGCTGTCATCGTTCGCTAATCCGAGACCCATCGATTCGGTTTTCCTCCAAATTAGCTGAGTGAAGTGGCGCGCGGCATCCAAATCTTTTATCTCGTCCTCCCCGTACTTGAAGTAGGAGCCCTCTCCGTACCTGAGAACCAATCACTCACATTTACACTTTCGTGCAACAAGCGCAAGCTTTAATTCAGGATAAATAAAATTTTCATTCAGCCTGCTAATTGTATTAACCAAATTAAAAATTAACAAATATATCAATAAATTTCCTCGGACGAAAGTCTAGAGTTCAGTTCTAAAATTCATTTTCAGCGTGAATTGTGATTAAGAGGGCAGGAAGATTACCACGATGTCAAAGTTAATTCTACAGACTTCTTCACTTTTGAGACAAATGTCTCAACATTTGAGAAAAGAAAACTGTACGCAAACTCGGAGACGGAAGTTTTTAAATGCAAACCAATGTTCCAACGGGTCCTCCGGCTTGATTCTGTAAGGAACGTCCCTCCAGAAGCTGCGGTATACATTTTCGCCATACTCGCGATCCGATCTGTACCGAAGAGTGGCCTTCCTCGCTAATTCGTCCGCCCATTCCTGCGCCAGCTGGTTCAACTGGAAAAGAATTTTTCCACTCGTTAACGCGGAGTCCCCTTGAATCCTATCCCATCGTCTCAGATTTCAACGTCATTGAAATTTACTACGAATCGGATCGCCACGTTGCCGCGTTAATAAAAATGTACAGAGGCGGTCCGTTGAATAATGGCCCCGTTCAATATTGCACGGAACCCTCGTGGAGCAAACCTTAATAAGAGGAAATAAGAGGATACCCTTGTATACCTTGTCGTCGATTTTTAATGGCGGGGAACGATGAATAGCTCGATACTCGTTGTGCAGTCTCAGGAAATCAGCCAGGAAATTCGGCGGGAAATTTCTGAAACAGAGAGAAAGAGAGGGGGAAGAGACGTTAAAGAGGAGTTGAATTCATCTCTCCTCTGCGGAACGTAACGCGATAGGCGTTCCAGACAGAATTCGTTGCTCACTCCATTTTTAATTAAATGCTTTCAAGAGCCGAGGAATGCGTTGATCGATACTCGAGAGCGGCTGTTTGAAAATATACGGCAATTGCGCTGCTGGGTGGCATGTCTCGCAGGTTTTCGTAATGGGAATTTCGATGGGGGAGAATTACACGGTTACATGTTGAAAGCTGAGGACGATTTAGGTTACACGAGCCGAACGTCAAACGAACAATCGCGAAACGAAACGGTTTCCACGCTCGTACGTAGGTATTGGAACACCTGCGCCCTCGACCAACAACATTAGCGGAATTATCGAATTGCGAATTACAGGGTTTGCAGATTGACAACAACGCGAAACGGGACAGTTGGAACTTGCGAATTTGCAGTTTGGAATTGTTTTGTGACACAGATATTTGGATATTCAGAGTACATTTGGGACAACCTATATATTTGAATCGATACGAAAATTGTACATACTTTTTGCGATTTGAAAGGTCTCTCTCTCTCTCTGTCCGGAGAGAGACTCTCTCTCGATCGGGGGTGCGCTGGATCTCGCGTTTTCCTCAGACGCGGAACTCGCATCGCGTTTGTTTTGAATACATTAGGAGCGGGCAAATATACCGACCAGCTATTTTTGGATCGCGCATACATAGCGCATGGCTGCACGTACGCGGTTATGTTGACCTGAATTCGCGATATTCGTCGCGGTCGAATCGGCTCGCGTGATATACGCGGCTCGATTTCAATATTTCCGGGTCCATTTAAGATTTCAAACCCGACCGACATAATTACCGCGGAACCGCCCGACGAGAAATCCAGGAAGGATTTTCGGCGTTGTTCATCAGAACGGCCGTTGTTTCGCGAAACAATGATGTAAATCGTCGTCGTTTGGAAGTATATCGGGACACTCGCGTGGAATTAAGCAAAATTTATTGGGACTTTGAGGGTGCGACGTCGCTGCGTATCTAATTTGAAATCTCACTCGGTGCGAACTGAACTTCACGGCGCAGTTTCGGATTTTAACTTACTTGCAAGTATCCTACTCGGAGTAGAATGGAATCGATGAGAGGGCGATAGAATAGAATCGAGCTTGGTAACCAGAACAAATCAAACAACGCAGAGGTGCAAATTTGCAAATATTCAAATTTACGATGCCACGCCAAATGTAGAATATTCCAGCCTCAAACGCAATTATTCTGAATATCCGTTCGAAACGTGCAACAGCGTTGTTATTCCAAATGAATAATACCTATCGTAAATGTACAATATCGTAACCTGTCCCAATCGCTGCCGCGATTGTCCCGCAATGGACGAAACTGCTGTAAATATCGAGGTCTTTCCAACGTAAACGCGGCGCGCGTTCCGCCGCAAGGGGGATCGATTTCTCGGCGGAGGGAAAAAGAAAAAAAAGAGATTCAAAGAAAGGAAAAAAATCCTGTTTACAGATACGGAGGGGGTTGCACAGGTTGCAGGACGCGCTCGCTCTGGTGGAGAAAAACACGTTGGGACTGCAAACAAACTGCGCCTCGGTGGCGGAAGAGGTGGACGAGATTTATCGGAGGCTAAGCAAGGCTTTGAAAGACCGTACGGAACATCTGCGTAACGAGGTCGATCGATACCTGAGCACCGAGCTCAGAGGCTTGATTCAGCTCAAAGAGAATCTCGAATTGGAAATTGCGAATATCCAGAGCAACTGCGATCTGGCGGAGGCTCACATCAACGAAAACGTGCCGTGGGACGATTCCGAGCTCCTCGACACGAAAGAACTGTTCCTGCGTACGGTGGAATTCATCAGGTTCGTCTCTCTTCTTTTCCTCGGAATTCCTCAAACTCTTCGGAGACCGACGTACGTACGACTGGCCTCTTAACCAAGGGGAATATTTTTCACATTGAAATTGCCACTCGCTGTGGCTGACGAGATACATCGTCACGATGAAACATGTCGTCACACACTCGTACTGTAATTAGTCGTTGGCGAATGATCTCGTTCTCGCTGAGCCACGGATGCTCGTGAAAATTCGTTCGATTCGAAGATTATTCGTAGAAATATCACTTACGACACATTTAAAAACACGATTAAAAAAGTGGAATTTATTTCCTTGGATATCACGGAGCTTTCGCGTATTTTTCTGTGTTAAACATTTAAATGCATAAAAATTACGCGACACGATGAAATATTTCCTTGTATCCGGTTAAGAGGTTAAAATCGTCGGTACACAGAGTCGCTACATTAATTTCTATCGCTCGGATCCCTCTCTCCAAGCCAGAAACATTTAATCCAGTGTTTCCTTAACGAGCCATCCTCGAACTAAATAGAACTTTTATCGCTCGAAAGGAAATTCCCGTCTGTTTCACTTGCAAAATGCCACGATGATTTGCGAAGCGCTTGATACGTCTAGCGGAAATTCAGATTAAAATCTGCTGAACCAAAGACGCAGCGTTCCCTTTTAAGGATAGTCGCAGCCGACAAGGCCGGAATGCAATACAGTTAAATTTCAAGAATTAAACGAAACGAAACGCGCGAAGAGTTTAGCGAGAATTGCGTGAAAATTACGTTTTAATTGCAATCTCGTCGGTGTTCCGGGGCGAGGAATCAAAAGGTACCGAACGACAAGAGTATTTTCAATTCGGCGCGAGGAGAGAGAGAGGAATTCGTCGTTGAGCGACGTTCGAACCCGAAAAAGGGCCCCGAAAAAGGGAGGAATGACGATCCTCTTGAAACATAAAGTACCTCAAATTTGATCCGCGAAGAGGCAATTTTCTCCGGCCGCGTTCGTTTCGTTTTCTTTTTTTTTTTTTTTGCTTTATCGAGCATCGCGACTATCTTTCGTTTTTCCTTCGTCCTCCTCCGAGCGCTGCACGTCAGCCTCTCGACATTCGACTGACTCGCTCATTTCGCCAATTCTTCAACCCTTTGCTCTCGGCAAACCCCTTTCGTATCGTCTACTAGCAATTTATTGACGAAGCATCGCTTCAAACAAGACGATGCAGAGTTGGAAATAATCATTCGAATGGTATGTGACCACGAAATTTTGCTCGTGCGATCATCAACGTGCATTGCGGGTTTGTTAGAACAAGTACGATATACCTTCGATCTTTAGAAAAATAACATCCACCATTTCTTAAAGTTTCGTAAGAAGCAATAAGAGGTCTGGTCTATGTGAATCGTTGAGTCAGTAAATTGACTCAGAAGGACTGTCTTCTGTAATTCTTTTGCTCTTCTTACGTGGTATTATACGATACATAATATTATCAAGTACGATGTTTCCTCAGAAGAGATAGTCGAGTGCAGGTTCCAGAGACCGTCGACCGTGACGAAAAGATACTAAAAAAATATATCAAATTAAATTCACAAATGAAAGTCATCGCGCTGATCACAATTACAGTCGCAGTAAACCAGTGAGATCCTACCAAAGATGACGCAGTTTCCTAAAAAATACCAACTGCAAGAACAACGTCTTCCACTATTCTTCAATTTTCCAAATCGAACAAAACGCAAGAGTTCCAAGGACAGAAAAATCCCGTCTCTCTCCCTCCGTCTCCAAGGACGTAAAAATCCTATCCGCCTCTCCCCCGAACGAAGAGGCGGGCGTTCGACTTCCGCAGGAAATGAACTAGCCGTTCGACAAGAATCCGAGGTCGAGAAGAATGCTTCCTGACAGAAAGTTGAACGGAAGCTAACTTCCCTCGTCGCTAATTCCTCGAGAGTTCCCCCCGACAACGTGACAATGACTGGCAAACTCAACGAAACAAAAACAAAGGGCGAGAAGCGGCGAGACACCGGGGCTCTAATTTACGACACTGGTTGCAGGAACTTCGAGTACGAGGCCGGGGATTACAGTCGGCGAGTGCGTTTCGTGATGGCACACGACCCGAACCAGCTGGTCCTCCATGTAGCCGGCTACGGCGAGCTGAACATCAAGCCGGAGCCCGGAAGCGGAGGGTTGTTGGGCAGCTCGAGCAGCCTGGCACCGCCTGGAGGATCACCGGGCCTCATGAGAAGCAAGAGCGACCACCGTCTGGCGTCGCAGTACCGGCAGCAGGAGGAAGAGCGACTGGCGAGAAATCGATACGTGCCCGAATACGAGTAATTATCCCCTCTACCTTCTTTTCTTTTTTCTCTTTTTTTCTTTTTTCTTTCTCTTTTGTCCCGACGTTTATTTATCGCTCGAGCCATTCTTTCCCCGTGGCAGAAATGTTCGACTATCCGCTGCCGGAGGATCCCTCGCGGTTCATCCACTTTGCATAATGGCGCTCGATTTGTCCAAAGAGAAAACCGATGGCATCCGGGCGGCGAACGTTTCTACGTTTCGCTCTCTTTTCTACGTTGTTAATCTCGCACTATGTAGCTCGAACTACATACAATAGCCTATCCCCTTGAGAACAAACGTACGTACGTATATGCATATGCATCGCGTCGAACAACGTAGTAGTAGAACGTTGGAGCTGGATGAATCTACCGTTTATGAAGTAGTCGAGGGTAAATAGCTGCGTAGCAACCGAGAGAGAGAAATCGGTTTATTTCGTCAAGAGACGCGGTGGGAAATGCGTAGCGCGGAACGACTTAGTTTCGAATGTTTCCGCGAGGAACAATGCACGCGGCAATACACGGTGTAGATGTGGCTGGTATCTTTGAACGGGGAAACTGGGTTTCTCTCAGTCCGAGGGTGAAAGGAAGGAAGGAAGGAAGGAAGGAAGGAAGGAAGGAAGGAAGGAAGGGAGAGTAGAGTATCTCTCGGTGAAAATGAAGACGGCGGTAGAGAAAAGAGGCATCTGTAGTTGGCTGTAGCTAGCTGACACGGTAAAAACGTGTTTGACCGTGGACCGTAGATTACTTTGGAATATTGCCAAACGGGATCCGTGGTGGGCATACATTTTTCACGATGTCCCACATATCTATTCTAGCAAATGTTATAAATACGTACGAGGCTCCACTGGCTGTATCTTTTCCCCGGCGTGGGCCGGGAACAACTTCCTCGAGGCCGAAATAGGCATGGTCCAGTTTAATTACCGACCATTTCGTGTAATACGCGCGCCGTCCGCCGTCCCGTTTCGCCGAACCGCCTCGTCAAAATGCAAATCCCAGGGCGGCCAACCTTCTTGACACACACGCAACATTCCACGCTCGCGAGATCGCTCCAACTTACTTACTCGGAATCTTTCGCGAATACGAATTACGCTATGCGGCTATGCGGAACATCCTGAAATTTCACTATCGGCACGACAGTGTGCGTAGGTAGCTGTGTGTGCGCGCCCGCGAAACTCGGTTTATGGAGAATTTAAACATGCAGAAATATACGGAACGCAAGCAGCAAACATGCAAACATGCAACTAAATATTCAAAGCAAAGTGTTCTGTAAATTCCTCCAAATCGAATCGCGCAGGAGGAATTGGAAAATTATTAACTTATTACATATACTCATCACAAATCGCAAAACTACTGCTCGAATTGATCATTTGTTCATTCATCGTATCAGTAAGTTTCGATATTCAACGAGATCGTCTTTACTCGTTTACCGATCGAGACAGCACCTCGCGTCGTACTTGCAGTACGACAATGGCGGACGAAAGAAGATTTAAGACCGACGTTTCGCGTCTACATAAACGATGTTTGTCACTACGCGTACATTTTCAAACTTTTGCCAATAATAATTCGGACGTTGTTAAAATTTCCCGTTGGTAAAATTTCAAAACGTTTCGCACGTTTACGTTTGATGTACACGTACGAAGAGTTTCCAAGTGCACGAACAAGAGCGTACAATGCATCTTGTGACGGTAATTAACAGAAACGCACGAGCCACGAACGCTCCAGTAGTTCGTGTCCCCGATTCCGACTGCTGCAAGAAGCTGCAATTAACGACGTTCCCGTTGCATGACTATTGTCGCTAATTCGGGAGTTTTCTGACTGACGATCAAGGGTAATTATATGAAACCGCGGCACGCGAACTCGTCGGCGGCGTTCCGTGCACCGAAATTTCGTTCCGGCCAACTGTTCGGCTTTTATTTCGTTTCGCCAACTGAAACTCGCCGCTGTCAGAACTCGCTCCGGTTGAATAAAAATTTGCTGGTCGGTTCTGAAACGATTCTGAAATTTTACCGAATCGAATAAAAATCGGAGATTTCGAGAGTCTAATTCCCCCCTTTCAAGTCGTGCACTTACTTAAGCACGTGCACGTACTGCAACTGCGAACGAGGTTCCTCTTCCCTGACCCTCTACCGAGCGATCCGCGCGTCTGCAGGGCGATAATTAAGCAACACTCGGATAAACCCGACGAATCTATTACCGAGCGCGCCGTCTCGAAACACGCGGATAACCCAGTTCCAGAAAATCGTGCGCCAAAGGAGGTGGAAACGTTTTCGATTCGCGTCTCGGAGCTCATTCCGGAAGAAACTGATCGTTAAACGGGAATATCGTTGTTCGTCTTCGAGAGAGAGAGAGAGAGAGAGAGAGATGAGATGAGAAGGGGTGTTAAAGTTTAATCTCTCGTTTCTCTTTTGCTCGAGCCTCGTAAGACCTCGGATCGGGGATCGTCCAAATATCTGAATTCACCAAATTTCCACCCGTTACTCGAGTGACGCGTGTCACTCGAGATTGCAAAGACAGACGATAGCTCATGATGATGCAGAAGGGCTTTATTGTCAAGTTACCTCGGCCTGATTGAAGTGGACGTTCCAGCGGAATTGTTGGCGATAAGGGTGGATTGTATCCAGGCGTCTGTATCTTCTTTCACGCGTGGAATTAATTTCGGATATTACAACTCGCATTCGTTTCGCACACCGCGAACAACTGGAAACTTTCGGTATTTGGAGAACTCGGTCACTCTTCTCAGTCACGTCGAGGTTAATCCAGGCCAGAATTTAGAAAATGGTGAAACCTAAACCATTGAAATGATTATAGAATGATTATAGAAAATCTCTTCCTCCTTTTTAAATATATAGCTTGCAAAAATCAGTGAAATTCCACTGTCTTGCTTCTAATTTAGAAAATTAATCCTAGACGTTAGAGTTCTTGTCTCAAAGTTCTTGAGTATCGTCCAACTAGAATCTTCAGAATCTGATATCCGAAGGTACACGTTATAAATACCCCCGATCATCCTGTCTCCAATTTGCGAAATTAATACTCTAGACGTCATAGTTATCCATCCAAAATCCTCTTCCACTTCTCTCTGTGGAACATCGCGATTTCCAATAATATCCCTTCTCAACGTTGCTCAAATCACCTCGACCAAATTTGTAACGTCTAACCTAAAATTTGTAACGTCGCCCGATCTTTCAAAGATCTTTCAAAAATCCGTCGCTCGCAAACTTGCGCGAGCCTTTGAATCCGACAATTTCGCCAATGTCAGAGAAGAAGTGCGTAACGGAACGATTGTTTCGAACAGGTACGACGCGCCAGAATACGAAGTGCCGAGGAACAAGTCGAGGTACAGAAGCCGATTCATGCGGCACCGGGACGGGGACGACTCGGATGGCGACTCGAGGTCGACCGTGCGATTCACGTCGACGCCGCAGGAGACCTCGGGGCTTCGTGAACGTGTTCTGGACACAGAAGACGCGGCACGCGGACCGCTCTCCGGGATTTTTCGGCTGACGGACTCGCCGCGCGTCATGAAGAAGCTTCAAGAGTACGAGAGGGCCGGGAAGAGGAAGAAGGAGGAGCCGGCGTCGCATCCTGCTCAACAACCTCAACCACCGAAACCTCAGGTTAATGAATAGCACTTTCATCCCTTTATCTCGTCGCCGCGAAACTTCCATCTGGAAGACAGGAAAACAAAAAAAAGAAAAATAAAACAGTCGACAAAGTTGTTGTTGTCTCGAGAGATCTCGATTTTTATTTCGTTTTCGCTCACGCAGAATCTCTTTGACCGACAATCAGCTGAAGAGCGGATGAAGTGAGAATTGCGAAAGGGTTGAACATAAAAGAGTTTCGAGACCGTCGGTCGAGTGAATCCGTGTTGCAACACGAATTTTGGTAATCGAATCGGAGAAAACCGTGTATCCGGCCGTGCTTGTGTTTTCTTTTTTTCCCGTTCGGGCCGACGCAATTTGCATTTTTTCCAATTGCAACGCATCGCACGCGACAGTCGTTTTGCGAAATTTAATCGGGGAAAAAAAGCGAGCCGTCGTCGAGTTTGTGCCGAATTTCAACTGTGGTTATCGATTTCCTAGCGGCGACGGCCACCTCGCGAAACATCCCCTACGTTCTCCGTAGATTCCTCCGCCGAAAGGAAACGGAGAACGGCGAAACAATCGCGTTTGCAACGATACCACCGAACGTCGCGTGTAATCCAGTCACTTTGAGCCGATTAGCAGTTCCATTTCACGCGGCCATTTATTTATTTTCGACAGTGACTCCGCGGCAGAGAGTTTCCGCACGGATTCACTGCCTCGTTACGGCGAGGGGCGTTACTCGTTGGATGAGATTCAACGGGAACTAAATTTTTGATCGTTCGGCCTGTACGTGCGCACCGACCGATACGGATACGGGGATGAAAACGTCTATCGCCTTCCTCCACCTCCTCCTCTCCTTTTCCACGAGGGGACACGAAAAGGGAATAAATCTGGGCGAAATTTAAAAAATAATTCCAACACAGAAGCGTGCCGCAATATGAAATGTGTATTACTTTGATCTCGACTCATAAATATGTAAATAACCCTCCCCCCCCTCGAGTGAATGAAATTATAGTTTGTACCTATAGCCGTTGTATATTTTTGTACGAAATACTCTGTTACAACACGAATGAAACGTACGAATACACGAATATATTTTGCTCATCAAGGAAGTAATTAATGTCTGTCTATGTCTCTCTCTCTCTCTCTCTCTCTCTCTCTCTCTCCCGCTATCTGCTCGCTAGCTGACCAACATTTTAAAATCAACGCTAGGCATTTCAATGCGCGTCCCAGCGCGCATGTTACCGCATACACGTACCCGCCGAAGCACACGCCGTTGGCATAAAAGTACCTCGACTGGCTAACCAACTAATCGCTAATGAATAATTTATCCTCGCGCACGTTTCGCACAGAAGAAAGGAAAAGGGGAGGGCGGAAAGGACGGAGGAAAAATAATGGAATATTTAAAGAGATTTAAAGAGGAAACACGATCCCGAAGATTCAACGGCGAGACTCTCACCCCCTCTCCTCCCTTCCACCCTGCCGTGCCGGTTAAACATATTCTTTCTGTCGCGCGTAGGTGCAAGTGAGAAAAGTGCCGACAGCGATGGCGAGGCAGACCAGCGAGGACGACGAGATTTCCAGGATTAAAAAGCAGAACAAAACGGCGGCCGCACCTGCGACCGAAACGGTGGAGGAACGACAACCGGCACCGACACCTGCACCTGCTCATCCACCCCCGAGAGAGGCGCCCGCCGAACGAGAACCGGAAGAACCCGCGCGAAGACCGATACCCGCCAGGTACGCTTTGATAACTACACACGCGACACTTACCGAGTTTGTTGCTCGCTCAGTCAATCTCTGATCGATCGAATATTCTCGCATCACTGTCGCATCATTGAACGATTCTTTTACGAATCGTTGCGAGTGCAAACGTTCGAATGCCTTCGTTAGATGCTACATTTGCATAGAATTATTCACGATTATTAATACGATAAACTCGCTAAGACGACGCAGTTGCCCGTGACTGATGGCAAAATATATAACCCGATCGAATTCCATCGCAGCGTTAAGTCACAAGGATCTCGGTACGCGTTTCAGTAGTAGCGGCGCGTATCTAGTCGGACAGGCTGATTTATGCCCGTTCGGTTCCACGGAACGTTCCAAGTTCTGCGAGTGGTTTCACAGAGCGGAGTCTTAGAACGTAGTGTCACACTGCTGTAATTGCTGAATTGATAGCATTATGTTTTGTTCCGTGAATTAATGTCCATCCTCAAAAGTTCAAGTGGATCAAAATTAAATCTTAAATTCTCTCTCGACGTACTTTCAAATGCTAATTTGTTGAATTAATGATAGTAGCGTTGGCAAATATATCAGTGGAAATTTAAATGCCGCCACGTTATTTCTCCTCTGCGTTAACAGCAATTCCAAGTCGAACGATTCCGCAACTATTGCCCCCTGTTGATCGTTTGTCCAAAAGTCTGCACCGCGATTTCGCGGTAGGATCGTGTAGCGTTCCTACGCACGGCCATAAAATGGATGAATTGTAGGCGAAATAATTCGCTGCGCGGCGCGATGTAAACTAATATCATCGGTAGAAATTACGGGCATACGAATGCACCCGCTGCTCTGCTCTGGAGTTTACCGACTCGAGGAAGTCGTTAATTGAAATATCGTTGCTCGTAGGAGAACTTCGACGGATACCCACACTCCTGCGACGAGAAGCGCTTCGTCAGACTCGAGCACCGGCTCGGAGAGCTCGGGTGGATCGGGAATCCGCAGCACCGGCGCGCCATTCACCGCCGAGGAAATGAAGCAGAAATACTTGTCGAGGGCACCGGGGTCGAACGCAACATCCACCGTCTCGTCGCCGCACAGCGGCACGCCACCAACCCCCAAGGACACAAATGCCAACGCCAACGCCAACGCCAACGCCAACGCCGCTCCCTCGTCGCGATCCTTCCAGAGCCGTTTTTTAGGCACAGGTGAGCGTCGTGAAATGTATCTTTCTCGTACAATTGGCTCCTGCGTCGATACTTTTTCCATCATCTAGCTTCGCAACGCGATAAATCGAATTTTTCCTTTCTTTCCATTTGAATGTATACGTGAAACGTGTACGTTGTACGCGAGAAGATAAAATTACACACATTTGAATATACTTTGGCAACATCGAACGTGCAAGATACGCAACATTTTCACAAATGTAGTGGCTACAATTTCGTAGGAGGTAGTATTTATTAAAAGGGAGGATATAAGATAAACGGAAACAGTTAATGAGAAAATTCCCCGCGAAATGTATTTCCGTCTATCCGCGTTGGCTGCGGATATTCGCGATTGCATTTGGAACATTTAAGAACGAAAATGTTCGCAGAATGAGCGCAACACGCAAAGTGAGATGCTCGTTGCAGGATTTATCAGGCAAAAAGGAAGTTTCTTCGAGATCGTGCAAAATTACAACCACAACCAAATACGAGCAAGAGAAAGGGAAAAGAACGTTTGCAAATTACGTTCAATCGAAAAATTCATCGTTATCGAATCCCGATTCGTCGTGGAGACTCAAAAGAGCCTAAAAATGTCAAGTATCGGCGCAAGGATCCGAGTTAAAAGAGAACGTCTAACGAGCCGAGATCGCGACGTCGTTACCGGCGCGCCATTAACGAGTCCACCTGAATCCGCATAACGTTCCTCGGAAGCCGTAATTCCGGGTTGCGTTGATATTTATTTAACCGTGCCTGAGAATTCTCTCGTGCTAGGTAACCGTGCAGCTCCGCCGCCGCCCGCGCAACCGCCCCCGGCGGCGCGGGACGAGGCGAGCGTGAAAAAGAAGGAGGAAGAGGAGGACGAGGACGAGGAGACGAGCAGCTCCTCGGAGGAGACGGAATCCGAGACCGAGGAGGAATCGGAAACCGACGCTCGCTCGTCGACCACCACCGCGACGTCGGCGACGCCAGCGTCGAACGCCGCCCAGGATCGTCAGAGGAACGAATCGGCGATGGCCAGAACTGACATCGGGCCGCTGCTCGCTCGAAGCGCGGAGGCCAGACGCGGCAGCAAGGAGGACTCGCCGACCACCAGGCAAGTATACCACCCTCCGCGAAACTTCTAATTCGAACGTTTCCATTAACGACGTAATAGAAATTAACACCGTGCGAGAGAGTCCATCGTCGGCCCGCACGTGACGTGGAGAACAATTTGACTTTGCGGTAAAAATTTGAAAGTTCGATCGTTCAAATCGCCAACTAATTCGTTATCGTTGACAGAAATCCGAGTCGTGGAAATTTATTTCGGACACTTGTTCTCAGTTTCAAAGGGGATCCATCGCCTCTAAATTTTGTTAGATTTTTTAGAAATCGACGTTTCACCGAGGTAATGGAATTTTAGTCAACTTTACGAGTAATTATTTTTTGCGAGAAGGGTGTCTATCCAAAAATCAATCTACCTCTCTTTAGTTCGATGCGACTCAATTCGAGGAAAGAAGAAGAAAAAAACGGTGTGCGAACAAGGTACTATCGCAACGATAGGAGAATCGCTGGTAATTTCGATCCGATTAGCCGCGTTTCGAACCGGTCAGAAATTCCCAGCAGTAGTTGCCAGCTTCTCTCTCTCTCTCTCTTAAGTAGAACAGAATCGATTTAGAGATCGAAGAGGTACGAAGAGAATCTCTAACTCGCGCTCGGGTTGCAACGGAAAAATGCGAACTGAAGGAGAATTGAACTGGAATATCGAGCGATATCAACTCGTGTCTCAGGTATTCGTCGCCGAGAGGAAGTCCCGCGCATTCGGTGACGAGCCCGACGACGACGACGACGGCGACGACAACGAGCGGCGCGGCGACGACACCGGCCGGCTACACCAGCAGGTTCGTAGCACACGTAGATCACGGTCAGAATCATCATCAGGCCAATTCTGATTCCAATAACCCCCACGACCGTAATCGTTTTAGGACGTTTAGTGACGAACACGATGAACCGTCAACCGTCGATCGTGTCGAGGTGGACGGGCTCGCGGCTACGAACGCGGATTACGATACTGACGGATCGATGGTTGTTGTTGTTAAACCGCAGTCGAACAACGAACGGACCCACGTACCGGACGATAGTACGGACACCGACGAGACCATCACCTCATCCTCCTCCTCCTCCGCGGCCAGATCCAAAAGTCTCGAAGGTAGCGGTAACGACCGAGATAGTCGGATAGAGAACCGCAGCGTGGCGAACGAAGACGCGTTAGTGGAAGGTCGTTCGGGGAACGACGTGAACTCTTCGTTATCCGCTCGGATCGAGCGACTGGCGTCGCTCGCTCGGCCGATCGCTGCCCGAGACAGCGGATGTCAGCCGGACGAGACGATCGCGCGTTTCGACGAATCCCTGGGGACGACCTCGCGAGAAACGGCCGTCAACGGGTCCAGCGATCGTGTACTCGGAGAGAACGTGCAATCGAGTTCGGAGAGCGAGTCCGGCAGCACCACCGACAGCGGTACGGAAACGGACGAGGAAGAGGAATCCAGAGACGAGAACAGCAACATAAAGAGCAAAAAGACGAAAAGTCCAGAGCGAGGTCGTGCTCCGTCGCCGGAGCCAAGTGTGCCACGCGAGGACGATTCCAGCGAGGACGAGTCGACCAATTCCGAGGCCGACGACCGGATCACCGTGCCGAACGTACCGTCCAACTCTCATTCCGAGGACAGTCGCACGCTCCTCGAGCCGTACGACGACAGAAGCGTCAAGCGGCGAAGTTCCTCGATACTCGAGGAGAAAAGCATCGAGGAGTTGTTCGACGACAACGGATGGGTGATTACCGATCAGGATCTGCAGGCAGAGAACCCTCGGAGAATCTCAAAAAGCTTCGAGTCGATCGATCCCGACGACACCCGCGACGGTTCAAACGGGAAGAACACCGAGGAGTCGTCGTTCGACAAGCTCCGAGACAAAGTGGACGACCACGGAACGAGCGAAAATGGAAAGGCATCGAGCACGTCGGAGTCGTCCGGGAGTCTGTCGAGAAGTCGGGTGTACAGACAGAGTAGCATCGGCAAGAACGGTTGGCTCGTGTCCGACGAGTCCGAGACCGAGTCCGACAGGGCCGTTTCACCGGTGATGGGAAATCCAAACGCGACCGAAGTGAGTCCAGCGAGTATCGAGAAGGAGCGAGCGAGTCGCGACGGTCCATCGGCGCCAGTGTCGGCCGGCACGACGACCGAGAAAGAAAGAAGTGGCAAAGACTCGATGGTGCCCGATAACCTGGAAGAGAACGGGTGGGTGATCTTGAACAAGGTGAACGACTCGTCTTCCGGGAGAGACGTCGAGGGCGAGAGTACGGACGAGACGAGCACGATTCGTTCCCAAACGACCGACCTCGTACTGAGAGCTAACGTTGAGAACGGCGCGTTAGTCGCGAACGCTGCCCAATCGAAAGAGAGCGAAAGTCGCAACGAGAACGAGGACGCGCCTGGTGTCGATATCGCTATACCGATGCAAATGGTAACCACCGTTTTCTGTGTGTCCGTACTGTGTTACAGCGTTCTAATCAATCTGTTCCTCTAACCATATCTCTCTCTCTCTCTCACACACACACACACACACACACTCTCTCTCTCTCTCTCTCTTCGCCCCTCCAACCCTGTTTCTATTTTACGTTCTCGTCACGTCTTTTTTTCGTCGTTGTTCGTCGGTATTATAGGTCGGTAAAAGACTGCAACAACGCGCTACTCTCTCACGGACTACGAACGAGACTGACTCCAACAGCAAGTTGGTCCGATGCAGCAGCTTCTCCTTTTGCGTTTCGTTCGTTATTTTTATCCCTCGCAGTTGGTTCGCTCGAATCTTCTCCCTGTCTCTCTCTCTCTCTCTCTCTCTCACGCACGTTCGTGTCTCTTTCGCGCGAGGATGGGACGTTTGTTTTAAACCGGTAAAAGAGAAACAGACATCGGGAAGAAAGCAATCGAACGAACAAGAGGGAGAATAGGAGTTCTCCGGCAACTACCGTTCGTAAATATTATTCTAAAGCGTTAGCTTTGTAACACCAAAGAGAAAACGGAAAAAATATAACAGTGTTAAAGGGCCATTTGATTGTTACACAAAATTGAAGTGTCTGAAGAAATACTACGTATAAAATACATATTCTATATGAGACTCTTCAATCTAGAAACAAAAAAAAAGGAAAAAAAATAACAGTATTAAAGGACCATTTGATTGTTCGATAAAATCAAAATGTCTGAAGAAATACATATTCTGTATGAGACTCTTCAATCTAGAAACAGAAAGAAGAAAGCAAAATAACAGTGTTAAAGGGCCATTTGATTGTTACACAAAATTAAAGTGTCTGAAGAAATACTACGTATAAAATACATGTTCGAATGAGACTCTTCAATCTAGAAACAAAAAAAAAAAAAAAAAAAAGATAACAGTATTAAAGGACCATTTGATTGTTCGATAAAATCAAAATGTCTGAAGAAATACATATTCTGTATGAGACTCTTGAATCTAAAACAAAAAGAAGAAAGAAATATAACAGTGTTAAAAGGGCCATTTGATTGTTACACAAAATTAAAGTGTCTGAAGAAATACTACGTATAAAATACATGTTCGAATGAGACTCTTCAATCTAGAAACAAAAAAAAAAAAAGGAAAAAAAAGATAACAGTATTAAAAGGACCATTTGATTGTTCGATAAAATCAAAATGTCTGAAGAAATACATATTCTGTATGAGACTCTTCAATCTAGAAACAAAAAAAAAGAAAGCAAAATAACAGTGTTAAAGGGCCATTTGATTGTTACATAAAATTAAAGTGTCTGAAGAAATACTACGTATAAAATACATATTCTATATGACTCTTCAATCTAGAAACAAAAAAAAAAAAGGAAAAAAGATAACAGTATTAAAGGACCATTTGATTGTTCGATAAAATCAAAATGTCTGAAGAAATACATATTCTGTATGAGACTCTTGAATCTAGAAACAAAAAAGAAGAAAGAAATATAACAGTGTTAAAGGGCCATTTGATTGTTACACAAAAATTAAAGTGTCTGAAGAAATACTACGTATAAAAAAATACATGTTCGAATGAGACTCTTCAATCTAGAAAAAAAAAAAAAAAAAAGGAAAAAAAGATAACAGTATTAAAGGACCATTTGATTGTTCGATAAAATCAAAATGTCTGAAGAAATACATATTCTGTATGAGACTCTTCAATCTAGAAACAAAAAGAAGAAAGCAAAATAACAGTGTTAAAGGGCCATTTGATTGTTACATAAAATTAAAGTGTCTGAAGAAATACTACGTATAAAATACATATTCTATATGACTCTTCAATCTAGAAACAAAAAAAAAAGGAAAAAAGATAACAGTATTAAAGGACCATTTGATTGTTCGATAAAATCAAAATGTCTGAAGAAATACATATTCTGTATGAGACTCTTGAATCTAGAAACAAAAAGAAGAAAGAAATATAACAGTGTTAAAGGGCCATTTGATTGTTACACAAAATTAAAGTGTCTGAAGAAATACTACGTATAAAATACATGTTCGAATGAGACTCTTCAATCTAGAAACAAAAAAAAAAGGAAAAAAGATAACAGTATTAAAGGACCATTTGATTGTTCGATAAAATCAAAATGTCTGAAGAAATACATATTCTGTATGAGACTCTTCAATCTAGAAACAAAAAGAAGAAAGAAATATAACAGTGTTAAAGGGTCATTTGATTGTTACACAAAATTAAATGAAACGCTATACATGAAACATACTTGAAATGAGAATCTTCAACTTGGTGTTAGATTTGGTACAGAGTCAACTGACATACATCTCTAGTGCTTGTTTCAGTTCCGATTTAGCAGAACGTTTCACCAAAGTATCAATCTTTCAATTGAATTCCAAATATAATATTTACGAACGGTGGTACACGTTTCGTGCAGATTCGCGCGCGAGTTGTTTATTCGTCACCCGGTCTCGGGAAACTGCTGCCCGGCACCTCCTTCAACGTCTTCCAATCGATACATCATCGATGCTATCCACTATTCGCCGAGATTCGAAAGCAAACGAACAAACGGAGTTCTACGGACCGGGTTCGGACCTCGATCGGCTCGAGTATTTATCGTCTGGTGAAATACTTGCATTTTATATATTGTGATAATCGTACGTACGATCGTTAGCGTAACTTTTCTTGTTCCTACGTTGATCACCCGCGATGATTAATCCCCGCTGATTGCTCAATACACTTCGTAGCTTCGTAGACACGAAAGTGAAAAGAAAAGAAAAGAAAAGAAAAGAAAAAAGAAACGAGTGATCGCTTTAGTCGGCAATACTAAGCGTATATAGTAAGAGAAACCGTCCTCCTGCAGTGCAGCTTAAGTCCACGCTGAAGTAAACGCTTTCTGGTATCGTCTCCATCGACGGAAATCGCGGTCGCGCTAATGGCACGTGTCACGCGGTATGACGCGTTCCGACTGAACGAGCCGACGCTCGTCCGTCTCCTCTCCGTTTCGAGAAAATATTATTTCACCTCGCGTGCTTGTAAACGACAGGATGATAACTGCATTTACCGCCGAGAAACGTCCCGGAATTAAGGAAAATCTTTTTTTTTTTTTTTTCTGTGTTTACTTGCACTGCAATAATTATTCGCTGAACGGAATGCTCGCTCCGAGGAGAATTAGAATTAATTAGCAGAATTTAAAAATTTTTGAACGAACTTTCACCGTCGCGGACGCTTCATCAACGATCCATCAACGATCGACGCGACGTTTCATTTGCAATTCTTTAAATTATCAAACTCTATCTCTGTAATTGACGTCGGAGCCGCGACGTGACAGAAAATTTCGAGGATTCGCTCGACACTTTCTCGTCGTTGCGTCTTCCACGTAGATTCTGTAATTTTTGTGAAATTTTCAAGAGTCGACGAGTTGTTCGCGATAAGAGTTGCGTTTGGTTGTTTCGCGATCGCGCAACGCGTGACCAAGCCATTCCCGCTCCCGCTACGTCATTCTCGTTGATCATTTGTACATTTTTTTTTTTTTGTACTCTTTTTTCCTAGTGAATAGACTTGCGTCAGTTTGTTGGTGTGGTAAATAAACTGCATTTCTTTGTGATAACTCGTATTATTTATTTCCCTGTCAACTTGTCCTCAGCTTATAGATAAGCGTATGGTTAACAGAACAACGGAAACAGAGAGAGACGTCGCGTCCCACTTGTAAATTCACCGTACTTTCTGCTGTCTGTCTTTCTGTTATTTGTCTCACTCTTTGTTACACTCGTCTCTGTTGTTCTCCCCTCTTGAAATTTTCTTTCTTATCTTTTTATCGTCACATCCCCCCCCGAGTTTTCTAAGTTATCTTTGTTGTTCACGTTTTCCCTCGTACACTCGTATGTTCGTACATTGTTTCGAGAAAAACGAAAAAAAAAAAAGACGAAAAAAAGAAGAAGAGGAAAAAATGCATCTTTATTTATTGCACTAACAGATTGAACAGGTTCTCGCCAGAATTGATCGTGCGAGATCCTTTCGTTACTCGTTCATCACACGCACCAACCTTCCCTCCAGCGAGATGCTTTCACGAAGCCGCTCAACCCCTCCTCCGGATTTAAAACCCCCTCCCCTACGCTCCTCGAACCCTGTTGCAACATCATCAAGGTGCACGCACGCTCATACTACGAATTTACAGCGTACTCGACGAAAATGTAGTTCCGAGGAGAAGGTAAAAATCGATCCACACGTAGGAGGCTCAGCCACGATCAAGGTATCACACACGTATGTCGTGCCAACGTTCGTTTTCGATACTAGAGCAGTTGGTATTAAACGGCTTGAAGAGAACACGACGAAGCTGTCGTTTGCAACACAAATTAATCAAACGATCTTTAACAGCGACTTTAACAGCGAAACTTTGAAACGACTTAACAAACGCTTCTTCGAAATTTCATTGACCCCTTTGCAACCACGAGAGAGAGGTACGGGAGGCAGTGTACGCGGGACAGATGTTTCGCGTTTCTTTTCATTAGGACGGAAGTTCTTTCTTCTGCTTTTGCGAAAGCAGAGATCGCAAGATGGATCATAAATTGATGCAAATTTTTCATTTTGCGAAATTTCAAAAGAACTTTGGACATTTTTAGGAGGTTCTCTGCAACTTTTTGAAAACTTTGAAATTTCCTACACAGAATATTGTAGTCTACAAATTGATTTGTTGATGTTTGCCAGAACATTTATTTAATTACTCGATGTATAAAAATGTGATAAATTTAAATGTACGACGATTGCTTAATGCTCTTCAGAAAACGTTAAAGTTAAAATTTTAGGACGATGAACTGCAAGAAAAATCGACTCGCAAGATGCGAATGTATAGTCAACGTTGGACACGGGTTGTACATTTAACGATATTCTTTTAACTTGACTTCAAAACTGTTCAAATATCAAAAACCAAACGAGACACACTTCGTCACTGTATCGACGCGATACGAATGACAGTTCATCGCGAGTTGACATCCCATCGGTGGTTGCAAAGCGGCCAAGTTACTTTCTCTCTCGAGCTTGTCTAATAGTCGGGTAACATCGAAAGTCGGAATTCACGAGTGCCAAACACGAGAACACATGAGAAATATTACAGAATGTGACCGCATTGTGCGCGATACGGGAAGCGCGTTGGAGGCATGCAGCAAAAGGTTTAAATATAACTCGTTTGTTACTTTAAATATCCGCCGGTGCACAGATAGTCAGTCGAGCTATATCGGTCTGTAGTCTGCTTGACTGGAAACGCGAATGTTATTCCGATACGTCCGACGTCATTAAACGCGTTAGCCCGAGAATCGTTTCGAAAATTCCCTCGTGAAAGCTACCCGAGCGGCAAGATCTAGCTGTTTGAATAACGTTTAAAGCCTTTCCCTCTGGCCTGAAGGTGCACCAGGTCGTTGCTCGAGGTTCACGAAGGGATCAGAAAAATGTGGCTCGGCGGCGATCTTAAAATTTTAAGACTATCGTTTGCAATAACTTCGCTGTCGCGCGTATTTACCGCGTGGAATATTGAGAGAGGTACGTTTTATCGTGGCCGGGGATCCTTCGAATCGCGGCGTGCGCTCGAATGAAATGGGAATTGAAACGAGAAACGAAGAATGTAAGAAACCTAGTTGAACTCTGGGGCCACGATATAACATTGAACCCTCGAATACTATCATCGTGGCGCATTTGAAATATTTTACATTACCACGCGATAGAGATTCCCAAGATGGAGTATTTTCACAAAGCACGTTACAACTCGATGCACGGTTGTAAACGTAACATTTCCTCCGCTCTATTTCAGATTACGATTAAAAGATCTGACATTCCTCGTAGCTCGAGTTTTTTTACGCGTTTCAATAAACGATTTGATCTCGCGTAGCAGAAGGAACTTTACCGAGAGAGAGAGAGAGAGAGAGAGAGAGAGAGAGAGAGAGAGAGACGGTAATTGAAAGCAAAAGATCCACTTTCTTCGGGATAAAATTGCTTTCAGCGACACGCGACGCGCCCCGTTTACTCTCCACTTCGCGCAATTTACGAGGACCGTGATAAAGAACCGGCGTATCAAGCAGCGCGCTACAGATTGATATATAACACGGCAGATATGCATCCGTTTTCACTACCCGGTACACCATGGATACGCGGCTGATTACACATGAGATTTATACCGCGTTGTGACTAATTGCCATGGATCCCACGATAGAATGGTAACTAACACTTGCAACGATATAATAGCGAGAAAATGTGACGCGATACATCACGACGATAGGACGTACGTATGGTTATCAATGAATGCCAGAGCGTTCTATATACGTATGGAGCATATTAGAAGAGATAGATAAGCTGAAACCATCACCTCGCGATCGCGATTTTCGGTTCCAGGGAACGAAGAAGACGTTACTAAACGCCTTACTAAATTGTAACTTCGAGTTAACAGCTTCGAGAATTCAAGCTTCAGTTTTCTGCCCGAAAAATAACCGAAAAAGGAACTTCGTTGACATCTGCGCGGAGAATCCGTGAACCGGACAAAGTACGGAATCGGTCGCTTCTAACGCACCAGCGTAGTGGCTAGCGAAGGTGTTTCGACCATACGTCGCTCGCCATATTTCCGGGATTTCATCGAGCATTTGGAATTTTGGAACTTCTTTCTTTCGCCACCGTAGCGAAACGTGTGTGCCATAATTGGTCATATCTGAGTTTGAAACTAATCCGACAACGTACTTGGAAGATATTTGGCAAAAGCTCATTCCCAATTAAGTTATTTTAAAAATAAATTTCAATCCACTAGTTTTCTGAAATTACCAAAGTTTCTCATCGATGATTTTGGTTTAAAATAGTTTCGCGATTTCCGCGAATACGTACTCGCACTAAGTATCTTGTAACTTCAAACGACGCTCCGAATTAGTTTCGAACTTTGCCAATATAATCGCCACAGACGAGTCTCGCGCTACAGCGTTGATGAAATTTCAGAAACGTTTCGTAAAACACGCGTAACGTGTGACATTATACGTTAGTTGTAAAATACAGGTCTTTCGAACGGGGATCTGCAATCATACCTGTGCAATCATTCCAACTATGCGACCAAATACTTTCGCCAGCCACCATTTATTTATGATCGATAACCCACGACACAAAGACACTTATCGATGTTTCCCTCCACCCTTAATCTACGCGACAGAGTAACAGGCTTCTCGATCGAGCAAGAACGATATGAACGAGCCAACCTTCGTTCGACCATGTTGCAGGTTTCTCAACAAGAGCAGAAGCCAGGCGGCGATGATGGCAAGCCGGGAACGAGAACGGGAACGGGAACGGGAACGAGAACGGGAACGGGAACGAGAGCGGGAACGGGAACGAGAACGGGAGCGGGAACGGGAACGGGAGCGGGAGCGGGAGCGGGAACGGGAAAGGGAACGAGAACGAGAGCGCGAAAGAGAAAGAGAACGGGAGAGAGAGCGCGAACGAGACGCGGACACGGAGGTCGACTCGCCACTCTCGGCGAGATCGCGGTACGCCGCGTTGAAAGAAAGAAGACAACGGCTGGCGCGGTCCAGAAGCTCGCACAATTTCGGCGGAGATGACCTCGACCTCGACGAGGAGCCACCCTCTCCGACCACCCAGTCGCCGAACGCCTACTTGGCAGCCAAGTACGGGGCCGGGTCTGAGCTGGCCAGAAGCCGGAGTACACACGCCCTGAAGTCGAGGGAGCCGAGTCCGGAACGCGACAGGGTCGGCACGGAGAAGGATGGAGCGGCATTGAGCTCGTGGGCACGTTACCTGAAGAACAAGTACGGGAACCGCACCACCAAGGACAAGGAACCGTCGACCTCTGCCTCGACGATTCCATCGTCGTCCAGGTGAGGCGTTCTGTCCTACGAACAGTGAAATTTGAAGATCAGTTGATGAAAGAGAGATTACAACTTTGCAGCGGAAGTGCAACCTCGAGGAGATTATCGCTGGGGCTGCCTTTGAGGCACGGTGGTCAAACGTCCTTCGAATCCTCCGACGACGATCAAAAAAACCCGTCAGGCTCCCCCACGTCCCCTACAGCAGCTCTCGGTATACCCGCGGCAGCAGGTTCCTCCACTAGGTGAGTCTATCTGTCATTTGAACCGGTAGGTAGTTTATCAATTCTGCCGCTGTCTTTTAAATTCTTAGAATTCTTACTTGGAATTACTTGGAATTTTCTTACTTTCACAAGTTCAGTGCAAGGAAAAAAAAAGAAAAGAAAAGAAATTTTTCGAACGAAGAAAGTTGTCTGACAGTTGTTGAAATTGTCGACAGTAACGGCCGGAGGAGTCACTACTTGCTGAAGCGGCGACAGCTGTACAAGTTCGGGATGCGGGGGAGCGAAGCCGGATGCTTTACCTGGCCGAGAGGCCTCGCGGTTGGCCCTGACAATTCCATCGTCGTGGCCGACAGCTCCAATCATCGTGTTCAAGTAATTTCATTCTCAAAATTCCCCTCGAAACGCAATTTCTGCCGCGTTCGCGAAGAAAGTCCCGTTTCTAAAGTATCTTCTCCAGAGAAGATGGAGACATTCGAGGGATCGATACGTGACGTTGAAATTTACAGGTGTTCGATTGCAACGGGAACTTCATGAAGGAGTTCGGAACGTACGGCAGCGGCGAGGGTGAATTCGACTGCCTCGCCGGAGTGGCCGTGAACAGGATCGGGCAATACATCATCGCGGATCGTTACAACCATAGGATTCAGGTTCTCGATCCTTCCGGTCGTTTCCTCAGAGCCTTCGGCTCCCAAGGGACCGCCGACGGTCGGTTTAATTATCCCTGGGGAATCACCACCGACGCTCTTGGATTTATTTACGTGTGCGATAAAGAAAACCATCGCGTACAGGTACGTGCCTTCGCGATACTGCTGTTTATTTTTCTTTCTGTATTTCTAAATTGTTGTCCGGGAGATCAACGTTTGAAACGGCATCGTCGATGCGACAACGTGCACCAGACCCTCAAAGACATCGCGTCTTCGCCTGTGTCATACCGCAAACCTACGATAACGATGCAAATACGATGTAGTTAGTTAGTTTTTCAGTGTTCGTTGACCCCCCCTTTCAAATCCTCGTCATGTGTACCTAGACTTTGTATAGTTGTATAATCCTGAATAAAAAGCCTTCGACTTTTTTCTTCAATAAAAAAAAAAAGATAAGATATTAATTTCGAGTATAATTCTCTGTTTGAAACCCCCCGAACGTCGATATGAGAGAAACGTGAGCGCAGAGCGACGGTGAACGATCCAAGTTCTTCTGTAGAGAAAAGAAAAAAAAAAGAGAAAAGATTAAAGGAAAGAGAGATGCTTACTTGAGACGCACGGCGTTCAACAATGGACGAAACGTGAGTGAACGTAGCAACAGCAGCAACACGATCAACACGTAATCCCTCCGCTGACACATTCGATTTCTTTTCCAATCTTCGACTTCTCACGTAGGTTTGTGCAAAAACAAAAAAGTGGACTGTTATCTGCTAATTGGTGTGTGCAAGCGTATCTCACGTGGTGGCGTTTTCTGTTTTTTTTTCTTTTTTTTTTTTTCTTTCTTTCTTTCTTTCTTTCTTTTTTGAGGTAGTAGGAAAATAATCCCAGAAAAAAAAAAATTGTAATCAGATTGCTGGCGTAAATAAATCTGTAATACAAATAAGCAAAGTAATGCAACGAAACATCATTCTGTGTCTGCAACGTGAAATATGCAGTTCTGTGCTCTACCGTGTAATCGCTTCAGCGGCGTCTGTTTTCGCAGGTATTTCAGTCGGACGGCACGTTCGTGGGCAAATTCGGTTCCTGCGGAAGCGGTCGCGGCCAGCTGGAACACCCTCATTACATCGCGGTGAGCAACACAAACCGCGTGATCGTCAGCGACGGCAACAACCACCGTATCCAGATATTCGACGTGAACGGCCGCGTGCTGACCTCCTTCGGATCCGAGGGCTGCGACGAGGGTCAATTCAAGTTCCCAAGGGGTGTCGCTGTGGACGATCAAGGCTACATCGTCGTCGCCGACTCTGGCAACAACAGGATACAGATATTCAGCCCAGAGGGGGCGTTCCTCAAGTGTTTCGGCGGCTGGGGTAGCGGCGACGGCGAATTCAAGGGCCTAGAGGGTGTTGCCGTCACATCGACCGGTAACATCGTCGTCTGCGATCGCGAGAATCACCGCGTTCAAGTCTTCTAATTTCGATTTCGCTTCGTTTCGTTTCGACTCTCTTCTCCGTTCTATCCTCTATGATTCTCGTCGGCCACGCACGCGTCGAGAGGCTGTCTGTTTCAATAGAAAATGTATTTTGTCGTGACGTTCCGTCTCGACGGAAGGACGGAAGGTCCTTGATTTCGATCAAACGGGTTTCCAGACTGTCGCGAAAGAACGAACGAGACACACGTCGCCGTTAACCGCTTGCTTGCGTTAGAAATTAACACGTAGCTGCGTTGCGCTGAGCTAATCTCTTCTTAAAGGAGAAGCCCTTTCGTACACACAGGCCAGGCATGGTAAGCTTCGATTTTTCTCGAAAAATGTTTGAACGATCGGCTGGAAATTTCACGTTCCTCTCCGCCGTTTCGACGTCGGCGACGATGCGATCGAAAAGGAACTCTTGGACGTCGGACGAATTGAGAAGTTGAGTAGCTTGAAGAATGAAACAAAAGAAAGAAAGAAAGAAAACAAAGAAGAAAAAAATAACACTTTATCTGTTCTTCTCTCTCGTCTTACCCCCTTTCCCTCGTTCTGCCATCTTCCTCGTACGCACGTCATACTCGCGTAACGTAACTTAATTTATACTCAAAGTGACAACAACAATACAGTTTGTACCGTTTGTATGCTTTAAATAAATTGTTGCGGAGGTAATAAAGGAGAAACGAAAAACAAAAAAGAAGAGATGTTTCGTTTGTTTTCACCGAGATATTTCCATGAGAAACCAGAGGAAAAGGGGCAGGGTGGGGGAAAAGGAAAAGAAAATCTCACCTTCTTTTGCATATCCAAAATCCAAAATCCAAAATCCAAAATCCAAAATCGGACGATCTCGTTCTTAAAAAAAGGAAAAAAGGAGCCAGCCGGTGGAAATTGGGAGCCGATTCGGGGATTTCGTGTGTTGGACGATCGAGCTAGAGCTAGAATAGACAAATAAGCCGGGGGTGAGTCAAAAGGTAAGTGAGTCAATAAATATATAATTTATTAAATGCAATGATGAAATGGTGTAACAATAGGGGGGGCGGGCGAACGGCGATCGCAGGATCGCCGCGTGAGGGCGGACAAGAGGTAATATAACGCTGCCCCGCCCGACACCCCCGGATCGGAAATATAGATAAAATATTTTCGTTATTATTTACAATATTAGTTGAACGTTAGTCAATAAATAATAAACAGTGGCGTAATCCTTTATTTAATATAATTTAATAATGTAATATTACGTTTGCGATAATAAAAATATTACAAGAGATGGAGCCTTTACCATTATTCGTTTCCACTAAAAGTAGCACGAACTTGTTTAAATTATTGCAGCCACCGTTCGAAAGTTCACAGCCAGCGCGACACGAGAATTCCCTCTCGATGTGTATTACGTACGCCCACCTCGTGTCGTGTCGATCGCACGTCGCCACCGGTGTGTGTGTGTGTGTGTGTGTGTGTGTGTGTCGACGATCGTGATATTCGTTGAAAAATCGCCCCGTTTTCTCGACACACCGTTTTCCTCCGATCGAAAAGAAGGAATCGGCTCGCCGTGAATTTTCGAACGTGAGTAAACGTCGGCTGGATGTAAGATGTCGAAACAGCTGTCGAAACCATCAACCTTCCGGGATAGTCGCTCTTCGCGAAATCGAATGGGATTTACATAACAAATGAATTACATAATCGGCGTTACGCTTCCTCGATATCCGTGTAGAAAAACCGCAATTGGACGGCGCGGTGAACGTCGGAGCAACGGCCACGCCGTCGGATTATCACAACGAAAGTTTACGCGACATGCTTGGACGTTATTATCGAGTAAAATACCAGAGGGTCGAATACACCTCGATAAGACTAGAAATATGTTTATGTAACGCACACGGGCCAGGCAGGCAGCAAGCAGGTACAAAGTGACCGTCTTAATCAAGGAACAGTGAGTAGAACATGAGCTAGGCACCGATATCCGATCGTTTCGACCTTTTCGACATCGTGATACAAACGTCCTACTGGGATGACCCGTGATACACCAACATGACGTTAGAATCGAACGTTTGTCGCATCTTGTATGAAGAAGAAAAAAAAAAAAAAAAACGCATACGGACATAGCTCCTTTTGTTTTCTTTTAGTTTTCCCTTTTAGTTTTCTGCAGAATTAGTTTTCTCTTCAAGTTTCAAGTTACTCTTTTTTGTTGTTGTTTTTCCAACAGATTGAGAATCTCGCGCGACGTCGACAGATTTCTTCCGTTTCTTTTCTTTTTCTTTTTCTTTTTCTCATTTTTTTGCCCGTTGGGAAAATGAATTTCGTCATCTCTTCGAGGATAATTAGATTGCTGTGTGCGATTTGAAATGGCCAATCGATAGATGATAATTCAGTCGTGCTGGTTTATGACGAGGCATCTTACACGCGTATAATTATTCTCGTGCGATTTTCTGGAGACTGGACAATTGGAAATATTCGAATCTATAGCGCGAATCAATCATTCCCAATTAGAAGAGAAGTGTTTTTTTTTTCTTTTTGGTTTTTTGTTTCTTAATAGTCCTCTATATACCTACTGATTCGTCTCTGCATCTAGAAAGTTTAGTTTGAAAAGTGGCATGACATATTTTCTCATTCTGTATCGAGTTTAATTAAGTAGTAATAAAGTTATAATTAATTATTTATATTAATTAATTAAAGTGGCAGCAGTTAGGCCATGCGGCTCCTATCATCTAGTCGTCTTTGACTCTTGGCTTTCTTACGTAGATTTAAAAATTTGTTTACTTATTAAACTTTTATATTTTGAGAATAATTTTTATTAAGTGACTTTTAAAGTTTAATGTATCCTCGAAGCGCCTACCCTAGCAATGTCTTTTTAATTAATATTATTTTTTAGCATTTTCTCGTGTATTTTTTTTCTTTTTTTTCGTTTTTAATCCCGCTGTTCTCCGTTATATCTCGATATAATCTCGGTGTACGTGGTAATTTTAATGCGACTCTAGAATAATTAATGGGGAACTCTGAAATATTTTGTCCGCGGCGTCGACTTTTCCATTCTGGGAACTTTTCTTAAATCGCGACTGAAAAATACTGTGTGCAAATATTTTATTACTTCTTTTTTGTTTTGTTTTTTTTTTTTACTTCTTTTCTCGTTTTTTGTATCTTTTTTGTTTGTTTTTTCTTTCTTTCTTTCTTTCTTTCTTCCTTTCTTTCTTTCTTTCTTTCTTTTTCGTTTCGTTCGTTCTCGAATGTCGGAAAAGCGACGCAGAACCGCCGTGTTCGAAGATCGGGCCACCGTCTCGGAAACTCTCGAAAAAAACCCGTTTGTTTCGGCGTGTACGTACGTACGGAGTTCTAATTTCTCACTTCTTTTTTTTTATTTTGTTCATTTTTTATTTACTTATTTTCACTTCTTCGAAAAAGTCAATAATTTTTATCGTAAAATTCGAAAAATTGATTGCCACGCACGAAGTTGTACAAGCCCGACAGACTAAAAATATTCCTAAATGTGAGACTTCCACTTTTTTTTTTTTCTTCTTTTTTTTTTCTCCGTCATCGGCCACGCTCCCCGTTTTTTTTTTTTTTTTTTTTGCATTTTAATCGTTTTTTTTTTTTTTTTGTTTCGTTTTGTAATGTACTCTATATACTCGCTAGCCCTCGTTTAATAGTTTCTTAAATACGTAATAAGCAAAAATATGAATATAATAATAGTTTTGTGTATATAATAATAATTATTATTTTACTCGTCTCATTTTTAAGTATCGATAGGATCGTGATTAATTAATTAATTAATTAATTAACAATGATTAAAAGAGTGTAAGAATTTGTTGTTCTCTTTCTTCCTCTTCTCTTTCACTCGCGTCCTTCCCTCAATCATCGTTACTTTATTTTATTTATTTTTTTTTTTTCATTTTTGTTTTCATTATCAACTAATAATTCTTTAAGCTTAATGGCATGAAAATGCTCGTTGGAATTGACTCGTGTGTACAGTTTTATCATAATTCATTTCTCTTCTCTCTCTCTCTCTCTCTCTCTCTCTCTCTCTCTTCATTCGCGCTCCGCACAATTTACTTTTTTAACCTCGCTACAAAAACCTCGCTCATTTTGCTTGTCTTACAACACCGGAGGATCAACACAGGATTTCTTTTATTTTATTTTTTTTTTTTTTCATTTTTTAATATTTTTATATATCGAAGACGAGGATCAATCGGTACTTCTATCAAACAGATTCTCCCGACAGATCTGACGGCGTAAATACTCGACACACCATACCGGATTTGTCTGTCTGTCTGTCTATCTTTCCTTCCTTCCACTTTTTTTTTTCGCGTCTCGGCGACTCGCGTCCCCATTTGAACGTTTGAGACGTTCGATTTTTTTTTTCTTTTTTTTGCGTCTAACGTTTTTTTTTTTTCGCTTTAGTATTTTCCGCGGAAATACTTTCTTGGATCACCATTTAATTTATCACAATAAATTTTTGTCTTCTTAAATCAATCTGAACGCGGGTACCACGGCTGTGCCCCCGTGCGCATATATAATTCCGCCTCGCTCTACGCCTTAATTTTAACCTCTATTTTTTTAATTTTTTTATCTTTTCATTATCTAAAGAACCTTTTTAAAAAAATCCCCTACTGGAGAGAGAAAACGGTAGGTAGTTTTGTAACAATGTAATCGACTATCTTACCCCTAAATATAATTCTACGAAGTTGATTATACTGTGACTTTAAGCACAGCCCGTGGATGAAGTGCCCCCCCGTTTAATTAGAGAAAGGGCTCTTGATTTTATTATTTTTTTTTTTTTACTTTTTCTCTTCAAATTCTCTTCTCTCTCTCTCTCTCTCTCTCTCTCTCTCTAGTCCTCTCGCTTCACTTTTTTTTTTTTTTTTTTGTTTTTTATTTCTCTAGCAGCCTTCTTTGTTCACGCGCTCACTCGTCCATGCTCTCTTTCTCTCTCTTCCTAGATCTCAGATATACGAGAATTTCTCCGAAAATAAAGGTGCTTCATATCTCATCGACCTGAATTGTATTGCCTCTCTCGTTCTTCTTTTTTTGTATTTTTTTTTTTTTTTTTTTTTTTTTTTTTGAAAGCAACAAAGAAAATCGTATCGTGCAAGGAAGAGATCATTGCTGCCACCTAATTCAATGTTATGCAGTACCAGTATCTCCTGTTCACGTACAGAACAGACATTGCACCGTGTTAGTCACGGCAATCAAACATTCGCATCATGCTCATTGAATATTGATAGTAAAAAAGAAACAAAGGAAACGAGAGTAGAAACATGTACCAAGAAACGACGTTCGAGTCGCTTTAATTGAAAAAAGAAAAAAAGAAAGACAAGATTCGATTTCGCGTAAAGCTTGTAATACATAGTGAGGAATACATAAAGAAAAGCGTTCGAGATACGACAGCAACAGATAAAAAACTCACGCGTCGAGGTCGCTATCGATCGCTCTCTATTCTTTTCTCTCAACGATACATACTTAAAAAGTGAAGAAGCAAGCAAAGTCGAGCGTCTTTAGTTCTCGTTTAAAGGCGGTAGAAATACTTGATACATATGCTCGATACGTGTGTTTATCTCACTCCGAGATTAATATGTAAAAAACGCAAGTTAAAACTCACGGGTGTGTAAATCGTACAAAAAGAAAGGAAAAGAAGGAAAAGAATTCTTCTTCAACGACGTTTTTACGGGTCTTGTCAATACTGCTCTCTCTTCGTCGTTGTCTCTCTACATCGAGTCTTGTACCGCTTACGTAGTAACGAAAAAAGAAAAAGAAAAAGAAAAAGGAAAAATGAAAAAAGGAAGAAAAAAAAGGAGACGAACAACAACTTTTAGGTAGACAGACACGCGACGCGAGAAAGGAAAAAATAAACCAGTAGAAACGGTTTCGTTCGACAGTCGGTGCCGCAAACTTCTTGCAAAGACGAGGGAGGAGGGAGAGAATGGAGAAAAATGGAAAAAGAAACTATCTAACACGGTGTGCCAGAGAAAATCAATGCAAATAGTACAGTCGTTCTCGCAAAAAGTTTTTCAGCAAAAAAAAAGAAAAAACATAGCCTCTTTTGTACTCTCAGTCGTAAAAAGTATTCGACAAATTGCGATGCCTCAAGCGGAGGGCAACGGTTGCAACTCTACGAACATGCTCCGACCGATTCGATCCTTCATACGATCTTAAATAATTGATGCATCGTTATATATGCTTGAACGTAAATGTACGCGTTGCACGCATGCGACGTCTCGCGTGCGCGTGCCAGAGAGACCATGACAGACCACCTACCTCTAGGGTACCACTTAGTAGCGTCACCGGTCGACCGAAGAAAACAGAAATGCAGCGAACGAATGGGTGAAAAATCGGCAGCGGTCGTAAATCGAAACTGAAGCGAAAGTAGTGAATGAGAAAGTAGATACAGGATGACGGGCACGATCCTTCGGCTGAACTGTGGGTCAAAGATGCGAAAGATGGATATTGATCTTTAGATGAATAAAGAAGGCAGGTACGTGATATATTCAAATCGGGGATTTGTAGAGAGCAAAGCGTGTCCGTGTCGTGGCCGATCGTCTCTCTTTCTCTCAGAGACTTCTCTCCTCAGAGAGAACTGTTTGCTGCTTCGTTGGAACCTCTGGCGAGCCTCGACGAACGATACCTCGCGTTCCTTCCGTTCCGTCGTGGCGTAAAACCCCGTGACGACCGTTATTTTGGATGGCTAGGCTCTATTATTTCGCTTCCGATGCGTCATCACCGTTCTGTGTGCCGTTCGATCGACAGTCGATTAAGTGACCTCTGGGTTGGCGGCTACTAGGCTGGCCCCTGGGCTAGATGAGGGCGAGCTTTGGGGGACAGCAACCGCCCGTAAAATGCCCGCTGGCGGCCTCCCGTTCCCGTTTGCGGCGGCCCTGGCGTTCTGCAGCCTGGTTCGAGAAATGCATTCATTTCATGTCAGATCGAATTTACCGAGCCAACCTACTGCGAATGTGCATACATGACACTGAATGATTAAGCACTCTGAGGAACACGTGAACTACGAAACAAACGAGCGCATCTAACTCGGTGAAACCGCAATTAACACTTTGCCAAGCGATCATTGAAGTACTTTGTACGTACGATTCGACGAAACGTTCTCACATCGAACACAACGGGGAGATTGTTTCGGTTTTATATATAAAGTACTTCAATTCTCCCTCTCTCTCTCTCTCTCTCTCTCTCTCTCTCTTCTTTCTCTTTCTTTCTTTTTATTGATTTTTTCTTTTTTTTCGTTGACTATTCTACAGGAGAGCAAAGTGATAATTGAAGAAAACATCTTCTCGTCTCTATGAGAAGCTCCGTTTATGATGACCGTTGCATGGACTCTGGTTACGTTCCGTTTGAAAAAACACGATTAAGACATATAAAACAGAAAACACAAAGCACCGGTTACATTCCGTAATAATAGAGAACACAGAAGCTAACCAAGATATGTATATTCGTATATATTCGGAAACGATAGATCGTTTATTATCGGGGGAGACAGGGTCGTGAAAACAGGGTGCACTGATCGTCCTGGTGAAAGCGAAAGAGCGAGTACCCTTTGAAAAGAGATACAGGAGCGATAAACGAGCAGTGTATTGCCGCGCGACAATCGCCCTACTTGTTTTCGTTACTTACCGGTCGTGAATCGTCCCACGACAAGCTGCATTAGTACACACAGAAGAGGGAGACTTTAGAACTTTTAGATGTCTTTCGTACGATAAGCCTTTCGTGTGCTAACAAGAAGTCTACATAACTAATAATGCGTGCACATCGTTGCAACAGGAAATGCAATTATGTGCACCGGACGGATACTAACTTGATTTTCGACTGCCGCATGAACTGCTGGATCTTTCTCGCGGCCTGATGCGCCGCCTGCTGATGCACCGCTTGCTGCCTCGAGCTGGCCGAGCCTGGACGTGACCGATAATTCCTGTAGTTACTCTGTATCACCAGCGCGGCCTTCGTAGCTTGTCTGCGAACGAGAGAGAAAGAACAGGCCACCGTGAAATAAGAACTTGCAGAGGAGAGGTCGCGCTTTTGGGAGAATGCGCCATGTACGTTATATATACATATATACACATATTATGGACAAGAGCGAAAGAAAGAAGCGTGGGGAGGGATAAAAGCTTTCAATCTCAACACAAAAGTCGTATTAATTTAATGCCAGGTTAATTTTGTATTCGGAACACCGCGGCGGAGGTAAGGAACTTGCCCAAGTTTTCGAATTATTTACGATGCCAATTAAAAGTTCACCTCCTTCTCCCCGTATCGCCCCCGAGAGGGGCGGATGGAACGAACTTTGGTGAAATTCGTCCGATTCAACTGGATCGTTAAATTAGCCGCACAATGGTACGCCTTGTCCTCCCCTTTTATTAATTGCCGCTTATTAAAACTAACCGACCAAACTTCAACCCGGCCCTTAAATACCAACTATTCGAACGAGCCGACGAGGCTTCGTGGCAACGAGATTTCGTACGTACGATTTAATTCCACATCCTCCCTTTTATTATTAAGGGACGAGGGAAGTTCAGAGTTCAGACCCCCCTTTCAGTTCGGACGAATCGAGAGGATGGAACGAGAGGTAAACGACACGGCCGCGGCGTGTTAAGCTAAAAACAGATTACCTAAAATAAGCGTACTGTTTATGTCGACGATAATATTGTTGGATGAGTACAGCAGCGTGTCTCTCCGCTTCCTCTTGCCTCTGGCGTCCCTTGTAATTTCGGTAGGCTTTCTGGATCATTCGAGCGGCGTGATAAAGCTCTCTTTGCTCGCGATCGGACAACGTGAGCCTGCTCAGATCCGCTTCGCTCCCGTCACCGTTCCCGTTACCTCCGCCTGACACGGTCCCGCAAATTCCAGAGCCGATCACGCTACCGAACTTCCGGTCTCCTCCGCTCGAATAGTACTGGCCGTTCTGACCGTTATTCCCGTCGAGCTGCAACTGCAGCTGCAAGAACTCGCAGAAGTCGGCGGTCGTGGGCGGTGGAGATGGCGAGTCCGGCGTGAGGCAACTGCTCGATGGGCTCGATGGACTAGCATCCGCGTCAGCGTCCGAGACTGACGCCGCACCTCCGCTGCACTCGCGATACGAGTCGAACAATTCGCCGGAATCGAGCGGCTATAAGAATTACGATCACCAAGTGGCATGAGTGAGTTTCAGTCTGAATTGCAAAGAAAACTTTAGCTTAAGAGAAATCATCAGAAATGCGGTCGAGTGATTTCTGATGTGAGTCTACAGTGAGTCATGGAAAAGTATTCGTGCCATCGTCCACCACGTTTCAAAATTATTTCGAATTATCTACGTCGTGAGGTAACATGTCAAATAAAAAAAAAAATCAATAATTGGAGGAACACGAATTTCTATGACTTACTGTAGTTGTGTCAAAACGAGCAAAGACTCCGGCGCTTACCATTTGTTCCATCAGAGCATCTTCCAGAGATGACAAGGGCGGTGCCGGGGGAGGTGGTGAGGAAGAAGACGGAGAATCACCTTCCGCTCTCTTGATCCTTTCCGGTAGCGCAGCTATAATTTGCTCAGCCAATGTCAGCACCCTCGCGTCTTCTTCCCCTATAAAAAGGAATCACCACCCTAGCCAAACTCGAAAAACGTGTTACAGGACCGCCGAAATCACATTGATCACAACATCGAGGATTTTTGTTCGCTTTTTTCGATCTGTTTTTTTTTTTTTTTTGTTATTTTAAAGCCGTATTTTTTTTACGATGAATCAAATCGGACGTTAATAAAACGGTGTGACACCAAATGATTGCGGATTATTTTTTTTTTTTTTTTTTTTGTATATGTTGTGGAGATTTCTACACGACACGAATCGAACGTCTTCAAACAGGCAAATCAGATGGCGAGCGTAGACGGTTTTTCTCAGCATGTTGAAAGTTCCGCTCTACGGGTGATCTGACGTAACCCGTGGTATCTCGACAGTGTGTGTTTTCCGGATTTAGTCAGCTGTTTACAGACCACGTGTTCTCGTGTAAATTGTCTCGTAGATTCCAATATTTTACTTTTTATTATTATTATTATTGTTATATATTTTTTGTCACGGATATCCGCTTTAAAACTCGTCGGCACAGGCCCAGACACGAGGACTGTCTATCTCTCGAAGGATTGGTCGACAGCCGACAACTGACGGCTAAGAAAGTTTTAGACGTTACACAGCAATCATCCAACACCAGCAGTTACGAAGGCCAAGCAACACCAATACTGCTTTAAGCTGCAAGAGTTCAGAGGAGTTAGAGGACAGCGAGCCTGGACCATTATCCGGTCATCTCGTACGCATAGACAGAGATACAAAAAAAAAACAGAACACTGTGTGTATGCGTGTGTATGCGTGTGTGTGTGTGTGTGTGTGTGTACGTGTGTGTAATGTAATGGTTGTGAGAAACAGAGACAGAGAGAAAGAGAGATAGAGAGACAGAGAGAAAGAGAGTAGGGGGACGCAGTTTTAGCTAGGAATTACTACGGATCACAGCCCGCGCAGTACTTTGTTTATCTAGGCCGATGAATCTATCGAGTGTAGTATCAGAAACAGACAGAGTTACGAATATATACATATATATGTATAACATACATATATATATGTATAATGTATAGTTACAGATAGACAGGCAGACAGACAGACAAATAGAGAAGGGAAAACGAGGAAGGTACGGACCTACAGTCTCCTGAGGGGTCGGAGCGCTTTCCATTCCCTGCTCGCTGAGGGCTAAAGACGAGTCATCCTCTTGCAACAATTCCATGTTGTCCAGCAGCGGCGAGCCACCTGTGTTTTTCGATAAACCCCTTAATGCTACGTTTCCTGATTAATTTTACACGCTCGCATGACTTACGACCTTGTACTCTATATCTTACGGGGGAGCAGAGGCGGAGGTCGGGGGAAAGATATCTTAAAAGGCGCGGGAGAATGGCTGGGGGTGGCAGAGGGGGGGGGGGCATTACAGGAAAAGGAACTGTGATTTACGTGTTGGACGTGAATGTATGTGCGTGTGTGTATATATATATATGTACATATATATATATATATATACGGAAGAGGGCAGTATAATAGCAAACGAGACTAACACAACGCCAGATCGAGACCGCTGTCTTGAGATGGCCTCCTAGGACTAGGGCTGGCGGGTCGCAAGAAAAGCCTCTCGTCTTGTCTTCTCGCTTCGAGTCGATTCAATTCTTCTGCGATCGCCGTGTGACCGTTCTCCGCCGCTAATTCGGTCGCTGTTCTGTTCTGACAATCCCTCACGCGAAGCGCCATTGCGTTCCATCTGTGCAGATAGACAGACATTCGCAACATGTGTCTCAGACAAAGCGAAGTAGTACACAGAGTGAAATACGCGACACTCTGTGTTTTCG